>CM052443.1:75195557-75542343 GCA_028533085.1 Varecia variegata
CATGTGGCGCTTATTTTTCCATTCTTGGGATGCTTCACTTAATAGAATGGGTTCCAACTCTATCCAGGAGAACCAAAGAGGTGTCGTATCAGCATTATTTCTTATAGCTGAGTAATACTCCATGGTATACAAATACCACATTTTACTAATCCACAAAAGTCCCAAATCAATACATGTTGGCGTGGATGCGGAGAGACAGGAACTCTCATACACTGCTGGTGGGACTGTAAACTAGTGCAGCCCCTCTGGAAAGCAATATGGAGATTCCTTAAACAGATTCAAGTAGACCTTCCATTCGATCCAGCAATCCCATTATTGGGCATCTACCCAGAAGAACATAAGTCATTCTACAATAAAGACACCTGCACCCGAATGTTTATAGCAGCACAATTCACAATTGCTAAGATGTGGAAACAACCCAAATGCCCATCAATTCATAATTGAGTCTTTATAAAATGTTTCTACCTCTTCAAACTTATTTTAATTATAGCATGGAAAGGTTGGAAGGTCATTTAGCCCAGTTCCTCGTCAATCCATCAGTAAAGGAATGGATACACTGTGATGTACACATACACTGAAAAAGTATACAGCTGTGAAAATAAATGACTTGTATCAACATAGATATTCATAAAATCAAGGTAGAGAGATAATGACAAGGGGAAAAATAATATGTAGCATATGGCACAATTTGTATTTCATTGAAACGCTTTCATAACATTTTTATGAATTTTATGAACAACATTTAATATTGGTTTTGTATACACATGTAAATAACAAGGGTATTCTTATATGTACTAGAAAGATAAATCCTAATTTCAGAAGAATAGAAATTTCTGGGAAGGGAATGAGGTAGGAAAGGAAAAAGGGGAATAAAATGTGAATAGGATTTAGCTTTAACTATTGTATCAGTCATCTGTTGCAGTGTAACAAACTACCTCAAAACTTACTGGCTTGAAAACAACCACCATTTAGTATTACTTGTGATTATGTGGATTGACAATTTGGGCTGCAACTGGCTGGACACTGCTTCTGGTTTTAGCTGGGCTCACTCATGCATCTGCGGTCAGCTACTGATCAGCAGGGGGCTGGTTGGCACCAAGGTGGCAGGACTGTCTGGGTCCCATGTCTCTCACCACCAGCAGGTCAACCTAATCTTGCCCACATAGGAGCAGACAGCATTGCTCTTAAGGGTTAGGTTCAGAACTGGTACACGTTGGCCAAAGCAAGTCACAAAGTCACATTGTATTGGCGAACTCAAGTCACAAGGCCAGCCCAGATTCCAAGGGTGGTAAAATAGACTTTATCCCTGATGGGAGGAACTGCAAAGTCGCGGTGGAAGGAGTGTGCCCACAGGGAGGGGTGGAGAGCGTATCCCTGTGCATTTTCGTAACCCACCACAGCCACATCTCTAGCTTTAGTTTTTAATCAGAAGAAAAAAATTGGTTCAAAATTTCAAATTCTGAAGGGTAGATATAAGGGCATCTGTTATTTCTGAACCTTTCTGCATGCTTAAAATAATTCATAATTGATCATTTTAATAACATTGAAAACTCCATTTTGTCGTCATCTTTCCACACCAGACATAGCTCCTGAGTCCCATCAAACCAACACAATAACCCTTGGTTACACACCTAAGATTTTCACCACCTGGTTCCTTTAACACTGTGTGGATAAAATTTGTAGCATGTCGGGGACTTGGCTGAATTTCCATTTAAATAGCAACATTCAGCTTTCTGATTTGCTCCTGTTGTTCTAATTACTTACCTGGAGAAATTGTTTCCTCAATTCCTAACCTGTCCTACTACAGGCCTCTGCTGTGCCCAGTTAGACCGTGGCTAACAAAAACATCCGTAGACGGCATGATAATAACAGAAATGATTGCATGGCTCTCTGTGAAGTTTTGGGCGTGTGTCCACAGATGTGCCTACTGCTACAAAAGGAATGAAACAAAACATTTAATAGGCATGAAAGATGTTAACGTCACTGCTCCCTTTTCCACAACCAAATTTGAACCCCAGGGTAGAATCCTCAAATGCTTTTCTCAGTTTTTCCCTCCTGCTGATAGGTCGTGTGTAAGGAGAACAGAGGCTAACTGCAATAGCAGCCTAAGAAAAACATAATTAAGGATGCAAACGTGATGCAGACCATACATTCCAAATTCCAACAATATTGTATTGAGTAATCTGCTATTTGGGATTATCTCTTTGTTTCTATGGGTAATTTAGAGTTCCCTATTTTCACTATTCACTCTCTCATCTATATATAGCTAAGCCTTTTAAATTTGTATTCAACCTAAAATGAGACCTGCTGTACCCAAGGAATACCAAGAATTAGGTGTTTTCCCTGCCACCTTTCCAGACCTCTGGGTCTCCCCATTCAACCACATGTGACAATTTGTCCCAGAAAATTGGAAAACCGTTCACTTTAATTGGTTCTAAAATGGAGGATTCAGTGTCTGTGCTGAGTTTGGGGATGAAACTAACATTTTACAAAGCCCAGCCCAGCAGCAGCTGTCCTTTGGGATTTGGGAGGTAGAGCAGCAAGTCACTCTGGAATTTAGAGCTTTATTACAAAGAAGTGCTAACTCTTCTGGTTCTGCTTATAAATGGAATAAAGGGGGAATCTGGCTCACTCATGAGCGCTTTAACCTTGTACATGCTCAATATCCTTATGAAATGCAATATCTTATGATCCTTTAAATAACAAATGACCTTATTCTCTTTTATGGGGTCATTAAGGCCTCTAACAGTCCAGGTATAAATCCCAGCTACTACTGTGCATCTTAATTTACTATTCATATGTGAATCTCTCTTTGGTTCCCAATTACTATACAACAGCAACTGGCTCATCAAATTATCCCCATCGGAATGTGTCTGTTAAAGACATTGCAGTTTACATTTCAGGGCCCTAATTAAAGTCACAATACTTGATAAACCTTGAACAACTAGTAATTGGAAACTAACAATTAGTACCAGCCACCTTAGTTGAGATCAGCTCTACTGCTGACTACATGACTAAGCAAAAGGAAATTAGTACACCAGAGATGGCCCAGATGCCAAATATATGTTTGAACCATTCCTGGGCTTCAGCCAAAGCAATGAAAAGAACTTGGCATTAAAATATTATTAGCAAAAATTCTTTATATAGACATCTGTGCCATGGAATAGATCAGTCTGATATTCCTGTGGCTTTTCAGCCTTTATCATGCTCATTACTGTTTTCATCATCCTGTCTCTGGGTATCTGTGGAGATAGTGCTGTAAGACCACCTCTTTGAGCGGGTCTTTTCCTCTCAAAAGCCTACAGCTTGCTTTCTTTCATAACAAAGCACAGGTCACATCGTCCTACTGTATTCTGTACATACTCGCCCTCTTTGCACCCCTTGTTGTCTACATCTTCAGAATGTCTGAGGCTGAAGGCATGGTAGGAAGCACATAGATTGATTTGGTGAGTATAGAAGAAGCTTGAAAGACCACCGGAACTGTGCCATGTCTCCCAATTAGCCACCATGCTATTCTGAGACCACATACTTTAGAGGACAACTGGGAAGAGTATATGCTGGTTCTCTGTCCTGGAGATTTGCTGATGGGCCTTTTTTAACTGGAAATGTGTTAATAGTGGCACTTTGCAATGGGCAGAAAAAGAGAGAAATCTCCTCTGAATGACCTTCTGTTTTGTTGGTCAATATCCCATCCCCACTCTCTTATTCTCATTCCATTGAATAGCTAATGGAATGGGATATTGCTCAAAGGAGCTCCAGCAGACTTGATCAAGCATCCCGAATGCCTTCTCTCTAATCCACTTACCTCGTAATTTTCCAGGAGTTCTTGGCAATGGAAGAAGTGTGATGTTTAAGCAGTCTTCCTTGAACACAAGGCTTCAGTTACCATGGCAGTTACAATTTGGGATGGTTTTGTAATCTTAATCCTCCTCTTTTTCACCCTCTTCAAGAGAGCCCAGATGGCCACTTCAAAGTATTCCAAGAAACTGATCACACAAATGAATGATAGGTGGGTTGAACCTGGTACTTTGTGTTCTTTTATAAAGGGAACAAGTATGTCTTAAGTAGTTTTGGAGTTTTAGCACAAAATAAATACATGTCCCCACACTTTTACTGCTCTACAAACTGGACTGAATAAGTTTTACACCAGCATTGGGTTCTGACTTATTTCTTGGCAGGTTCTGAGATCTCCTTTAAGCCAGTTCCTATATAATGCCTGGATCTATACCAAATAATTTTCCTGCTCTATTCTACCAACCTAGAAGAGAAGGTTTGGTTGAATAAAACCTAAAAGAGTATGGAGTCAAAGATTATACAATGTCCAGTTACTGCAAATCAAAGATAAGATATTCTCTTTGCATAGAATGGATCCTTACTCCCTGGATTATCCCCAAGATTGAACAATTTCAAAAGCCATAATCAGTGTATGCTGATAGGACACTTCTTCACTGGTTTTGTGCAGAGTTTATTCATATTATGAATCTAATCAATGCTTCTTCAAACTATTTAAAATATCTCCAAACTCAGAATCAAAATTCTCATAATTTCTTGTCAACCAAAAGTAAAAAGCCATGAATAGATATTGTCCAATGTATAGCAGTTCAAGAAAGTCAGTGACTTATCTATTGCCATTTTAATTATCCAGGAACAACCCTCAGAAAAACCAACAAGTGAACAGAACCTTTCTTCTGCTCTATTCCACAGCTCTTTATCCTCCTCCTAGCTTCTCCCTTTCCCAGAGCCTATCCTATGGCCATTCACAAAGGGCAAAGCCAGTGCCTTGGTGCACACTTACAGTCCCAGCTACTCAGGAGGCTGAGACAGGAGGATCACTTGAGCCCAGGAGTTTGAGTCCAGCCTGGGCAGCAGAGCGAGAACTCATCTCTAAAAATAAATAAATACATACATAAAGAGCAGGCTCTCAGCTGGTAGATAACCAATCCACTTTAAGAATATCCATGACAACCATAAATATTATCTAACACTCTATGGGTATTCTTGAAGATCCAGAAGCTATCAAGAGAGAAAAACAGTGAAACTTTGATCATGTAGATAATATAGCAAATTAAGAGGGACAGCTTAAAAGGCTGCTTATGAAGAAGCATCAAGAAGGAAAAGGTACTGCAGAAGACAGTTGGATAAAGGAACCTACCCTTTGTTGATAAATAAAGATTTTTTTACCTTGTCAAATGGAGCTTATAGTGGGCTATCTGCCAGTTAACTCATCGAATCTTCCAGCCTTGGGTTTATAGAACTTAGAGTTCATTTAGTCCAAGATTTTTCTCTTAACATATGAACCCCTCTTGGATGGTCATTTAGCCTCTGCTTCAATACCTATAGGAATAAGGGAGTCACTATCTCAAGTTGTGGCACATTGTATTGTTGAACAGCTTTAACTGCTTATATTAAGTCACAATTGGCTTCCCAGTATCATTCTCCCATTGGTCTTGGGTCTTTCCTCTAGGGGCATTCAGAAAAATATCGATTTCTTCTTGCTCATAGGCAGTTTACTCATCATTTCAGCCGTATTCCTAACCTCCTGTTACTCTCATTGTAACACCTTTTGTTCTTATGTTAAAAAATATAAACAAAATGGAAAAATACCAGTAAAACTGCAACCAGATAGAACCACTGTGTTCATATTTTAGTATATACCTACCAGTATTTATATATTTATATAATCAGTTTTTATAGAAAAATTAAGATTATAGTATACATATTGTTTAAAGCCAGCTATTTTTCAGGTAATAAGTAATCAAAAATGTAATTTTGGTGTGTTATAGAAATTTCCTTCTACAGCATTATATTTAATAGCTGCCTCATATCCTTTTGCATTATAGATCATATTTTCCTTTTTCTTTTTTTTAGGCTTTCATTTGAAGAGGACATATTTAATCCATCTCTGCTATTAAGCATTTAAATGTTTTTTAATATAAAAACACTACAATTCATATTTACTAATTTATGTATGAATCTCTATTGACTGTCACATTATGCTAGCAATTGAACTTGGTACTAGGTAAAAGAGGGTAAAACAATTCCAAAATAATCCCTGTCCTCAAAGAACTTATATCCTGTCACTTAATTTATAAGCATTTTATTACCTTAGGTAATAGGTAATTTTACTTTTCTAGAAGGGAAGAGAAATGGGACAGAGGAAGTACATGTTATACACTGGATAATTCTTTGACTGTGTATTAAGAAGTAGCCATCCAGGAGGACACACTCCATGTTTGAGAGAGCCTGTTTCCTCACAACCTTACCAGCACTGAACTTTTATCATTTTGTTAACCCTTCCAAATTTGATAGGTTGGCTATTAAATCATACTGTTGTTTTAATTAGAATTTCTTTAACTTCTAGTTATTTACTGTCTTTTTTTTCTGAATTGTTAAGATAGGCCACATTCAGAATATTGGAGTATTTATTGTAAAATACTTTTACTGGGATAAAAGAAAAAAATAATGTGCCCTTTTATAAGCAAAGAGAATTTGAATCAAAGATAGAAAATGCCTATGACCTTATTTCATTTTTTTATGAACTAAGTCAATTTCTTTGCTTGCTGCTTCAAATGACTGGTTTATTTTCTTAGCAAGTGTTACAAAGTGTTCAAAAACGGAGTGCTTTCTTTTACACCTGATTTCTTCCACTGAAAAGCCTTTGACCCCATGGAAACAGGTTTTAATAGGGTTAATTTAGTTATTCAGGCTGTCACAGTGACTTCACTCCCAATTATCTTGTGGTGGTATGTATTTGTCTCAATCTACACATTATTTTAACGTAGCTCTGTTTAATAGCATGTGAAGAGTAAGTAACTGTGTTTAGTTTTGTTTAACGGTGTAGCACATGATCTGTTCAATAGTCACCATCATGAAACAGAAAAGAGATTGGTTTCAGAGCATAAGAACAGAGAGTCTAAAATGTGCATCCAGGCCTCCTGAGTCCTGGCAGATTCCTTCTGGGAGTCTCACTATGGCCTTTCCCCAGGTCTGTGGCCCTTACTGAGATGGAGTAGCTAGATACCACTTCTGAGCACTGCACCATGGCTCAGTGATCCGACAGCCATTCAGTGGAGCTTGCCTGGTGGCCCTCAGGCAAATCCTAAGAACATATTTGGTCCATCTTAGGTGCCACGTTTTTATGAACCTTCTTCTCGTCCTTTCCAATGTGTATAATATGCCCCTCCCCTGAAGCCCCAAGATATTAATCATAGCAAATACTTCTATAATGTCCATTATGCCAGCCACTCTTCTGAACGCTCCCTTTAATTAACTCAATCCTCACAACTCTATGAGAGGAGTATTATCTCCATTTTGTAAATAGTTCTCTTTTTTTTAATTTTAATAGAGTTAGGGGATACAAGTTGAATTCCATTACATGCATGTATTGTATAGTGGTGGAGTCTGAGCTTTTGGTGTACCCATCACCGGAGTAGTGTCTATTGTACCCCATAGGTAATTTTTCATCCCTCAGCCCCTCCCACACTCCCCACTTTTGAGTCTCCAGTATCTGTTTTATCACCTCGTGTGCCCTCATGTGACCATACTTTAGCTCCCACTTATAAGTGAGAACACGTGGCATTTATTTTTCTGCTCCTGGATTACTTCGTTTAGAGTAATGGGCTCCAGTTCCATCCAAGTTGCTGCCAAAGACATTATTTCAATCTTTCTTATGGCTGAGTAGTACTCCATGGTACATATTTCTCCTTTTTCATGCCTGGTTGAGCTTATTAGAGTCTTTTCTTTTTTGCTTCTAGTTAATCCAGCAAGAGGCATGTCAATTTTGTAAATGAAGAAACCACAGAACAGAGAAGTACCTTGCCCAAGGTTACACAGCTGATGTGTGGAAAAGCCAGAATTCCAGCCCAGGCAATCTGGCCCTAGAATCCACTATGTGACAGTTCGTACCTCTCTTTTGGCAGATATGCTCAAACACAAACAATTTGCCCTGGAAAAGACAGTTCCAGTTCCCTTGTTCCATAATATGGAAACCACACCTGGAGTGATTTGCCTAAAGTCTCATCATCAGTGAGGGGCAGAAGTGGAATTAAAACCAGATATCCTGGCTCCCCTTTCATTCATTACGTTGCTCAAGGATGCATCTGGTATCAGAGTTATTTGTCTTGCTTGTCCTAACCACTTCTCTGAAATTGTAAACAGCCATAGCATGGGAGAATGCATTGTTTTATAAAGTTGCACCTTCCCTATCTGTACTATTATTACTTTAATGTTTAATTTACTATAACATTTACCCACTTCATTCTCATCCTGAGAAATAATATCATTGAAACTATAGCTTTTCTGTACTGATTTTATTTATTTTTCTAGCACACATTAAAATAAATAACTGTTGGATTTTTTTTAGGTTTGCTTTTGTGCTTTCTAAAATAGGGGGCCCACCACGGGAAGGAATAGTGCCACAGTGAGGAAACACTGGTTTAGTGGACAGACAGAAGACATGGAGTTAGAGATGGGGTCAGGTGCTACTTCTGTCACTTTCTACCTTTTGGGCTAATCACTGAAGCTGTGTGCACACTAGAAAAGGTTGAAATATCCTTGTCCTGTTTACCTGCCTGGCTGGCTGTGAGGACTGAATGAGAAGAGAGATGGTCCTTTATGAACTCTAGAGCACAATCTTCCTCCTCCTCTTCACTGTCATCTTCATGCACCTTTGTATTCCCTGCAGCACCAGTCTGAGCACCTAGTGGATAACAGACACTCAAGGCATGCTTATTAAATGAACAGAAATGTTTTCTAAGTCTGTATAACCCCAGTATCCACTGGAAATCCAGAGGGCAAGAAGAAGGTTAAATCTCACTTGATCTCTTGCATCTGCCCTTTGGAAGGTGCTCCCCTGTTCCCTGCATCACCACCTGATTCTGATTCTCAGCAAAGCTCCTGCACCTTCACTGTTTCCCATTCGAAATCCAATTGCTCTCAGCATTTCTTGAGTTGGCAACACTATTGAAAAATTGAGAGATTTATGGAATGGTATCAAATGTCAATCAATCTACACAGCTTCTGTGAATTCCCTGGGTTTTTATTTTCATCCATTTGTCCATCCATCCATCCATCATCCATCCATGTGCATGCTCTCTCGCTCTCTCTCTCTCTCTCTCGTTCTCTGTCTCTATTTCTCTCTCTCCCTTCACTCATCCCCTTTTCTGGCCCCGATCTTCTCACCAATGCTTACTCTCGAAAAGCTCAAACAGTTAGTGTTTCAATGCTCTGACTGCAACTACATCAATAACAATAACAACACCAGCAGCCTCCTGCCACATCCTTCATTCCTGTGATAATCCTGTGAGACAGACAAGGCACGTACCACTGTCTCCATCTTACAGGCAAGGACACAGCGGCTGCAACACACCCCAAGTCAGGGGTGATATTCTCACAGGAGTTAAGATTCGAACCTTGTTCTTCTTGCTCTGAGCCCAGTGCTCTTTCCCTCTCAGCAAGCAGTTCTCAGGTCATCTCTTCTATGAAGCCAGGGCATGTACAGCAAGTGAAGCAAATGAAAGCATCTACAGAAAGTTTGGCTGTGTGAGAAGAGGAGGATGTCCAAAATGGAGCCCTGAGAAATGCTGACATCTAGGAATCAGCTAAAGGGAGAGATACTTGCAATGGAGTCTGAGATAGAGTAACCAGAAAAGTAGGGGGGAAACCAAAAAAGAGTGGTATCATACGAACCAAAAGAAAATGTCCTAAAAATAAGAAGTGTGGTCAACTGGGTTTAATCATTCTGAAAGATTCATTTGGAATAAGTCAGAGTCCCCTGGGCATAGCAAGGTAAGGATCATTGGTGGTCGGGGAAGAGCATTTCACTGGAGTGATTAGGGAGGAAGCTGTATAGAGACGGGTTGAAGGATGGATGGGAGGTGAAGACTTGCGAACATCATGTGTAGACATCTAGGAGCGTGTAGGGCTTGGGCCTAGAAGGATGGATGGATGGAAAGAACGTGAGCAAGGTGAATGAAGGGTCAGGCGAAAACACCTGCCCGAAGCTGCTTGTTTGCAGAGTGCAAAGGTCAGCTGAAAACAGCTGACCTGTATGGAAGTTGTTAAAAAAATTAACAAAGGGCCCTGACCCTTTGCACGTGTCCTTGGAGATAAATACGGGAGGAACTTAACTGAGGAAGCCATTTTCTCCTTTCGATTTCGGTCTCTTCTCTCAGTAACGCTATGTTTCGAGTAATCCTTCATTTTTTTCTCTACCAAGCTCAGGAGCGGAAAAAGTAGCTGCAATAGGAGGGGAGGGTAACAGAAAAACAAGGTGTTAGCTGAAAGGACATACTGCTTCAAGGGAGGGGTATTTTTCTTTGAGATCAGATTTGCTATAGCAAGTTTGAGTGCAGTTGAGAAGGAGATAGGCTATGCAGATGGAGGGGTTGAGTGAGGCTTTTTAAATTTATTTTCAGTACCAGTTTGCCAATCCCTTCTCTCCTCTCTCTCTTCGTCTCTCTCTCTCTCTCTCTTCCCAGTATCTTATTTTTATGCTGTCTCCTTGAAAGCCTAGCTTGCAGGACTACAAGCCACAAAATCCAGCCCACCTGCCCTCAGTTCAAGCCTTAACCTCTCTCATACCTCACCCTTGTCCCAATTATAATGTTCTTTTCCCCCAAAGACGTTTTTGCCCTTTCCAATCACAAAGGAAGTCTTTCAGGCCAACAAATCTAGAGCAAAATGTGAGTGATAATTCAATTTCCACCATTCCTCAAAGTGTATTAACGATTTTAAAAAGACAAAATAGAAACAGTAATAGCTCTGTAGAATAGCTTTTCGATGCTTCTTAAATTACCACAATTTAGCAGCTTAAAAACAACACCTGTTTATTATCTCATAGTTTCTGTAGGTCGGCAGTCTGCCATAGCTCAGCTGGTCTCTCTGCTTAGGGCCTCGTAAGGCCAAAATCAAGGTGTCGGCCAGCTGGGCTCTCATCTGGACGCTCTGGGAGGGAATTCGCTCCAAACTCTTTCAGGTTGTTGGCAGAATTCAGCTCTTGCAGTGGTAGAACCGAGGTCCTCGTTTCCTTGCTGGCTGTCACCCAGAGGCTACTCTGAGCTTCTGACGGCTACAAACATTCCTTGGCTCATGGTCCTCACTATTGTTAAAGCCAGGGATGGCACATCAAATCTCCTCATGCTTTGAATTTCTGAATTATTTTTTTGCTAACAGCCAGAGAAAAAGCAGCTTTTTAGAGGTCTGGCCTGATTAGGTCAGGCCCACTCATTACTCTACATGTCTTAACAGAGGTATGTGATTGACTTAAATCCCTTCTCAGCGGTACCTAGATTCGTGTTTGCACAACCAGAGGTTGGGAATTTTGGGGGCCATCTACTATACCCTGGAACTAAAGAATTTTCTGAATTCTTCAAGGAACCTCTCCACTGTACATACAGCCACCTGTCATGGGCACTGCTATGCCCATAGCTCCCAGGCAAGCCATGTTTTTGCCCTGTGACACCAGAGCCGTGTCCCCTCCCGCCCCACCCCACAGCACATGGGAACAAGTTTGGCTCCTGTCCCTTGGAGCATACTCGGCCCCTTACAATTCCAGTTCCTGGTTTTGGTCCATCAAGAAATCTATTTGTGCTTGCTGCCCATGAGTCAGGTGAAATAAGTTAGTGTGCCTTGCCCTGTTGTTGAAGGCAGTTTGAGCAGATGTTCCTTATTTGCAACCAAAAGAGATGTGATTAAGAGACTAGGGCATTGTTAGTGACACCTTCCTTTCCAACCACTCATTCATGTTAAGGACCTTTAGCATCTTTTATGTCTGAGGCTAGGAAAGAAAAAAAACAATTGAAGAAAGCTATCACTCTTAAGTTTCAGGGAATCATTGTGTTTTGGAGAGTGAGGAAGATTGATTGAATTGATAGGCCAATAACGTCCTTCCTGTATCTGCGCCCTTAGGCTCTGTTATTTCTTTAAGTCAGAGAGGCGTCCTACTCTGGCATCTGGCTCAACCACGTGATCTTCCTTTGGCCATTAGGATACTAGTAGACTTGACATAAGCAGACGCTTGGAAAAGGGGCAGAACATTTTTGCTTCCTCTTGGAACCCTGCAGCCACAACAGGAATAAGCCCTGGCAGTCTGCAGGAGAATGAGACAACATGAGGCACAGCTGAGCTGACCCAGCCCTGGTTGTCCGAGACCTGCCAGCCCCCCCTGCTGACCCTGCAGTTGAGCACAGATACATGAGCCCAGCCCCCCACAGATCAGCAGAATTGCCCACCCAACCCATAAATCTGTGAAAAATAATAGATGGTTGTTGTTTTCAGGCACTCAGTTTTAGGGTAATAAGTGACAGCTAAGTGATACAGAGAGATAGATACAGAAAGAACCCAAATAATTTCAGAACTGTGGGACAGGTATTTTCTAACATCTTCAAGTAATTTGGAGAGAAGGGAAAATAAGTTGCCTAAGATTTATGGCTTTATGCATTTGAGAGACTTCAAGGATAAAGAGGCCTTGACTGCTTCAAGTACAGCCCAGCTCACCCTCTGCTCAGATCTTAACAAATCTGCCAGCCTTTTCTGACATCAGCATCGGGCCTTTTAATTAATAGAAAGGTAATTAAGATGGAAATAGGATTATGTGGGTTATTCCTGTGCACCCATAGAGGAAGGAAGAAAATTGGAGCGTGCCAGCTGCAAACATCTGCAGTGAAAGGAGTCAGGGACAAAAAGCATTTTCTGCTCCTGCCTCTTCCTGCTCTTTCAGAAAACGCCAGTCTTACAGGGCAGTAAATCAGTGGCGAGTCACTAGCTGTATAATATGTGCTGTTCGTCTCGTGAGATATTAAACCGAGGTCCCTTCTGCTCACATCCTGCACCTGTCACCAAATGTCCAATAAAAATCCTGTTCTCTGAGGGCATGTCAGGAAGGAATAGGGCGAAGACTTGCCCCAGCCTCCCTTGCCAGGTCAGGAGGGCCCCCAGGCAAGGCGCTCCCCGTGGCCTGCCCCGAGGCTGAGTCCTCAGAGGCCCTGTCTGCAAGTCCCACCCGGTCTATGGCTACTGGCAATTACACACAGAAAAATGAGTGTAAAATAAAGGGAGTGTGTGTGGCACACTTAAGTTTCCTCGCTCTGCCGGGTGGTCTGGGGAATTTCTGGGAAAGTTTTCACCTAGGTAGTGGAGGACCATAGGTAGCGGTCAGAAGCCAGGAGAACTGGGTTCCAACCTTTTGTCATCTGGTCACCGTGTGCCCCTGGACACCACTCCTAACGTCCCCTGGTGGATCGTCTGTATGATGTAAAGTAAAATAGGGATAGCAGTGGCTGTTCGCCACCTTCTCAATTCAAGCTGAATTTTTTCCACTGGAGAATGTGTGGGAACGGGGGCTTGAAATGGTGAGAAACACTCTACAATCGGACTCTCTCATTGTTGAGTCGTGTGATGTAAGAGCGTGGGGTCTAGGGCCAGATGACCTGGGTTCAAGTCTCTGCCTCTTACTGACAGCGTGACCTTGAGAAGGTTACTTAACTCAGCTATCCTCATCTGTAAAGTGGAGCTAATTAGTAATAATAACTCTTAAAAGTTTTGAGGATTAAATAGGTTGCGTTTAAAGCCATCAGAGTAGTGCATGGCATATAGTACCAGGCAATAAATGTTCAGGCATTATTGTTAATTTTGTTGTTTTAATTACTATTAATCTCTACTCTGTATCTATGGCATTTCTATCTCTAGGTGGATACATATTTGGATTTATATTCCAGGTCTTTGGCTTCTGAATCCTATAAACTGGGAAACTTGCCTAACTTACCTGTTTTTCCTCACCTACCCAATGATGGCATAGATAGGATTAAGTGACACAGCCCATGTAAAGGACCCAGACCAGGGTCAGCACGTTTTTCAGTAAAAAAGAAGTTGCCTTCCTTTTTCCTTTTAATTGTGATTAAAAAAAAAAAAAAAACACATAACAAAATTTACCATCTTAACCATTTTAAGTGTATAGCTCAGTAGTATTAAGTATATTCACATTGTTGTGACACAGATCTCAACTAATTTTCCATCTGGTAGAACTGAAGCACTCTACCATTAAACATTAACTCCTTTCCTCCTCCCTCCAGCTCCTGGTACCACCATTCTATTTCTGTTTCTATAAATTTGACTACTCTTGATATCTCATTTAAGTGGCATCATATATTTCATTAAACATGAAGTGTCTGATTTTGAGTCAAAAGCATAGTTTATATCTCAGACAGGAATCGGTAATTAATCAATTATCAAACTATGCACCTAAACTGTTAACACAGTTTTGCCATCTTAATGGTAGCTTGTTTATGCCAGAAGTGAAGAAGCCTGAAGAGCAAGTGGCAATGAAATTGCAAAAGGTGTTTTTCACAACTTGTTGAGAATCGAATATTTTTCCTTGCAAGAAGTGGTCCAAAGCCTGGAAGAAGTGGTAGTCAGTTTGTGCAAGGTCTGGTGAATACAGTGGATGACAGAGTTTCCAGGTCCAGCTTCTGTAGTTTGAGCAGTGTTTGTGTGACATGTGGTCAAGCATTGTCTTGCAACAGGATTGGCCTGTCTCTATTGACCAGTCTTGGCTGCTTAATCATAAGGATCCTCATCATTTCATCCAGCTGGTTGCAGTAGACATCCGCTGTAATCAATTGACCAGGTTTCATGAAGCTGTAGTGGATAACACCAGTGCTGGACCACCAGACAGACACCAATAGCTCTTCTTGATGAATATTCGGTTCTGGACTATGTTTTGGCACTTTAACCATTGTGCCTACCACTTGTGATTGTCAAAAAGAATCCCTTTTTCATCACACGTAACAATACGGTATAGAAATGGCTTGCCTTTTTGTCATAACAGCACATAAAGGCAAGCTTTGAGACGATTTCTCTTCTGACACTGATTTAATCTATGTGGGAACCCATCTATCCAGCTTGTTTACCTTGCCAATTTGTTTCAAATGGTCCAATATTCTTGGAATAGTAACGTCAGACTTTGCTGCTAATTCACACATAGGATGAGATGGATTCACTTCCACTACAGCTTTCAGTTCATCATTATCCACCTTGACCTGAGGTCGCGCCCACATGGCTCATTTTCAAGATTAAAATCACCAGAATGGGACTTCTCAAACCATCAAAGTACTTTGCTTTCATTAGCCACATCCTTCCCAAACACTTTGTTGATATTTCGAGCTGTCTGTGCAGCATTGGTTCTACAACAGAACTCGTATTCAAAAGTAACACAAGTTTTTGACTTTAGCCATGATTTCACACAAATTACTCTAAAACAATTTTTGAAAGATAATCACAAGCTACAACGTGCGTTTGAAAGACTA
Organism: Varecia variegata; assembly: GCA_028533085.1. Taxonomy (NCBI): domain Eukaryota; kingdom Metazoa; phylum Chordata; class Mammalia; order Primates; family Lemuridae; genus Varecia; species Varecia variegata. Next base: position 75,210,860 of record CM052443.1, read on the forward strand.
AGGATGTACCTTTCCAATAAAAATAAACTGTGTCAAAGTGAAATGTCAGAGAGATATCAACTGTCAAACTTGATATGAAATGTCTGATTCCCTAAAGTACTTAATAACCTAATAGTATGTCTTTCTGATTGGCTTATTTCACTTAGCATGTATCCTCAAGGTTCACCCATGTCATAGCGTGTAGCAGGATTGCCTTTTTAAGGCTGAATAATCCATTGTATGTCTACATTTTGTTTACATGTTCATTCGTTAATAGACCACCTGAGTTCCTCTTACCTCTTGGCTACTCTGAATAGTGCTGCTGTTGAGGACATACCTGCATAGTTGCCTTCCTTTTATCTCCTATGATGATGGAAATAATTTAATAGCAGGCATGTTTACTTCCCTTTCATTTTTGCCTCTTCATAGTCAAGGCAAATTAATCTCGAGTATCAATAGCAGTAATGGGGTGTTACATTTTTCTTAAGTTAATTTTTTAATACAGACTCCAAGGTAAAATTAGAGTCAAGAGAAAGACAGTAAAACAAAAAACAAACACTCATTCTGCATTTATATATTTATTAACTCAGGGTCATAGATGGCTCCTGCTACATGCTTAGTATTGTGGGAAAAAAAATCAGACTTTTTAAAATGAGATATAGTCTATACTCATATAGTTATCAGAGATAAATAACTGTCAACAACCATCCTATCAAAAATACAGCCCCACTTCTGACTTCTTGTTTCATATCTCAGCTCTTTGTAACTTCCTCAGGGAAGCGCCTTCCGACTCCAGCTGAGGTCAGAGTCCTTCGTTATGTCCTCATAGACCTGTGTTCCTTTTCTTCAGGACATATCTCAGTTTTACTTGTAAGTTTATTGGTGCAATTTTTGGTTAGTACTTTATCTCTCCCATTAGACTGCAAGTTCCCTGAAAGCTAGGACATTATCTATTTTTACTCTTAACTCCCCTACTCCTTGTATAGCATCTGGTATATAGTAGACACTTAACAAATACTGTTAATAAACCCCGAGTGAATGAAATTCTCACAAGGAAGCAAGCCACTCTAACAGGGGACTAATCAAATCTCAGGGTGGAAATGAGATTTATTTTATATTGCAAATTAGGAGAGGAAAAGCATGACTTTTTCATGGAAAAAGCAGATTCCTAATGGACTAGGTCAGCAATGCTTTCCTATATCAAAGATGATAAAGTGTTTTTAAAAAAAAAAAAAAATTTCTTGAGCCAAGCACTTTTCCATCAAAGTGCTAAATGCATGAGGGCTATTTTTTTTTTTTTTTTTGATGCTATGTGACTTATACAGTTCATACGCTTTCTATAAATTACCAAGCTTTAACATTTAAAAGTACAAGAGTCTTCACTTTTGTACTATGGCTTCTTGTCTGAAAGATTCCACACCAGTAATCAATTTTGCAACGTATTACAAATGCCCCCACCTGATTGAGATCATGTGCTTGAAACAACTCCTTTTGGAATACACAATGCTACACGTAGAATAGTTCAATTAGTTGAAATGCATGCTGAGATAGATTGCCTTATTAACATTGCCTCGGCCACGTCAAGGGTAAAAGATAGAAAAGACCAGCAAAAGTAGATTGCACAAGAAAGTCTCTATCATTCTCCCTGCCCCATTCCTTCTGATTCTTGAGCTCAAAGGCTGGGGCTTATGTAGGCAGAGAGTAGGTGCAACTTTCCTTGGGCAAGTGTCCCCTAAGATTGGCATAAAAAAATCATAATAGAAATGTAATTATGTTATATTGCCATAAGATAAATACAGACATAGATTAGACCCAGATTTCACTGTAGATCTAGACTTCGTGTTGGATAATAGTGCTATATTACTTCTGAAAGCCTTTCAGCTGACTGGAGTGTAAAGCTGCCATTGAAGAATCTGGCGAAAGTTAATCGAGCTGATAAATGACATCACTGAGTCTCGGGCTCAAGTCTCCTATCCCAAATGCAAGATTTTTAGATTTGTGATAGATTGATAGATTGTTGTATGGTTGGTTGGATGGATGGATGGATGATGGATACATACGTCTATACTACTGAGACTTTATGAAAAAGAAAAAGGAGCAAGATCCCTGCTCACATTTTACCAAATATACTGTCCCATTCTTTAAGACATCTTACTCCTCTTCCTCGATCATTTTTCTTTTTAAAAATGAAGTGCCAGGTTGATTATCCAGTTCCCCAGTCTGACAAGCTTGAACATTAAGTGCTCTCCCATCAACCTTCTGCAGGGCTGCCCAGCCCATGACTGGTCCATCACACAAGCTTGCACTTTTGGTAGCAAGGTCACTGACATGTGGCGTATGATGAGATGTCCAGCACCCAGTCTGACAACATCATCCTGTGCCTCCATGAAGGGGGGAAAAAGGAGACAACCAACCAACCCCCTGAAAAGGCATTTGCTAACTGCCCACTAGCAATTGTTGAGTGATAACACATGCGGTTCCCCACATGTTTATGCAGAGTCTCAGATTTATCTGACAGTTTTACACCCTCAGGCATGATACACAGTAATTAAAATTAAAAATGTTTTGACAGCCTAAACAAATGGCTATATAAATTAGAAAGCTGTAAAAAGCCACAGTAGCCAAAAATAAAGATATATAGATAAATCATAAAATTATAAACAAGGAGGAATGTTTTAATACAGGCATGTTTATATCCAGACGCTCAGAAATACAGGCTAACTTTTGCCTGGAGGAAGATGGTGGTGAAAAGGAATTGGGGAAAACTAGCAAAATCATTCTTTCCTGCTTAGCAATTCTTACTTTTACCCTTCTCTGGTAATGAAAGAAAGGAAGAAATTTGTTGAGGCTGCCCAACTTCCTCAAAATCTATAATCGGCCATAGAATCTTCAAATTTTAAAAAGCACCTAAATCAGTTGCATAGAATCTTCACTATTAATTTCCCAAATGTGTAAAATGATGTGGACTGCATAAAACTTGGCTTGACTTCACATTTCTCAAATGTATGACATAAAACGTGTTTGTGAAGCGAGCCAAATATATGATCCGCATGTGAATATAACTCCTTTCAACTAGATGTGCACGAATGTTTAAGTATCATCTTTCACTTAAATCTATCAGGTCATTTCTTCATTGACCGAAGAAACCATTGTATCACCTGGCCTTTGTATTTTCCATTTCTCCCAAGAAAGCCAGCTAACCACTACCCTGATGCATTGAAGTACTAGGGCATCTCAAAGGAGAGGAAAAAAATAATTGGAAGTAATCAACGGGATTTTCTGTACTTAGAAGGGCTGGATGGCCAGAAAGCAGCCATATCATGTGGATAGTTTTATGATAAATTTTCAAAGCAGTCCCTCACTCTGCAGAGTTCCTAAAGATCCATTGCCACAGTATTATTGTGTCTCATGTATCCATGGATTAAGGAGAGAGAAATGCAGAAACACCACAGCTTTTCATAATAATCATCCTAGACTCTTCCTGCTTCTTCCTGACCTCCTACTCCCAGTCCTTTGTCCTCTCGGCTCCATTTCTTATTCTTAATCCCGTCCCTGCCTACTTTGACTTGGCTTTGTTAAATCTTTCCATTTTAATGCCCTCCCCCTGCCATACCCACTAAGGATCTGGGTCAGGCCTGCTCTGCTGGATAGTCCCACCGTGAATGAGTTCAGGGAAGTATACAACCCAACCTGCTCCTTAGACCAAACCCCCTTTCCACACTGATCCCTGCATAATCTTGCTCCATCTCCAGAAGGAAGGAAGAGAGAATGTGACCCTTCTCTTTAAATATAAATTATGATCATAAAATAACCATGTTTTCAATAATCCATGATTGGGAAATCTTTGCATTTTAGAGTTTCCCAGATGTTTCTGATGAGCAGACAATTTGGCAGAACTCTTTCATGTAATGAAATCTTTAAAAAACAACCAACCAAACAAAAACTCTGAGATACAAAAAGGACAGTTCCTGATAAAACAAGGAAATTGTAAGATGAATGAATCCTTTCCTGTTAGATCAGAGTCCAGACCAAGGGTAGCAAAATTGAATGGCTATTGGTGTTTTAGATGGTCTATTCCATTCAAGTCCAAGGCAACAGAGCCATTAGGCTATGTTGCAAGATCTTATTCTTTCTTAAAGTAAGAAATCAAGATTTTTTAAAAATCTCAAATGTAAATGTTGATAATTAATTGAATTTTTAAAAATATCCCTTTCTCTACAAAACAAAACCATGTCAACATGCCAGAAAGGGTCCCCATTCCTCACTTTGCAACTTCCAGGTTAGGCTTTTGATTTAGTTTTCTATTGCTATAAAATCAATTTCCTTAAAATTTAGCAATTTAATACAACAAACACTTATCTCATTTTCTGAAGGTCAGGAATCCAGAGGTGGCTTACCTGGATGGTTCTGGATCAAGGTCTCTCACGGGTTGCAGTAAAGCTGTAAACTAGGACTATAGTCTGTCAAGGCTCAGTTGGGGTTCAATCATGTGGCTATTGGCAGTCCTCCATTCCTTGTTGACTCTTGGCTGGAAGCCACCATTATCTTCATATAGGCCTCTCTATTGGCCCCTTGAGTGTCCTCACAACGTGGCAGCTGGCATCCCTCAGACCAAGTGATACAAGAAAAGAGGGCAAGGCAGAAGCCACATGTCTTTTATGACATAGCCTCAGATCACGTTTTACACCCCTTTCTTATGTTACTGGGTGCACAGACCAGCCCTGATACAGTGTGGGAGTGGACTACACGAAAGTGTGAATATCAGAAGATGGGAGTCATTGGGGGCCATCTTGGAAACTGGCTACTACAGCTTTAAAAACATCAAAATGGCCCAAATCTTGGTCATTCAAATTTTGGTTCAGGAATATATACCGCAAATCCTGGTGCCACTTTTGTCCAGTTCCTTACCTTTGTCATTTTCCCTCTTTTCCCTTCTCCCTCATCACCAACTTGCCTCACAGAAAACATCTACCTTCCTGTTCAATATTCTCTTCAGGCTGGAATTCCTCAGCTAGTTCCTGCACTTCCGGTCCTCCAATCCCAAGGAAGTGAAATGTTTGTGTGTTTGACTCTGCTCCAGCTGGTAATTTGTGGTACCATAGGCCAGGGGGTCTAGGAGGCAGAGAGTTGAAATTAGAATTAGGAGTCTGCAGGTAACTGTGACTCAGATTCCAAAATTGTTCAGCAAACATTTACAGAAAATAGAATATGTGGCAAACCCTCTGCTAGTATTTGAGGATTTAGAGATAAATCTAACACAGCAGATAAATCAGCAATCAGGGAATCCAGAAGTTCACATTGAGGAGTGAGGAATCAGACAGGAAGTGTAGTGATAGGCAGGAAACCATTGAAAGGGTCTCAGATGTCCATTGAATGTGTTTACAAAAGTGATAAGAGATAAGAATGTCGAAATTGGAGAGAGTTGATCCATGGCATAATTACCACAGGATGCTCTCTGTTCAGTGAGTGCTTTCTCTAGGAGGTGGTGTCAAGATGTGAGGGAAAGTGGATCCAGATGTGAAGAGTGACAAGATAGCAGCTACCTAAAAGAATGGGCACTATGACTACAGTTGAGTTTAAATGATGGTTGACAGCTGGAGGTGAGAATAGAAATTAGAGATTCATTTTTATCCCTAGGGATCATTTTCTGGAGGTGTAGAGGGTTGTCTAGGTCACTAGTTCTCAATCCTGGCTATGGCCATATATGGGGGTCGGAGGGGGTGGGGATCAAGGGCCAAAAAATGTGTATTTCTGGATTTCCCCCCTACACATACACACAAGATTTTGATTCAGAATGTTTGAGGTTTTCATAGAAAAAATTCTCCTAAATGAATTACACATCTTAGTTTCTTAAATAAAGTATTCTGAATATGGTATAATTTTTTCTTCATTTTGAAGGTTATTATGAGTATTGATTTTTATACTAGGGTGTGATATAGCAATACCTTTAGGGGCTTTTGTTATATACTGTTTACTAAATAACCCCAGACTTCTGAACTTTTTGAGTTGTTATGTAAAGGAGTCAATAAAACTATCCTGCTAATGGTTTTTTCACTTTCTGGTGCTATCAGAATCTCTGCTTTAGGTATTGCCTCCCTTCTTTTCCAATTTGCTACTTTTGTTTGTTTCTTATAAATCCAGATGACCAAGCATACTAGGATCATCTGCAAAAAAAAGTAGAGTGGATAGGTTCCAAGTAGGAGCCTGAGAATTCCTCCTATGAATAAAATGTAGTTCGTCTTTATTACGTTTATTTAGGTTGATTAGGGGTTTTTCCTTGCTCCTAAACAGTTGATCTATCCTGATAAATGACTGCATCACTCTGGAAATTTCAAATAGAGATTTATTATAGGGAATTGGAGGCTTACGTAATGTAGGAATGGCTTGAAGTACAAATCAGGAAGATCTCCTTGGGGGAAATCGGGCAGTATTTAAGAAGCACAGGGAAGCTGCCAAAGAGAAGTCTCAATTGCCCACAGCACTGATGTGTGGTTCTCATGACCCTGGGGCCGACAGAAGCCAGTTCTGGAGATTCCAGATATCTGCGCACTTCAGGGGGATTCTCAGAAGTGTTGCTGGAATCCATGGAAAGCTCCACAAATTGCCTGATTTTAGGATAATCCCCAGATACCAAGGGAAGCTATTGCAGATCATCTCTGCCATCTGACTATTACTGCTGCCAAAGTAATGACTTCTTTTTCTCTTCTACTTTCAAATCTTTCACAATTGCAGTCAATATCCTGGAACCATGTAATGAAAGCAGTTCTGTGAAATGCAGAGCCAGACGTCTTCTCTGCTACTCAAAAGAAAATAGAGATGGGATTGAGGGTGATGCCTAGTTGACAATAGAGAGTGTGACACTGTCCATCCACACTTTTATCAACTTAGCAATCATACACACCTCTCTACCCATATTGAAATTTTCAAGTAACAGTGACATCATGCTTAAGGCTAACATATACAACTATACCTTGTATAATCAAAGATGTGCTCATTGTTTCCCAAAATAGAAAACAGAAACTTCATAAGTTACTCTATATTTTCTCTTAAGTAATTCTCTTTCCTTTCCTCAGTGGATCCTGTTTTGGTATTCTGTAATTTAAATATGTTAACATACAAAATATACATAATAAAGCTAGTAACAATATGTATAGCTAGGGCAGTCCTCGTTTATGAAATTGGTCATGAAGCTATGTAGGTTGTTGTTATTCTTCTATGGTTTATTCCATGTCCCATGTACCTCAGCTAGGATTGCAGCAATTCTGTCCCAGTCTGTTCAGGCTTCTATAACAAAATACTGTAAACTTGGTAATTTATAAATAATGGAAATTTATTTCACACAGTTCTGGAGGCTGGGAGGTACAAGATCAATGTACCAGCAGATTTGAAGTCTGGTTCCAGTTTCTGCTTCCAAAAGGGTACCTTGTTGCTGTGTCCTCACATGGTTGGAAGGGTGGAAGGGGAAAATGGGCCAAATGGATTTCCTCAAGCCCTTTTATAAGGGTACTACTCCTGTTCCTGAGGGCTCTGTCCTCATGACCTAATTACCTCCCAAAGGCCTTACCTTTTAATACTATTGTGTTGTGAATTATGTTTCAACATGAATTTTGAAGGGATACAAACATTCAAACCATAGCACAAACCTTCATTTCTAGAGTCATTAGTGCCCCCCCAGTATTGCTGTAGAGTCTCCCAATAACTTTTACTCTGTACAAGTACATTCTAAGAGTCTCTGCCCTACTGTATAACATTATGCAACTGCCCCTGTTTGTCCTTGATAATCAAGCAACATTAATATCTCTAACTGATCCTGTATGCTTCTTTTCCTGAAGCATTAGGTATTGTATTATAGCTTGTGGCATAAGCAGCCCAAAGTGCCCAGGGAGTAGCCTCAACTTCCAGTTAATTGCAATCATTGTTCCCCCAGTGGGAGCACTTCTCCCTTTGGAATTATTAATGTCTTTAAGTCGAAGAGACCAAAGTTGTAAAAACAGGAAGCAAAAGGTTTGGGCATAGGTTATTGAAGGATGATAGAGGGAAAAAAGCCACTTTTTTACTCCTTTGTTGACAGAATTTTATATACTTGCTATAGGAAAAATTGTGCCATTATTGGTTGCTGGCTTAGAAAACATATGGAGTCATATTACGTTTCCCCAGATCCACAACTGCCAGCACCATAACTGGGTCTTCAGTAAGCTGTTCCACTGTTCTATTAGGACAGTTACTTGGGGATTATAGGATAGATAAGACCAGTGAATATTGTGGCCATGTATCCCTTCTTTTGCTATAAAGTGAGTTTCCTCATTAGAATCAACATTGAGTCTAATGCTTTGATGGCACAAAAGATATTCAGTAATTCTACAAGTAAAGTTGCTGATAGAATCATCGCAAGGAAGATAAGCAAAGGATATGTAGAGTGAGTGTCTATTTTAGTAAGTAAAAATTGCAGACTTCTTTATGATAGTGTGTTCCAATGCAATTACTTGCTACAAAGAGTTAGCTAGTCTTCCCTGGGAGTGTCACTATATTGAGCACTCATGTTGTCTCTGCTGTTGGCATGTTGGGAACTCAACAGGGACTGTTATCCATGTTATTCAGCCCATACACTAACTTTAACTTCCATGCTTCCTGCCAAGGCCACTTTGTTCATAAACCCAGGCTAGAGAAACAGATTGACGGAGATCTGCTGAACTATCTATCTTGTCCAACCGATTAACAAGAGACTCCTTTTTAAGGAAATCTTTTTGTGAGCATTCACAGGGATACAACTATTCTCATGCCTTGTGCCCATTCTTAGATAGTTCTGTCTATTTACTTCTTCCTCAGTTTTCCTCATCATTTCTCATCAAGTCTACTTCTTTTGACCATCTGGCCAAATCATTAGCCATCACCCATAAGTTGACATAAATGTATATCTCTGCATATTTATCCTTCCAGGTAAAATAATAACTATGTGCACCACAAAGTTCTGCTGGGAGTATTTCCTTTCCCCCACTATCTTTTAGGGTCATTTCAGAGTATCCCCATCAAAATGAAGTGGTCCAATTTGGAGTTGTGATAGCACTTCATGTTGAATCATATGTATAAAGGAGACCTAAATTCTCTCTTGCTTATAAGCTATGACATGAATTTCTCCATGTGGGTTACAGGAGAGGGGACTAAACGTCAATAATTGGTACACTGAGAGTCAGCCACCTACATGTGAACTTACTGGTGCCTTCAGGACCTGCTGAAGTCCCATCTCATATATCTCGCTTCCATTTGATGATGAAGTTTTGTCGCACATGCTCAAACTTATGTCTGGGTACAGCACATAATACCGTGTTCATGAGAAGGAATCCAAGTGGTGGGGTCACTTGGTTGTGGTATGGCCTGTACAGTCTCCACTACAGCCCAGCAGCAAATCAGGCATTGTGCTTCCAAAATTAGAATATTTCTCTATAAAACAAGGTGTGCCTTTCTATTCAAATTCTAGAGTTACATTCTGTAATTCCCTTATGAGGATTGCCAAAGATACCATGTCAAAACCATACGATGTACAGATAATTATATTACAGTTAGATCCGTGGGGTCATATGGCCAAAGTGGGAAATCGGCTTGCGCTGCAGCCTGGACCTGCTGCAAAATCTCCTCTTGCTCTGGGCTCTAGTCACAACTGGCAATTGGGTAAATACACAGTAAATGAGTAGAACAGTGCATTCATATGCTGCCTATCTGGCCTTCAAAATGCAAAGATCTTCACCAATCATTGTGAATCTATCTTAGTAGTAGGATGGACAAGGTACATAGGCTTATCTTCCTCTTTAAACAGGGTATCTCAACATTCTTCAGATCACTGGACTTCTAGAAATCTCACTGAAGTAGCAGGCTCCTGAATTTTCATAGGGTTTAATTCCCACCCTCTAACATTGATATAATTCACAAATTCACTTTGAGTATTTGCTATCTCCAGGTCCAGTCAGCCTTGCTGTCTATTTAATGCAGATTTTGATTCATTAGGTCTGGAATGGGACCTGAGTTTCTGCATTTTCTCCCAGGTGATGGTAATACAGCTGATCCTGCAGATCACACTTTTCAAGTAGAAAGAGAGTAGTGTCTGTGGGAGGGCCAGAAAGTTGACACACCCCGGAGGAAAGTTAGTAATTGTATAACGCTCTCCTTTCCAAGTGAAAGCGACTTGCTTCTGGTGATCCTGTTGATTGGTATAGAGAAGAAAGCAGATGCCAAGTCAGTATCTGCATATCAGTTTGCAAGGTTTATGTAAGATGTGCCTCAATAAAAAGACCACAGTTGGAACAATAAATGCAATTGGAATCACTGCCTGATTAAGTTTGTGATAATACACTTTCATTCTCTAAGAGCATTCCATCTTCCACACAAGTTAAATAAGGAGACAAAAGAGAATGTAATAGAAATCATCACCCTGCAAATCTTTGGTGGTGGAACTAATCTCTGCATTTCCTCCAGGAAAGCATTAATATTTTTTATTATTTTGATGGAAAATGCCTTCCAGGTGGTTCCACTTGGCCCTTCCTACTATAATAGCCCTCATTGCGTGGCTGAGGGAGTAATCGGAGTATGTGTACACAATATGTGTATTGTGCCAGTTGCTAAGTATATCTTCCCCTTCCTTCTGTGCATTTAAGAACTAGAGAAATATCTACAGAGTAAAGTTGTAGATCCACTGGTCTTACTCGAAATGGACTCAGGTTTAAATTTTATTCATCAACTGACTTTAAGTCCCTGATATATCAGGTACACAAAGACCAGTGTTTGTATTAGTTTATAGGCAGTATACTGTAATTTCTGAAAAGTCTAGGTATTTGTGTTTATCCTAGTACACAGTCACCCTGATAAATGGCCACTGTGGGGAAATGCTTGGAGGGAGATACATAGGTCATACTTGTGGCAGTCTTGTAGGGCCTTTCTTCAAGGATCCCATGCTTAATAACTTCACTCAAGAAGCTCTATGTCTGTTCTGCATCTGGTTTGGGAATTGAATGAGGAATTGTGACATTTTCCCTTGGGGTCTGAAGTCAGATCTCCATTCACCAGGACTAGAGGGTTATGGTTTTCTCCTACTTACATGGCTTCAGTACATCCTGATAAGGCTGTTAATCTACTTCAGTCATAGAGACATCATGACCACTGCCAAAGACATCTGTGGGCTAAATCAGACCATTCTGAATTTGGTTCTAGACCCGATAATCTGTTACAACGATGTTGACCTTATCAGCACTTAAGCCCTGCTACTTAGTCAACTCCCACTCTGGTTGTCCTCATCCTCCAACAAAATCAAGGAGCCTTTTTCAGTGGTTGCATCTCTCACCACAATTCCTGGCTTGCAGAAGAAAGTCACTACAAATCCTTTCAAGTTTACTGGTGCCGCTCTTATCATTGCATTTCTCAAGGCCTTAGTGAAAAGTGTGCCCTCTTAGCTCTCCAGGGAGCAGAGTGGGCTGGGCTGTGTGCAGGAATTGATATGAAGATAAGAATGATAAAGCTGACTTATCATAAGCCTTTAGATTCTTTCCTCTGCATCCTACCAAGGAAGTTCTAACAATTCAAATCTCACAAAAAGGAGGCTAGTGTTCAGTCTTGTTTCATTTAAATAATCAATTAAGCTATTAAATGTTAGCTTATTTGAGATAACACATTGAATGCAGAATCTCAACTAAGTGCACCAATATTGATACAGTTTTCATTTCTTTTTCCCTTGTCTCACACTCTTAAAATCTATTTCCCTATACATTATTCCTCAGGTCCTGCTAATATAAACAGGCAAAAATCTTCTTTCAGTGGATATGCTATGTCTTCCAGAATCAGCCTTTATAACCATCTCTCTGGAATCTGTATGGATTTGTCTCAGGTTATGAATTCGGAAGCAAAAAAAAGTGGTGGCATAAACCTTAAGGAGAATTGGTATCCCCTTTCGAGGCAACTGTTTCACATGAGATCCTTAAAAAGTCTTAGGCAAAGGAAGGCTAACACTCTTGGTGACCACTGGGTTGCAAGGCCAGCAATTCAAGTGCACTCACGGAGAGAAGAGGGGTCAGTTCATCCAGCACCACTGATCCTGTGGCCTCAGGCAGACAGATACGCCTTAGCCTTGTACAAAAATGACATTGAGAGTTTACCCGTGGTTTAGCTAAAATTACACACTTTGGAAAAAAAAAAAGACTATTTGAATTCTACTTAGGTATTCACTTAGTACTAGATGCTGGTAACTTTTGTCATTGTATTCACTATTACAAATTTAATTATCTAATAGTTGTGTAACCTAAAGCATGGTAAAGCAAAGAGAAAACTGAACTCTAATCACTTATACAGATTTATTTTGCTTTTAAATGTATTTCATGTATAGTTTCCTTCTAGTATTTTTGTAGTCTATATTTAAATAGTATAATACTTCTGTGGTCCCCAACTCCCCAGGCCGCGGACCAGTACCAGTCCGTGGCCTGTTAGGGACCAGGATGCAGAGCTCTGCTGCTCCACCCCCTCATCCGTGGAAAAATTGTCTTCCATGAAACATAGGAACAGGGGGCTGCGTATTTACAGCTGCTCCCCTCGCTCCCATCACCGCCTGGGCTCCGCCTCCCTCCCTTCTTCCCCGCCCCCTGAGCCCCCCCATGGAAAAATTGTCTTCCATGAAACGGGTCCCTGGTGCCAAAAATGTTGGGGACCACCACAAGAAATTACTCCAAAAATTATATGACTTCTCTCTCTCCCCTGATAGTTTGGGCCCTGATTTCAGTGGACTTCGCATCTCAAAGCTAGTGAGAAAACCTGGTTTCCTACTAGATTTACATGAAGAGCTCAAACGATTTGCCTTGATGACTAGTGGAAAAATTGCTTTATTTTACGTATTATATTAATGGTAAATATAATATTTGAATACATGTAAACACATGTGGTCATACTATTGATCAGGATTCTTTCTGGGGAGGTACAGTCATCATTTCAGCCACCATTTAAATTACTTTAAGATTAACTTCCAAACAGAACAACATTAAAATGCATAATTCTCACCTGCATAACTTGTTCTGGAAATCACTGTCTCCATTTAAGATGTGCTTCTATTTAGTGAAGATAAAAAATGTGCAGTGTTTAATTCTCTAGACAGGCACCATAGAATGTATATACATGTCCCAAATAAGGTGGCAACTTCACTGAAGCCAGTTTTTCAGCTTGTATAAAGTTTATAATGGAATGCTAATTCTCTTGACATCGATGCATGTTTATTTATAAGCAACCAAAAATGATTGAAAATAAAAAGTGTCAAGTAATAAATTATGTGAAATAGACATATTGAAAAAGTGAAATGATATAAAACTGCATACAAAAAATAATCACGGGTTTTTTTCTAAATGGATGCCTGATTGCTTTTATATTCTCCCTGAAGGTTTTCCTTCAGCCTCGAAGGATAAATTACACAAAAAGGACAAGTTTTCATTAATCTGTGGGCTGAAATTTTTATAATAAAAAGAGAAAAATGTTTAAATAATACTAAGGGTTGGTCAGAGTGTCAAAAAACAGCAGCCTAGAAAGGAAAGGTTGATGTTGCCATCCTTAATTTGTGCAGGCAGAGACCAAGAAATTTAGAACTAAAAACTATATTCTGCCAGTGAGCAGTTGCTTATAGAAATATAATCGGCCCTTTCAGGACAAATTTAGTCTTTCTTAAAATCATATACCTTGAGTTGATTAACTACATGATTTATTAATAACCCCTATGCATAAACTTTGGCCTGGGATTTAAAAATCTGGGGAAGGGCATTAGCTTGTGTGCAGGTCTAGCTCTTTGTAGACATCAATTATGTGTTTTTTTTTTTTTTTTTTTTGAGACAGAGTCTCACTCTGTTGCCTGGGCTAGAGTGAGTGCCGTGGCATCAGCCTCGCTCACAGTAACCTCAAACTCCTGGGCTCGAGCAATCCTTCTGCCTCAGCCTCCCAAGTAGCTGGGACTACAGGCATGCGCCACCATGCCCGGCTAATTTTTATATATATATATTTTTAGCTGTCCATATAATTTCTTTCTATTTTTAGTAGAGACGGGGTCTTGCTCTTGCTCAGGCTGGTCTCGAACTCCTGAGCTCAAACAATCCGTCCGCCTCGGCCTCCCAGAGTGCTAGGATTACAGGCGTGAGCCACCGCGCCCGGCCCTACATCAATTATGTTTTAATGGCTGGAAGAATCGATGCCAAAATCATCAAGAGTGTGAAAATGCACATATAATGGCTAGTCAGGTATCTGGAACCACACCATGACCATTGGTCCTAGCTATCTAAGAAAATACAAGCAATCGGGAGAGATCTAAACACTTCATCCATAGTCTACCTGTGTCTGCCTCTTTCCTGCCTGCCATCCCTCCTGTGAGAAGGCTACGCTGTGCACTGGGCCCATGTCCTCTCACCCACCCAAGCACATGGCTCCAGCATTTGCCCCTTCTCCCCTGCATCTGAATTCTACCCTCTCTGTGAGGTCATTTGCATGAACATAAAACATCCTGGAATAGCTGCATCTTTCCCAACCTCACCCTTGAGCCCACATTCCTCTCCAACTTCTGCCCATTTTTCTGTTCTTCTATATAACAAAACTTCTCAGAAGAGTTACCTGTATTCAGTGTCTTTATATATTCATCTCCCATTTTCTCTTGAACCTCTTCTATCGGGACTTTGTCTCCATCCCTCCCAGACAAGCAACTCTTGTCAAGACAACCGAAGGCCTCTTTGCTGCCAAATCCAGTGGAAAGTCCTTAGGCCTCATCACACTCAATCTCTTCAGCACTCTATACCTAGTAACGCCCTCCAAGGAGGTGTCCTGTCTTCAGTTGACTTCCAAGGCACCGTTCTCACTGATTCCCCTTCTGTCTTTCTGGCCACTCCTTCTCAGACTTCTTGCTGGTTTCTCTTCACCTCCCCAATCTCTGACTTTGGAATGTCCTAGGGCTCACTTCTGACTCCCCTTCTCTGTCTAGAGCCACTCCCCTGCCATGACTGCTGAATGCTCCCAAATGTAACACTCTAACCCAGGCCTCTCTCTGAACTCCAGACTGGTATATACACTGCCTGCTTGACATCTCCACTTGGATATCCAGTTGGCATCTCAAACTCAATGTGTCCAAAACTGAACTCCTAAACTTCTGATTTCTCTCCCTAGACCTGGCCCTTCCACTGCCTGCCCTCATCCCAATGTGTGGCAACTCCATCCGACCAGTTTCTTAAGCCAAAAGCTTTGGAATCATCCTTGATTCTATTCTTTCTCTCCTACCTCCATCTCCAGTCCATCATCAAATCCTGTTAACTGTATCTTCAAAACAGTTTCACTCTAATCACTTCTCACCTACTCATCACTACTGCTCTGAACTATTGCAAAAGCCTCGGTGGGTCTCCCTGGTTTCCACCCTTACTTCTTGGCTCTCCACACAGCAGCCAGTGTAATCCTTATAAACAGTAAGTCATATTATAAACTCATTTGCATAGAATTCTCCAGTGGCTGCTATCTTAGAAGAAGACCTGAGACGGGAATTCTTGGTCACATTATTTATTAAGGAAGGAGAGAGACCATCAAGGGAGCAGAGATAGCAGGGCAGGGAAGTGCAAGAAGCCAACAGGGGCACCAGTTCAGCCAATGTCTCACCCTCAGCCTGATCCCTCAGGGGGGAGAGCTGGAGTCTAAATTTTACCTGAGAGTTTGTCTCCTACAAAGCATGGAAGCCAGAACTTCATGCACCGCCCCCCGTTAGTCACTTGTTTTACCCCACTCTTCTTGCTGTCCCTCGAACAAGCCAAGCCAGCTTCCTCCCTATTTCACTTTCCCTCTGCCTGGAATGTTTGTCCATGTAGCACAGCAGTCTGCTCACTCACTGCCATCTGTCTCTGTTCTAGCACATTCTATCAGAGAGGCTTAACCTGACCACCCTATCTAAAAGAGCAAGTGCACCCTGACTCTGGCTCTCTTTATGCCCTTTAACTTATTTTATATTTTCCTTATCACCTGTGACATAAATATATATCAAGTTGACCTCCCCAGCTGGAATGTAATCTCCATGAGGGTAGCAGCTCTGCTCTACTCACTCTAACACCCCAGAGCCTAGCACTGGGCCAGGCACACAGCACACCCTCTGTAAATATCAGCTATAAGAAGGAGAAAAAATGAAGACATCATGCAGCATTGGGAGAAGATTATTCTTTAGGACAACCTGGACCCTTTTCCTTAGGATAGGAAGGAGGATTTAACTGCTTTGCTCATAATCAGATCCTCTGCCTAAAATATACGAAGCAGCTGTTTTCTACCTAAGTCATTAAAAAGAAACACCCAGTATTCTCACAGATGTGAATGTCCAGTTTACTCTGCAGCTTGGTGAATATTTCCCCTTTCCTCCTTACAGCTGGGGGTGAGAGCCTCTTCCAGTGCTATTGCACACACAGTTTTTGTCACTAGAGATCCTGCCACTGTGGGAAACAAAGAAACGGGAATCGAAACTTCTTTGGATACCAATAATGAGCTGCTCCCAGGTCTGACGGATCTCTTCTCTCTCTCTCTCTCTCTCTCTCTCACTCACTCACACACACCCCAAGATTCTGAGACCAATTACTAGACTGAGACAAAAGTGAAATTTTTTTCTCATGAAACTAAAGATTCCTTCCCAGTCCTGCTAGCCACGACTCAAAATCTTTTCACTTAGACACTTCCAAATGTTAAAAAAACTAATAGAAAAGAGTAAAATTATTATTATTATTATTTTACAGATAAGTAAGAAAGTACAGCTCAGAGGTGGAGTGATGCCAAAGCAAATTGCAATAAAACTTTTCTGAATAATTAACTTCACTAAGTTACCTTTAAGAGTCGAAGGGAGGTGGACAGGAGTACAGGTCCACAAAGCAAGGCTCACCCTTCCGCGGAGATGCTGAGACCTCCAGCTGCACCCTTGTGTGAGCACCCAAATCCAAACAGATGTGATAAGTGCATTCCCATAGCCCTTGGGGGTATCTTCATTATGCTTTTATATTTCCCATATTTAAATATTAAATGAGTATTTCCAGACACAGTGTCCCCTGTAAATTAGCTCCTGTCTTCCTAAGAGCATCACATTCTCTAAAATGGCAGACTTAAATGAAAGAAGTGGCATAATAGAGAAAATTGGGAATATTGATTGCTGTACCACAGCAAAGGCATGACACTGCCATTCTTCTGGTATTTGGTTTGTGTAGTTGTGACACGAGTATCTCATCAAAAAAGGAGAGATTGGTGGCCGTCTTCACTCTCTGCTCAGGATGTCGCTCTGGACAGAGGCTCCATACCTGTCTGATGTACCTCGGTGCTTTGGGATTGAGTTTCCAGGCAGGCTGAGTGTGGCAAAGGGTCCCGGTTAAAATACACGGAAGGGGGCGCTAAGAAAACGCATGTCTTGTGAAGGAAAGAGAGGAGGAGCAAGCCTAGTCCCGCGAAAAAGAGTTGTGTCCCTTCCTAGGGCTGCCCAAAGAAAGTACCACAAACGGAGTGACCTAAACAACAGAAATTTATTCTTTCAGAGTTCTGGTGGCTGGAAGTCCAAGATCAAGGTGTCGCCAGGGTTGGTTCCTCATTAGACCCAGAGGGAGAATCTGTTCTGCACCTCTCTCCTGGCTTCTGGAGGTTGGCTGGATGTCTTGGGCATTCATTGGCTTGTAGCAGCAAAACAACTCTTCCATGGTGTTTTTTCTTGTGTCTCTGTGTCTATATTTCCTTTTTTTTGTCAGGAAATCGTTGTGTTAGATTATGGCCCAACTTAATAACCTCTTGTTACTTGATCATTTGCAAAGACCCTATTTTCATATGAGGTCACATTCACAGGTACTGGGGGTTAGAGCATCAATGTCTTTTGGAAAGACAAAATTCAATCCATAACAAAAGGAGGACGTTGGGCTCCTTGGGAAGGAGTGGAGATCAGACCTGAGAACTGCCCTCACCCTGCTCCCCTGTCCCTCTAATCCTCTTACCATATCCTCATCCAGGTATCTATTTAATTATGGGGGATAAGGTGGGGTGGGGGCTGCATTCCATTCAAAGACTTTTTAGGGGACTCTGCAATTAGACTGAGGTTCCTAGCTGACTCTGGAGAAATTCAAATGACTAATAAACATCATATACTCAACCTCACAGGAAATCTAGGAAATAGAAATTGAAATAGTAAGATACACTGAAAGCACTTTAAATAGGGGAGTGAAATGGCCTGACTGCTTTAATAATTCTGGTTTAAGTTTTTTATAACAGAAAAAAATCAGTGACACCCACAAAATTATCAGTACATGATACCTAAAAATAACTTTGAATTCCAGAACACTGTGACCCCAACAATCCTAACTGGGATTATGTGCCTAATTGGGAATAACCAGAAAAAAAACTCCCAATTCTAGCAATTTCTAGGAACACTTTATGTGGAGTCAGACTCCATAGATTTTTAGAATTCAGCCTTTTGAAAAGAGATTAGGTTTAAAAGTCAAAATAGTTCGAATAATTCCTTTGGAAGTACCTGGACTCACCTCTCTTACACCAATAAGGAGGTGTAGTCTATGTGTAAACACCCGGCAGGCTACGTGCCCAGCAGGGCCAGTGGAGGTTTTCAAATGGCGGTGGGCAGTGTAGTCTAGTGGTTCGTACTTGGCCTGCGGAGACAGACAGATCTCAATCTTTTTTTTTTTTTTTTTTTTTTTTAGACAGAGTCTCACTCAGTCTCACTCTGTTGCCCGGGATAGAGTGAGTGCTGTGGCATCAGCCTAGCTCACAGCAACCTCAAACTCCTGGGCTCAAGCAATTCTGCCTCAGCCTCCCGAGTAGCTGGGACTACAGGCATGTGCCACCATGCCCGGCTAAGTTTTTCTATATACATATTTTAGTTGGCCAGATAATTTCTTCCTATTTTTAGTAGAGACAGGCCTCGCTCTTGCTCAGGCTGGTCTCGAACTCCTGACCTTGAGCGATCCACCCGCCTCAGCCTCCCAGAGTGCTAGGATTACAGGCGTGAGCCACCACGCCCGGCCAGATCTCAATCCTTATCTCAGGGCCACCCTGTGCTAGCTCTGAGCCTATGTCCTCATCTGTAAAACGGGACTGATGGACGCACAGCTCCTAGAATCCTGACCAGGGAGAACCGAGGTGATGAATGCCCAGCTGTAAAGTGCCAGGGCCTTGCCCAGCGTATGGTGAGAGCTGGATAAACAGTAAACAGTGCCAGGAGAAAGCGCCCGAGAGCAGCTTCTTCAGCTCCTTGCGAGGAAAATGCGTCTGATGTATTAACTTCTAAATTGGCACGTCCTTTACACTACCTTTTGTGCCACTAATGAAAGGACATGCCTTTTATCAAATGCCAAAAAATTCCACAAAGGAAATAACTGAAAATTACATACTCATACTACCTTGGCCATCTTCACACCCTCTCCCCCAAAAAGATAACAGCTTTTCACTTATAACCACCGGACATCTTAATCCAAAAAGAATCCTTATCATATTAGAGATGGATGTCATCTGAACAAAGCTTATGACAAATCAATACCACCGTGCATCTTTCCTAGTCCTAAATTTCAAAGGGCTAGATTACCCTGCTGTGTATTTCTTCTTACAGTTCAAAGCTTCCAAGAAGCTGACAAGAGAAACTGGCCCATATAGTTCAACTGACTTTAGTGAGAAACAGCATGTTCTCTGGATAAATATAAAAATGAGACTCAGACCTCCTGAGGCCCACGGTCTCCATGCCAGCTGACCTGTCAGAAAATACATACCAAAATAAATAATCAGATGTGGATTTAAAAAAATATATATGACACTTCACACCACCCATAAGGAATGGTGGTGTCCAAAATTAAAGTGGTGCGACGGTCACAAAATTTTAAATAAATTGTTAGGAAGCAGACATCAAAGTTTCATGTTATATGCATTTAAAGCCAGTATGCTGTCTCTCTTTTATGTCTTGCATCTGTTCTGATTCTTCAGATCAGTTTTGAATATAACAACTACATTCTAACTCCTACCAGCTCATTTATTTTCCACAGAAGGTTATCAGAAAGTCAAAACTCTTTATAGAGCTAATTTGGTTTACATTATAATACAACGCATTTCTCTTACTGCAAAAAAAAAAAAAAAAATGGCTCGGCTTATTGCTCCATTTTGGGAATATGCGTTTTCAAGGTAGCATTGGATTGGCTGAATTTTTGGAAGGGCTTTGTTTTCCAAAGGCTCATGGAGTAAGAGTTGCCTTTGGACTGAGCCATCAATCAATACTAATATGTTCTGGGCACTGTGGGTAAGACCAAAATGACAAGACACAGTCCTTGCCCTTGGGGAGCTAACAAGTTAAATGGGATGGTATGTTCAGAGAGTACAAAGACACAAGGTGTTGGATCGTAAGTGCTGTAGTGCACACACATCCCGTGTGTTCGCAGGAGAGGGAGGTCCTCCGATTGGGTAATGGGGCAAGCTTCAGAGTTGGAGGAGGGTCGAAGCGGGGCCTTAGGATTGAGGAAGAGCGAATGTTCTGAGCAAAGCTGTCAGATGGATGTGAACTAGACATGGTCCAAAGGAGGAGACGAGTAGTCTGCCTTAGGTTGTTTAACAGGCACCGTCGATACTCTGCCCTGGGTGCCCTGGGCCCACCTGAACTCAATCCCGCTGGTGGCAGACGGTTTCTTGCACACAGACAGCTTCCCACATCAACCTCCCATTCTCTCTGCTTCTCTGCCTGAGTGGAGGGAGGGTGCTCAGCAGCACGCAGGCAGCAGGTTCGATCTAAAAATGTAAAAACGTGTGTGTGTAGGGAGGGAGGGTTAACAGCCCCAGAGGAATCCTCGGCCCACATCCCATGGGAGATGGGAGTCGATGCATAAAGGCCCTGGCTGTGAAGCCTGCTCCTTGTCTTCCCAGGGGATTCCAGTGGGATTGAGCCCCAGGTGCACACAGCAGTGACCCACTCATTCACTCAGCCTTTACTGACTTCTCTCCCTTCTTTCCTTCTCATTTGTGCATCATAAACTACCCGCCCCAACTCCTTGTCTCAGGGTCTATTTGGGGTGGGGGTGGGGGGGTAAGTCAAGTGGATGCAGAAGAATGTTCCATGATCTGTCCCTACAGACTTCTCCAGGAAAAGCTCCTGCTTCTTCCCAGTATCAAGTCAGTCTTCAGGCATAACCAGCTGCTTGTACAGTAGTTCTCCAAATGTGCATGCTTTCTCGTACCCCAGGTCCTTTGCATGTGCTCTGCCCACTGGAAGAAATAGTCCTTGTGGCCACTCCACTCTCAGTCTACCTGCACAAGAACTATTATCCCTCAAGATAATTCAGTCCAGGCATGACCTCCTTTGTAAAGATCTTCCTCAAACCCACTTTGCCAGACATGCCTTCCTCTCTATACCCACGTCTCTGTTGTAGCATTTATTACATGATTTGGAAATAGCTGGTCTACCTGTCTGTCTCCGTAACTTAACTGTGTACTCCATAGGGACAGGCAGGGACTTCATCCTGCTTTTCTCTGATATTCCTAGGAACTAGCCATGGGCCTGGTAAATACTTGTTTTTCTCATAATAATAATAATATCCTAGGAGAGGCCCCCCACCTTGTGGACTCTTGGTTTTATGGTTTCCTATTAGGAATCCAAGCAACTGGATTTTATTATTAGAGGCCTTTGTTTGCCCTTATAGTCAGCCTAAACTTTTCAAGACTGGGAAGTGCAGGATCCGGTTAACATTCTGAAAGCAAGCAAAATGCGTTAATCTACCGAGGCTCAGCACAATATTTGGCCCTGCCACTCCACTATAGCAGAAATGCAGGAAAAGCCTACTTGTGTGTTTTCACCCCCATTGTGATAGCGGATCATCTGGGGACTGTATTTTCCTTCTTACAACATATTTTGTCATGATAGCCTCGTTCTCAAAATTTCCAGCTGCTTTCGTCCGTATTTTAATGCCATTCATTTTTTTCTCATCTCATCAGTTTAATTCTTGTAGATTTTTCCTTATTTTGCCTGATCTCCAGAAGTCGGAGCTTTTGTTTGATTCAAGTTCCTGAATTTTCTACTTGCTGCCTAAGTAAACTAAAAACTCCAACAAAAGGATGAGGCCTCAAATGATAAATTCCGAGATCCATCCTACAGCCTTTCTTTCCAAACGCTGGCTTAAATGAGATCTCTTGCCTTGTTTTTACTGACCTGTCTTGGTTAACTATCTTTTATTTTGAAATCTTCCTTTTTCCTTCCCTTCACCTTTTCTCTTTTTTCTTTCTACCCTTATATGGAGGAGTTCCAGCGTTCTGTTTTTGGCCTCTGCTGTCCTCTGTACTGTCCGCAGCACTTGCATCTAGTCAGTGCTGTCACTACCCATGCTCGACAGATGACTTCCTGCTTTGTCTTTGGCCCTGAGCTTTCTGACAAAGTTTGAGTTATGTCATGCTGGCTTCCTGTGAGGTGTCACAAACATTTGTGTTTTAGACATAATTCAAACTCATATTAACAATTAAACTCATCCTCTTTCTTTTCCATTTTCTACTTTCTCTAGGCTTCCTGATCACTACACCATCTTATTCACCTGTGATCTCTTTCCATCTGCTCCCCCTATAATAATCAGACATAAAATTATAAGTATTTTACCTCCAAAAGATCTATTGCACCCATACAAGTATTCTATCCTTATGCCTCTACCATCTTTGAAGGCCCTTCTTACCTTTATTAGCTATTGTAGCAGCTTCCTAACTGGTCTTTCCATTTGAATCTCTCCTTCCGTCCACTCTGTTCATACCACTAGGTGGATTAGTTAGTGTCATCCAGCATTACATATCAGGGAAAACCCTTGAACGGAGGCCTGGAAACCTTGATACTAACCAGCTTAGCTAATAATCATTTTTATCTCTCGGAACCTCACAGCACCATCTTTAAAATGTGAAAGGACTAGGCAATTTCTACATCTCCTTCCAGCTCTAGCGTTATTTCTAACACCTTCTTGGGATATAATTTACATCTTTCACAAAGTTCACTTGTTTGAAGTAGACAATTTAATATTTTTAGTATAATCATGGAATTGTGCTAACATCATTGTAGTCTAATTTAAGTACATTTTCATCACCCCAAAAAGAAACCAAGTAGTTGTCACTCCTCATTTTCCCCAGCCTCCTCCTCCAGCCCTAAGCAACCACTAATCTACCTTCTGTCTCTATACGTTTGTCTATTTTGGACATTTTATATAAATGGGATCATACAACATGTGACCTTTTGTGTCTGGCTTCTTTCACTTAGCGTAATCTTTTCAAGGTTTATTCATGTTGTAGCATGTATCAGTGCTGCATTTAATGGCCGAATAATATTCCATTTATGGACATTTGTTCATCCATTCCTCAGCTGATGCACATTTATCTTGTTTCTACTCTTCGGCTATTATGAATAACGCTGCATTGACAGCTCTAGAGTTTTAGACATTATTCTTATCATCATACCAAGAGAGAAGTAGAACAATAATCCATTTCTTTATTCCTTTCAGGCAAGCCATATAGTCATCTTTACATGGGCACTCTCAAAGGAAGAGTCTAGTAACCAAAGTCAAAGGAGGTGTCCCACCAGCAATTAAAAAAAGAAAAACTTGAAGAAGTTTCTGTTACTGCTTTCAACTGTGTAACCATGTCTATTAAAAGCTTCTTGTAAATAGCTAACTTCAGCTCTGGCATGCCATAGATTAGGCATATTTGTTTTCCAGGGAAGATTATAAATAGAGGGGGGAGGGGGGAGCGAAACAGAATGTATTTTGCAAATGAGCCCAGATGGAAAACTAACAGATGGCCATGCACTGTATTTTGTGTGTTCAGACCTACATTTAAATTAAAAATTTTCATAATTATGATTAACGTCTGTAGCAACACTAGTTTTCCTGTGGTGGCATCATATATCATGTATCGGAGGTATTGAATAGAACATTTTCATGAAAAGGTTTCAGACTTTATACAAATTCTGGTACTTGCCTGCCCTACAGTTAAGAAGGAAACAAAACAAAACCTCATTCAGCAACGGTGGAGAGTGCTGAGAAAACTTCAGTACAAGTGGACTTTCTATAATAAGCCTGTCTGCCGCCATCTGGCTTTTCCTCCCATGTTAAAACTCAAAGCCAGTCATTCCGTGCAGAGAAGGAAATAATGGGCCTTTATTTGCATGGATATTTTTTTAGATTCTGTTGTGAAGAGTTTTCTCTTGAATCACACACACTTCTTGATTTCCATCAATACAATCGATATATTTATTCTCTAAGGGTAGATGTCTCATCTTACATGTTTTCTAGCCTTATTGCTTCTTTCCTTTTCTTTTTCCCTTGAGGATTCTTTATTATTTTTCCCGTCCTCTTAGAGGTGGGCAGTGTTAGAGACAGTTTGTTAAATGCTCGTCCATCTAGAATCACGACTTTGGAATCTGCACAGTGAGAGTGTGAAACCCAGCCTGTTCTTTCTAGGGCCTTTGGTTAACTGGGTGGACTTTATGTAGTGGAGTTGACCTCCTTGTGCCAAGTCAGATTCTAGATGTGCGAAATGGGGAAATCTTATGCCTTCTGAAGGAGTCTGATCCACTAGACCTCTTTTCACTCTGCCATGGTGCCCTGCTCTGGACATATCCAGCCTGCCTCTCATTTTGATGGTTGCTTATTTTTGCCTCCTTCTCCTCTGACATATTCTTCACCTCAAACTTACATGCATCACAACTGTACCCATCTTTGACTTGCCTCTCTTGCTCAGCATTGGCCCTTTACCTCGAGCAGGAGGTTTTCTCTCCAACAAATTTTTTTTCTGGTTATAAAAGATATCAGACACAATCCTTCTATTTGACTCCAACACAAGACATTCCTGTCAGTACTCATCAGGTTACTCCTCCTGGCCCTCCTGCGGCCGGGCTCCCCCTCTAGTGGCAGCGCCATCCTAGTGGTACAGTGGCACCATGGTGGGGAGGCCCAAGCTTAGGAGGGGACTCGACTTCACTGATATCCCACAGCTGCTGTATTTTGCACAAGGCAGCAAACAATATTGACTAACGTTCTGCATTCGTGTGGTGGTAAGGCCCAGGGTTTACTATTGGGGCAACAGTTTATTCCTATCAGTAACATCAATTGATGGAGTCTGGAAAGTGGAGTTGAAGAAACATTCTTTTAGATATTTTCAGCTTTTCAAGAAGTTGGGGGATGGGCATGAGTGGGAGATAAAAACTAAGCTCTGGTGTTCCAGCCCTTTAACTCCTGCTTTCTGGTTTGGCATTAGAAATTTTAATTCTAAATATAAAAATACTAGAGAGAAGCGGATGAAAGTTGAACTTGAGAATGTGGACAAAATGAACAAGCTTTAGGATATTGAACTTACAGTTTGGGAAAGTGAAGTTCAGTGTTTTTACAAAAAAAACCACCTCATCCATCTCTTTTCAGGTTCTCAGATATATGGTGAAAGAGACAAAAACAACAGCAGACCATTTTATAAGTCAGGCTAGAAGCCATGTTCTATGAACACTTTAAAATATCATAGGTGCCCATATGCTGGAAAATAAGCATATTTAATGCCAAAAAAGAAGTCTTGGAAGAGCTGCTGAGCACTTAACAACATCACTAATTATTTGTATAACATTTGGCAAACAGTCAAAACCAGAATTTTTTTTCTGGTAAACATATTTTTACACATTTGTCCTCCCTACAAAAATAACCAGTTGAGATGCATATATTTTCACTTGCACATGTTTGCATCGCTGAGGCATAAACCAATCTTCCCTTAAAAGGTTCGTTTCATAGTTATTAGCTAATTCATAAGCCTGGTAAACCTGGAGATCCACGAGCATATGCTTTGCATTGAAACACCAACTTGGTAATCAAACGAGGAGCAATTTAATATGAGCTTTCAAGGCAGGTGAATTTGACTGTAAATCATGGTTCTGCACATAGGTTTGTATTTTCTATTCTTAATTACATCTGTGCAAATCTCCATTTGTTTATGGTTGCCTAATCCATCGAGTTGGGCTATTTGCATTCCCAGAGGCACATTTTCCATGGTGTGCACTCCTCTGTGGGGGGGAAAAAAAACAAACAAAAAAAAACCCTGGTTCAGCCATTAATTCAAATATTAAGTGCAAAAAGAGACGTAGAAGTGAATACTCTTCAATTTAGCGATTACTTATGGAGTACCTGTGCAAAGTGCTCATAGAGATACACAGGAAATCCATTTCACCTAAACTCGTTGAAGCTCAATTTCCTGATCTATAAAATGGGAGTAATAGAAAAAAATGAAAAAGGGTGCTATATAAATATGAGCAAGCAGTATGTACTTGTATAGTAAATTGCAATCCAATACTTTTTCTTTTCTTTTTTTTTTTTTTTGCCAGCACCACTTAATTACAGATACTTTTCTATGAAAAGCTTTCTGAATGTGACAGGAACAAAAACAGAAGGCAATTGCTTTTACATTCAAGTTGCCTTTTTAAAAAAAACTTTTGTCAGTTCTATATTATTTAAGAAAGGATTTGTGATAGTCAATGCTGGTCAAAAGTGTGTGATGTATGATGGACAAGCAATATGTACTTGGGGCATGCCTTTTATTTGGGAGTCACTATCTGCTCTGTAATAACAGAAAGAAAGCAAGGACTGGCTAGCTCTAGGTAAGTTTAAGAAAATGAAAAAAAAAAAAAAAAAAAAAAAAAAAAAGACCTTAGATTGCTTCTAGGTGGTGACTCAATGAATTTCCTCGGAAAACTAAATAAATTGTACTTTTCTCATTCTAAATTAAAAAAGTAAAATAAAATAAGAAAGCAAGAAATACCAGCAGGAGATTCATCTGGGATTAAAAATGGTACATCTCACTGTAGCATCTCCCACCCCCCGACCCGCGGCCTTGGAACTGGATCTGTCTGTAGCCTAGAAATCTACTTGTCCTACCTACCAGTGTCCTTATGAAGATACAAGCCCACGATGCATGTGAAAGCCCTTTATAAATTCCAAACATCCAGGTCTTTATTATTTTCCCCTTGATTTGAGTTTAGAGGATGCGAAACAAACAAGATGTCCAAGACTCTCAAAAAGTATCTTTCCTCAAAGGAATTAGTAATAAATGAGCAAACCAAGAGGCACTTTGGGCTCCACCTAACTTTGACATTTACACCCAAATCACACACAATGTTGTCTCCCCACGGCCATCTGAGTAGTGACGGTTATGTGCTATGGCAAGCCCAAAGCTGCATCCAGCCTCTCAATGACAGAATCAGAAAACAAAAGGAAGCCTTCTGAGTTTTTGTTTTGTTTTTTGTTTTTTTTTTTTTAAAAAAAAAAAAAAAGAAAAATCACCTTCTCTCTTCAAGCCTCCAGTTCCTCATCTGTAGCATGAAGGGGCCGGGTCAGACGCTCTCTGAAGTCTCTTCTGGCCCTGATCCCCCCTGTCGGAGAATGAATGAGCACTCATTTGTGTCGGGAGGTGAGCGATGACGTCAGTGATTTCGCGGGGAGCTAGCATCAGAAGAGTCTCCCAATGTGAGAGAAGGTGCTTTACAGCCTGAGGTGGCTCATCGCGCAGCCACTAAAGCCCAGAGAGGCTTGTTCTGAAAAGCCAGACCTTCTGCTGGCCCAGTGACTTAGCAGTATAATGCAACCCAGCCTAGGGATTTGCAACTCAGGCCCAGGGATTTAAGGGAGACAAGGTCCCCTCACCGTAGATGCAACTTCATGAACCTTAAAACAAAGCTTACTCTCGCAAGAATAGCTTAAACTACCTTCATGAAGAAACACCTGGTCAGTGACTCAGGCAGAATACAGGTAAAAGAAGGAGGAAAGATTCCCCAAACTCTGAGAATGATCTCTGGAGAAAGACCCTTCCTGTCAGTCGGTCATCCGACTCCCTGACTGTGTCTGGCCCAGGACACAAGCCTTCTCTGGCTATCGTCTTGTAAGAGCACTACCAGAATAAACTACTTGAGCATCAGACAATGTCTAAGACTCATCTTCGACATGAATCAAACTGAAGGGGAGAACTCATCCCTGGGAAATGTGTTTACCTAGGACCACCTGAAACCCCTGAAATGACAGACTGGAACTACACCACACTGTTGGCTCTTCTGGGTCTCCAGTTTGCCCACTACATATCTTGGGACTTGTCAGCCTCCATGACTGCATGAGCAAATTCCCTATAATAAATCCAGCTATGCAGCCATCCTCTTTTTTCTATTTTTCTGGATAACCCTCACAAGTATAAGGGCATAGCTCTTTTCTGCTGTTGGCATCCACAGATTGTTCTATATCTCTCCTCATTCTCCTCTTCTCTTGCCAAGCCTTCTGTGCCTAGCTCCGTCAGACTTATGGCCAGGATAACCGAGTATGTACCAGTATTCCTTGTATTAGTTCTTGGAGCTGTGTAACAAAGCAGCACAAACTGAGTGGCTTAAGATAACAGACATTTATTCTCTCACAGTTGTGGAGGCTAGAGGTCTGGAATTAGGTGTTGGCAGGGCCAAGCTCTCTCTGAAAGCTCCAAGAGAAAAATCATTCCTTGCCTTTTGGTGGCTCTAGCCACCCTTGGTATTCCTTGGTTTGCAGCCTACTGCATATTGCTAAGTGAAAGAAGCCAGTCTGGAAAGGCAATATATTTTATGATTCTGATTATATAACATTCTGGACATGAAAAAACTATAAAGACAGCAAATAATATCAGTGGTTCCAGGGGTTTGGGAGAAAAAAAGGGAAGAATTGTGAGTAGGTGGAGCATGGCAGATTTTTTAGGGTGGTGAACCTATTCTTGTGCTACTGTAATGATGGATAGCCGATATTATGCAGTTTACAAATAAAAATAATAGAAATTCATAGTATATAGTAAACTTTAATCTTTGAAGATTTAAAAAAAATCATTTAGGAGGTGAGGTCAGTGTATCTCAGGAAGAAATGCAGACTGTGACAAGAGAGCCTTCTTACAAATACATGAAACAACCTCACTGAAGTAGGTGAGGGGAAAGACGCTGACCTAAATAACTTGGGAAATGAATGGAGTCTAAGATTAAGGACAAAAGGAGCTGCCTATAAGCACTGTACTCTAGTTAATAAAGTTGCTTCCCACAGGGGCATGACTTAATTCTGACACTACCAAGCCATGTATATTGGAAATGAAAAACCAAGTAAATACTACCTCAACCAGGTGATTATGGTAAATATCAATGATAAATCATATTGATAATATGTACACTTGTTATGAAGAACACATCACACAAATTCCAGCAGAGAGGCATCCTACCAAATACTTGGTAATCCTCAAAACTGTTAAGGTCGTCAAAAAGAAGAAAATCCTGAGAAACTATCACAGCCAAAGGGAGCCTAAGGAGGCATGACGAGTAATTGTGATGTGACATTGTAGAATAGAAAAAGGACATTAGGTTAAAAGTAGGAAAATCTAAATTGTAGGCTTTAGTTAAGAATGTATCAATGTTGGTTCATTGATTGTCACAAATATATCATACTAACATAAGATGATAATAATAGGGAAAACTGAGTGAAGGGATATGGGAACTCTGTTCTGTCTTCTCAAATGTTCTGTAAATCTATAGGTATTCTAAAAAATAAAGTCTATTTTCATAAAATATAAACAGAGAAAAAAGAATCTTATCTCAATCACCAACCCCAAGTATTCCAGAAAGTAGTTTGTCTTCTACATTTCCAAAACAATTTGTTCATTCACTTTACTTTTCAAACACCTGACACTTCAGCAGTCATTCCTTCTCTTGTTCATTTAATCCATTGCAATATAGATGACAATATTTTAAAAGTTATCTCAATAAACTATCACCAATGCATCTGCACTTCTTCCTACGAAAAATGAAAACTCTATGCTATAGTGAAGGGGGAATCTAAATATTTTATGTAAATATCAGCTCCAAATTATAGCATTGTAGTGTCTATATTCTTTAAAAAAGCATTCTTAAGAGTTAAAACAAAAGTAATTAAGAAGCCATTGATTAGAATCTTAGGCCTTTTTTTTTTTTTTTCCAGTGTTACTTTTCAAGTGACAAAGTATGATAGGAAAACAAGGTTAGATTGTCTCTTGCTGGGGGCAAATATTAGTAAATAATCCTCCTGAAAATTAAAATTATAGCCACAATACTTCCATTAACTTAATCAAAGACATTTATTGAACACCAATTATGTAAAAAGTATACAAGTTTCTAGTAGTCAACTAATTAATGTGATTTCATTTCTCCCTTTCTTCCCAAATCAAGTAGGAGATTATTCTATACAGATCATGTGAGAATCTGGAGCTCTGATGAGAAGCCAGGCCTGGAGGCAGATTTAGTAATCGTCTCCCTATAGATGACAATTATAGTAATGGCAGGAGATACCTTCTGCTAAAAGATCCTTTTACCTGCAGTTCCAGCTATGTAAAAAGATCAATTGAGCCCAGGAGTTTTAGGCCAGCCTGGGCAACATAACAAGACCTTGTCAAGAAAGAAAAAAAAAAAAGAAGGAAAGAAGGAAAGGAAAGGAGATGAGAACAGGAAGGAAAATGTCCCCAATAATGTTGCATGTTGCCTAACAAATTATCCCAAAGCTCAGTGGCATGCAACAATAAGGATGCATTCTCATCCTCAGGTTGACCAGGGATAACACATGTGGATTTTGTTCTGACAACCTACTCAGGAGAACCTCTTCAGCAGGCAATGACAGAAGTGTCAGAGGGCAAGCCCAAATCTGCAAACACATGTAAGCATCTATTTAGGTTAAGTACATTAGCATCACATTGACTATAGTTTGGAGCTATTTGTTAAAGCTACAATGAACATTCATGTACAAATCTTTATGTGGACATTTATTTTTATTTGGTAAATCTGAGAGTGTTATTGCTGGGCTGTGAGGATATAACCTTACTTTGTAAGAAAATTCTCACCTGTTCTCCAAAGTGACCCTAATATTTTTCATTCTCAACTGCAATGAGAATTCCAATTGTTGTAAGCACTTGCCGACACATGGTTCTTTTAATTTTAGCCATATATAGCAAGTGTGTAGAACTACCTTATTGTGGTTTTTATTTGCACTTCTCTAATGACTAATTAAGTTCAAGATTATATCATGTGTTTATTTTCCATTTGAATATCTTCTTCAGTGAAGTTTCTGTTCAGATATATTGCCCATTTATTTTTTATTTGGTTGTCTCTCTTCTTGTTATTGAATAGTATGTGTTCCTTATAGAGTCTGGATGTAAGTTTTTGTCAGATATATGTTTTGCATATATTTTCTCCAAGCTTGTGGCTTGTCTTTTAATTTTCTTATATTAAGTGAAAAAAGTTCTTAAATTTTTGATGAATTGACAAATGTCAATTTGATGAATTAAAATTGATCAATTTGTCAAATTTTTTTGTTCATTATGGGAAGGTTTTTACCTACAAATTTATTTACTAGATAAAGGGCTAATGATCTATGTCTTCCTAAGTTCACTTTGGTAGTTTTAATCTTTTGAAGAACTTTTCTATTTCATCTGTGTTGTTGAACTTATTACCAAAGTTTCACATAATTTTCCCTTTTTGTCGTTTTAACATCAATGGGTTTTTACTGATGTCCCCTCTTTCATTTGTGATATGAGTGACTTGTATCCCCTTTTTATCTTAGTGTATCTACAGATTTTTAATGTTATTAATATTTCAAAGAAGCACAAGCATGCAGATATGTATTATTTTTATTGTTTATATGTGTCAAATTGCCAGTTTATGTTACTATTACAGTGCATTATATCCCATTTTACAGAATGGCTCAGTTGCTTAATGGTAGTTCATATAATCTTAAAAGTATTCCTAGAAATTTTAATATAAATCCAACCAACAAGACAAAAAATTATAAAGTTTAAGTAGCTAACAGAGTATCTGCAAATATGGAGGATGAATCTGAATGAAAAATAAGTGAATCAGTAAGTATCATAATTTTGTAAGAGTATTAAAAATGAAGTACAAATAGTATACAATGATTTTTATCTGAAAATTAGTTTTAATAGATTGAAGATTTACTTCTCTAAGTCTTTAATTCATTGTTATAATTTTGTCTAATAATGGCATGAAATTGTCGAAATTTCTTGTTATTTTTAAGCAGAACACAGTGACCATGTTAATAAACCAATTGAGTTTTTCTATAAATGCAAATTTATACCTTCCAGTTAGAAATGATGAATTTTGCTACTAAAGGAAGAGATGAAATAAAATGTATTCAAAGTTGCAACAAGTAAAAAAGAGGTATAATTCAAATTATTGCAGAGAAAATATAAAACCAGTCACAAAGCTAATGATGAATGGTGTGTTGTATAGCAAGAAAGCAAAGTATGTTAGTTACCTATTGCAATATAATAAATTACCACAAAACCTAGTAGCTTAAAACAACTTATATTTATTATCTCATAATTTTTACATGTCAGGAATTTGGGAGCAGCTTTATCTGGGTGGTTCTGGCTCAGGATCTCTAAAGAAATTATAGTCAAAATGTCTGCCAGTGCTGCAGTCATCTGAAGGCTTGACTGGAGCTGGAGGATCTGCTTCCAAGATTGCACACTCACACAAATGTTAGCAGGAATTCTCACTGCCTTTATGCTTATTGGAAGAACTCAGTTCTTTGATACAAGGACCTCTCCATGAGGCTGCTTGGGTGTTCTCACAAAATGGCAGTTCGATTCCACCAGAGCAAGTGATTGGAGACAGAGAGATAGGGGGAAAAAAAGGACATCATAATTCTGTTTATGACCCAGTTTCAGAATCCTCACACCATTTCTTCCCCACCCTATTTGTTACAAGTGAGCTACTAAATCCAGTTCATACTCAAGGGAAAGAGAATTCAGATTGACCCTTGGAAGGAAGGAGTGTCAAAAATATTGTGGACATATTTTAAAACCACCAAAAAGCTACTGGTAAAATTCATCTATAACATAACATTTGGATAACATTATACAGTGTCATACCACATTAAAGAGCAATCGACATACTATATAGTGTTAGCTGACATCTTGCTTTAAAGTTTGGCCAGACCACATTTGGCATACAAGTACTTATGTATGTAAGAGATAAGTGTTGAATGACTTTGTGGCACAGAATATTTGTTTTGTTTGTTTGTTTAGTGAATGGTCATTTTATGAACTATAAAGTAGATTGTCTTGGGATAAGTACTGAATGTTATCCCAGTTATGTATGTAGAAATGGAGGGCATCACTACACAAAGCAAAAATTTTGCTCCTAAATGCCTAATCACAGTGTGATTTATTCATGGAATACAGGTGGTGGCCAGCCATACTACTTATAATATACTCTTTTTAGTTTTGAGGGAAATAGTGACATTTTGAGTACAACCAAATTGCCATCTTTTCAGCTTTTTTTTTTTTTTTTGGCAAAGAAAAGGGCAACCATGTAAAATGCTGCTTTTCCATGCACAAGAACACTTGCTGTCAAGGAAAGTGGTACTTGCATGAATTTTTATAAAATGATGAATGAGATTAAAATATTTTTACAAAGTTGGTATTTCTGGCCACAATTGTTTCTCTGAGCGGCTTATTTAAATCGTGTAATCCAGAATGAAATCACAGTGGTTAAGTCTTAAGGATGTGGAATCGAATTGCCAGGTTCAAAACTTAACTGGACCACTCACAAGCTTTGTGACTTTAGATAAACCAGCTAATCTGTCTATGACTCAATTTTATTATCAGTAAAATGCCTTATAAATAGTATCTACCTCAAAGAAGTGTCTGAAGAATTTCATGGGATGAAACATATAAAATGCTTATGTAATGCCTTATTTTAACAATTGCCATTATATTCTGAATATACATGAATTTCAACCTGGCATATTAGATCACTGAGGAAGTCATAATCGTGGTGAAATAGCTCAATCACCACAATTGTGACTCCTTCCCAACATTGAATTATTTATTTTAATAATCTAAGGGAAAAAAATCTATAACATATTATTAAATATAATTTAAACCCATATACACAAGCTGCCATAGAATATAAAGAAATACTTAGTTGAGCCTAATGCAACCAAACAATGGATTAGGAGTCCTTCACCTCTCTCTGCCAATATAAATCACTCAACTTTCCAGATGTGTAGTAGCTGTGTTTATCAATTTGCAGGAGTTTGTATCTGGTCTTTAGTGAGGAATCTATCATGAATTTCTGGCCTGTATTCAAGTCTAACGTTCATAACTATTTATGAAGGCCATCTATGAACTAGAGTTTTCTATTTTAAGAAGTAATGGAGAATAATGAAAAAGATGACCAGATGAGAAAACTGACCTATGGATGGAGCTATTTGTCATTTAGCTAGATATGGGTATTTTGGTGAAATATTTCAACATTTTCCTTCTCTTAGGTATGAAATTATTATTTTTAATTTTGAAAATATACTTTTAAATTGTGATAAATCTATTTTTAATTTTTCTAAAATTGGTATTTGCATCTTTGGGCTATTGGGAAACAATTTCCCATGGGCTTGTACATCTTGCAAGCAGAGATACTGAGAGTTCTTGTTCCAGATTATCTTTTCAAGGATCCTTGCTTAACAAACAACTTTGGTAGGCCGGGTGCGGTGGCTCACGCCTATAATCCTAGCACTCTGGGAGGCCAAGGCGGGAGAATGGCTTGAGGTCAGGAGTTCGAGACCAGCCTGAGCAAGAGCAAGACCCCGTCTCTACTAAAAATAGAAAGAAATTATCTGGACAGCTAAAAATATATATAGAAAAAATTAGCTGGGCATGGTGGCACATGCCTGTAGTCCTGGCTACTGGGGAGGCTGAAGCAGAAGGATTGCTTAAGCCCAGGAGTTTGAGGTTGCTGTGAGCTAGGCTGATGCCACGGCACTCACTCTAGCCTGGGCAACAAAGCGAGACTCTGTTTTTTGTTTTCTGTTTTCTTTTGAGACAAACAACTTTGGTAGAGAGAATGCCCCTCCCCTCCAAAGCAGAGGGCAAAGTCGTTTGCTGTTCAGTGTAATATAGATACCTTTTTCCTCTGGGGTAAAGGACAGGCAAGTTTGCTTTGTGGCTCTTTACAAAAGATTCGGTTCTCTAAGCTCGTGATTGTGAGCCATGATGAAAACGCCCTACGATGCATAGTGTCCACCTGGACCATGCCTGCAGGGCTGTGGGGGTAAGGGACACTGATGTAATCATGAAACTCAAACTCTAGCTTCTTGCTTGCCTTGAGTAATAAAGTTCTTTGTTTCTGATATTATAAAATAAAACAAGTGCTTGCATTGTTTAGGAAACACCTAATGGGCATTGGTCTACAACAGCTGAGAGTTTGAGTAACCCTGCTGCAATAGGAGAGACATTAGAGCTCTGATGTACACACAGAGCCACAAGGCAAAACAGACAATGCAAATGATAGAGATTTGGAGGGAGAGAAGGCTTCGGGAGAGGAGGTTACCAACAGCTCTACGGAGCAGGTGAGCTCTGAATATGACCTTGAAGGAGGAGTGCAACCTCTAGATATATAAGTGGAAGGACAAGTTTTTAGGCAAGGAAAACAATGTACACAATAGTGTGAGAGTAGGGAGGTTTAGGCATGTTCAAGGTACTGTGACTAGAATAGTTGGACTAAACAAAGGGTTAAGGGGATAGAGACCTTGATCAGAGCCCCCCCAGTGAGGACCCTCAAATACTTGGCACCAAAGCTCACATAAAGGATTCACTTATAAACTACATTTAGAGAGAATATGAAAAAGTAAGAGAGTAGGAGAAAGAAAGTAATCGTAAAGAGCATTAAGAAGGAGAAGGCTTATTTCTTTGCCTTATTTCTATCCATCAGTTTGATATTCTGTATCACCAAGATACACATTTCTACCCGTGTGAAAAATAATCCATGAAGGATGTCTTTCTCTGTCAAAAAAAAAAAAAAGAGAGAGAACCTTTCTTTGTGTAGTAAAAGTGGAGCGAGGAAATCATTAGTTAAATTGTCATGGTGGTGTTTTTGCTATGAAATGGCAGATTTACAGGTCTTCACTCGCTGTATTTATGACTGTGATGGGAAGACAACCGAAGTGGGTATGTGGCTGGATATATCTCTCCATGACTTTGAGTAAAATTCAAAAGTCATCTAAGCAGTTTGAGTTAACAGAATGCAATGCCATCCAAGAAATGTAAACAAAGGCTTTATTCAATCACCTCTATTAAAAAGTCGTGTCCATTACTTAATTTTATGGATACAGAAAATACTTATTCCTATATGAAAATCCCTCAAGCTGGTGGCTCTCTTCTCTTCCTTTATCTTTTATTGCTCAACTATCTGGCTTTATTTCTCTGTAAAGAAAAAGACTTGAACTAACTGCTTTATTGCTCCAGGAAAAATCATTCTTTCATTTTTGATGGGTTAACAACCATTAAACTAGTGATTAACAACAGCCTTCCCCACTCCCATCCCCCACAACACAGAATTTGGACAATGCTTATACTTTCCCTCCTTCCCATGCTTTTAGAAGAAAAAAATGTTCTTGAGAGAAATGTAGACTCAGACAAAGATCACTACTCCCCAAGTAGTGTCCCATGGGGGTAGAGCGATGTGGGGTGTTAGAGGACACACATGGTGCACGTATGTAGCAGCTGTGGAGGAAAGAGGAGCTAGAAGGTTAAGATGTTGAGCCAGGACAGCACGGATGAGAAAGACAGTTCTTTGAATTAGTTTCCTGTATATACCCTGAAAACATCAGGGTACTGGATAATAGCAGAGGGCAAGGGACTTCAATAATAGTTGTTCTGACTTCCATGTAGTGAGGGCTTACTCTCCTGACCCATTTTCTTCCCCTCTCTCCTGGCAGGCCCTGTAAGTTATAATGATGTATGTTCTTTTCAGATAAGCCCATGCAGTAGAATGAATAAGGGGCCATCATCAGACAACATATTTCAACAAATTTCTTCAATATATAAAGCAAATGGAAAAATGCTTGTGACTGAAAGAAGTGGAGAAAACTTCAATGCAAGAGTTTTGCAAAGGGACACAACATAAGAGGAAATTTTGCTTCTGGGAAGACTGTCCGAGGGACTGCAGACCTGGCAGTAGCAGATGTGGAAGGGGAGGAGAAAGAAAGAGCAGAACCGAAAACAGTGGGCTTGCATAAGGGCCTAAGTACAGAGCATACCCTCTCTTCTCCAGGCAGGGTTAGTATTTACCCCTACACAAAAACAAATAATAAAAAACCTTGAGAAATCTCCTTTCTGAAGAAGTTGAACAGTCTACAAACCATCCAGTGAAGAATTAGGAAAGGTGGCTTGGTTGCTGGAATTCTAAATAAAGACTTCATTTTGGCCTCTAGGAAATAGTCCTACTGCAAAAGATTGATGCCCTGCTCTTCATGCCATAGCAAGTGTTGTCTGTCTCCAAGCCCTTCCCCTACATCCATAGAGCTTGCAGTCAGTATTCATTCGTAATATAAAATGACAACCAACCTGCTACCGTGCCTGGAGAAGAGAGGATATGTTTTGTATTTAGCCCCTTATATAAGCCCATTGTTTTCAGTTCTGCTCTTTCTCCTCCCCTTCCACATCTGCTACTGCCAGGTCTGCCATCTCTGGGACAGTCTTCCCAGAGGTAAACACTTTCAGCATGAATGAAAAGACCAAATTAAACAAATATAAAAATTGAGAGGAAACAGAGATAATATAGGAACCCAAAAAAAAGAACTTTAAAAAAATCCTCTATTTTCCTGAGAGATCTGAGAAAATATTGCATCCATAAACCAAGAACAGGAGGCTATGAAAATATGGAACGAGAGAATAAGAAATAGTTCTTGAATTAAAAAATATAATTACCAAAAAGAAAACCAGATTCAAAGGAAAGACTAGAGATAAAGGCAAGATATTCTCCTAGAACAAATTGTAAAGAAGAAAAGAGAATTAAAGAGGAGATTAAGAGACTTCCTAGAAAGAAAGAGAACTAAGAAAATGAAGAAAAGAACATTAACATAGATATAGTAAGATAAAAATTTTCAGACCAGAGACACACAAGTCTTCCAACTGAAATGGCTACCCTATCTGTGTATTTTATATATTCTCATTTCTCTGTCTCTCTCTCTCCTCAACTAAATACTAAATAGGTGATATAAGTTAAATATTAACTTATCATAGGAAATTCATAAAACATCTAAAATAGGAAAAAAATGGAATTGAAACCAATAAGTTTTTCTCTTGGAAAGGAGATTCTGATGGGGCAGGGGTGGGTGGTAGATGAGTATTTCATGTTTTGTTTTTATTTTGTTTTCTGTTTAGGTTACCTATGCCATTTCATGTTATAAAATCAGGCATATGTACTACTTTGATTTTTTTAATGTGATGAAAATTTAAATAGGAATCATGGACTGTGTACCTGCCTAAACAAATACCTGATGAAAACTGTAAATTGGGTGAAGAAAAACTCAAGGACGCCCAGCTCCTTGCTCTCCAACCCTTTCCCCACACTGCTGGTGGTGGCTTGTTTTCCTTTTTCCCTTCACCATTCAGGTCCCCAGCTCTTCCTCATATGCCATCTGATGTCAAGACCCTTCTAATCCTCCCATTTAATCCTTTCCACAATGTTTGAGGCCATGGAAGAGGAAAGGAAATAACATATTAAGCATGTATTGTTCTTACATATTTATCATTTAATTTTTCCAACACCCCCATGAGGTCAATGTTATGCCCATTTTAACAAGGCCAAAAGAACAAAGGATCAAGTCAGTATTCAAACTGACATCTTTCTGTTTTGAAGACCCATATTCTTTCTAGTATATCATAATGCCTCCTTGTCCGTTCAGTTAGTTATTAGATAATTATTATTTTTTTTCTACTGGGGGACGAGGGAGTAAATTTTGTGAGGAAGTCATATGTTTTGCTATGATGATTTGCATAGCAAGAAAGGTGACCCTGATACCGTTCCCAGTGCTCCATGGGATTAAAGTGCAGTGACATGAGAACTCGGACATCTCCAGCATGAGCAGGCAGTTCATGAGCTACTGGCACCACTCGCTCTCAGTGTATAATCAGTAAGTGCTCACACTCCATAAAACTGGAGGAAAGAAACAAAAAAAGGAAAAAGCTTTGGCACATCGAAGATACAGTTCATTTATTAAAAACTTCAAAATCAAGATTCAAGACTTCTATCTTCAGCAGAAAACACAATTAAAATGGAGTTGCCAAAAACAGGAATGAAGTTGCAAAATGGGCCTGAAACCTCAGTGGTGCCCACTTAGCAAACACAGCATCAACTGCCCTAAATACATTGCTGGGCGTCTGCTTTGTATTCAAGGTAGCCAATCCCTTGACTGTACTATCCTAGCTAGTTTTTCTTACCACGCCTGTTCTTTAGGAAACACTGAAAGTACTTAGCTTGATGACCTGGAAAATCACTCTTAAAATCCCCACAACATTTGATTAAAAGGGCACAAGAAAACCTTTATAACTGAAAAATTCCTAATTTACAACTATTAAACCCCATGTGTTCCTCTTCCTCCTGGCAAGATAAATGAACCTATAGTCATATTAGGAATATTCTTCTTTAAACTATCAAATTCTGCGATTAGGTTTGTTTCATAGGAACTCAAGCTTTTAGACAACTTTGATGAGAATGTGGAAATTCATCTATTAGTTGGCTGGTAAATCAGTTTGCATTCCGGTAAACTTAGGTTACTGATGAGTTTTAAAACTATCTTGTCTAATCTGTCAAGTCAGGGATGCATCTTTTCTACAATTTCTTATAGGTAATCCTTCTTCCTTTTAATACAGGAAGCTCATTTTATAATTATTTGCAAAAGAAATCTTAGATTGAGGATGAAGACTATATTTACGCCGAGATGTAGGCATCGGTAATAGTAGTTCTCTGAAGGTCTTTGACTTTTCAGATGGCAAAGACTGCCCCTACATGGTGACTTGTTTGATGCTCATTCATCCCCACGTGCTACAAAAGGCAGCTGTTACTAGACACATTTGAGAGACGCATCCAAATCTCAGAGACAGCATGTGACCTCCCTTGGAGTAAAAGGTTACTAAGTGATGCAGTTGGGACCAGAGCCCGGGTATCTTGTTCCTGTCCCGGTGACCTTTATAAGCATTTAACCAGCTAGAAATCCACCTAATGCCTCATCATCTAACGCTTCTCATGTTGGTCACTAGAACGTCATGAAAGACACTGTCAGATACACTTTCTCTGTGTCACTGCTTTGATCTACAGGCCAAGTAACTTATCAGAAAAGGAAATAGTTTAATTTTTCAGCATGCCCTTAGGGAACTCATGCTACCTCCTTGTGACAGCTGCTTTTTCTTTTCCTTTTATTTTCTTAAGAATATGAAAACAACTAAAAAGCCAGTCTTAGCTGTTCTTAGTGCTTGATGACCACCCTATCGGCCTGTAGATTCTGCAATGCACCTTTTACACATTTAGATGAGATTCTGTTTAGAATTCCATAAACTGGCTAGAAGCTGCAGCATTCTTATCATTCTCTGATGCAGCTGACATGTAACTGTTTCAGGGGGCTTAAAATTACCGAGGTTCAAGTCTATTGTCTGTCTCTAAAGATGCTGTCTTTTCTCTCCTTCAGTTTCTTCTCTGTGTCACTGTTTTTCACTTGCCAACTTGTTGATACCAATTTTAATTCCCTTCTGCCTCTTGAAAAACTCTTTCTTCTTGGCTTCCTTTCTATATTATTTCTTCCAACCTATCCCAGAAAACCTTCAGCCTGTTTAATAAGCTCCTCCATGGAGACACGTACTTAAAGTGCTTTTCTTTTCTCATCAAGCAAAGAGGCCAGATTGCATTCACAGCAAGCAAAATTGTGTGCTCAAGAGCCCCAGGTAGGAAGACACAAACAGCTGTAGCAGCCACAGCAATATTACTGTTTTGCATATTGAGGACACTGGGCTAGGTAGCTTGTATCATACCCATTTTGTAGCGTTTCCCACTTTTGGCCACCACCCCTCCCCGAACTCCTTCAATTCTCACTAATCTGGTTGAGCTCCTCCCTCTCTGAATCTGCATTTTGCATTTCTCTTTTCCATTTCTCTTTCCTCTGCTGCCTGTAAATGTGAGCACCTCCCAAGTTCCTGCCCTCTTTTCTTCTTGTGCCGTCCTTTTCCTAGAGATTGTCCCTTCTCGTGATTTCAGATATATCCCATGTGCAGATAACTCCCAATTTATATCTCTCAGCCTAACCTTTCTCGTTTGATCTGATCCTCAACATCCGAGTCCCCGAAGCTTTCCACTATTGACTGGATCTTAATGTCCCTACGATGGAAAACTTCACCAGCCCAGCACTCCTTCTGAATTCAATCTCTTACAAATTCATCAGCGCTACCCATTTAACATCTCTGTTTCCCCTCTTTCCTTCCTACCTGCAATAATTTCTCCCCAAATACCATAGCTATTTCTTCCTCCTTTACCTCCATAGTGCCTGTTTCATTCAATCGTTTCCCCTGCTGTCATCCTAGCTCAAAAACTTATTATATGCTGCATGATTGCAATAATCTAACTCAGTGATTCTCAGCTCTGGTTGCACATTAGAATCACCTGGGAGACCTTTAAAAATATTCTTATATCTGATTCCAACCTTAGAGATTTTGATTAAATTGGCCAAGGATAGGGCCCCGACATTGGCATTTTTTTTAAACTCCCCAGGTGATTCTACCGTGCAGCTCGGCTTGAGAACCACTGAGCAAACCTTCCATTTCTCCCCATCTTTAATCCATTTTGCCTATTAGATTATGACTCTAAAGGATTCCTTCTTCATACACACATCCACTTAAAAGCTTTCATTCATTAGCAACTGTGTGATAATTTTCAAGCTCTTAGCTTTGCTTCCTCCACTCCCCACAACTGACCCTACTCCACCCTACTAGCATGAATGGGTGATCCACCAATACTTCCACTCCCGAACCTGCCTTGCAATTTCCTTCCTTCATGCGTTGTGGGCTCTCTTTCCCTTCACCCATTTCTGCCCCACGGAGAATATATTCAATATTTCTATGTAGCCAGCCCACAGCCTTTCTCTATTAAGCCACCTGCTCACATCCTTCCCCCAAATGCAAATCATTTGCAGCTTACACCAGCTCTGAGCACTTTTCACATAGCCTCGCAGTTGAAGGATCAGGCTTTTGCATTAGACAGAACAGGTTCAAATCCCAGTTGCTCCGCTTCCTGCTGTGTGATTTTGGGGTGTTGTGGAGTCTCTCTGAGCTTTGTTTCTACATCTGTTATGAGTGTGATGGTAGTGCCCACCTCCTAGCGTTATCTAAGGAATAGATTAAGTGAAATCATATATGGAAAATGTCTAGCACATAAGAAATGCTAGATAAATATTAGCTACTTTGTTACTTTTATTATCATTTGTACATATGTACCATCACCCCAAATAGATCGTAAGACCTTGAAGTATAAGACAGTCTTGCAAAACCTCTTATATTCACGGTGTCTAATGCTGTTCCTTGAACATAGTAAGTGCTCAACATGCCTGCTTAATGAGTAACTTGATAAATAATTCTAAATATATCAAATGAAATTTAAGTGACTCTGACCTCTAGCCTGGCTGTATTACCTTTTGGTGGTGGATGGACTTTATAGAAACTTTTGATTAAAAGCTTATCTTTTTATAGCACAGACTCAGAAAAAGATGAAAA
This sequence comes from Varecia variegata, assembly GCA_028533085.1. Lineage (NCBI taxonomy): Eukaryota > Metazoa > Chordata > Mammalia > Primates > Lemuridae > Varecia > Varecia variegata. Next base: position 75,253,439 of record CM052443.1, read on the forward strand.
AGCATCTTGAAGCCTTTTAAAATGTTTACAATTCCCTGGGTGTAGTTCTAATGTCGATCTTTAAGGGTCCCCAAATCTCCTGAGATTCTGCTAAATATATTTGGTCCATCCTTCCAGAAATGAATGTTTATATACATTAATTCTAACAAAAATGGACCCGCAATACAAGGTGGAATTAATTCTTCTGAGGCCAATTTCCTTATTTTTATTTATTCATTTGCCAGGACAGCAGGCAAACTGTACATTTCTGGTTTGAATACATCTATGATTAACACATTAACTCACATGACTTTTGAGCCTGGGGCCTCGTGAAGCATATGTAACTCATGTCTCTTCATCTTGGGAGCCATGAGAACTATTTTTCAAGTTGCATATAACTCACACACAGAAAACAATTTAAAAAAAAACAAATTTTTCATTAAACTAGAAAATATTGTTTTATTTTCAAAGTTTTTATTCTATTTTTGTAATAAAACACTGGGGCCCCAAGGAAAAAAAATTTTTTTTCCAGTGTGGCAGTCAATGTGTTAAACTTAGTGCAAACATATTTCCAGTGGGATTACATGAAATACTCAGGGTTTGACTTGAGACATTCCAGAGATCAGCACACCAACTTCTTACTTCGTGAGAGGCCAGTTTAAAATGTTTCCCTTCCTGCTTATTCTTTTAGGATTTTCTCTCCTTTTCTTATGCTCTTTTCTCCTAATCCATATAAAAAGAGTGAATTCTGAAGGGCTAATCCAGAATCAATTTGTTTTTTGAGAAAATAAACATTATAACAATTGACAAAAATTCTCTTCAAATGCCAACAGCAATCGAGCCCCCCCCACACACACACAGAGTTATGAACTCAATTGTGTCCCCTCAATTCATATGTTGAGGTCCTAACCCCTGCATGTGACTATATTTGGAGATAAAGCCTTTAAGAAGGTAATTAAGATTAAGTCATAAGTGTGGGACCCTAATTCAATAGGACTCATATCCTTACAAGAAGAGAAAAAGGCACCAGAGACCTATGTTTCTGTCCATGCACACCAGAGAAAAGGCCATGAGAGGACACAGCACAAAGACGGCTGTGCACGAGCCAGGAAGAGTGGCCTCACCAAAACTGACGCTGACGGGGCCTCCATCTTAGATTTCCAGCCTCCAGAACTGTGGGAAAATAAGTGTCTGTTGTCGTAAGCCACCCAGTCTGTGGTATTTTGTTATGGCAGCCTGAGCAGACTCATACACACACTCCACTCACCCTCACATCCACACACCTGTGCGTGCACACACACAACAAATGCAAAAATTTCCAAAACTTATTTTCTGTGAGGAAAATACTGGTGTTCTCCTTCCCCTCTCATCTCTTAGGCAGTCACTACTGTTGTCTCTCTCCCTGTTATCCTAAGATTTTACCATTGGCCACAGTAAACTTTAACAATCCCATATATAAACTTTTCCTGTTAAACCTAGAGTGTAATGAGGACTTGACCATGCATAACCCTGGGGAAAGTTCTGAATCACTGCATTTTCCTACACAACTCACTCTTAACCCCATAAGCACTGGCCCCTTGTCATCCTTGGAGGGATTTTTGAATTTTAAAATCTTCCTAAAAATACTAACACTTCCATGCCATCTTAAGCATTCGGTAAGACCTACGATTGCCATCTCTTGTTTACTCTGGGTCATTACTGTAAAGTGTGGATAATGAAGCTATAGATACATACAAAGGTAGATGTTGAAATTTTAATAATAAACCCTTACATATGACTTATTATATCAGTGTTCCAATCCATTTACATATATTAAGCCATTTAATCCTCAAAACCACAGATATAAAGTAGGTACTGCTGTCATTTTGATTGTACAAACAAGGAGACTGAAACACAGAGATGGTCCTTAAGGCTGGTAAAGGGAGAAGCTGGGCTTTGGAATGAGGCTGAGATGGCTCCAGAGCCCATGGACTTAACCACTGTTACTTTCCTTCCTCTACTGAAGACTGAGATGTGAGACTTAACAGGGGCCAAACACCAGTCATAGCTCTAGAGTCTAGTTTCTTGACAAATTCTTTGATTTCTGCTATTTGTATTGTTGACTCCTTTTCATAAATGTCACACAAAGCTTATGCAAGTGCATCAGCTTATGAGTGGAGTAATGGAGACAGATTTCTGGAAAAGACACGAGTGACTCAAAGCTAGAGCACCTTTCTCCCAGGAGGGCTTCATAGCCTCTGGAATATCATTGTCTTCTGGATTTTGACCTGGTTCCTTTGATCTGTGAGAACAATTTAAATCATTATCTAAATCTACAATTTCAGCATCCTAATATGCTGGGTCACATTGGTATCAGAGTGTGCTGCAGAGTGGATAGCTTGGAGCTTTAAAAATGTCATACTGTCTAGCACCCATATCTTGGTTTCTAATACTATTCTCTAATAAAAGGAACCCAGGTTTCTTTGGAGAAATGATTGAGTCTAGGACTGGGGCAGGATATGTATAAGATGAGCCTGAAGCATCTTGTAGTGCCAGAGAGGTAAGAATGTTCTAACACACACACACATACACACACACACACACACACACATACAAAATGATGAGAGTATGTCAAAGAGATACAGGAATCAACTAAAGGAGCTACCAATGGCCAAAGCTACAACAATTTGAGTAACAAAACAGATAAAGTAATATTAGATTATAATCCAAAGTACAAAATCAATACCTATGAGTCCACATTTATATAAATAAATAATTGAATAGATAAATTGGAGAGAAGAGAAATATCCTGTACAGAAGAATTTCAAATAAGTTATGTAAATAATTCACCCTAAAAAGACAGAGCATAACTCTCTACTCTTTAAGTATGGGTTGTACATAGTATCTCTCTCCCAAAGAGTGTAGTATAGAAAGGGAGGAAAATAAAAAAGAATAACTTACAGTGGAGGAAGCTGACAAACACCACCCCAGCCAGGTGATGATCAGGCTCAACTTCAACAGAGATCAGTCATATTGGTAATATCTGCCACGGATACGATGTGATGAGACTGGCCTCTGTGGGCTTCTTCCCCAAAACATATTACCCCGTTACTCCCACTCTAATCATGAGAAAAAAAGACAAATCCCAATTGAGGGACATTCTACAAAGTACCTAACCAGTAATCTTTAAAACTGTCAAGGTCGTCAAAAAAAAGTCCGAGAAACTGTCACAGCCAGGAAAAGCCTAAGAAGACAGGATGACTAAATTTAATCCTGGATGGGAGCTTGGAACAGCTGACATTGACATTATGTAAAAACAGGAATGCTGAATAAAGCATGGACTTTAGGTAATAATGTGCATCAGTATTGGTTCAATGACAAATGTACCATTTTAATGTAAGATGTTAATAGGGGAAACTGGATGCCAGGTATAAATGAACTCTGTGTACTATCTTTGCAATAGTTCTATAAATCTAAATCTATTTTAAAATTTTAAAGTTACTGCAGTACATCCACTGCCCAGGCAAAGTTGGCTAGAGATGCAGTTGCATGATCACCCACGCTCCAGCTAGCAGCTCTCTGGATTTGGATGTGGCCAGCCTTTTCACACTCCTCTCCTTATCCTCCTCTCGGTGTGCTATGACCTGAATGTGCCCTGCCCTCAGAGTCCCTGGGACCCTCATTTCGTACTTTGTGTTTTCCTAGTTATTTTGTCCTTGATATTAATGATGTAAGTAGATACTTAGATATGATAGAATTCATATTTCCTGTAAATAGCACCTACATCATTCTTTATTTGGAGTTTGTAATACCTTTACTTCTGCTCAAACAAGATAATACACAGGAAAATTCTTATTAACTTTCACTTATCCATAAATATTATGTATAACATATATTTCATTGGATATCATTTCCAAGCATTTGAGCTCAAGATTATTTATTACAAAGCACACGTAGGTTTCCTTATATGGATTAGTTCTAGTCCTCCAAAATAGATGCCAATATTAGATTATTAAACATATAAGGATTTTATTAGTAAGGTGAAAGCTAATGGGGAGGAAGTCAGAAAAGGGAGGGAGAGCCAGTAGACCTTGATACAAGTCTGACCCTGAAAGGAGAGAAAGAAGAAATATTGGGTGAAAGTATCCTAGGTCAGGTCACTGTGCAATCTAAGAAAGGCTGGGCAAGGCCATTGGAGAGTCCTCAAACCAAGGTTGGCCATCAGAAGAGTCTCATGTCTCTCAGAAAAGGCCTGACTTGGTATCCCTTCTGCACTCAGTCATTGGCTGGGAGCAGCTTCAGGAAGCATGACCTCTGCACACAACTGCTGGAGCCCTCAGTCGATTTTGCTTTCTCTAGTTGGAGATTTGGGAAGCTCATTCTCATAGCTGTCATATCTTCAAAAGGGAAAGGAACACCATGAAACATCATATTATCTTCAATTTCTACCCAGCTTGTCTTAATGCTTGACTTTAAAAGAGTATTTGAGGCACAAATAGAATGGGATATTGCATATTTTGTATTGTAGTGAAAGTTACAGTATCTGTAAACTATATTTCCAGCAAAAATATTCAAATTCTGAATAATGCTTTGATCCACAGGTAGATTCACGAAGTTAATAAATGGTGGGAAGCTACAGTGAGAAAATAATAGTGGGATGAAGTTAGCAATAGGCTTGTTATCCTTCGGTTTTTAAGCCTATAACTTTTAGGTGCAAAGATATAGTAGAACCAATTCATTTTTTTAAATGGCCCAGTAGATCTTAGCTTGGAGCTTGAAATCTATGTGTAATTTATTGTAAATCAATAAAACCACTTAGAATGATGAAATATGTCAGTCCCCAATGACTTTACATAACATTATAATATTTGCACATGTGAGAACAGTCAGCGTGTCATCACTCGGCTTAAAATAAGGGTGATTGAATTTGTTAGCACCTAACAGGAAGGAGTGAGGCAGGCAAACATCACCAAATTAAACCAAGACAATCAGCACAAACTCATCAGAAGTTCATCTATGCTCAGAAATGCATTTCATAAAACAGGAAGTGTTAACTGCTTACTAAAATTCTATCCTAACTTTCTACTGCTCTGTTTCAGTTTAAAATGCCAGGACCAATCTTTCAAAAGTCAGAAAAGAAATTTGGCCCTCTTGAAAAGCTTTGGGTCATGGAAAGGAATGTTCACATAACGTTCTTTTTTCTGAGAATTACTCAGGTAACGGACAGCATTTCAATTCAGGCATGTTCTCTAAGGTCTGCTGCCCTACAGTTCCCATGCCACAGAATCCGTAAAAATGTTTGACAGCTTCTGATCATCATTTTTCTCAGTGCTAATTTTCAAAGCAAATTACTCTATCTTGATCCTGCCCACCCCTGTGGGGTGGGTCACAGATAATGTATTAACAACAACACATGCATATGTTATGATTTACCTTTTCAAATAAAGAAGTAATTTAGATTCAAGATCATCCCTATGTAATCCAGAATTATGCTCATTATGTTGGAGGGGAGGGATGCAAAGTGCATTAACAAGCAACCTTCCTGTGAATTTTATGAAGTTCTTGTTTTCAACTTTGGGTCATATCTCTCATGTATGAAGAGTCCATAATGCAATGGGGGCTCTGTCCCTGCTCACCTACCCAATAGGCGTAGATGCTTCCCTCTGGATCTTGCGGGCTTCCCCATGTGGCTGCCCTGTCATGATCACAGTAGGAAAAAGCACTCCCCTTTGGATAGCTCTCTCTTCTCTTCTTGCCAAATCCACACAAGGGACTCAGATTTTTGCATTCCTTCTCTCCCCCCTTCAACCAGCATGGATCATCAGACATGTCCTTGTACCCACTTCCATTAAAGGGGTATGTGTGTTTGTGTATGTGTGTGAGACAGAGATTGGGCGGGTGGCAGATTGGACCTTTGTGTAGAGCAGACATGCCACATGCCCAATCTGGGCCTCGTCTGTGTTATGCTTAAAGAGTCTCTGAATCTTCCTCAGCTTTGAGTTGCATCACCAAATGCTGCCTTTTGTTGCTCCTAACTACGGGAAGCCCTGTCCCCCAAGAAGGGAGGATTCTTCCTGTCACATGGAAATTAACATTACTCTTCCTGGAATTCTAACATGCTTTTTGAAAAGGTGAGAGGCAGAGTCCCAGGAATTTTGTCTGGGAACATCCATCTACCATGTATATTACTGAAAGAAAAGTTTAAGAACTCATATTCTAGGACCCTATATTGAGATGCAAATAGTTCTTTCTTTCACACAGAGAGGAGCGATGCTTTGAAGGGCTCCAGTACAGAGATGGGGCACCTCATTCTTCCTCTGCACCACGCAATTCTTTCATCTTCTCTTCATCACTGCCGCTTTTCTTCTCCACTCCCAGATAGCTCCTGCACTATACTCTGTAATCGTCACTGAATGTAATTTCTGTGCAACAGCTACCCTGACTGTAGCCTTTCATGTTGCTGTTGATTTTGCTTGCAGAAGTTCTCTATTTGCCTCGTTACCATTTTCGGCAACCTCTGAGCTCGGCGGACACCCTCCTCCAATCAGGGTGCTCCTTTCTTCTGCAGACAACACCCTCCAATCACAGTGCCCCTTTGTTCTGCGCGGCTAACTGACCCAACAGTCGTGTAATTGGGTCTCTGTCTTTTCTGGGTTTGTTTTTTGTTTTGTTTTGTTTTGTTTTGTTTTGTTTTGTTTTTTTCTGTTGAAAAAGGATTGATTTTATTGGCCACCCAAAACATTTTCCTTTAAGCTGCTTCTGCGTCTGGAACAATTCCAAAAGCTTTAGGGTTACATTTTCATCTCCCAATCCAGAAATGCCTTTCTGTCTGAAAATTCAAAAATGCTAACTTTTTGAGTTCAGGTACTGAATAGGATAACAATGCTGCCAGAGTCTTTATTGGCCATTGACATTGTATCCTTGATGAGCATATCACACCAGCCTGAACAAAGAGCTGACCACAGAGGAAACATAAGATTTTTAGGGGGGAAATGTTAGTTGCCAGCACTCAAAAATATTATTAATTATATGAATAAATAAATAGACTATGGGAAGCATTTTAGAGTGGTATGAAATTGATCAAGAATTATAATGTCTCTATCAGAATAGTTTGCAAGCTACAAAAGAGTCACAATTCTTTTGTTATGTAGTGACTGCAAATACAACTCTAAAAATATATAACTGCAGGCTAACAAGATTGTGAAAACAGTCCAAGATAAAATTTTAGATAAAGTGTGTGTTTATTTAACCATCTGTCTTTGTATCTTCCAGTCTTCGTTTTTCTTACCATCATGGACTTGAGAAATGACCCCTGACGTCCCTTCAGATTTTAAGAGGTGGTGATGCCAGGAAACATTTTTATCAGAGCTGCTCACAAATTGCAAAGATTAGTAGTTACAGAACAAATAGAAGAATGCTCTGATCCGAGTTTAACGTCTCCTCTCTGCCCCTGATCAGTGCTCAATAGATGTGCTGAAGAGTAGTGAATGGCCAAAAGGAAGCCATCAGGAAAGAAGGGAAAAGAACCAATCCAGACATCCTTCAGGAGTAAAACTGGATCCACTCATAACATTTGCAGGGCCTTGGAAAAGAATAGAAATTCCTCCACAGCCTGACCCCACTTTTCTTCCTTCTCCCTCCCACCCTGTTCTACCTTGCACTGTGCGCCCTCCCCACCACGTTCTGTTCTACACTGTGAATGGCCTTTTTGCAAGTATGTGTAGATAACCCAGCCTGAAATTCCAAACTCTGCTGTCACGCCTTCTACCCACCTCTCTCCTTGGTTACCCCTCAGGCCTAGGCATGTGCATGCCAGCAGTATTGTCTACCCTAGGGGAAAAGGACCTAGTGAAGAAAACCTAGCAAGAGGACTTCAAATGCTGGAGCCATCTGGGCAGGGAACTCCAAGGTCCCAGGTCCCAAGAGTGTGGTCTAAAAGAAGAGGCTAGGGCTCCAGTAGGCATTTCCCCTTAGCTCCTGAACTCCTCGCCCCAGGCTGAGTAATGCAGCTAGTGAAAAGCCAGAGATCTCCAAAATACAGGGCCCAGGGTAGGGCCGCTTCTTACCCAGGTCTTGGGTTGAGTCAGCTATATTCCTACTTGTAATAGAAAAGTAGGAATGTAATTGTTCAAACATTTTGGTCACATCATGTATTAAAAAATACAACAAAGGTAACAAACGTATCAGAAATCTGAAAAATCTTAACAGCAGATAATATAGATTTTTTTCACCCAAAATTTAAACAGTGGTGGGATCTGTTAGCCAACGTTAATGACTATTCCTAAATCATTATAGATTGGCTTTGGAATATGTTTATATGACTAGATATTATATTTGATTGTAGCTCTGTCTGAGTGTAGAATCTCCTTATCTGGAATTAAATTGTGTGGTCAAACAATAAAAATCTCACTTTGGAGCAACAGGGCAATGGTCCAAGTCTCTGTATCTTGTCTCTCAGTTTAAATACCTTGTGGCTTCCAGCTCTATTTCTGATAAGGGACAGGCTAGATTATTTCTGAATTCCTTTCTAATCTTATGATTTTCAGATTTAAATTTAAAGAACATTCAAGTAGCATTTGCTGTTTGTGTCGTGCCAGGTCATTTAACATACACTCTGTTAATTTAACCATTATCTGTGAAATATCGTTAACCCTAAAGGTGAGGAAGTGAAGACTTGGAAAAGTAAAGTGACTTAGTATAGATCTCACAGCTGTGCATACACAGAGGTGATTCTTGAACACAGATCTTTTATCTCCGGGTTCAGAGGCCTTCCAAATACAGCATGGTGGTCCCCTGAGGTCACCCTTATATCACAGTCTAAAGCAGACAGAACAAGCTCTTTAAGAATAAGGTCTTTGTTCATAGATGTGCCTAGAATGGGGCCTGGAACATTGTCAAAGCCCAAAAAACATTACTAGTTAAATGAACAAACAAATACAGGGCTGCTGATACCTACCCACCCACTTAATAGAGAGAAATAATGAAATATTTTGACTTAAACACTTTCATTCTAAATTTATCCTTATTTTTTACAACATTCTTGGCAACTGTCAACGCAAACCCTGGCTTTGTGGAATGAATTCCTTTCCTGCCTGAGAATCCATCTTTTGAGTTAATTTTTCTAAAGGACATTTTCTCCCAACCTTCCCCCGTCAATATCCATGTGATGCTGCTTTTGCCAATCTTGTACTGACTTAACAGTATCAGGCATTAACACGTCTATCTGGTAGGGAAAACACTATTAATCTAAAAAAAATCATAGCTGGTTCTCTGCTCTACCATAGCTCCAAATTTTATCACAACCATCAGCTGCTTTTCTGCTTCTTTAATACCTACTTTAATTTCTTTCATAGGTTCATAGGTTTGAAGGAATTAATCTAGGCCATTTTTTTCTCCAAATTGGTACATGTGTTAAACGTGGGACTTGAGATGACTTTTAGATGGTGTATAAGTAAAGAGTATTTTTTTCCTAATAATTATATTTTTCCTTCAATGAGTAATCAAAATATATATATATATGTATATATAAAACTAGCACACAAACCTGAAATGTTATAGATATTATTGTTTAGGACCAGATTATAGTGGACAGTACTTATCTACATTTGAAAGGTTCATTAATTTAACAAAATAAATAAAAATAAATGTTAAGTTAATAATAATGTAGATGGTTTGGGGATATGGTGAAAACCATGAAGAGAGTGACTGAAGTTTGGAAAACGCTCTTCTGATCCAACCATATCATGGCTCTAAGTCACGGCAAGGTGAAATCACTTGCCTAAGGTCCCAGAGTTAATTAGTGAAAAAATGAGGACTAGACTCTAAGTCTCCAGGTTCCAGGTCATCTGTTTATCTTGGTAAGGCTGCACATTTAGGTTTTGAGCATCATTAACATGCTCTCATATGATTCATATTATGAATAAATTTTTATCCACCTCTGACAAATACATAAGATTCTAACTTTCATAATTGAAGTTTCAAAGACAGAAAAGCCCTCTGGCTCCCTGAGAGTAAAAAGCGCGCTCAGGTATAATTACAATCTGTGTTTATAATGTGCTTTACATTAGGGGACCTGAAAGAACTTTAGAAAATTGATCTAATGAGTGGTATTATTCTTGTTTTACACAAGGGAAACCATGACCCAGGCAAGTTAAGTGAATCGTCCAGGGTCAGCCAGAATGTCAGTCACTGAGAAAGAGACAGGAGGGGATGGGTGACATCACACCTAACGGGTATAGTGTACACTATCTGGGTGATGGACACACATAATTTTGACTCAAGCTGTATAAAAGCAATCCATGTAACCAAAACATTTTTACCCCCGTAATATTCTGGGAAAAAAAAGAGACAGAATTAAATCTCTAATCCCAACCTCATCTCTGTGGGTTTTGCCTTTCTCATTCAGCTCCTAATCCCTTGCCAGATTTGGGATTACAGGGATCTCCATTAAATGGGATTCTCATCTAACAGCTCCACTTTGAACCTTTCCAAAGTGCATGTAGTAGGTGTCCCATCTGCAGGCTTCCTGTTTTAATAGCCTTGCTTGGTTTTGTTAATTGAGCCTATAACTGGGCTTAAATCTATCACTTACTGTTCTCTTTGGTGGTTTTAAAATTATTTGTGTACTTCCAGAGTTCTTTGTCTTGCCTGTTCTTACACCAATGGAGAAACAGCTATCACTGTGGCCAAGTAAGACAGGCCACACACTGAAATGTTTACACCCTACCTTCCCAGAATCCCTAACTCAACCATCTGACTGGCTACTGGACAAAAGAAACCAATTACTAAATTCACTGCTTGAGTCATTTATTTCCTACTTTCTCACAGTGGGTCATACAGGATGTGTGGCCTTTGGTTGACCACAGAAGGTGAGCTCCTATTGATCTGATGTCCTTCAAATGCCCTCTAGTGGTTGAAGGCCCACATGGGCTCCACTCTTCCTCATGTGAGATACCAGGGGCTCAGTGGAAGAGATAGAAGAGCTACCCACTGACAACTTGCATCTAAAGGATCTGTGTGCATACTAAGGAACTCAGCCCTCTCCTTTGCTCCCTTGACCCAATAAGCTATCTCCCTATTGCAGATACAGGACATAGTATTCAATGTTCTGTAGCCTTCAGAATAACTACCTTTGGACACCCACTCTATGGCACACACTTATGATTGCATCGTATGCATGATCTTTGCATTAGTTTCCTAGGATGGCCATAACAGAGTAACACAAACTGAGTAGCTTAACAATGACAGAAATTTATTCTCTCACAGCTCTGCAGACTAAAACTTCAAAATCAAGGTGTTGGGAGGTCCATGCTCTCTCTCTGATGGTTCTAGAGGAGGATCCTCCTTGCCTCTTCCAGCTTCTGGTGGCCCAGGCAGTCCTTGACTTGTGGCAGCATCACTCCAATGTCTGCCTCGTTTTCATGCAGTTGTCTTCCCTCTGTGTCTGTGTCTTCACGTGGCATCCTCTGTATATATGTCTGTGTCCAAATTTCCCTCTTCTTATAAAGACATCAGTTGTATTGGATGAGGGCCCACCCTAATGATCTCATCTTAACTTGATTGCATCTGTGAAGACCCTGTTTCCAAATAAGATCACATCCATAGAGACTGGGGGTTAGGACTGCAACATATCTCTTTGGGAAATACAATTTAACCCATACTCACCTCATAACAATCCTTTCAGGTAGGTACTATTGTCTTCATCGCAGATGAAGACAGGTTAACCTTGTGCCCCAGACTGAAACAGCTGAGAAATGGTAGTGCAGTGCTGTCGACACCAAAGGCCAGCTCACCTCCATTGCCCGTCGCAGCTAGGAAAAGACCTGCTGTAACAGCAAGCAGGGGCCTGGTGACTAAGGGTGCTACTCTGAGTCTAGTGAGGGACCCATGAAGGAAATCACAAGGACTGGAAAGAACATTCACATGCTACAGAATTACAGACAAAATACCGAGGGCTACCATTCACTGAGTTCTGAGTCCTGTTTTACGTCCTTTAGCTTCCAAGGTGACACTGACAGATATGCTCTTATATACCCATTTCACAGATGAGAAAACTGAGGCAGAGTGGTTGTATAAACTTCCCCAGATTGCACTGCTGATAAGTGGTTTAGCCAGGATTCAAATCTAGGCAGTCTGATACCAGAGACTGACCATCTATCATAATGCCTGGGTTGGAGTTTCCTGACATTCTCCTTGCCTGGTCCTCTAAAATAATTGTTTCGTATGTATTAGCTTTGTGTCTTGTTCTAAAATATAAGCTTGAAATACAACCTTGTAGAGAGCAGAACTGATGCCTTATTCTACTACGTACCCTTCACAACTCTGGGTGCTGATCATACCTGTAGCTTTTGGAAGAAACACCTCTGGGGTAGAACCTGGCCCACCTCAGCAGTGCTGCTAAAATGGATTAGACTAAGTGCTGGGTCCTCAGCTGAGTGTCCTGGCAAAAGGCCCTTCTTGCGTCATAATCTAACAATGAACATTTCTATACACCCTAGAAATAAGTACAAACCCAAGAGTGGAAGAAAGTCACAGCAGTGCCCCTTTAAGGTGTGGTTAAACTTGACACATCTGAACAAATCTGCCTCTGGGAAGTGCTTTCTCCCTAGTGAAATCCTCTGAAGCGATGTTTAGCTGTTCTGCTCCAAGGTTTGTGTCCTGGGGTCAGGGGTCAACTCCCTTATTTAATACCATCTCTTACACAAAGATGCACGTTCTAGGTCTAGCATTACCACTAGCTCCTACAAGGGGCCTGAAACTCATTTGAAAAGAGTGAATAAAGGGGTGAGATGCAGCAGATATGGGTTTTGCATCTTCTCTGTGAAAATCCTAAATAATCTAAGAAGAAATTCTGCCAGTCTCATTTTGGAGGTCTTAGAAATCACACTGTTCAAATCTTCCACTGGGCTGCCTTGGGCCTTGGAAAACAGCCAGCTTCTCTCGGCTAAAGTATGTTTGCAACTTCAACCCTGGATGCCCGTGGAAGAAGAGAATGGCCTGCTCAGTGCTATATGTGGATGTGTAAATTACAGCAGATGATGCACTTAGCAATTATGTTCTTTGCATACATAAGCAGGAACAACAGCTCCCAAACTGCCAATATCCTTCTCAATTCTCACAGAATGACTATGTGTCACACGGTCACGCAGCAGGGGGCCTGGAAATGAGATGAAGGAATGGCACAGTATGAAGTTTCAATTTTGGAGAAGCACCCCTCCTGCGGTCGCGAACAAGCAAACAAGAAAAGCCTTGGAAGGTGTGATGGCCTGGCTGCGTGCCCCGGCCCTCCAGAGCATGGACACTGAGTGTAGAGGAAATGGAGGAAGGGGGACTGGGCAGTGGCTTGGGAACTGCCACCCCTGGCGCAGCTGCAAGGCTATCTGGACCAGCCAGGGTATGCTAACTAGTTGTGAACTTAGTGGAAGTTTTTAATAAAACAGCCAAAGCTACATCACAAATCCAAATACCTGCATGGGACAGGCAGACAGTGTAAACAAGGAAAGCGGGCCTGGTAGGGGTGCCAGGAACTCTAGAGAGCATGTGTGCCATGTCACCTCATCTGAAAAGTGGCGCTCCTCCATCTCCGGCAAGTGTGGCTGTTCTACTTCTTCAGTAAAAGCTGAAAATCGTTGTGTATGGGGAGGGGTACATGTGGGGGTGTGTGTGGGTATGAGAGAGAGACCTCTCCTAGTCTATAACTATTGGCAACAAATTATTTTAAAACATTGTCTTTTAAAACAAGATTTATTAGTTATCTGTGTAACAAAGGACCCCAAAACTAGTGGCTTAGAACAGCCATTTTATTCTGTTCATGACTTGTGGTTCAGAAATTTGAAAAGAGTTTGGCTGAGCGACTCACTTCTGCCCCACCTGGCATCAGCTGGGTGGATCCACTTCCAAACTGGATTATTTTTACCCACATAGCTGGCATCTCTATACCTACGCTCCTTGGCGACCTCCCCCTCGCCCCCTTGTCTCTGCATGCTATCTCAGCCTCCACGCTTTCTCCTTGTTCTTGGCCATTTTGTAGCATGGTGGTCTCAAGAAGTTGTACATTTTATATGGCAACTGGCTTCCAAGAGACAGAAAGTAGAAGCTTCCAGGTCAGTTAAGGACCATGCTCAGACTGGTCACAGCATCACTTTCATCCTATTCTGGTCAAACAGTCACAGTGCCCACCTCGTCTTATGGAGGCAGAGAAATCAACTCAATCCTTTGATTGGGAATGGCAGGGGCACACACACAGCACGTGGGGTAAGATGTAGTTGCATGCACCTCTGGAAAATACATTCTGCCCCAAGGTCAAACAGAACAGATATGCACTGAATATGACCTGAGTCCAGCAGTTTATAATCTTCGTGTTAAAGGGCATTTACTGGGGTAGCACTGCAGTTAAGAGTATGTGTTCTGAGCCAGACTGCCTAGTTTCCAATCCTGACTCTGCTACTTACTATCTGAGGCATCTCAGGCAATTTACTTAACTTCTCTGCATCTCAGTTTCTTCTTCTGGGGTAATGATATTATTGTACCTATCTCGGAGAGATTTTATTAGATTAAAGAAGTTAATACTTGTAAAGTGATTAGAACAGGAGCCTCGCACAGAGTAAGTGCTCTGTAAGTAAAAGACCATGTATTTCTTTGCTAAGGCTGCCATAAGAAAGTACCATGAACTGGGTGGCTTAAACAACAGAAATGTATTTTCTCAGTTCTGAAGGCCAGAAGTCCAAAATTAAGGTACTGGCAGAGTTGGTTCTTTCTGAGGCCCACAGCAAGAGGAGGATATGCTCTGGGCCTTCTCCCCTGTGCTCTGGCCCTCTTCTCCCTGAGACTCTTCTCCACCATCCTCCCTTCTGTGTGTGTCTCTGTGTCCAAATTTCCCAGGACACCAGTCACACTGGATGAGAGCTCACCGTAATAACCTCATTTTAACTTGATTACCTCTGTAAAGACCCTATCTACAAAGAAGATTACATTCTGAGGCACTGGGGCTTAGGACTCCAGTATACTTTTTTTTTGAGGGACAAAGTCCAACCCATAATAGACAGGATGGCTGGGATTCATTCATGCAGTAGATATTTCTGGTGTGGCTATCAGATGTATACAGAATAACCATATGCACTACAGAGATGCATATATGTGTGTGTGTGTGTGTGTGTGTGTGTGTGTATCTTTTAGGTTCTCAAGGAGCTTGGAGAGACAGTACACACAAAACATTTGCTAGCCGTACAAAAGTATAAATGATCAAGTATAAATGATCAAATACCATGAGAATGATGATGACGGTAAATATGTACACTAGTGAAATCTGGAGGAGAGAGATCCTGTGTCCAATGCCCCCAAGGTGAGGCCTATAACTGGGGTACAGCTAGGCTTACCAGATTTCTCCTGATGCCCTGCTCTTGTTGATCACACTTGGCTGTTTGACCTTTTGGCTGTAACATGGGTATCACTTGAGGGACTTTGCCAGAATTCAAGCTCAGCTCCGGCAAGGACAACTCTCAGGGCCTTCTCACCAACTGCGGTTACTGAGCCCACCATCTGACTCAGACGCTGTCCTCTAGACCAAAGATGAGTCTTCATGCCTAATCACACATCCCCAGATGTGAACTTCAACCCTGTTCTGCTGAGGGTCCATCTGTGAACAGTCTTAGAAATAGGAGTGCTCAGGCAAGACAGTGCAGATGAGATGGAATTCTAAGTAGGTCCTAAAGATTGTGGGAGACTCCCGCAGAAACAGAGGATGGGAACGAGATCCCCAGTTGAGGGGGGCATGTAAGTGTTCAGAAGCAGGGCAGTGTGCACTCAGGGGATATGGGAAAGTGTGCTTGGCTGAATGAAAGGAAGGCTTTGTCTGGGAGCAGAGGAAGGGGTAAGAATAGAAAGGTCTGCCCGACTCCTGGAGGGCAAATTCTGCCCTGACTTTTTCTTAATATCTCTTACACTAATTCTCTGCCTCACTATTCTTCCTCCTCTACCTGCTCCCTACATACACCCCAGCACTGGCTACTATAAAGACATGCTTTGCATATGGTCAGTCCTTAAGAAGAAGAACCAGAGCTAAAGTCTGAGCAGCTCAAGTTGAGTACTATGGTCTGAATGTTTGTGTCTCCCCCAGATTCATATGTTGAAGCCCTAATCCCCAATATTTGGAGGTGAGGCCTTTGGAAGGTAGTTAGATCATGAGGGTGGAGCCCTCATGATAGGATTAGTGCCCTTACAAACAGCCGTGAGAGAGCTTGCTTCCTTTCTCTCTGCTCTCTGCCATGTGAAGATATATATTAATAGCAAGGTGACAGCCAACTGCAAACCAAGAAGTGGGCCCTCACCAGAACCTGACCATGCTGACCTTGGACTTCCCAGCCCCCAGAACTGTAAGGAATAAATTTCTGTTGTTTAAGCCACTCAGTCTATGGAAATTTGTGACAGCGGCCTGAACCATTTGAGCATAACCACTCTATGCATGACTCACCATGTACCTCTGGGCGACAGAGAAGGGGATTCCAGAATCATAGGAAAAGTGCCTACTGGTTTTCTGTTAGATGTTGTGATGTCTGTTTAGCAGAATGCTAAGATTATTCTACCCCCGCCTTAGTTGCAACTGAGCCACCAATATGGTACTGAGCAGATACACAGTGAGAGTGAGCTAAACACTGCATGCTGTCTTTTCTCCAATTCCATGGCTTCTCATTTGTTAAGCATCCAGATAGTGTCTATCTCTCCTGTTTCCCACTTTACCTCTGAAGGCAAAGTGAGAACACAATGGCAGAGTGGCTATGAGTTCAGACCCCAAACCAGACTGCCTGAGTCCAAATTCTCAGTCCATATCTTATCAGCTGTGGGACTTTCAGTAAGTTATTTAACCTTCTATGTCTCTGTTCCCACATCTGTAAAGCAGAGACAATGCTTGTATGTACCTTGTGAATTAACAGATGCAAATCCCAGAGAACAGTATATATAAGCACAGAAGAAGCACCATGTAAATATTGTAATAGTTCTCGTTAATATTGGTTGTAGGAATATGTAAACTACATACAGTTTAAAGCAAGTTTGAAAACCCCAAGAGTCTGAGAATTCTTTAGGGAGAGTAGCCTCCAACCATGCAGAAAACCAGGACTAACAACACATAGTAATCAGCTTCTCATTTAATTTCCTCAAAGGAATACACTTTGGGGTGTACAAAGATGAAATAATACCTGCCCTATTCTCCAACAAAGAAAAGAGTCAGGATTTAGTAGGGCAATAGATAGCCACGATAAGGACCCCAACTTTAAGATCCCAGGTGTAAATCAGTGAGCAGCAGGCTCCTCTAGTCATCAAATCCCATTTCCCCCTTCCTCCACCTCTGAGTCCACCCCCACCCTTTCCAAAAAAAGTAACATCATCAGGGATTATACAAATAGGCTCAAGGAATGCAGCTGTGAAGACTTCTAGCACCTGAGCATTACGTTCCTACTGTTGCCTCTCCACCTTGAAATAGATGTAGCATGTATCTATAGACATAAAATGTTTATCTCTGTGTGTATTATATTTAAATATATAAAAGTATACTGGCACACATGTACATATGTACATAGGTATACTATGTTGGGTGTGTTTCTTAACACCTTCCTTATTTGTCCAGACTGTAAGTTTTGCCATCCCAAATGATACTTAAAAAACAAAACAAAACTGTAATTCAGCAGCAAACTTGGCATAGTCTAGAATTACCGATAACCTAGATCTTAAATCAAGCCATGGAAGGAAGATACCGAGATAATGTACATCACATTCAAGATACAGCAAATAGAAATCACCAATAAAACTTTATTTTCCAAATCCCTAAAATGGAGGTGGGAGTATCTTAGAGACTGTTATCAAGGGAACAAAGGAAATCAGAGCTAGACAGGGGAGCGCAATGGCCTAGCCCTGCGGAGTTTGTGGAAAAGGGCATAGTTTTAACCTCCGGTACCATTTCTTTGGCCCTTGGCATCCCATTTCTTTTCAACACCACTGCAGACCTGAGAAAAAGATCTTGGCTTAAGTTGCATGTGTAAATGAATTTGTAGGTCTCAACCCGGCTCTTGTGGCTGAGTGTAGCACTGCATAATTTGACACGATTCAGCCTGATTGACAGTGGGAAGCAGACTGCAAGATCTCACGGGTCAGGACAGAAAAGGGGCTTGGCAGAAAGGCCCAAGAGCATGCTGGGTAGCAGCCCGTACTCGATTGAGCCCCTGCCGCCCTCCCCCCCCCCAGATGAAAGGGAGCTACAGTCTAATAAGCCCATTCGAGAGGCCTTGGGCTATCCACAGAGCAACCAAGGGAAAAGCTCGCTCCAGCAGGTCAAGTGAGGTCTTCAGTGGCTGACCAAACCTGAGCAGGGGAGCATCTCCCAGAGAGGAAAAGCCCACAGAGAGATGGGCCTTCACTGACGTCTGCTCACAGACAGGAAGCCATGAGAGTTCTGACAGCCCCAAAGATCCTATTTCACGAGCACCTTTCACCGCCAGCCCATTTTCATTCTGATTGGAGCCATCTGTGCAGCCCCAGCCATACTTTCTCCAACCCTGTCATTCGCCTCCAAAAGCCTAATGATTTTTAGGGTAGATTGAATTTATTGGCAGACATCCTTGCCACTGAGCTTTCCAAAGTCATTATCATTTGACAGATACTGCATGCTCAATTAGCAGATGTCACTGGGTACCTGTTCTCTGAATATGGTCACACATCACCTTTCTCCACCATGATCATGTACTCTGGAAGGTAACCTTATCTTTGGCTCGAGAATAAATATTTACTAGTCTAAGGCACTCCTGTGATTTACCATTCTCCTGGCAAGCTATTTATTTAGGGGAGGACCTGGCATCCAGGCCTGACCAGTGGGATATGAGAGGAAGTATTCTGGAGTGATTGGAAAGAAGTTTCCAGACATATAGGAAGAGTGTCTCTTGCTCTTCTGTTGGATGTGGCCATGTCTGTGTAACTGGGTGTTGAGACGAGACCACCCCTGCCTCATTCACGACTGAGATGCCAGGATGCTACAGAGCAGGCATGCAGCAAAGGTGGGCCGATGTCCCCTTATGCTGCACTTCCAAACAGCCTTGCAAAAACCAGCTCCCCAACTCTTGGGGTAAGATGTGAAGGGAAAGGACTATTTTTGAGATAATATTAATATTTCTTTAGGGAGAGTTGTTACCACGCTGTGCTTCCCCCTCCCTCCAGAGGAAACAGGAAGGGGTAGAAACTGCTACACCTTAAGCCTGGAGAGGCTGAACCCTGTGCACAGTCCCTGCATTTGGGAGAAGCTGCAGAGTCGGGTTTGCCTCTTGCCTCTAGGCAGTGGTCCCCAACCTTTTTAGCACCAGGGACCAGTTTCATGGAAGACAATTTTTCCATGGACTGGAGGTGGGAGGGGCGTGGAGGGGATGGTTTCAGGATGCTTCAAGGACATTACATTTATTGTGCACTTTATTATTATTACATTGTAATATGTATTGAAATAATGATACCACTCACCATAATGCAGAATCTAATGCCATCGCTGATCTCACAGGAGGTGGAGCTCAGGTGGTGAGGTGAGCCATGGGGAGTGGCCGTAAATACAGATGAAGCTTCGCTTGCTTGCCCGCTGCTCACCTCCTGCTGTGCAGCCTGGTTCCTAACAGGCCACTGACTGGTACTGGCCTGCAGCCTGGGGGTTGAGGATCACAGTTCTAGAGGATATGAAAAGGGCCAGCAGGCCCAGTGGAGCCAGGACAGAGCTGGCATTTTGAGGTTGGCCTGCACTCCCAGAGTGTCTCAGGGTAAATGAGATGTGATTCCCAAGTACTAGCCATGGGCCACGCAGAGGAGAGACAACATGGTGTCATCACAGGCCACCCTGAGGGGCAGAGAGAGCCCAATAGCAACACCCCAGAGGTGAACTTTAGTCTCCTGGGGCTGAAGAAGTTGTCGTGACTGACCATCCAAACAAGGGCTGCATCTACCACATTAAGCAAACCGTGGGTGAGTGGCCCCATTGATGGAAATGCCCTATCAGCCCACAAAAGTGCCCCAGGTGAGTCAGTTTTAGATAACACTAGGAAATGAATAAAAGTAATAGATACATAAGCAAAAAGATAGATATACAAGACCTTTCCTAACCCCCTACCACCCCTCTAGCAAGTAGGGAGGTCGTCCACCACCGCCTCCCAGTGTGCCAAGAGAGGGCCGAGAACAGCCCACCACAGGGGCAAGCAAGGGAGGGAGACACTGCCTGTCTTTGGAGAATTTTAGAAAAATAGCAATGCTGACTAGAAGTCAGTCTGCTTTTCATTATTACCATGCATCAATGCCAGTGATAAAATACCCTCCCCAGGGGGCAGGCCACACACCATAGCCACCTGCCTGCCCCACAACTTTCCTCCTCACTACAGGCTCCCGGTCCAAAGCTGGCATGGGTGGGGTAGTGGGGGGAGAAAATCTTATGCTACATCAAATTCAGAGTTTGGGATGATATCCTCTACTCGCCATTCTTATTATCAAATCAAGATTGTGTTTGCAGGCCCAGGAGTTTGAGGCCTCTGGGAGCTAGGCTGATGCCACAGCACTCTAGCCTGGGCAACAGAGTGAGACTCTGTCTCAAAAAAAAAAAAAAAAAAAAGAAAGAAAAAGAAAAGATTGTGTTTGCAGCTTAGCATGATTGTAGGCTTATCTATTAACTAAGAGTGAGTAGAAATTTATGAACCTGCTGGGGGTTTCACCTAGAGACTGGCAAAAATTACCCACTCTGAATAAGGTTTGAAGGGGCAGGGGGTGATAAAGACAAAACAGTTGCATTTTGATTGCCCGTGAGTTGTGCTTGTTCAACATAGCACCTGTTCAACAAAGCACACACAAGCTTTCTGCAACTAACAGGGTGGTCAGACTAAGGACAAGCCAACGAGCTGAGGATGGCCAAGGAGAGAGTAAGAAGGATTTGAGTCCTTGGTAATGTTGTACCAACCCCGAAGCTTCCATATCACAGGAATCTTAAGTGAGACAGTGCATTGTTTAAGCCATTTGGGGTTGTTTTTATTTCTGTTACATAAAAGACACTAACATAGACACGAGGCAAAGTAAGTTGTTTGCCATCGAGAAGTTTAAAATTTAATTAAGTCAGGTATGGGCAGACATGAGTTTTCTGAGGTGAATTTCACGTTTAATTCAAGTACTGATACCAGCCAAACATTTATTGTACAGACAGGAAAAAAAAAAAAAAAACGGAACTGAACAGAAGCTCTTCGGAGAGGGGCAAGAAAGCTTGCTTCCCATGTACAGGCTCATGGTAGTTGTTTAACTGGCTGTCTCAGTGTTGGAAATCAAAATCAAAATTCCCAACTCAGTATGCACTTCAAGCCTGCCTTAAATACGTCAGAAAACAAGGCAAAGGCAGGAGTCACCATGTCTTGGACACAGAACTGCTTTTCACCTTCTCCTGGTCCCTCTCCCAACACCTCAGACCAATCCTATTTATGCTCAAGTGAGTTGTCAATCATTGCACAAACTCCTGTGGAGAATCTTGGACTTTTGACACTGGGCTAATCATGGGTCAGATATCTGGATACAACAGTTTCTCAGAAGCGCCTGCAGAGGAGGAAATTGAGCTTTAAAATGACTAAGTGAAATTCAAAACAAGCTCAGTTCAACTTGAAAGTTTACTATCTTTCCACTTTACTACTCAGCTTCTTAGAAGATAGAAACATAAGAAACATGGTCCCTCCTTAAATGAGCTCATAGTCAACTTATATTTAATACAATGTGGGGGAAAATGAGGGAAGATAGAGGAATTTATAAGTGATAAGTATTGCTAGATGTGCTGGGAGATAAAGAAACTGGACGCCCACACGGGGAAGGCAAGCATCAGTGATACTAGAAAAACTTGTTTAGTTCCCCGGGCAAATGCTTCTGGATTTCAGCTTCTATAAACTAATTCATTATCAGAATTTAATTTTAGCAAAATAGTAATATATATGTCTTTGACTTCTCAAAGGGTCTGTTTTCAAGGGCCATTTTACAGTAAGCCCTGCAAATAGAGCTCCCTTGGGGTTCTAATTTTTTTCCTTCCAGTGACATTTCTGGTTTGATAGGAGTAAGTTCTCATGGAAGAATTTATAGGCAGTAGATGAGATGAGCCACTTTCAAGCAGGGGCCTTTCCTGGTATCTCCCAATATGGATATAGACTTAGCTTATTTATTCCCAAGCTTCTTTATTAGGGAAAGAAAATGTGTTAAAAAATATAGTGAACCATCTTGATGTTTTTCTGGAGAGAGTAGAGTGAAATGGAAATGGTGTAACTGTTTACATTTACTTTCAACCCATTTTTAGGCTAATTATCAGAATGTGGATTACCCAGGATTTTATTTTATTTTATTGTATGTTATTTTACCTGGGTATATTTTCTACCAATGATCTTTTTGTGCATATGTATTTATGATAAGAATACTTTAGATCTACTGCTATAGTTTAGATATTTGACCCTCCAAACTTCATGTTGAAATTTGATCCCCAGTATTGGAAATGGGGCCTAGTGGGGGTGTTTTGGTCAAGGGAGTGGGCCCCTCGTGAATGGCTGGGTGCCCTCCTCCAGGTAATGAGTTCTCACTCTCTTAGTTCATGAGAGAGATGGTTGTTTAAAAAAAAAAAAAAAAAATGGCTTCTCTCTCTTGCTTCCTTCTCTCTCTTGCTTCTGCTCTCACCATGTGATCTGCCATGCCTGCTCCCCTTCCCCTTCTGCCAGTGGAAGCAACATGAGGCCCTCCCCAAAGCAGATGAAGGCATCTTGCTTCTTTGTCTTGTGAGCCAAACAAACCTCATTTCTTTATAAATTAGCCAGCCTCAGGTATTCCTTTGTAGGAATGCAAATGGACAAAGACATCTACCTTCTTAACAAATTTTAAAGTATCCAAACAGCATTGTTAATTATAGGCACTATGCTGTAGAGCAGATCTGCAAGACTTTTTCATCTTGTACAATACCTAGGATTCTTAGCTGTTCTCTTTCTCTTGCCTGAGAGCATTTGTGCTAAGAGAAAAACATGGCAGGAATTTGACATCCCTATTATTTCATTGCCTAGCATATAAATATAAATAAAGATTTGGTAGAAAGACAGAAGAAGCCATTTTCTATTATCTAGGCTACCTTCTAGTTATTCTTTTTCCATGTTTTCATCATATATATGTTCAAGAGTTGTCTGTGCTTAGAACAATCTCAATCCATTCTACTCAAAAGACAAACATGTATTGGTCTGTGTTTTCCTTCACAGAATCAAAGAATCTCAGAGTTTAGAAGGACCATAGGAAATTTTCCCAAACTGCAAATAAGTACCTAGGTATTTTCTACAAATACCCCTAATCTTTGCTTGAAAACTTCCTGTTACTAAGGCAGCCATATTTTTGTTGGTGGTGGAAAGGAGAATTACTCTAATAATGAGAAATAACGAAATGTTTCCTTTTCCGTTTCCTTTTATACTTTAGCAATTGGACCCATGCTACTTCCTTCTTTTCCATGACAAGCTTTCAGATACTTAAAAGATAAATATCATGTCTTCTTCTAAATCTTCTATTTCCCAAGATAAACATATTCTATCAGGAAAACCATTTTATCCTTCTGCCATGTTTCTGTCCTGGCCCATAAAGTAGGAATTTTCATCTTCTAGAAGTAGTGGGAAGGAATGTTTCACTTGTTCCTGGTCTCCTCTCCTCATTCTTCCCAAGGACCGAGGACCACCTTTTCTAACTGGGAGATTGATAAATTTGTGAACCTGTGAGGCTGAGCCCCTGACCAGCCATCTTTCCATCTGCAGAGAGAGAGAGAGAGAGAGAGAGAGAGATGTGTTCTCCCCTGCTCCTGCTTTCAGGTGGTGAGAAGACCTGGCCAGGGCCACATGCTGCCCTCTAGAGGCATGGCACGGGCCTTCTCTGTCCTTGCTCTTGGAGTTCGACAGATACAAGGCAGACCACAGATACTCCCGTAGATGGGCTGGGTCAGTGTCTCTTCTGTAGGCTTCATCCTGGCAAGCATAGCTCCCAGAATCTAGATACTTCAGGTCCAAGACATATCCATAAATCCAGGTTTCTGACAATAAAGGTGATGGTTTTAGCTGTTTGTTTCTCAATTATTTCCAAACTTGAATGGGGAAAGATTGCAATTATCACCCATAGAGGAACACTCCCCCAAACATATTGCTATATATCACATATGTCATGGTTCTTAGTCTTTTGAACATTTTCTAGTGGTCAAAGTCTCATCCAAATGTGTTTCCAAGAACCAAACAGAACTAATAAAGTATAGACTGACAAAACAGAAAGTTCTCTGTGTTCTGCATACTAAAGCTTAATAACTAAACACCTGAGTCATAGATACCTTAATCATACAGAGCCCAGGTATTTTATAAAGGTTTCATATTTCACTTGGCTAGAGTCTCCCACAGAAAACTGGGAAAACGGTTCCTTGGGAAACCCAATGGGCTATGACCAGCTTCCTCCCTGCCAAGCCCCTCTTTCACTTCTGAAAGCCAGGCACTAACAGGGCTTTTGGTCTCCACTGTAGGGACCTATACACAGGAGAGCCACGAGTAAGATCATCCATGCATAAGACCCACACAAGGGAAGGAGCAGACCATGGCATTCTGTCATCTCCATTTCTTGGGAGCTGACTCTGGGGTTCTTCCTGATTCCAGAGAGTTGGAGGAAGGCATTTCATTTAGTTTCCAAACTACAGAGAACTGAAATTTGGATGTGATCTTGTGGGCTATCAATCTCATTCTGTTTTCTGGGCTCACTGTGCCACGATGCAAGGTCAGCCATCTATGCCCAGGAAACTGGTCTTTTCTGTTACTTACTTGATTAAAATACATTTTGTGGAATCCCTTCAACCTCAGAATGGATTCCTTTAATAAGACAGAAAAAAAAATGCATGGGGTCAAAGGAAAGGATGGTTCTCTTTAATAACAGAAAACACCATAATTTCTAAAATCCCCAAGGTGTAGGTGGAGAGTCCTCAGGTGCAGAGGGAACTCTCACCTGATTTAGATTCTCCTCCCCTACCTCCGTTTTCCCCTCTCCTGGGGAGTCTTCCACATTGAGCCTCCCTGCTCCCACCACAGTCAACTCCATGGGTACATGTGCCCCCTTTTCAAAGTTATCCTAGTTTCGTTTCTCTCAAAAAAAGAATCTGGGGCAAGAACTTGGGTGTAGTTAAGTTTATTTGGGAGGCAACCCCAGAAAACATATATGAGGGAATAGGAAGTGAGACACAGAAGAGAAAGAAGCCAATAGAGGATGTGTTCATGCTGAAAGTTACCTTGGGCTCACTCCCACTGGATATCCTCTAGAAAAGTGTGAAACTTACCTCTGAATTCACCCATGAATCAGAGGAGACTGGGGCATTTACCCAGCAACTCCCATCCTCACTGGTTGTCCAGGGTGACCCCTGGAGGAATTAAATCCCCTGGTCATCCAGGTTTTACTCAATTAGGTGTACCTTCAATATTATAAAACACCCCACCAGAGAAGAAGGGAGAAGCAGGTAGCTGTGATGGGAAGCTGTGATGGGATGCTAGACACCGTCTGCTCTGATAGCAGGTACACTCAGATGGGTCTAGCAGCTGTGGGGTTGAGTATCCATGGTGTCTGCTATGAAACCCCAGAAGCCCATGTAAAGGGGGTGAAAAAAAAACCCTCTTTTTTTTTTTTTTTTTTGCTTTCCATTAGCCCAGATGAAAGAGGCTGCTATTTGAAAACCTACTTCTTCAAAATATTAAGATTAAATAAGAAAGAAAGGAAATAAAAATTGATAATACAAAGAAACATAGCAGACTAGGCCCTGAAATTCAGGTTGCTGATCCCTGGTAACTGCACACTATCTTCAAGAACAGTCCATTTTTATAGAACCTTGCCACACTGCCCACCTCTCTCTAAGCACCAGTGTTTATCTCCCCATGGTGAACACATCCTATCTCTTGCCACACAGGAATGGTCCATGGATTCTTGTCATCTTTATCATCAATATCAAATGGACCATAACAATTTCCTTTCCTTCTTGGCTGGTTTTCTTGTCTGAGAATAATTTTTGCATATTTTTCCTGCAATAGTTTATAATAGTGAGTTACTAGCACAATGGTATCCAGAGCTAGACTATCTCAGTTGGAATTCTAGCTCTTTACATGTTGTGTGACCTTTTGGCAAGTTTCTTAATTGCTTTGTGCCTCCATTTCTTATCTGTAAAACAGAGAATAATAGAAGAATTCCATTATTAGGATTGTGAGGGTTTAATGAGTTAATATAGAAACAATGCCTGGGACAGAAACACACAATATCAATACTAGATGTTCTTGTTAGTATTATTAGACTGGAGTTTATACACAGGTAATTATCTCCCTTTCAGCTTAGCAAAATGAAGTGGACTTCTATTTCAGAGCCACTGTATAATGTCACGACTACTTAACAGGCACAACCTGAGATAAGAATCAGTACATACCTGTAATATGAAGGTCTTTTAATGATAAGAACATTACCTAGGCTAGAGTGAGTTGCTAGAGTCCCATCTCTTTCTTTAATGTGTGTGAATTTAGCCAATTCCAGCAGAATCTTCTCTTACCTTTCCTAACACCCTTAAATTGGAAGATACATTTGCAAACCCAGGACTAGAGCTACTTGCCATAGGCAGAAATTCTCATCTTTGAACATGATTGTCTCCTCCATGGCTCCAGATAGGCAAAACTGAAGCTTTTTCTTGAAGCTTGTCAAAGAGAGTAGCTGACTATAGGTGCCCAACACTCGCCTCCTCCACAAAGCAGAAACAAAAACAGCAAATAGATAACCACATGTCAAACAGAATATGTCAAATAAAGTAACTAAGGGAGAACACGGAATTCAGCAAGGAAGTAACAAAGCCCCTCTGAGGCATGACAAGTTGGGATGGCAGCATTGAGAGGGAAATGAAGCACCCAGCTAAGAGGAAGTCACCATTGTGGGAAAAGGTAAGCAGGAGGTCCCCAGCAGTCCACATTTCCACCACAGATGCCCGCATTCCTAGCTATAGGGGAGTCCCGCAGCCCTCACCTGTCCTGAGCCCAGCATAGGGAACTGCCTAGATTCCATATGATTGTATTATTCTAGAGAGAAAATTCATACTGGGTGTCCCAACTTCCTGGGACCCAGGCTGCTGCAGCATGGCACAATTTTGAGAGAGGAGCCAGCACCAGAGTACATCCTTCCCAGAGACCCAATTGCCCTTGCATCTTCACATTCCAGGGGGCCACCAAAATCCCACCACATCAATGCAGAGGGCTGAAGCATCATAATACCAGCTGGACCCAATGGTGCAGCTGTGACCCCAGCACCTGAGCCCACAAAGTGTTGTACGCACAGGAGAACAGCCATTCCAGCACAGTAGAGAGGCTGCACCCAAGACAGAGGGAACTGAGATATGTGCTCCCCAGAGCCTAAGAACTGCCCACCTGGGGCCCACTACTGCCGTTGGCAGCCCCATCTCCTCCAGCAACAGAGCTACCCACACACTCATGTATGCCACCCAGAGGTCCAAAGATAAGCCCTCTTGGGGCCTGCTCCTGGACACTCTAAATGACACACCCTTCCAGCAGCAGAGCCACTGCATGCATGTGCACCCCACCCTAAGGCCTGATTCAAAATAATGATCTTAAGGAAACTCACTGAGAGGCAAGAGAATACAGATAGATAATTCAACAAAATCAAGAAAATAATTCATGATATAAATAAGAAATTCAACAGAGAGATGTATATCATCAAAAAGAACCAACTAAAAATCTTGGAACTGAAGAATTTAATAAATGAAATAAAAACTATAATTGAGAGGTTCAACAGTAGACTAGATAAAGCATAAGAAGGAATTTCTAAAGTTGAAGACCAGTTTTTTTGGAATAAATAGTCAAACAAAATGAAAGGAAGGGGAAGGGAGGGGAGAGAGGGAGGAAGGAAGGAAGGAAGACAGACTTCATTCTTTAAAAAAACAATGAAGCCTTCAGAACACATGGGACAATATTAAGAGAAAAAATATTCATATTATGGGAGTTTCAGTAAAAGAATAAATGGAAAAAGGCATAGAAAATCTATTCAATGAAATAATAGCTGTAAACATCTCAAGTCTTGGAAGAGACATGAACATCCAGATACAGGAAGCTCAAAAATCCCCAAATAGATTCAACCAAAAAAGGACCTCTCCAAAGCACATCATAATCAAACTGTCAAAAGTCAAAGAGATAACTCTAAAAACAACAAAAGCATCAAGTCACATATAAGGGAATCCACATCAGAATAACAGCAGAAACATGCCAGGAAGAATATATGATATATTAAGAAAGCTGAAAGAAAAAAAAAATGTCAGACAGGAATACTGTAGCCAGCATAACTATCCTTCAGAAATAAAGGAGAAATTCCCAGGCAAGAAAAGACTGAGAGAATTCACCACGACTAGACTGGCCATATAAAAAATACTTAAAACAGTCATACATTTGGAATTGAAAGGATAATATCTACCATCATGAAAACACACAAAAGTATAAAACTAACCATTAGAGTGAGTAGATACACCAGTGAGAAAGAGAAAGAAATCAAATGTTATCACTACAAAAACCCACCAAACTGCAAAGATAAACAATAAAAGAGGAAGAAAGGAACAAAGGATATACAAGACAAACAGAAAACAATTAACAAAATGACAGGAGCAAATCCTCATCTATTAATAACAACCTTGAATGTAAATGGTTTAAATTTACAATGAAAAGATATAGACTGGCTGAATGGATTTTTTTAAAAAGACTCAACTATATGCTGACAATAAGAAACTCACTTCACCTGTAAAAACACACATAGACTAAAAGTTAAGGGATGGAAAAAGATATTCCACGCAAAAGGAAACCAAAAGTAAGCAGAAGTATCTATACTTTTATCATATAAAATAGATTTTTAGTCAAAAAACATTAAAAGAAACAAAGAAAGTCATTATATAATGATAAAGGGATTAATTCAGCAATAGGATATAATGATTGTAAATATTTATGCATCCAACACCAGAGCACCCAGATATATAAAGCAAATATTATTAGAGCTGGAGATAGACCACAGTACGATAGCACTTGGAAATGTCAACACCCCACTCTCAGCATTAGACAGATCATCTAGACAGAAAACCAACAAAGAAACATCAGACTTAAACTGCACTATAAACCAAATGAACCCAACAAATATTTATAGAATATTTCATCTAACAGCTGCAGAGTACACATTTTTTTCTCAACAGCACATGAGCTTTCTCCAGGATAAATTATATGTTAGGCCACAAAATAAGTCTCAACAAATTTTAAATAATCAAAATCATATCAAGTATCTTTTTAGACCACAGTGTAATAAAACTAGAAATCAATAACAAGAAGAACTTTGGAAGCTGTACAAATATGTGAAAATTAAGCAACCAGCTTCTGAATAGTCAATAAAATTCAACATTTCTATATGATAAAAACTCACAAGAAATTAGGTGGAGAAGGAACGTACCTCAACACCATAAAGGCCATGTATGACAAACCCACAGTTAACATCATACTGAATGGAGAAAAGCTGAAAGCTCTTCCTCTAAGAACTGGAACAAGACAAAGATGCCCACTTTAAACATTCTTATTCAACACAGTACTGGAAGTCCTAGCCAGAGCAATTTGGCAAGAGAAAGAAATAAAGGGCATCCAAATTGTCCCTCTTTGCAGATGACATGATCTTATACACAGAAAAACCTAAATATTCCAGCAAAAAAACTCTTAGAACTGATAAAAGAATTCAGTAAAATTGCAGGGTACAAAATAAACATAGAAAAATCAGTAGCATTTCTATCCACCAATAACAAACTAGCTGAAAAAGAAATCTAGACAGGAACCCCATTGGCAATCGCTACAAAATAAATAAGTAAATAAAATACCTAGAAATAAATTTAACCAAGGAGGTGAAAGACCTCTACAATAAAAACTCTAAAACATAAATTGAATTTCAATTTCAAGAAATTGAAAATGACACCAAGAAATGGAAAGATTCCCATGTTCATGAATTGGAAGAATTAAAATCATTACCACCCAAAGCAATCTACAGATTTAATACAATCCCTACCAATGACATTCTTCACAGAAATAGAAAAAACAATTCTGAAATTCATATGGAACCACAAAATACCCTGAATAGCCAAAGAAATCCTGAGAAAAAAGAAAAAGCTGGAAGCATCACACTACCAGATTTCAAAATACACTACAAAGCTGTAGTAATCAAAACCAGCATGGTTCTGGCACAAAAGTAGACATATAGGCCAATGGAACAGTACAGAGTAACCAGAAATAAATCCCTGTATTTACAGCCAACTGATTGTTGACAAAGTCACCAAGAACACAGGTTGGGGAAAGGATAGCCTCTTCAATAAATGATACTAGGGAATCTGGATATACACATGCAGAAGAATAAAACTATATCTCTCATCATATATAAAAATCAACTCTAAATGGATTAAAGACTTAAACGTAATACACAAAACCATAAAACTACTAGAAGAGAACAAAAGGCAAATGCTTCAGGACACTGATCTAGGAAATATTTTCTGGACAAGATTTTAAAGGTACAGGCAACAAAAGCAAAAATAGACAAATGGGATTATATCAAATTAAAAAGCCTCTCTCTGCACAGAAAAGGAAACAATTAACAGAGTGAAGAGACAACCTGTAGAATGGGAGAAAATATTTTGAAACCATTCATCCCACAAAGGATTAATATTCAGAATGTACAAAGAAAACTCAACAGCAAAAACAAATAATCTAATTTTAAAATGGGCAAAGGATCTGAATAAACATTACTCAAATGAAGATACTACTCTAATGACCAACAAGTATATGAAAAATGCTCAACATCATTAATCAGGGAAATGCAAATTAAAACCACTATGAGATATCGTCTCACCCCAGTTAGAATGGGGTTATTATCAAAAACACAAAGTATAAATAACAAATGCTGGTGAGGATGCAGAGAAAAGAGAACTCTTATACACTCTTGGTAGGAATGCAAATTTGCTTAGCCACTATGAAGAACATATGGAGGTTCCTCAAAAAACTAAAAATAGAATTACCACATGATCTAGCAATACACTACTGTATATTTATGCAAATGAAAGGAAATCAGTATATTCAAAAGATATTTGCATCCTCATATTTATTGCAGTAATATTCTAAATAGGCAAGATATGGAATCAACATAAGTGTCCAACAAAATATGAATAGGTAAAGCAAATATGGTATCTATACACAATGGAATACTCTTAGGTCATAATAAAGAAAGAAATCCTGTCATTTATGGCAATATGGATGTGCCTGGGAAGATTATTAATATGTTAAGTGAAATAAGCCACAGAAAGATAAATACTACATGTTCCCACTCATATGTGGGAGCTAAAAAAGTTGAGCTCATATAATAGGAGAGTAAAATTGTAGATATTAGAGGCTTGGAAGGGTAGGGGAGATGGGAGGATAGAAAGAGGTTGGTTCATGGATACAAATTTGCAGCTAGGTAGGAGGAATAGGTTCCAG
Source organism: Varecia variegata (assembly GCA_028533085.1). Classification (NCBI taxonomy): domain Eukaryota; kingdom Metazoa; phylum Chordata; class Mammalia; order Primates; family Lemuridae; genus Varecia; species Varecia variegata. The sequence continues at coordinate 75,284,983 of CM052443.1, forward strand.
TGTTCTATAGCACTGTAGGTTGACTATAGACAACGATTTATTGCATATTTTCAAATAGCTAGGAGAGAAGATTTTGAATGTTCTCAACACAAGTAAATGATAAATGTTTAAGGTGATGCATGTGCTAATTGCCCTGATTTGATCATTACACATTGTATACATGTATTGAAATATCACTCAATGTCCCATAAATATGTATAATTATTACTTGTCAATTTTTAAAAAGAGACTGCTACGAGATCATTATTATACACTTTTCTGATTAGACTACATATTTTTCATTTTGTCCATTTTTATGAAAGCTTATGAGCATCTGCATTAGAAAAAGGATAATTGCAACCAACTTCATCAGATGAGCTACTTGCTGTAACAAAAGTCTGGATGGTACAGTTTCTGGCTGGTTGAAGTGCTTCATCTGTTTCTGTGTCCCTTGCTATGGACAAATGGATATGTAAATTATCTATAGCCAAGTAGCCATACTGTATCATCCTTGCTCTCTAGACTTCTATTTCTGGCATCTAAGGTTGCAAGGAGTTGCTTCAGGTTCACAGTGAGAACTCAAAGCTTGAGTCATTCTATGTAGATGCCACTGATATGGAAGATACTGTAAGAATAGGACACCTCAAATTTGCATTGGCCTAAGCCTTGCCTCCTCTCTCCTACATCCCCTTAATTACAAACACAAATCACTCCACCTCCTCTGGTGCAAAGCAAATTGACCTCTACTCCCCCCTGGTGGTTCATTACAGAATGCTGGGCAAGTCACTTCTGAAATCGCCACGTGGGCCCTTAAGACTTATTAAATCAAGGGCCACCTCTCACGAGCCTTACATGTTCTAATCCAACATACCTAATTATTGAGAGCTGAAAAATAATTTACCCCCATATGGTGCTAGTAGTTTTTGCCTGTGTCTTCCAAGTTGTTCCCCTATTCTTCAAATGTAGCATTCTTTATTTTAATTGCCTGGTTATTTGTCTGTCTCCCCAAATACACTGTAAACAGCAGAAACCTTATAATGTTAAGTGATTTTCTTGAGGCCTCATAATCAGGAGAGAATCTCAATATAGAAATCAGGTTTCTCCGTTCATTAGCAGCAATGTTCTGTGTTCTGAAATCTCTCTTTCTCAGAAAAAGCATTGAGATAGCAACACACCAGGGCTCAGAGGACCAAGATTCTGCTCCCAGGTCAGTCTCTCATCTCACCAAGACCCTAGTGTCTCTCATGTGAACACTGGTGGCAGTTTTTTCAGATGATTGCTAAGGTCCAGTCCAACTCTAAATGTCTAGGATTAACTTGAAAGGACTGTCATTCATTTTACAGTTCCAAGACAGAAAGAGAGAGAGAGTACATTCATCTGTTAATTCAACAAATATGTATTCATGTAACAATTATTTATTCAGCACCTACAATGTTCCAGACTGCATGCCAGGTACACTGGTGAACAAAAAATACAATGACCTTGCCCACCGAGAACTTAAATGTCTTGATCCTTGTGGGGTCATGGGAGTGTCTCTCATTGATGATCTTGGATAAACAGAGTGACAAGCCTTTCATCAGCATACTATTTTGAAGAATTCTCTCATGGATGTGTGTGTGCATGTGCACGTGTGTGTTGGGGCTTGGGAAAATGCTAGTGAAAACTGCCACACTCAAAATTAGCATGTCTCAAATTCTTGAAACCAACAAAGGCAAATAAACAATAACAGAACAGACTGGGTATGTCCAGCACAGGTGTCCCCTTCCTGCTAATGTGCAGTTTCCCCAGATCAAGCCATTGTTGCTCTCGCCTGCCAAGATGCCAACAGGAGTGCCCAATTAGTGCCAATTTGTTTCTTATAATACGGACACCTGTCACCAAAGAGCTTGATAAAAATAACGATCTCAGTCACCGCAGATGCAAACTGGGCTCAAACTAATCACCTAGAGGTAAATAGGAAGCCTTCAAATCCCACTGCAAATTCTCCAAGGGTCCCAGTCCCTCTGCCCATGGACAAATTTATGGTGTATTTCTGACTGATGGCAAGACACCAACTGGCAGCCGATATTTTTTTCTCTTTAAATGCAAGTTATCAGCCTTTCCTTCCAGTCAGCTGCAGGCTTCCCCCTGGCAGTCCGAGACTCATAGTGATAATGGATTATCTTTTCTTTTAATAGCAACCCACCTTCCACTGAGATGGAATGGAAGTTGCCGGAGAAGGAGAACAGATTTCACCAAGAAGTCCTTTAACTCTCTTCAGGAAACACCTCTAGTTCAAGCATTTAAAAAAATAACCTTTAAAAACTAACCAGGTTTCTGCTGCGTGGTTGAGCCAGCCACGACGATTGTGCTGGTTACATCTGAATTAGCTCTGCTTGACAATCACTTTCAAACTCCATTCTACTTCGTGCCAGCAGTTTCACTCCCTGGGTGTGCAATGGTATGGGGGCAGACGCCTTCGAAGGAGCTATCGGACCCAGATTAAGAACACATAATATACAATAAGCAAATGAGCAGGCAAGACATTTTTACAAAATCACCCAGGCAGGAAAATCAGCACGTCCTGCTCTTCAATAGTGGGCCCATCTAGCCTCCTGCTTTATGGGGAGCAGAAATGCCTGGAATCTAAATCTGACACAGGAGGGGTTTCTTTGCCTCCTCCCGATGCTGTGAGCTGAATGGTAGATTGCATCACCTCCATTGTAAGGCAGCTCTCATTATGAGAAACCAAACATAGAGCCTGGCTCCTAACTAGAGTATTAATAATGAAAATGGATTATGTGCATCCTGTTTGCTAAGCAATTATCCCAAGGCAGGGATTGAGTCCAGATTTTTTGCCTCGCTGCCTGAGTGGCAGAATGTGAATAGATAGACAGGTATTTGCATGCAGTGTCTCTGACCTGGAGAAAATGTCAGGAGCTTTAGAAACTACAGAGAGAGCTGCAGATGTGTATTCTTTTCAGACATGGCTGGGTTTTGCAGTCTGTTCTTGGAAAAGGCAAGAAAGGGGGAAAGTGTTTGGATTTGCTGTCACTGTTTAAAGATATCCCCCTGCATCGAGGGGAGACCATTTTACTTTGCCCACCTTAAGTTTTTCATTAACTGGAAGTGACTCCAGCTCCTACCTTCTTAAGGAGATGAAATGAGTTTATTTAGTTGACAGTGAGTGGTGCTTTCCCGAAATGTTTTATAGACCTAGATCTGATCTGTTTAACGTAGGCACTTTTTAATGACAGGAGGCATTTCTCTGAAGCCTCGGGTGTAAGTTTTCTTGTTTCCTCCTCTCCCACTTGCTGCACTCTCGCAAGGTCCCAGCTGACTTCCTCTCTCTAATGCCCATGCGCTATTTTAGGGCTGCACTTCCAGGCTGAAATGAATCCTGCACTGAGCATGTGCAGTACTTTGGGGTCCTTCAGAGCAAGCCACTGCCACGAGCTGTGTCACCTCCAGTCTCCCCTCACCCGTCCCCTCCTCCATCCTGCACTAACATATTAAGATGCCAGATGGAGAGATGGTAGTGGAAGTTCATGTAAACAAACCTCATGACTTTCACAGGACCAGAGCAAGTAGTCCTAGGACACAGAGGAGGAGAGCAGCACCAGCACGTACCTATTCCCATGGCGGGGTCACTCAAACCCTAACAACAGCTTTCACACTAAGTTAAAATTGCCTGGGGAAAAGACAAAGAACTGTGATACATCCATATGGTAGAATACTACTCAGCAATAAAAAGGAACAAATTACTTACATACACAACACCATGAAAAGAATCTCTAACTCATTATTCTATATGAAAGAAGTCAGACTCAAAAGATTCCATTCTGGACAGGTAAAACTACAAGGAACAAAACCAGGTTAACAGCATCCAGGGATAAGGGTAGAGAGAAAGGTTGACTTGACAGGGTGACCAGACCATCTTGGTTTGCTTGTAGTTGTCCCAGTTTTAGCCCAGAAATTCTCCATCCTTAGGAACCACTCAGTCTCAGGCAAATTGTGACAGTTGGTCACCCTGGAACTTGACCACAAAGGGTCACAGAAAACTTTTTGGTGGGGGATGAAACTGTTTCTCAAAAGGGTGAATCTTACTTCATATAAATTATAATTTAATAAATGGCTAGAAAAGTTGCCTAGTTTCTTTTTTGTCCCTCCACTGGATGGTGAGGTCTCGGTGTGCAGGGATTTTATGTGCCCCATGCCACTGCCCCCCAGCACCTAGCACTGTGCCTGTCGTGGCAGGATTTGCTAAAAGGATGCATCATGCTTTTTTCCCCTCAGATGCTACCCATCGTATCATCACCATGACGATCTTTAAACAATCTGACAGTCTCTAAATATGGCATTTTCTCCCTGGAAATGCTTGAAATAAGGTTTTCTCTATTTCTTTTAGGTTGGGAGTCAATAGACTTGTTTTGAGATGACACAACTATATTAATCATTGTTTCTAAACAAACTGCACATAACAAATTCCTGGAGTACTTGTTAACAAAAATACCAATTCCTGGAACCCTACCCAGATCTATCAAATCTGAACTTGCACGGGAATAACCTGGGACTGTGTATATATCTAAAAAATGTCTCAGATGATTCTTATGATCAAGTAAGGAAAGTGGAAAGAAAGAAAACCTGGTGTCAAGAGAGACCTTGGTATCAGCCTTCAGGCCTTGTCAACATGTCTAAAACATGATCCTTCTATCAGAGTCTTTCTCTTGATGAATCATTCATTCATTGAGTCCACATGAGAAATACTTTTGAACACCTACTTCACACAAGGGCTACAGCCATGGAAACAAGACAAACAAATGAACAGAATAAGTTCAACCACAGATAGGTGATGTGAAGGGACTAGGACGGCACTAGGTATTACTTAAATAGAACAGTCAGGAAGGATGCAGTCCTCGTTGATTTCTGACCCTACGCTCATGCAGGTTTCCCATGGGGAGGACAGTTGGGAAGCCACAGACACATGTTCCCATCCCGGCATTGCCATAAACAGCTGCCACGGACTAGCCTCGGTGTCTGCATCTGGAACATGAGGGGCTAAGACCTAGACATTGATCCCCAAGGTCCCCTTCTAGGCCTGACATTGTATGTTTCTGGAGTTTATTATTGTAATCAAATAAAACTAATCTGATACATATTTAATAATATATATAATTGTTATTGTGCTGCATGATAATTAGCTATCAATGGTAAGCAGTTCACATAAATGACTGTAATTAGTATTTCTTATACACAGTCAACCCAAGCTTTGGGTTTTTTGTCTCTTTTCACTTTGTTATTCTGTAATTAGCATCAGGGTCCTCTGTTCTTCTGTACTATGTATCCATACATGGGTTCATGATAATCCATGTCCTTGTCTCCCACACACTCATGTAGTGATATTGACACTTTAAAATATCAGGGTCCAGTAGATTATTTTCAGAGGTTAACCAGTCCTAGGAGTGCTGTATTCCTGCATTCCCTGCTACCATCGAGAGGCTTTTCAAATATTGCCTTCTCTCGGCTTCTTCACCTGCTGTCTCAGGTGCTGAAAGAACCCAAAAGAACTGCAAAAAGTGTAGACCATTAGAATTTTCTGGAAGGGATGGGAAAACCAACAAGGGAGACAATACATGAAGATGGACCTGATATGTTTGGTTTCTGAGACTCTGGTAGCAGAAGGGAAGGTGTATTAGTTAGCTAGGGCTGCCATAACAAAATACCACAGGTTGGGTGGCTTAAACAACAGAAGTCCAAGATTAAAATGTCCACAGGTTTGATTTCTTCTGAGGTTTCTCTCCTTGGCATCCAAATAGCTGCCTTTCTTGCTGTATCCTCACATGGTCTTTCCTCTATGCATGTACACATCTGGTGCATGTGTCTCTCTGTATGTCCCAATGTCCTCATGTCCTCTTCCTGTAAGGACACCAGTCATATAGGATTAGGACCCACCCTAAAGACCTCATTTTAATGCAATCATCTCTTTGAAGACCTTATTTCCAAATATGGTTACCTTCTGCAGTACTGAAGCTTAGGAAGGACTTCAACGTACAAATTGGGCGGGGGACGGGGGGAGCATAAATCAGCCCTAACAAAAGGGCAAGTTGTGAGGAAGAACTAACTCTCCAAATATACAAAAACCAGTCTCTCCTCCAGGTCTGGCAATTTCCAGAACTCCCTTTCTGAGATTCCTCAGCCACCAAGGAGGGGCAAATGACTAGCACCTAGTACACCCTGAATAAAATGCCCCTTTCCACAAACAAGAATGAAAGTCTTAAAAGATGTAAATACTTGGGAAAAGTGAGCCTTTGGGTGAGAGAATTTCTGGCAACTTGTCCAAGTCCTTCCCTGTCGTGATAGTGAGAGGGCAGGGCAGGGGCTGAAGGCAAATTTTGTGAACTTGGCAGTTGCAGGGCTGTCCCATTGGTCTTCTGTGCCGGCCTGTTTGTGGGGTCGTAGTGGGCCGAGGGAGCAGGCACACAGCAGCCCCCGTGGGCACCCGGCTCCTGCTCCCTCTGCACCCTCCAGACTCGCGCCAGCCACTCCCCCAGGCTCCCCAGCCCCTGAGAGCCGAACTATGATTCTAATTGTGAGATCTGAAAACAGAAACTTCCAGAATGAAAGAGACTTGCTAGCAAAGCATTAGTAATAACAGAAGCACTGCGAGAAAGCTGCCAAACCACCCAAGATAGTTTTCAAAGGGCCGAGCACAGCAACCTGGACTCTTAACCGGCCGAATGGATTTCCCTCATTCTGCCCAGCCCTCCACACAGCGTGATAGGCATAACAGCACTTGGTCATGGATAAAAATAGAATAGAAGCAAAGAAAAGCAGACCCAGGGGCAGAATTGAAAAAGTACGAATACGTAATTCTGAAAAAGGATTTTACTTTAATTTGGTGTTTTATAATATTATAGGCTTTTCCCAGTCTTCTTTTTTATTTTTATTTTTTTAATAAATCCCTGATCTAAGAACAGGAGACTTGGGTTTCCATATTCCTGCTCTGTTACTATGCCAATGAACTGGTCACGTAGCCTCCTTGGGTGTGGTTTCTTAACTTGAAGGGATTAGAAAACACCATCTCTGAGATCCTGCTCAGATATCTTCTTCTACAAATATATTTTGACAAAATAAGAACCGATCCAAATAATTAGAAGGGCAAGACTTAGTTCACTGTTGTACTTCTTTGGTTAATGTCTCAGCTAACTTAACATGTACTAAAGTCTCATATTCTGTTTCTATGAAACTCATAATTACTTATCTATAAAATGGGAATAATATCTGTCTCACTGGGTTTTCTGAGGATTAAATTATATACCGGATGTAAGTGAGACGGTGGCTGCTACATAACAGATGCTGAACAAGTGTTAGTACTTATTTTATGAACTCTGGTAACCCCCTTTGTGCCTGGCTTGGTTGATTTGCGGTAAATATTTGACAGCTTGTGGAGGTAGGATAGAGATTTTGGGGAGGACCTACCACAAATACAAACCAAACAGACTAAAGAGGGTCAAAAAAGGTGGAGATGGAGTTGTCCACCCTCTGTCTCTCAATGGCACGATGCCCAGTACCTACACACACATACCCAGGATTTCCATAAACTTACATTTCTATTTGTCATATTTCAACATACTTTGGGCATAACCTGATATACCACAATGAGCCAGGAAGGCCTGGGAAGGGCCAAGGCCTAGAACAGGCGGCCCAGGTGATTGTCAGTAATATTGGGAATACAACTGTGTTCAAAGAGGCAGGCAGAGCAATGGAGCGGCAGCAGCATAATTATTATTGAGTCCTTGAGTGCTTTACTAGTTATTTCACTTTATCATCACAACTCTTAGAAGTGGTATTGAAATTCCCATTTTTTCTGATAAAGATATTGTAGCCATAAGAGGGTACGAATCTTATCCAAGGCCACAGAGGTAGTGAATGGCAGATCGAAAGCAAGACTCCTTTCCTCCGAAGCCCTTGTACGCTATACTTCAGTGCTTCCAGGGGCAGGCCTTCTTCAGAATTAGAGACTTGCAGAAAGGACGTTGGTCAGGTGGTAACCCGGGGACTAAGGCACTAATCTAGGGTCAAGGCAAAACTTCATATTTGGGAGAGGACAAGGCAAACACAAGGAAGGTCCTCTGACATATTGCCGAGCGGGGTCTTGGGCACAGAGAGCAAGGTGGGGTTCCCGAGTGCAGAATGACGGGGTATAGGGAGAGAACCCAGGGACAGGGCAGAAACTTCATCTTAAGAATTTATTTGTCTGAGGCAAGTAAGCAGCCACAATGACTCACTGGTCCAACATATTGGGCAGTTGCTCTTCGTATTCTGTCAGCCTAAAGTTGTGATTTCTCCTAGAACTTAGTGTGGGGTGAATCTACACAAGGATGGGAGAAGAAGGAACGTTCTGGAAGAATCCAGTTCTGGTTGACTGGAAGTTTTGGTGATTGGACCAGACATGTCTCCCAGAAGATTTGAGAGACCAACTTTGGTGTCCTCTGCTGTCATCGACTTTACCCACAAGACTCAGAAAGCTTGGGCACGTGGCAGACAACCCCCCAAACAAAGGCCACGTCTTGTTCCTTGTATTAAACCTTTCTAAGCAGCCTCACAGAGACCTCTGTTTCCCGGTATTACACATAACTAAAGCTCAGCCTTCTGAATGCCCATCTCAGCATAGTATCCTGCAAAAAACAAAAACTGACAAATAAGCATTGAAAAGTAATTTAAATATTTACCAAAAATCTCTCAGAGTCAACAAAGAAGCATATTACATTTTATGACACAAAAAATCCTAGTGATCCTCTTCACCTATCTTTCTCCCCAAAGTTCCACTCAGTACTGTGTTGCTTGCCCTTTCCCCAGTATTTCTTCTAGCTTTCTGCTCAACTATCTAAAAAGTCCCCACCCATGACAGAAGGCAGAAGAAGGAAAAGCTATAAATAACATGCACCTTTAATATTCTGTCCCTCTAACAGACTTTCTGGGTGAATTGTAAACAGGGAGCAAACCAGCCTTAGGAGCACTGTTGGCTACTGTTTATTGCCTTGCTTTGCTCCAGGAACCATTCTGCTTTCAAAGTGTCACTCGCCCATTGCCACCAGTGAGATACACTCATTCATTCCATCAACCAGACTTCAAGTAAAGTCTTGATTTTGCACAGTGCGTAGGGGAGTGAGAGACGTACAGGACACAAGCCCTCCCTTCAAAGAACCTAGAAATTGAATAAGGGCAATAGAACACACACCTAAATTACTATAATATTAGAGTAATAGTATTAAGTGACTAATCCATAAAATATGGATTAAGATCCAAGATATTCTGGGGGATCCACCAACACAAATCATGCAATGTACTTACTGCTCACTTCTTCCTCCATCCCCAAGACACACACACACAACTCCCTTGACCCCTCTCTATTCACATTCTCCAGCTGTATTTCTCCAGTAATATCAGCTTAAAAGAAAATGAAATCAGATCAAACATGGGCATAAGTCCAGACTGGAAGGAAAGAATGCACTAAAAGGGAAAGCTGAGTGTTGAAAGAAAGAACGACCCAATGGATGGCTTTGTGAGGAATAATCAAGAACCCTGAAGAATTTTGTTACCAGCAGATCTTACAGATCTAGTCTCTACAGTGACTATCACCAAAATAATCTCTAAAAACGATCTGGATCATGTCTCATTTAAAATGTCTCATCACTTTCAAAATTTCTCCTTGTCTTCTGATTATGAGTCATAAGTTCACTTTTGAGTAGACGTCTACCCATCTCTCTAGCCACATATTGTATGACGCCTTACTGCCTGCACATTCTCTGCTTCAATCCTACTTAACCATTTGCAGTAATGGGTAACCTCTGCATCCCAAGCCTACCCCATTCGTGACTTTATCACATTGCCCTGTAATTGCATTTTCTCCAGTTATTCACCTACCAGACAATAAGCCCCACACAGACAGGGACCAGGTCTACCATAGCCACCACTGATCCCCTACAGCCTATTTCAATGCCAGGCAAATAGTAAATATTTAATGAAGATTGCTTGAATGACTAACTATAAAATCAGAAGGAAATCATCGCCCGTTCTGGATTGGGTTCCCTGGAAACATACTCTGAGATGGAGCTTTGCACGCAGGAGTTTTACTGGGCAGTAGTCAAAGTAGGAAAGTGCAGCACGATGAAGTTGGACTGTACTGTGGATTTCTTAAGGAGTTTAGAAGCCAAGGTGACCCTTTAGAGTTGTCCCTAATTGAGGCACAAGGGTCAGGCCTTTAAATCCTGGGATCAACTAATTACCAAATGCTAGTTGCTCCGAGAGAAGAGGTGTCACCTTGGGTGATTCAGCTCCCTTTGAACAAGGGCAAGTCCTGCAAAAGGACTCAGCTGTGAGTCTTAGCATCCAATCCTGCTGGCAGCTTGAAGAATTCATGTCTGGACCCTGAGGATGAATCTGAGCAATGCACTCCAGTGTCTGTGGCATTTCCCTTTAAAGCAAAAGCACACAGCATGCATGCTTCAATTCGCTAAACTCTGGAAATATATCCCTGCCCTGAAATCCATCCAAAAACAGCCTCCAGTGCTCAATTACTGATGGAGTGAGCACCAATACTGCCACCATTACATTCAAGTATCCATTCAGTGAGTATTTGTGGAGCACCTACTATGCGCTGGGCATTATTCAAAGTATAGGGGCTTCATAGTACATAAAACAAATGGAAAGTCCTGCCTTCATTGAGCTTTCATTCTAGAAGGGAGAGAATTAGAAAAGCAAAAACTGGAATGCATGGTGATATGTGCTATGAAAACAGTAAAGAATAGATAGGAAATAGGGAGTGCCAGGATTTGGGGGAAGATGGGTACAGTAGTCAGGGAAGGCCTTGCTAAGAAGTGATTTGAGCAAGGCCATTTAGGTATCTGGGGGAAGAGCTTTCCAGGCAGAGAGAAGAACATTCACAAAGGCCTTGGGTGGGAGCAAGCCTGGATGTTAGAAGACAGCCTGGAGGCAAAAGTGCCTGGAAAGGGTGTGAGAAAAGGAGAGACTAGTGGGAGATTGGGCTGGGGGGCAGACTGTTGGCCATGATAATGTGATAATGACTTGGTCCTATACTGTCAGTAAGCTGTGAGGCCATGGAAAATTTCATGAGAAGAACAGTAAGATCTGACTTACATTCTAAAGACCACTCTGAATGCTACTGAAAATAGATAGTGGGGAAAGAACAGATGAAGGAAGTCTAGGTAAGAGGATATTCATATACTGCAGGCACCAAATGATGGGGACTTGGGTCAAAGTCATAGTGGTGGGGAGATGTTGGGAAGTGGTTCGATTCTGAAAACATGTTTAGGATAGAGCTGCCAGCATTTGCTGGTGGGCCAGATATAGGTTATGAGAAGAAGAGTGAACTCAAGGGTTTCAATCTGAGCAACTGAAAGGGTAAAGTTGCCATTTACTGAAATGAGGAAAAGCATCTCAGTGAGGGAGGCAGCTTTTGGGGAACAAGATTAGGAGTTCAGTTTGGGCCATGTTAAGCTATAGATGCCTATTGGACATCCAAGTGGAAATATTGAGTATATGTGAAGTGCAGGGGAGCATTTTAGGCTAGAGATATAAATGACAACAGCCATCCACACACAGATGATATTTCAAGTCATGGGACTAGATGAGAACACCAAGGGAGTGAGAAGAGAGGAGGGGAGGGGAGGGCAGGGGAGAGGAGAAGAGAGTTTTAAAGATTGAGCCCCAGCACATTGCACATATGGCCTTTCAATGCCTCACACAGCCTCCTACATCATTCCCCTTCTGTACCAGGAGAACTTGCATTGGGCAGAAATGCCTTCTTTGCCATACTTGGCATGGCCAAAAGAACTTGGGCTTGAGAATTTGAGGCACACCTACGTTAGAATGCAATCTCCGGTTCTAAGTCTTCACCTTCCCTGTATTAGTGCTATATATCCACTTCCTTGTCATGGCCCTGTAATGGAAAACAGGTACTTCCCCCCTCGCCTGGGCTCAGCCATGTGACTTACTTTGTCCAGTGAGATTTTAGTAGTTGCGATACAAGCAGAGGCTTGAAACGTGCTTGTGTGGCTGGGTTTGCCTACTTATACTTTTTCCATTGCCGTGAGAAGAGATAGTTTTGGTAGCATACAGCTCCAGCCTGGGATTCAGAGTGTGATACGTGGAACAAAGCCACCCCAGCCCCTCACAGATAAGTAAGAGAGAAATAAATGTTTATTATTGTATGCTACTGTGATTCTGTAGCTGCTGGTTATGCAGAAGTAGCTGACTGATACAATACTGACTTATTAGCTGTGTAGCTTTGTAGCCTTAGTTTCTTCATCTACCCAAAGAGATTTAAATGTGCCCTCTGTCTCTGAATTTTAATGAAGATGAAGTAATATACTATACACAAAATTCTTGTTACAATGCCTGGCACAATGTAGGTACATGTTAAAAGTTAATCAACATCCTCAGATTCCTCCCCTAGAGTTGATGGTCAACAATGACTTCCCATACACACTAGCATAGGTTCCAAGAGTAATAAGATCTTTGTCAAAAAAGGGTCACCCCTGCCAAAGAGAAGGAGTAGGTGTCCAGGTTGCTTTGCCAATTGCCTTCATCATTCAGAATTTTAACACAAGCTACAGCAATGTAATTTCTTAGGTTTCTTAATAAACAACTAGAGCCAGAAAAGCCAGCAAATCCAGTTTCATCATTTCTTCATGGGACCCACTACCTTTAGAAACATAAGCCTATTTCAACAGTGCACTTAGGATACCTTATGTCCCTTGAGAAACAACTGGCTTTTGTTTATGATGAGCCAGAATGCATGCACATGTGCACACGCTACACCATACATACTGCCCTTCATCATCCCAGGCTTTTGTTCATCAAAATAATAGCAAGTGGTGGCATAAAGCCATTCTCTGAGAAATAATTCATTACAAACAAAATCATCCAAATGCCAGTTCTTCTGCCCAGAATGACCTTCAATGGGATAGCTGCTGAAGACTCACCTGCAGCAGTCGGTGGCAGTAACACAACATTAACTCCAACAATGCTTATTGCCTCGCTGGGATGTCACTGGCTTTGGCTAATTCTTTTTATACTTTCACTTTTTGAAACTGACCTTTAATCCTTACAATCAGAATGCAAACAGTTCAACAGCTCAGGTGGCTTTCTTTGAGGCTGTAGTGATGAGCTGAATGACACCTTGCTAAATGCCCCCAGCTTTTTGGGTAAAGTGAGAAGGGAAAGTCTAAGCAAGGCTGTAGGGGTGCCTTTGTATAGGTCCAGAGCAGCTAGTCCACAGAAAAATTTAATCAACTACAGAGGAAAAAAAAAAAGGCATTTACAGGTATGAATCTCAGTCTGCAAAAACAGGATGTGTGATGAATATTTATTTCTTTATCTTCTTAAATCCACACAGTGTGGCAAGAAATTTAGTCCAGTCAGTATTGAGATTTAACCCAGGCTAAGTTCTCAGGGTCTTATTTATATAGGACCAATACATCAGGAAGACTCTTGCTGGTATGGGTCCATGCTAGGTACACCAGGATGCCCATTGTACCAGTGTTCATTCCCTTGAAGCTGTGGGTCTCAGTTGCTGTGCGTACATGATGTCTGAGCATCTTTGCCAAGGCTGGCACCCCAGTGCCTGGGGACCAGCCTTCCAAAGCATATGATAAGGATACTCCTCGGAGGCCATAGCCTGCTCTGTGGTTGGCCACAAAGAGGTCATGAGTCCCAGGCTCCTCTCATGTCACTCCTACAATTGTTTGTTAATCTGACCTCTGGTCTCTCTTTTATTGTCTCAGCAAAGTTTGCCCTCTCTCCTGCCAATTGTTCCCAAAGACTGCCTCTCTCTTCTAGCTACCCTAAGCATTCTTAGCACCTTTCAAAATGTTTTGACTTTTGAAAAGAAATGATAGAAAAGGAAAGCTCACACAGTAGGAATTGCCTTCATCTGGATTTCCCAAAAAGTAGGGTCTGAGGCACAGGCTTGTGCAGATAATTTGCTAGGAAGTCACCACCCAGGGAGCCAGAGCAAGGGGTAGGGGGAGTGGAGCAGAGAAGGAGGGAGAACCAGTGTGAGCCCATTTTGAGCTGGCCAGCTCTGAGTGGTGACTGATTGCTCAGTCTCACGGGCCATCCTCTAAGAGGCTGAAAAACTTCCATCTCAGTACCATCCATCTTATTGGGGGGTAAGGAGGGGAAATATCCACCACTTCCCATCTCTCACTGATCCAAACTCATCCCATAAGGTTGCTGTGGTCCCAATGTTTGTGTTTTCTCAAAATTCGTATGTTAAAACCTAATTACTGATGTAATGGTATTAGGAGGTGGGACCTTTGGGAGATGATTAGGTCATGAGGGCTCATAGGGGATTTGGTCTTATAAAGGAGGTCCCAGGGAGTTGCCTTATCCCTTCCACTATGTGAGGAAATGGAAGGCACGATCTGTGAACCAGAAAGTGGGCCCTCGGCAGACACCAGATCTGCCAGCACCTTGATCTTGGACTTCCCAGCCTCCAGAACTATAAGAAATTAATTTCTATTGTTTATAAGCAACCCAGTCTATGGTATTTTGTTATAGCAGCTTGCGTGGATTAAGACAGGGGTGTAATCCCTCCACAATTTCAGTTGTACATATCTAGGGGCCAAGCACAGTACTACATGGGTCCACACCTTGATGTCAGCCAAGGAGCACTCAGGTGGAACCAAAAGGCTCTCAGGTAGCACCTGTGTAAAGTTGGTTGGAGCCACACAGCTGGTCATCTCAGAGACATCTGAAACCTGAAACAGATGAGACCAGGATCATATGAAGGGTCGCTGAAGAGGTGTGTGATATAGCAATGCGTGAGTGTGCACTAACAGGAACTGTGAATGAGGTTTAACCAAACATACTAGCATTGTTAAATATATACATAGATTATATAAATTATATACACAATATATAATATACAGAACAATATATATAAATATGTAATATATGTAGAAATAAGTATAGTATATATACACAATATATTTATTTATATTAAATATATATTACATTCCAAATCCAAATTAGCATTGTCTCCATCAAGTTTGCCATTCATTCATTCACTCATGTATTTGTTGGGTTCCCAGGCTAGCAGTGACCAAAACAGGCCATGTCCCTGTCCAAGGATGATACTATTTGAAAAAATATTTGTGAAACTTTTTTTGCCTTAAAAGTCAGCACTGAATTCTTTTAATATCTTTAACCATCTCAAATGTTTCTTTTTATGGATCCATTTGATTTTTGGGGATTACCAACAGCCAAAACATTCAGATCAAGAAATGGTCAATCTGGATAATAAAGTTATTCATCAAAACAGAGATGTTAACATACAAAAACAGATGCCATTTCTTATAGAGTATTCTAGAAAATGCAAAAATTAGTACATGGAGAATGTGCATTTTAAAAAGTAGAGTTTACATTTTCTGAGACTTACCTCTTTTTAATGTGAGAGCATTACTTTGGAAGAGACGGCAAGATAAGTGCTAAGTTGCTTCTTCGTAATCTTCCCTCTTCTATGACATTTCAGGAAGATATGACAATCCTTAAAATGCTGACATTTTTCTCACTTAAGAATGATGATAGAAATAAAAGAGCTTTCTTCTCTTTGTGCAAAAAGTATACAAGCAACTCTATAGTCTCCTAAAATGGAGATCACTTGAATTGGAGACTCCAGATGAATGTTTATTATCTTTACAAAAAAAAATTAACATACGTAATCCACCACTTATTCCACAAAAACCTATAAAATCTGACATGCAAAATCATATCAGCCTTAAAAATCATATCCAATATGATATCCTGTTCATATTGTTTGTTCATCAATTGTTCTGTTGGTCTTTTCCGCAAATATCAATATGTGCTTCAAACAATATATCTGAGAATCTCTAAAATTGCCTGCCCCTATTCTACAAATGAGGAAACTGAGGCCCAGAAAGAAGATGAATCTTAGCCAAAATCACTCCATTAATTATTGACTAATGTACGGGTTCAACTCCTGGTGCAGAAATTTTTCCTATATACAAACCCTCATACAGGGGATATTAAAAGTAACTTAAATGTCTTTTACCTATTTCCTCTTTTGTCATACAAGGCCAGCTTATTATGCACAGCAATTCAACTCAGCCTCAAAGTTTGCTTATGCTAATTATTTCATCACTCAGCCAAACAAAAATCCATCCAGGTAACCAGAGCTCCTTCAAAAACAGCCACTGATCATACATTTTCACTTAGACATACTATTAGGGGCCTCAGCTCCCACTCTTATGCCACTGCCACCCCAACAGCTTCCAAATGTGGTTTTCTCCATCTCATTACACGTGACTATATGGATAAGTTAATATTTTTATATTAAAAATAGATTATACTCTTCCAGACCTTCACTTATCATTCTTCCACTTATTCAACAAATATTAAGTAAAACCCTACTTAATGTGTCAGGCCCTGTTCTAATAAAAATATCATGAACATCTCCCCAAGTCACAAAATATAGTTCTGCAACATTGTTTCAAATGGCTGCTTGATATTTCATTGTGTAATTTTACCGAAGTGTACCTGGTGAGTAATGATCCTGATGGTCTACCCTTCCATGGATCTATCCTTTGTCCTCTGTGAAGACGATGACATCCCCAAACATTCTTGTCTGCTAGAACAAAATGCTGCAGCCCCTCTTATCATATATCCTCTAACTTCATGTGATTAAATCTTGAAGAAGAATGTGCAACAACAATGAGCTCTCACCTTTTGCTAACTGAGGAAGCAGAACTGTTCATTATTTCTTCAGTCAGTCATTCAACCAGAATTCATCAAGTCCCTCTTTTAGGTCAAGTGAGGTGATGGAGCTCTAATATGGAGATAAATAAGGCACAAACACTTTACTAAAAAGTGTCACAATCAAACGACAGACTTTTCCTGAAGTTAGGCGATTATTCTCCAGCTGAACCAGAGAAAGGACTGAGCCAGCTTGACCAATTTTTGATCCAAAATGTAACTCCAATTTGTATCTCTTACTCCTGCACAGGTCTTTCATTCAGTTTTAGGATTCATATGTGTTATCCATTGTTACATAATAAAGTATCCCAAAATTTAGCAGCTTAAAATGTCAAACACTTACTATCTCACGGTTCCTGTGGGTCAGACACTTGGAGTGGCTTAGCTGGTAGTTCAGGCTCAGAATCTCTACAGCTGGGGCTGAACAACCCACTTCCAAGAAGGCTCAGTCACATGACTGTTTGCAGGACGTCTCATTCCTTTCTGGTTGTTGGCAGGAGACCTCCCTTCCTTGCCCTGTGGACTTCTCCATAGGGCTGCTTGAGTGTCCTCATGTCATGACGGCTGCCTTCCCCTAGAGTAAGTGATCTAAGAAAGAGAAAGGTGGACTCCATAAAGCCCTTTATGACCTGGCCTTGGAACTACCATCACTTCTGCTCTATGCTGCTCATCACCCAGACCAACCCCGGTAAGATATGGGAGGGAACTGCACGAGGGTGCGTGTACTAGGAGGCAGGGTTCACTGGGACCCATCTTGGAGATTGGCTTAGAGACTTTAGCAATTTAAAAATCTCTTGTAGCCTAAAAATGAAGAAAAATATTAACAATATATTTACTTTAGTAGATTTCCATATGAAGATCACAGAATAATTAAAAAATGCCCCTAGTTTCATGAGAGATAATAGAATAAAAACTAGAAAGAAGGAAAGGAGCTTTAAGATTATTTTTCTAGTCTCCTAGTTTGATCTGTATTTCAGGGTACCTGATGAGGTGAATGAAACTTTAAAAAAAGAAATTATACCAACCACTTCTCTGAATAGGGATAAAGACAGACTATCACCTTAAAAAAGATTTTCTTTATTACAATAAAAGGTTTCTGAGAGGTATACCTTGTTTCATAAATGTAAGGCAAGCAGGCACCCACAGCCCTGGAGAAAATGTATAATAGGACCACTTATTTTTTTATATGTTCTCCAAGACTGCCTGTCCCAATATCCCTTGCTGTGAAGAGCTCTGGGGAGGGTAACACTCATATTGCCTAGAGATTCCAGGAACTTCCGGGGAAAAGCTTTCAAAATCCTAATCCCTGTCCCCAAAAGTGAAGGAAACCTGTCTAGATAGACCAGGTGATTCTGACAAAGACCCAAAAGGAGGAAAGGCAATGAGGCTGCAGAAATGCACGGACCATGAGCACAGGCCCTGGTCCCAGGTTGGCAAGAAACAGTGTGGGCACTGAGTCTCTGTAGGCTGGCAGCACTGGACGTCCCCTGCACAGTGTAACGGACAGGGAACATGCAGTGCTCCAGGGGACTGGCACTCACCTTGGGAAAATAAATGAGACATGAACCTGCAGAGAACCCTGAGCAGTCCTTTGAGTGAGTCTAACCCTGGGGAGTAAAGCTGTCCCCTGTGGACACAACCCACAGGTGTATCCAGGCAAACACCGCTGGGGGCCAGCCACACGGGACCTGAGAATTAAGGCAGAAAGCCGAGATAAGAGATGGCAAGAGACTGACTCTTATCAGAGCTTGGAGCTCTGGATCCAGTCACGCCTGAAGCCTAGGACTTACCCTCCTGAATGAGTGTCTGACGTGGTTTTCTTTCTTGGTTTTTTTTTTTTTTTCCTGCCTTTATGGAACCCAGGTCCACAGAATTGTATTAATCATAGTCCTTGGTTCATGACAGCTGTTAGTGTAAACACAAACCTTTTAAAATTATTTTAACAATATAATGAATACCCATAATTCTTTACCCCAACCAGGAATTATAACCTAATAGCAGTGTTGAATGTGTTCTCCTTAATTTCCTATGTTGAAGTCCTAGCCCCCAGTGAGCCTTGGAGTGTGACCTTATTTAGAAATAGAATCATTACAGATACAATTAGTTAAGAAGAGGTCATTAGGGTGGGCAGTAATCCAGTATGGCTGGTATCCTAATAAAAAGGGGAAATCTGAACACAGAGACAAATGCACAGAAGCAAAATGGCATAAGGAGACGCAGGGAGAAGACAGCCGTCTACAGCTGAGGAGAGGCCTGGAAGAGATCCTGTCCTCACCGCCCTCGCAGGAACCAACCTTGATTTTGGACTTCTAGCTTCCAGACTTGTGAGACCATAAATTTCTGTTGCTCAAGCCACCCAGTTTGTGGTACTTTTCGTGGCATCCCCAGAAAGCCAGTATGAGCAGTAACTTACGTGTCCCAACATGCTCCTCCCATCCCATCCCACCTTCCTGCCTTCCCTTTAGAGTTAACATGTGCTGAATTTTGCATTTATCATTATTTATCACTGACTTTCTTTGATACTATTGTGTGTATAGATATATATGCACACACTGTGTTATTTAAGTGTATTTGATTTTTGAATTCTATAAAAAGGGCAAAAGGGCATCATAATATATGTTGTCTTCTGGGAGTTTTTTTTGTTTGTTTGTTTGTTTTTTTTTTTTTTTTTTTTTTTTTTTTTTTGAGACAGAGTCTCACTTTGTTGCCTGGGTTAGAGTGAGTGCCGTGGCGTCAGCCTAGCTCACAGCAACCTCAAACTCCTGGGCTTAAGCAATCCTTCTGCCTCAGCCTCCCGAGTAGCTGGGACTACAGGCACACGCCACCATGCCCAGCTAATTTGTTGTTTCTATTTTTAGTTGCCTGGTTAATATTTTCTATTTTTAGTAGAGACAGGGTCTCACTCTTGCTCAGGCTGGTCTCAAACTCCTGACCTCAAGTGATCCTCCCACCCTAGCCTCCCAGAGTGCTAGGATTACAGGCGTGAGCCACTGTGCCCAGTCAAAGGGACTTGCTTTTGTGATTCACAATTTATTTACAAAGATTTATCCACATATTCTGTGTGGCTGTAGCTTATTCATTTCACTGCTGATTAATATTCCATAATATTGGAATATTGGTGAGGATATGATGATACCTAAATTTACTCATTAGGTGGCTTCAGAGAGTAGCAGAGAATGCAAAATCCTCCCAAACACACTTCTGAAAAGCTGTCCCATGGCCTAACAGCATGGAGTCCTATCCCAAAGCAATCTATTTCTGATGGCAGTTGTGGCAACTTCATGCTTAAGAAGTTGGGTTCTGTAGTTCTGTGGTTGGGTTTCTAATTTAAACCCCACAAGACAAAAGAAGGAACAGGAATTCCTTGAAAAAAGGGGGGAACTTAAAGAATTACAGAAGACACTGTGGATACGATAACCTAGCATGCCTTCCTTTCTCCCTTAGCTTACCTCCAAGGTAAAGCTAAACTCTAGAATAAAATCTTGTAGTACCACAATGCACTCAACAATAACATAATCGCAACCCAGGTCCCGTGTACGGGTTGAACTTCTTTTCTTCTTCAGAAGGGGTGTGTGGCTAGGAAGTGACTTTGAAACTTTCTCAGTTCAGTGGATGATCAGCTGAATACAGTAAATGTTTCACTATTGTTACATAATAATACATATGGACTAAAAAATATTATTTTTGTTAACTTTGGAGCAATACAACCCTGCAGTTTATGCAATTACATTTTTGGACCCCACTAAAGATATTATGGCAGAGTTTCACTGTTCTTACTTTCCCACAAATTTAGGATTGGCCATGTGACACAGTTTGGACCAATCAGACCTGAGCCATGAGTCTGTTAGGGAGGTTGGGAGAAAGTTTTGTGTTCTTCTTCTTAAAAAAAAGAAACAAGGCATTAAAAAAGCATTCACAGCTGCTGCCACATTCTTCCTCCCTTGCCCCTTTTATAGCAGCCTTGAAAGAGGATTTGCTGCCTGTAGCTATGGTGGCCAACTCACTACCAAAGGCGAGCAGATAAGAAAACTGCAGAGGCAGCAGTCCTGACATAATCGAGCCACTGAACTAAAGCCAGCAGCTGCCTACCCCCAGAATCCACATTATGCAAGAAAAATAAACATTTATATATTTAAGTCACTGTTAGTCAGAGTTTCTGTTACTTGCGGCCAAAAACATTACTGATTAACACAGAGATGGACTAGATTTCCTGCTGCCGTGGGTGTAAAAGGGTCTGAGAACAGCATTTTGGAACTCTACTTGTGAAGGAGAAAATATTTGAATATTCAAGTTACTAAATATAAAGTCAAACTCCTCAACTACTTATATATGGGTAAACTGAGGCTCAAGGAAGGAAAGTTGATTTGCTGTGTGGTTTCATAAGCATGGCAGGGACAAGCCTCTGCAAAGAACAAATATGTTGCACATCTTTTTTAAAATGCAACGGAGGCTGAGCATGGTAGATACAGACTTCTCCCAATTCCCATCCCTATAACTTCAGTTGTTTTATTTTCAACTTAACTTTCAATTTACTAAACTTAGTTTTATGTCCATTTGCCTCCCACTTAGCCGAAAGCGCCTCCCACTTAGCCGAAAGCATCTCCCACAACCAAAAGTTGTATATCAGTTTCATGACTCTTTCCTTTCATGAAACAATACCGACATTCCTGGACCCACAACCCACAGCTGTTTCAATTAAGTTAAATCTCAAGTATTTGCAGAAAATTCTAAGTGGCGGTGATGGTTAGATGCTGTATGAGATCTGAGTCCCCGTGCTTTTTCTTTTCCAAACGCCCTTCACCCCATAAGCAAGTTCACACTACTCTGCAGAGTGTATTCTTGGAAGGTAATCTGCTAAGGAAGACAACCAAGAAATGGCACTCGGTAAGAAGTGTTCTAATCACTAAAGGAACAAATCTGGAACGCTTGGCTTTGACAGTGGGAGGAAAAAGTGTCATCCCTCTCCTCTCTGCATAGAATTATAGCTGTATGTTTTTCTAATTAAGTTCCCATTGAATGGCCTGCACAAAGCTACATTCTTTGTCTCTTAATTCAGTCCCCAAAGTGCTGGAGAAAACTTTATGCTACTAAATTACCACAGCAAAAATGATGGAAATCATTAATAGCACTGATAACGCAGACATTAAGGTTTAGATTACTGCTTTGGGACATTGTTTCTAATGAAACAATAGTGTGCTAAACTGCAACCATTCACCACCTCACAAAGAACAAATTTCTACATGTGGACACTGCCTTCGGTATCTGCACTGGAGGTAAAGTTAGCAACAATGAGTTATGCCTCAAGAATTTGGGAGTAATGAAATTGTATCAGATAGAGTACAAAGTCCACACTAATGGATGAGTGCCAAAGGCACTTTAAAGGGAGGATGATTCCAAGCCAATGAGACTAAACTGTTAGGAGACTAAGGATATTAAGAAATCCTCAGAAATGATGTCAACCAGGAGAGAAAATGGTCTGGAATGGAAGTGTAGACAAAAAGAGTTACAATGACAAGTGTTGAATTGCCCAGCTGTATTTGACCAGGGGAGAGAAGTCTTGTCAGGTGGATCTTCAATGTTAGTATTTTACTGGCATATTCCTGTCTGCAGATAAAGACATCAAACTGATGTCAGACATAATTTAGCCTGATGCCATTTAATGTTAAAGTCATCTAACTTCCCTTTTTCTGATTCGATGCTCAAGCACCAAATTCTTGCTAATGTGGCTGCCCATGGAGAGCTTCAAATGGAGGGAAGATGTGCCAACATAAATATTTCAGTCCACAAGACAGGGATATTTCCAAATATAAGTTAATAAAAAAAGGATTCTGATCTTCTGGTTTACAATATTTACTACATTGGTTAAGATGAGTCTGCCCCTGAAAATGCATCCACTTTTGCTGGATGAAACCCAGTTTTATAGGCCTGTGAGCCTGAGGACTGGTCCTGCACTGTGGTAAACTCAACATGGTACCATCACTGTGTGAGGCATCCTCATGTGGCTATGCCCAATCCTTGCCAGCTGTCTTTTAATTTGATCTTCAGTAGATATGGAGTGAGAGAACCAAGTTCATGGAGAGGGATTCTAGAGCTCTTATATTTCCAGCTTACATCTTGCAAGATGCTATCATTCCTGTCTTCACTAAAGGCAAGCTCTCATGTTAGAAGGACATATTTGCAAATGTTATGCTTAGGCTAGAGCTTGAATGAGCATCTATCTCATCTTCTTGCTTTCAGTTAAATAATCAACTTGTTTTCTTCTAATTCCTATAGAAAGGAAAGATGTCTATTAAGAACCCCATGAAGGCAGATGCCATTTTTTCATTTCAATTTTAAGTGGCAAAATCAGAAGACATTTATGGAAGTACAGAAGTAGCAGCTTGAGATTCTTTGGCTGAAGCCACCTATCCCACCTTAAACTGCCAAAAATAGAGAAAGATAGGTAAACATTTGAAAATGGGTTATTTATTGCGCAGGCACTGAGGGATGGGAAACAACAGTGAAAGAGGCGAGGTGGTATAGAGCTAGGGCTGCAGTCAAGGTCAGGGAGGTATATGCCTGAGATGAGTTCCGGTGCAGTGACTGCAGGGGAGCATGACTTCCGGCACATCATTCACCTCATTCCCTTCCTCTGTCAAAGGACACCACTCAATTCTATGAGATCTAAAGTCCCTTCCTGTGCTGACATTCTGTGATATCAGGAGAAAAGGGAGGAAAATGCTGCACTTGGCTTTGACCCTTTCTGCAACACAATTCCTCAAACCCCCAGGAAGTTTGCAAATGAGTACTGAGGTGGTTGAACATCTGATTGGACCTGACCTCCCTAATTAATATCCCAGCCATTCTTTCCTGCCAAAGTAATGTTTTTACTCCCATTGCAAAATTCGTGGGCAGGGAAGGTGATGACTAATTTGTATCATTTGGGAACTGCAAATCTTTTCACCTGACACTTGCTGAGGGAGTCTCACCTCTAGCTGAAGATGTCTGCAGGGTTGTCATTCTCAGAGGTTGCTATTTACTCGGGTCACCCACTGAGGACTCAGAGACTTCAACTGACTGCATGATCACTAAACAGCAAGAATCTATTGATGCTGATGACAGCTAGGCAAGGACCTGAAACCACAGCAGAGGTGCTATGAAAGGGAAACAAAATGGAGATGTATGGTGAATGTAGGAGGTTAGGGTGGACCAAGGAGGCTCAAAGGGGATCTGGAGCCAGAGATTCTTCACTGACAGGACCTATGGAGCTAAGTACCTATTCCCTGAGTTGCCCCTGTGGGGTTCACCTGCAAAGCTAATAGCAACATTTTCTATAGCAATCATGTTACAAGTAACACACCAACCCCAAACAGTAGATGTGACACCCAAGCAAGGTTTGTCGGCAAAGAAATACCCACCATTTACTAACTTATCTTGCTCCATGTAGACAAATGAAAAATTAAACCAAGTCCAAGAATCAGCTAATCTTTGAGTAGAAACACACATAGGAATTCTTTCTCTTCCCAGCACTTAGAAGATAAAAAAAGGTATTGAAAAGGTGGCCTTGTATGAGACAGGCGTGACCCAGAAATACAATGAACTTGATGGAGACAAATGCTGCTCTGAATTTACAGAGTGACACCACATGATAATGTGCTTAAAGATACACAAACATATATGCATATACATATGTATATGAAGAGGATAATGTGCTTAAAGAACAAGGAATTTTTCCAGCATGGAAAGAAAGAAATTCTCAGCATGAAAAGCAAACAAGACTACAGCAGGAGTTCCTTGCAGAAACAAAGCTGTTATTCTCACAGGGGTCAGATAATAGGTACAACCACCTACTATTAATATATTTTAAGTCAAAAATGACTAAGAGTATTGGAGTTTTGGGGGGATAATGCAAGCAAGCATTCAATGGGCCATCTGGTCAGTGGATGCCTTCTGGCCCAAGCTCACTGCACCTAAGTTGATGGGAAATCCTTTTATAGACTTTGCTGCTGCTCCGTGTCATGTCGTTCAAGGACCTGCAATGGCAAAAGCATAATATTATGGAATGAGACATAATGATGACCTACAGATTGAAGGGGGGTGGCTTCCATTTTGGAAGGGATGTTTACTACCCACAATATTTAAAGTGAATGTGGCAGATGGAAGACAAGGGAATAGGTTCCTTGCCTGCAGGATTCAATGAATGGACAAAGCTGCTCTGCCAACAAGCTGAATGACTCCAGATCACTTGGCAAGCCTCTACCAGAATAATCTATAAAAGGACATAAAAAATAATAGAGTGCGGATTTTAATTTTGGGGAAAATTTTATGTCTAACGAACCTGAAAAAATGATAAGTGATTGGGTTGTGAACATCAGCCCTTTTCAGTATTTTATACAAGCATCACTTTTTTAAAAAATACACAATTAAACCTTATTAATGCTTTCTACCCAGGCATTTTAGAGGGGGAAATGTTTCCTTCTATCACCCTGAATGTCAAGAAAGAAAGCTTCACTCAAGATACTTTGTTTGTTTTAATTACGGCTATGTCAATATATGAACTTGCTCGTTTTAAAGTTCATACTGGGCTTTATCTATCTTAATTACATGGTATGAATCACTAAAATGCTTACTTGGATTTTTTTATAATTTAATAAATTGACAACTCTGGAGCCCAGTACTCTCAGAGGTCTATAATAAATATCTGCTACTTTAACTATATAATCTTCTCGCATGCCCATGATTAAAACGCTGTATTTTGAATGTCTATCTCTAAATGTGATCCTCAGGGAAGAAAAAAGACGTAGGAATGTAAAGGCACATTCAGAAGTCTGTTTCTAGGAGGAATGCATTCCATTCTTCAAAGATACTCAGTATTTTACAGCCGGAAGCATCTCAAAGTATCTAATCCAACTCCTCCATTTTACAGAGGAAGATTAAGCTGGGTTATGAGATTTATAAATAGGAACATCATCAGGCCACTCTCCTTCCCTGATGCAGTCTACTCTTTTAAAAAGTTCTTTTATCAAAGTAATATTTAAACATTAAAGTAGTATAGAAGTGTTAATAATAAAAAACAGTAGTTCCAACATTCCACCCCTGCACAACCCTAATTCTGCTACTTAGGATATCATTTCCCTAAATACTTAACTCTAAATAACATGACACTAACTGTATGCCTTGATTTCAGAAATTATTTACTGACTCTTCACTAAGAAAGATAAGGATTTAGTTCACTTTAACTACCCTTTTGTTCTTCAAAATTTTATAGTATTGTACTGTTATTACTTCTAATAGTAGTTTATAGTATTAAATAATATTTCTAGAATATCTTGTGTTATATTTCATTGATATTCTAGTTATTCTTGACTCTTTACTCGTAAGATGACAATGTCTCTGCCTAATTCTTCTCTGTCCTCCCAAACCTCAATTCTTGTCCTCGGGTCCTTACGTTTATATTATGTTCTAAAATCATAATTATATATGGGCCTTTCTCATTCTTAATGGGTTGATTTTTAGAGATGAAATGAACAAGTAATAGTGTTTATTTGCTCACAAAGAGTCAAGTATGTTCTAGTATTACATTTGCTTTCTATGCACATATAAGGAGATGACCACTGTACCATACAAAGAGGAATGATCCTAGAATCTAGGTCAAATTGAATCTCTCATACTGCACCGGGTCTCAAAATCATGCCACATTTTAGTTTGGTTCATATTTTGACCATTACTTTCCTATATAGATTTTTATTTTTCCTGGAGTTAGTATTTTCTTTTTCAAGAGAAGAATTGCATGACTTCTTTATTATATTCTTTAGACTTGACTTTCTAGTGCTTAGAGATTATTTTATTTCTTGAAGATATTCTTGGGGCTCATTACCCTCCTATATAAAAGAGATCAATTGCTTTCAAGGTCTACTGAAATGTGTCTCAGCCTGTGATTTCACTTCACTGGATTCCATATCATTCTGTGCTCAATCAAGAAAACAGAAACCACTCCAGGTAATTAAAGCAGGGAAAGATTTAATCCAGATAATTTATTACAAAAGTATTGGAAGGAGTTGAGGAGCAAAAGGTGTGGTAGGTGGTATCACCCAGGGACAATAACTGCAGTGAGCTGCCACCATCCTTGCAGGAATGCGTGAGCCCACCCACCGCTTCCCCACCCAGAAGCACAGAAGCCTTCAACCTGCTTGATGCTACAGGGACACGTGCTCCCAGGGATGCTGCTAGAAGTCCTGCCAATGTGGCTGGTACAGTCGTGCTAAAGCTACTGAGGCCACTGCCAAAATCAGATCTTCTACTTCCTTCTACCTTCTAATTTCATTCTAAATCCTCCCTCTGGATGAAACAAACCAGAATCCAGCTGGCAATGGGGTCTCAGAAAGGTAGTTTTCAGGCTCCCAGTCCCAGCAGTCAGAGAAGAGTACAGAAGATCAGTATGGGGGCTGAGCACCAACAGAAAATATGTGGACTAGACTCTTAAATTAGTTCCACTTTTTTTTTTTTGGTTTATATCTTCCTCTTTTTTTTTTTTTTTTTTTTGGTCGGATTTAAGAACTTCTAATTCCTCAACTAATTCCTCAGAAAGTATGCCTGGAAGGTAAACATTCTGAGTCTTTGCATGTTGGAAAATGTTTGAATTTTGTCCTCACATTTGATTGATAGTTTGGCTAAGTACAATTCAAAATTATTTCCACTTAAAATTGGAAGGTATGACTCTGTTGTCTTCTAGAAACACTTCTTGACAAGTCTGTTACCAGTCTGGTTCTCATTTCAGGGTTAACTGTTTTCCTCTCTGAAAAAAAAAAAAAAAAGCTCTCAAAACCAATTCTTCCTCAAACCATATCTTGAGTGCCTTCAATTCTTCCTCAAATCGTGCTTTAATTGTACTCAGTTCTCTCACCCTAGAGTGATCTGCCACCACCCTGGGACAGACCCACTAAATCCCTCAGTTGGTTCATTGCAATAGCTTCCTAAATGCCCTCTTTTTCCACTCCTGGTCCTACCTCTCAAGAATATATTTCCACAGAGCAGCCGAAGTTATTTTTTTTTAAATGTTGGTCAGCAAA
The DNA here is from genome assembly GCA_028533085.1 of Varecia variegata. NCBI lineage: Eukaryota > Metazoa > Chordata > Mammalia > Primates > Lemuridae > Varecia > Varecia variegata. The sequence goes on from CM052443.1 coordinate 75,312,789, forward strand.
TGTCATCCTCCTAAATTAAAGTGATTCAATGGCTGTATCAAATAGCTTTTGCTGCACAACAAACAACTCACCCCAAAACGCAGTGGCCTGAAAGAACAAATGTTTCTCACAATTTTGTGGGCCAATGGGAAGTTCTTCTGGACTGGTTGAGTTTTTTTGGACCTGGGTGGTCTAAGATGGTCTTACTGACATGTCTGGCAGTTGGTAGACCAGTTTGTCTGAGAGGGCAGTGGTGGCATCTAAGTTGAAGTGGCTCATCACTGCTCCCAGAGGCACTAAGACCTCTAGAAGGAGCCTGTCTTCACATGACAGTCTCAGGTTCCCAAGGCATATAAAGAGAACAAGCTCCAATGTACCAGTGCTCTGTTGGCATGACATTTACTAACGTCCCATCAGCTAAAGCAAGTCACCTGGACAAAGTTTCACTGGTTAAAGAAATACACAATTATGGTTCATGCAGGTCTAAGAAATGATGTGGAAGTCAAATGCAGTAAAACATTGTCAATGATGGATACCTCATTTACTAGAGATTTTTTCCAGACAATTCTAATCTTCACTTACTTCAATAACCCATCATTATATGTCTACTATGTGCCAAGTGCTAAAGATATAAACATGGCTAAGACATAGTCTCTGAATTTATGAGGCCCCTGGGTGAGGCAGTCATACACAAATAATCTGTGATTAAGATAATTGGAGGAATCTACCTGAATTGAGAAAGACACAAATGTGCAAATTGAAAGAGCTCACCACATCACATTTTAGGAAAATCCATGAACCCCCACTTAGACAAACTCTGGCAAAATTTTTGAATTTCAAATATGAAGGAAAAAAAACCTGTAAGTATAAGAAAAATTAAAGGCAGGAATCATCAAAGGAGAAAGATACCAGGCTTACCTCACATTTCTTTGAAACATATGCAAGAATTCATAAGAGTAGTATCAATAGTTTTAAAAAGGCGATGTCCTAAGAATTTTTTCCCAAATTATTTCTGTCGTTAAAGAGAATATGTCCTCAGATTTACAAGGGCCTTCCTTTGAAAAAAAAAATTATTTGTGTACACACTCTATGGAAAAATGGAAAAATGAATTCATATTAGGAATTCTAGAATGAAGAATTGGAGCTATAAAAAGGCTTGAAGGTCATACTTTCCTGTTTAGCCTGTAAACTCAAGAGTCCAGTTTATGATAATGATATATAAACATAAGATATTTATATATTGTCAGGTGGATACTATAGCCTGGGGCAAGGGTTTGGCTCTGGAGTCAGCTATTCTCCTTTTTCAGCTATTCTTTATTTCTTTTTTCTGCTTTTTTCCAAGAAGGAAAAAAAAGAAAAGAAAAAGAAATATTTTCATAAACCATCCTCTTTCCTCTACCCTTCAGAGGGCATATCTTGGCACGTTTGAAGTATGCTTAAAACAACTGGCACAGCCTGTCCAAAATGGCTAAACTATTTACATAATTTAGATATTGGTGAGATGATTAATTAACAAGTTTTCCCCTGTTACACTAAAGTAGAATTGCATTCATTCATTTATTAATCCATTCGTTCATGTATCAATTTATTCAACAGATATTAAGTTCCTCTCTTTGCCAGGCACTATTACACACTGAGGGTGAAATTGTAAAAGTAACAGAGAATCATTTGCTTCATAAGATTTATGCATATCAATAGGATAAGAAAATATCTTACAGTCCATTTTTATTGCTAATGATTTTAAGCAACTATAGAGTTTATAGTTTTAAAACACCTGTTGAATGACTTGAGCAATTAGAGATTTTGATTGGTAAATATTTTCTGTCACCAAAACTCTGTTTATAATATCTTCTACCTAAGACCTATGCATGTTATTTTGCAAAATAAATGCATATAAAAAATGGCAGTGAGAAAACACACTAAAATATTAAAAGTGGTTACCTCTGGGAAGTAGAAAAACAGGTGGTTTTTTCCTCCTTTTACTTTCTGAATTTACTGAATTATCTACAATTAGCACATATTTTTATGATAGTGTATCAGTGGAGGTAACTGTAGTTCCCCGTATATGGGGGAAAAGTCAGTGGCTTGTCACAACAAAAGTTGTTTATTGCTCATATCACAGTCCACTGAGGTTGTTCTTGATTGGGTACCTTTCCTTCAAGTGTGATTTAGGAACTGAGAGCTCTGCAATCTTCAACAAGTCATTCCCAAGTTTTCCTTGGGAGTTGTGCCCATTCCTGCATTCCAGAAGGAGAAAAGATGTCCCCCTGGAACATGGGTCATGCCTGGAAGTCATGCACACCCCTTGTGCCCACATCCCCATTGGCCAAATCTTTATCACTTGGCTGCAAGGAAAGCTGGAAAACATAGTCTAGTTGTGTGTCTAGTGCGAAGAAAAACAAGTGCTAGTGAACATGTCGAAGGTCTTGACCATAATCTGCTCTTCTGCTCACTAAATAGCCATTTGCTCTCATTCCCACACATAGAACACACTTGTTCTTCCCCAGAGACAACTGGCAGAGACCACTCAAAGTCCCAACCAACCGCTGCACCCATCTCAAAGCTCTGAATCTCCGGAATATGCACGGCCCATACCATCTGTCTAGATGTGGCTTCTTGTGGTCCAGCAGCTTTTGAATTAAAAAGACAAATTAGATATGTATACCATGGAGTACCACTCAGCTATAAGAAACAATGGTGATATAGCACCTCTTATATTTTCCTGGAAAGAGTTGGAACTCATTCTACTAAGTGAAGTATCGCAAGAATGGAAAAATAAGCACCACATGTACTCACCATCAAGTTGGTTTCACTGATCATCACCTAAGAGCACATTTAGGAGTAACATTGATCGGGTGTCGGGCAGATGTGGGTGGGGGAGGGGATGGGTGCATACATACATAACGAGTGCGATGAGCACTGTCTAGGGGATGGACACGTTTGAAGCTCTGACTAGTGAGGGTCGGGGGGCAAGGGCAATATACGTAACCTAAACTTTTGTACCCCCACAATATGCTGAAATAAGAATAAAAAAAATAAAAGGAAAACATGAAAAAAAAAAGACAAATTATATTCCTCTGCCTCTCACCCCAACACGTCCACTCAGTGGGCCAGGGAAAGGATAACAGCAACAAATACTCCCAAGCAGACAGCGAATGAATGGAGACACACACCACAAACTGATGTCTGACAACAACATAATCCTGCCAGTGCCTGGCGGGAGGGTCAGTCCTTGTTTCTTCTTGCTAGAGAAAACTCTCCTTGGGGGCTATACAGTTTTCAGAACACACTTCCAGCTGGTACAAATTTGGGGGCCCAAAGGTTGTTTTAGGCCTCAAATAATTAGAGGTTTTTTGTTTTGTTTTTTTCCATTCAGATTTGTGGTTTTGTTGGCTATCACCATGCCGTGGAAGACACGGTCAACTTCTGATATATTTGGTTCCATTCAGTTTGATGTACCAGTATCCACACCCAAAGTTCTTTCCTAAACATGATTTTCAGACTTAAAAGTATTTATTTGTTTTATCACCACCCCCCATGCCTCTCTTACTTCAATGGTGACTTTCTTGAAGCTATCCAAGGATTATGGTAGGAGTGGGAAGCCCATGCCTTCCATCTGGTGTGTGCCACAAGACTGAATCCTATTGGGCCTTTGTTGCACAAATTCATTCCTTGCTTATCTCTTACTATTCGGGGCCTAACGCAGACAGCTTTTCCAATCTCTTGGTGCCCCAAGTTTCTGGACTCTCTAATCCCTTTAATCCCACTTGCAAACTGGTCAATTCCATTCTGAGGTTATCTCTTCTTAAAAAATTATTATTAGTGTAGTTAAATATTCAGAACATAAAATTTACCATCTTATTCATTTTTAAACACATAGTTCAGTGGCCTTAAGTACATTCACATTGTTGTACAACCATCACCCGCTATCCACCCACGGAACTCATTCCGTCAACCCAAACTGGAATTCTGTGCTCATTAAACAATAACTCCCCATTTCCCCCTCCCTTTAGCCCCTGGCAGCCACTGTGCTACCTTCTGTCTCTAAGAATTTGACTACTTTAGGTACCTCATATAAGTGGAATAATACAGTGTTTGTCCTTTTATTTCTGGCTTATTTCACTTAGCATAATGTCTTTAAGTTTCATCCATGTTGTAGCATGTTTCAGAATGTTTTTCCTTTTAAAGGATAAATAATATTTCACTGTATATATGTACCACCTTTTGTTTATAAATTCATCCGTGGTTATCTCTTTTTAGCAATAATTTGCAAAAGTGAACATACTCCATTACTCTGATTTCCAGCAGTCACTTCCCTTAGAGCCACAGTGTCAGTAACACATTCTCTACCTTCCTGGCCATCATACACAACAGTTTTACCAACAGTTTTATCACTGGATAATATGTGGGGATTTTTTTTTTTTTGGAGACAGAGTCCCACTCTGTCACCCTGGCCAGAGTGCAGTGGTGTCAGCCTAGCTTACTGCAACCTCAAACTCCTAGGCTCAAGTGATCCTCCTGCCTCAGCCTCCCGAGTAGCTGGGACTACAGGCATGCACTACCATGCCTGGCTAACTTTTTTCTATTTTTAGTAGAGACAGGATCTCACTCTTGCTCAGGCTGGTCTCGAACTCCTGACTTCAAGGGATCCTTCCACCTCAGCCTCCCAGAGTGCTAGGGTTACAGGCGTGAGCCAGCGTGCCTGGCCTGTTTCAGGTTTCAATATCAGTTTTCTCACTGCTACTCCTTGACTTTTACATCAATGTCCCACATTTTAAATTTTATTATGAATCAGCATCCCACTTACAGCTATTTGCAGTGGCAGTATCATAGCCAATGAGGTTTATCTGAGGTGTGATTATTGCTAATCACAGTGATAGCAATGATTAATGATACCCTTTATTTTTTAAGATAATTCCAGGAGTTGTAATGGATAAATCCTGAAATACCAATGGCTGTTTAGATTGTGGTCCCCAAAGAGTAGAAGCTGTCAAGGACCAGAGAGAGAGCCGATAGTTCATTTGGGAAGTGATCCCAGGAGACAAGAATGAAAGAACAAGGAGACAGAGACAGGGAAGAGGAAGACGCAACATAAAATTATGTGAGGTCGCTGCTGTAGGTTCAACTCTGCAGGGATTCCTGAGAATATACAGAATGCCTTCCAGAATTCTGTACCTGAAGGGGGAAGATTGGAGCATTTATCCACTTTCTCCTGTCCCCACTGGTTGAAGGTTGCCCCTGGGGATGTTGATTCTCTTGCTTGTCCATGATGCATTTGCTCGTGAGCAGGTCAAGCAGATTCCTGCAGGGGTAGAGAAGACTTCAGTGCAAAACGGAGGGGATTCTCTGTGCATATTTGAGGTGGGATACTGTCAACACAAAATCTGTCCAAGGTATTACAGAACTCTTCACCTCAGCTGCAGCTGAAATCAGAGGTGGGCCGAGCGCATGCAAGAATGTGACATATGGTACAAGAAGTGTCTGCCACAATGAATTCAGTGCTCACTAATGTCACAGCCAAATGCGTGTGTCCCTCCACACAGCAGGACCCAAGTTATCTGCCATCTTGTGGCTCTGCCATCTTTACCACGATTGCCAAAGTCGTCATGGTTTTTTTTTTTTAATTCAGCCGAGACAGGAAGGAAAAGGACCATAAGGGATTGTCCATGGGAAGTGTTTATGGTCTAGACCTCGAATGGGCCTGTATCTATCCCACCCACAACCCACTGGCCAGAACTCGGGCCCATGACTAGATGTCACTGCAAGGAATGCTGGGAAATGTCATCTATTCTGTATGTAGGGAGCGGGGTGAGGGGTAGAGGAAATAGCTTTTGGGGAACACAAAGCAGTTTCTACCACAGACGTTAAGACTGCATTTTTTAAATAAAGAACAAGATGGAAGGCAATATATATATTAAACATTTTAAATCTAACCATACACTTTAACCTAGAAATTCCACTTCTAGAAGCCTTCTCTGGTGGGATATTCTCCCTGAGGTCTTCCAGGTCCATCCTCCACCCCTCTTCCTCCCTGCACTTTGGGCTCTCTGGTCCTCTGACTTCTGGTTGAGCTGGGCCAGTGGAAGGCACCAGCAGGATCGGGGGACTGGAGAAGGGGGGAGTGTACAGTTCCCTGGCTCCCCCAGCGAGGCCTGGAGATGGCAATGGCTGCAGTCCGTTAGCACAGGCTGCGGCTCTATTGGGAGGCCATCGCCTGCAGCAACAGTGGAGGCCACAGCTTGGTCTCCACTTTCCTCTCTGTTCCCAGCACTGCACCCTCTCTCTGCAACTTTGGCCCGCTGGTCTCCCATAATGCAGCCTACACGTTTCTAAACAGTCCTCAGTTACCCCATTTGAGCGTGTTTCTGTTTCCTGCATGAACCCTAACTAATATACCATCCTGGAGAAATAATCAGAATCGGGTGAAACTAACACACAAAGATGTTCAGGACAGCAGTATTTAGAATAGCAAAAGCTCTGAAACTAACAGTCTAATAATTAGGAACAGTTAAACACATTACACTGAATCCATGATAGAAAAAATACACTCATACATGAGTGTTTGCTGTCTCTTACCACAATAACCCTGCCTGTAACCCAGGAAAAGTCTGGTCAAGTCTCTCCCTTGAACTTCCTGCCCTCAAACACGCTTCTCAGGATGAATGGCTGAGTTGAAGGGTCAGGGGCGAGGTTACAACTAAAATATTGAAAAAAATATTATGTTATTGAGGGGAATATGAAGACCAAAAAAAGGGGAAAGAAGATGTGAGGAGATAAATGGGTATAGCAGAATGTTGCCCTAGGTATTTCTTTTTGCAAACCCGCCCCTCCAAGGAAACTTAGAATAAGTATTTGCATGATTTACAATATACTCCCTGAAACTTCTGAGATGGGATTCCCATTGCTTTGACTTTGACTGAGTTCTTGCTATGTCCTACTGTGCTGAGTGAGCTACCTGCGTTGTTTCCTTCAATGCTCTTCCAGGCCTCTCCACAGTCAAGATGAGGAAACTGAAACACAGAAAGGTTGGCTGGTTTTTTATCTCCCACTGCTCAGACAGATGACACATTCATGTGATAAAATATCATATAGAACTTGTAGTTTAAGAATTAAAAAAAAATCATTTTCAGATGGAGTTTTGTCTTTTTTAATGATGTTTTATTTCCTGCTTGTAAAACTAAAATACCTAAAAATCTGTGCAGAGGAAAGGAAAGAGAGAGAGAGAAAATAAAGAATGGAAGGGAATAAAATCAATAGATGTAGCATTTATTCAACAAATATTTATTGAGCTGGGGATAGAGCAGTGAACAAAACAAAGTCCCTGTACAGCACCAGCTTTCTAGTAGGAGACAGACAGACAATCGGACAAAAAGTAAACGGTAATGAGATGATACACCTGAATCACAGGGGTTGTAGGTGAAGGGAGCTATTTAGACAGATATTCAAGGAGGCATCTGTGTAGACTGACATTTGAACAGAGACCTGGGAACACCACGTTGGAGAGATGAACGTGGCAGTTCAGCAAAGAAACTAACAAATCCAGGAGCCAGGCAGGAGCACATGAGACCTACTTCGATGAGCACAAGAAGCCACACTTACTGCAGCTCGATGAGCGAGCCGAAGTGCAGACTCTGTGGTCACAAGGACAGCAGGGGTCACCTCGGCCTTGTATTATATTCCAAACATAATGGGGTATCACTGGGTGGTATTGAATGGGGGAGTGGCATGATCTGATTCACATTGTAAATAGCGCCCTCCATCTACTATTAGGAGAATATTGGTAACCTCCTGGTTACAAATTTTGGGGTGTTTTTGTTTTCTTTGTTTTTCTGTTTCCACAATAAGCATATTTTAGTTTTACCAGCATAAAATAAAACATAAAAAGACCAAAGGGCAACCATATTAATTATTTATTGCTGCATAACAAATCACCCCCGAACTCAGCAGCTGAAAAACACATTTATTAACTCATAGTTTCTGTGGCTCGGAAATGCAGAAGTGGCTTAGCTGAGTGGCCGTGGTTCAGGGTCTCACAGAAGGCTGCAGTCAGGGTGGCAGACGGGGCTGCAGGCATCTCGGGGCTCCCCTGGGGGAACCCCTGCTTCTGAGCTCTCTCGGGTGGCTGTTGGCTGGAGGTAGCAGTTCTTTGCCAAATGGCCAACTTCTCTCCCCCAGAGTGAGAGCATCTAAGAGGGAAAAAGAATGAGAGTCCCTAAAACACAAGCCACAGTCTTTTTATAACCTAAACTTGGAAGTGACATCCCATCACTTCTGCCGTATTTCATTCTTTGGGAGTCACTAGACCCAGTCCGTGCTCAAGGGGAGGAATTACTCAAGGCCATGCACACAAGGCGGCAGGGAACATCGGGGCATTTGAAGATGCTACCACAGCAGCCATTTCCACCGTGCCCTTTAATTTACAGAAGCAGAAACAATTGGAATATAAACCCAGTCTCTACCCCCTGCCTTCGGACCCTCCTCACAGGATGGCTGTGATAATGCCTCTGAAAGGGCTTTGGAAACTGCCCAGCACAGACAACTGTACGGGCTGCTTTTGCTTTTCTCATTGACCCACTCCCTTGGTCCTATTCCAGATCTGGCCTGTGTTCTTCTTCACCCCTACATTAAGGATTTGTTTTTCATACATAGGTTATACCTTTTTTTTTTACTAGAAAGAAAAGCTTCCAGTTTGAACAGAAACAGAGAGGGAGAACACAGAGTGCCAACTCCTCCAGATTCAAGGAGAACTTTCTATTTAACTGTTTCCCTCCTGGTCTCAGACATTCTGATAAAGCCAATCCCAAAAGACCCACACATCCAGCAGAGGCAAGGCCAACAGGACGTGTGTGTGAGGCGAGGGCAATGAGGAGCAGGATGTTATAAATATTTACGTTTCGTAGTTGTCTTATCTTGTTCCATAGTTATCCAAATTTGATTATAAACTCTTTGAAGGCAGAGACCGTATTAGTCTCTAAGCTCTGTACTCAGGTCCCACCATTAAATAATTTCCCAGGGAAAATGCTCCTCTATTGAAGGCAACTCTGTTTTAAAAAACAGCAGCAACAAAAACAACCTTAAATTCAAACTTACCTAAATTGTATCATGCCATTCCACAAAGAACATTCCTCAGAACCCAGCTTTCATTTCAAGATACGATGATCTGACTCTGGGAAATTTTATAAATCTTCCTACTTTCCTTTTTCACCCCTGAATTTCCTTTCTGGACCCTTGTCCCACCCCCAAGTGACTTCTCCTTCATTTTCAGCATCCTCTGCAAGTACTTCAAGTACTCCTGTATCTATTTCATACCTGATTTCTCTGAGACAGAAATCAGTCATACTTTTCATACTACTTTAGCCAAGTATTTGCACAGACACCATTCCTCCTTTTGTCTAATTGCAGTCTGGAAGGCTTTTTCCACCAGTTAGAGGAATTCTTAGATAGCCAGCAGGTGGCCATAGGGCATAGGGAGTGTGAAAGAAAGGAAGCCCTTGAAATCACAGATCAACTTGTTTGAGCCTAAAATTAAGAAAGATTCAGTCTCTTTAGGGTGAATGAATTAGGAGAGAGGTGTCAGAACGTACTGCCCATTATCCGAACTGCTTATGAATACATTAGCATTAATTAATACATACATGAATATGTTTTACATTAATTTGTGTTGTTGAAATATATGTGTACTGCCCATCTGCCTAAGGGCATGCAGGAAGCGTTCCCAGAATTCTCTCAGTAGCCATGAACTACACAGTTCGGCCCTATGTTCTCTGTCCATGTTTGGACAAGGGATGTTTCAGCTATTCAAACAATTAGGTAAAGACTTGTGTACAGAGAAAAAAGCTAAGACAGGAAAACGATGGTGACGGCAGCTGTTCTATTTAAATCAGAAGTGAATGATCTATGTTAAATGTTCGGTGCCTACTCTATGCCAGGTGTTTTACAATAATGACCTTCTTTAATGAAGCCGGACGGGAGAAGAAGCTACAGTTTATTGATTGTTTATGCGGTCTCAGGCACTTGACACACATGATTTCATTCAGTCCTCTGCAATGGCTCCAAAGGTAAGTACCCTGAGACCCATCCTACAGAGGGGAAACAAAAGGTCCAGAGAACCTAGTATGTCCAAAGTCACAGAACCAGGATGTGTGTTCAGATTTGTTTCACTCCAGAAACTCTGCTTTCGGAGAATACATATCAGCTTTTATGTGAAGATACCCTGAGGTCGAAAAGGCCAAGTCCTCAGAAGGCCTTTCCAAAAGTGAATGGAGGAGGAAAAATAAGCAGAGACTGGGGAGAGGGAAGGAAAGGAGACAAAGGGAAGAGGCTATTGGAAAAGAATGAGAAGGTAGAAAACAGAGAATGGAGAGAGAGAGAGGGAAATAAGCTTCAGGAAAGGAACAGGAAAAATAAATGACCACACAGTCAAGGAGAAATTGACTACTTTTCAAGAGAGAAGCAGCACAAATGAACAATGTTCCTTAGGAGTTCTGCTGAACAACATAAAATTCATTTGCTTTTATCTTCTAACCATCCAAAGAAGTAAGGACTATACTACTAGGAAGAAAGCAATATTTGTAAAATGTCCTCTATCAGGGCCTTGGCTAGCCTGTGGGTTTGGGGAAATTAGAAATAAATATCCTCTCTTGTTGGATGCAGCTCCACAAACACAGAGCTTAGTAGATGGACTGTGTCTTCAATCTTCCTCATTCCCTCATCTGCGAATCAACCTGCAGAAATGTGCGAGACAGCTGTGCCTGCTGTGTGCTAGGGCCTTGACATAGATCATCTCGTTATGATAATACAACAGCAATTATTGCCATATTGTGGATTAGGAATCTCAGGAATCTGCGGTGCAAAGAAATTACTACACACACACCCCGATATCCCCAAGTCGCACAGAGAGGGAATACACTAAAATAGTATTAATTGCAAGTAATGTAAACCCAATAAACAATAAAGGTAATTTACTAACTGACTTGACTAAAAGCCCCAGAAACAGAGTGGGCTTCAGGTTAGGATTGATCAGGAAATGCAGTGATGTTCCTACAATTCTCACGCATATATCCTCCTCCGTGTGCCAGCTTCACCCTCACATATCAGCAGCTGCAGAAGGCACAGCTATGCACAACTCAGAACATCTCCTCCAGCAGTTCTTACAGCATAGGAAGAACACTTATTTTCCTAGAGTTCCTAGAAAATGTTTCCTGCATTCTCACTGGTTCAAACTGGACTTCATGTTTATCCTTGAAGCAGTAACTGTAGCTGGGGGATAGGATTTTGCTGGTAACATAAGTCTGATCTAGATTTCCAGTCTCCAGAACCAGGTAGAGCAACTGTTTCCCCAAATGGTATAACTACTAAGGAATTGTGGGTACCAGAATGAAAATCACGGTAATTACCAAAAGAAGGAATGGGTACTTGGGTGGGCACCCATAGCAAGTGGGGTGGTTTTTATGTTATCATTTAATTATTTTTAACCTCTCCCTACTTCCATGGAGGAAGTATACTTTCTGACCCCCACTGAACCTGGGCAGAAGCCTGTGGCTTACCCTTCCCTGCCCTGGGCTTCAGGCTTGGGTGTGTGACTTGCTTTGGCCAGTGGAATGTTAGCAGATATGACACGAGCACCACTGGATTTGCTCTCTCCCACTTCCGCCATCTCCATAAGAACATAGCTGGGTAGCCCACTCCCACTCATCCCAGAGGATGAGAGACCTGTGGAGTACAGTGGACCTAATCTATGCCCAGCCTAGGTCAGCCAACTCCCAGCTGACCCGCAGACCTATGAGCGAGAGTGAATGCTGTTGTGCAAAGCTGAATCTCCGAGTGCTTTGCCACGTAGCACTCTTGTGGCAAGACTTGACTGGTAGAACAACTAAGTCAATTCTAGGTGTGTATTATTTTCTTGCATGACAGTGCAGAGCATTGCTCTGTCTGCGTTTCTCTTCTCCTTGGCTGCAATCTAGCCTGGGTCTCAGCTGAAAATGAAGGCTGCAGCTTTAGTCTCCATTTTTAGTCTTACAGAAACATCTGATACTGTCGGCAGCCGCTTTTGAAGGTCCTTCGAGCGGGCTAGCTTTCACACCACGTGAGCTGGTCAGCCCCATCAGGCAAAACCACACAGCCACCGCGTCCAGACCCTGCCAAGCGAAAGCTTGCAACACTGAAATGGCTGCACCTCAAACTGTCATGTGATTTCTGTATCATAGGAATTTTAGAAACAGATGGTGAGCACAGACGACAGTGATGGTTGTACTAAGCGTGTGGGGCAAAGGGGAATGAGAGAGCTAGAGGACCAGAACGGAGCAAATTCTGGAGGAGCACTGCGAGGAGAGAGCATTGCCGAAAGCCGCCTTCTGTCAGAAAACGCAACCACAGGTTGCAAGAAGTTGGGGAAGAAAAACACCTGACAGGCAGTTTTGGGTGGGGAGAGGAGAAGAGGTTTTGCTTCTAAAGCAAGGAGGACTATATGTTGAAACACTTTTGGGTTTTTATATTAATCACACCAGAAAAATAGGCAGCAAAATTTGTCAATTCACCTGCGCTTGACCTTTAGGCGAATGTTTTTGTTGCTTGAGGAAACACACGGTGTCAGAAGAGCTGAAGAAGGGAGCGCATGCTTGGGAACCAGATTCAGATAAATGACCCTGGACACCCGACTTTCACTGCCACCAGCGCCCTGTTCCCCAGGAGCCCCTTGCATTTTGAGGGGGGCGTGATTTCTGTGGACGTCTCGGATGGCTGCTCTCCTAATTCTATCATGAAATGTATTTCCCCTGGAGCTGGCATTTATCGCTGAATTCTGGCACCGCTCCTGAAATGTTGCATCTGCACCACTAAACTGAGGTTACTTGTAGTTCATTAATATGCAAGAGGGGCCGTGAAATCATTCCTGTTTCTGACAGGAGTTTGTACATGCCTTTCTGGAATGCTTCATTTCTGAAGTGGTCTGGCACTGAGACTTTCCTTGTCTTCTTTTAATCAGCTCCATCTTGTCACTACATAAAGAGTTAAAAAGAAAAAAAAAACAAAAAGCATGCTTTTTGAAATCTCAAGGAAGATGCAGTGCATCTTTCTCTTTTCTTTCCTTTCTCTCTCTCTTTTTTTATTTTCCATCCCCCACCCCCTTCCATGAACACATCAAAGTCGGAAGTGACATGCAGTGCCCTGGAGCTCTTAGCAACATGCTTTTAGGTTTGGAAAATTTCATTTTCTACCTTATGATGATTACATGAGGAAAGATGAAATGCTCGCTTTGAGGTTTATTTGAGAAAGGGATGTAATAAATGTTGTGGCTTCCCACTGAATGGAACAAATTCACTCCGGTCATGTGAGGATATTAAAAATTACATACGTGTGTGCATGGACAGAGCCTGTGTGACTTAGATGGTATTTGTGGTCCCAGATACTCAGAAAAGAGACCTTGGGCGGCTTCTTTCAGAAAATGCTGAATAAAGTTTTTCATTTTGCCCAGCTCTAAATGCATTTGATTCCAAACGAAAATGAGTTCCCGCCCTGTCTGAGCTACAGCAATCCCCTCCAAACCAGTCCCCCACCCCCACGAGCATACATTCATTCGTGCACGTGAGCACGTGAGCACAGACACACACACAGACACACAAAGGACCATATGATTCACGCAGACTGACACAGAGTTCCCTTAGCTGAGACCCACAGGTGTGCCAGCCCGTTGAAGAATTAATCCAACATCCCTTTTCCAGAAAGTTCATTTTTCCAAACACTGGAGCAAGGAAGAGGACATTTGTGTTTTGTTCTGGGTATCGTGATTTTTTTGTTGCTATTGTTCACACGTTTTTGTTTTTGCCCGGGGAACTTCTCCATTAGCTGGGAGCCGAATGGAAAATGATAAGCTCACCTTGCTCAGGAAACAGAGCCAGCAAGGTGGAGAAATAGCCTCGTGGCTTCCGTCCTATGCTCCCTAGCAGGAAAGGATGCTGGAAATGAGATCTAGTATTCAACCGAGTAAACCATTTTCCCGCACACAGAAACATGCAATCTCGGGCGCTATTCAAAGCTCTGCATCACATATGCCGCTCTTTGTTCAGCCCACAGCTGGACCACACAGGTCGGGAGATGCAGGGTTTGCACAGGCTTTGCCCACCAGCTCTGGCAGGCCACCCTCCGCTGAAAGTGGATCATCAACCCCCTCAGGTTCAGTGCCTCAGCCTCCTGTGAGCACACTGATCATTCGAGTTTGGAGCAGAACTATGACATTTTTGCTTCGGCTGCAGGAAGAGGAGAGATCCTGATCCTCTTTCATAAATAACCTGAACTCCAGCTATTCAATGATGAGTAATCTGTGTTTACTCTCCCAAAGGCAATAAGAAATCGCTTTGATTGAATGCTTTCTATGTGCTCTCAGAGAGAATTCCTGCCCTTATCCCACTCAGCTCTATATTTAAAGGAAGGTGATGACTTGTAAATATTTTTAAATATTTAAAGTTTCAAAAGTTTTCTCATTTAAGCCCCACACTCCCTCTGAGGCGGGTGCTATTATGATTCCTCCTGTAGAGCAGAGGACACCAATGCCTTTGAGTGTGTACAATTACCCCAAGGGCACACCTGGACAGAGAAGCTGAGTTCAAATTGGGGGGCTCTGACTCCAGAGCCCATGCTGTCAACCACCATGCTATACTGCCTCCTGCTGGTGGGAGGTGCCTAGCATCCCCCCCTTGAGCACAAAATACTGTAGTTTGTGTCTCCATAAATGCAGTTCATTTCCTCCACAGATTGTGAGCTCCTGGAGCTATCTTAAGCATTCCTTCCTCAGTATCTGACACCTCAGAAGGGCTCAATGAATGTTTGTTGAGTGAATTAAAAAACTAATGAGGCACAAAATGTTAGAGAGATTAAAGGAGGGTGAGTAAAGAATAAGATTCTGGGAAGAAAAAAATTAAGCCTCTGGTATGAAAAAAAGAGATAAAAAGACGCAGGGTGGCCGGGCGCGGTGGCTCACGCCTGTAATCCTAGCACTCTGGGAGGCCAAGGCGGGTGGATCGCTCGAGGTCAGGAGTTCAAGACCAGCCTGAGCAAGAGTGAGACCCCTCTTGGGGTCTAGTGAGGCCCTTTCTACTAAAAATAGAAAGAAATTATCTGGCCAACTAAAATATATATATAGAGAAAAAATTAGCCGGGCATGGTGGCGCATGCCTGTAGTCCCACCTACTCGGGAGGCTGAGGCAGGAGGATCGCTTAAGCCCAGGAGTTTGAGGTTGCTGTGAGCTAGGCTGACGCCACGGCACTCACTCTAGCCTGGGCAACAAAGAGGCAGGGAGATAGACTCAAATGAGGGAGGAAAGATCTGATGCTGGTGTGACCCTTTCTTTGTGCATTATGCCACCATTGTTGGGGAAGTCACTGTAAAGGAGGTGGCAGGGACAGCCTGCACACCAAGCTGGAATGTTTGCTGCTAGGCCTGATTGAATAGAAAGGGCCACGGAACGGGAATCAGGAAACTAGGTTATAGTTCCATGCTCACTACTCACTAGTTGGCTAATTTAGGGCAAGTTATTTACCTTCTTTGGGCTTTGGGTTTTTAGTCTGTAGTCTAAGAAAACTGGATTAAAGTTTCCCTGTAGTATTGTAGAAAAGCAGAGGGAGGTAATTATATTATAAACTGGTTGCAAGCATTTTACAAACATAGAATATAAATAATTGTTATTATTATCAATAATAAAAAATAATGTATCATTGAGTGCATTTTATAAATCAGGTACATAAACACACACTCACAAAGGCTGTCCAGAAAGTATCCAGCCATGTAACTGTTCTTGTTGTATTAACAATGGCTGGATACTTTCCGACAGTCCTTTTATATATATATATAAAACATAAATATGTATAAAAAATATCTGCCCAAGAAGATGTTAGACACCTGACTTTTATGAAGGCAGAAACTGTGGTTTGAAGAAATTGCATAACATGCTCAAGCTCACGTAGCTGCAAGCGGCTGAGCTGGGATTTGAATTCAGGTCATTCTGTCTCTGAAGTCCACACTCGGATACATCAGAGGCCCAAGGCCACTACATTCCTTAGCAAATGTCCCTCAGCGGAACCTGTCATCATTTTGACTCAAAAAACCCTGTGACTGCCCAACACTCGTGTGCAATCCCAGCCTGCCGGGTGATGACAGTCCCTGGAGAGAGGCTCCTCGAGGTCCCCTTGGACCATTAGAAAACTCTTAGCAATGCTACCACTGCTGCTGCCTTCCCAGCGGCAGCCCTGCCCGCTGCTGTTAGAAGACCAGCAGCAAACTGACTCAGGATCAAACTGTTCCCTAGAAATCGACCCTTCCTGCTCCCTCCCTTGTAGACCTTGAAGCAAAATCCCCTTGTTAATTCAGGGGCAAGAATCATGTGACTTCACTGTCTCCAAAGCTGTCACTTGCCCACTCACTCAGTACTTATTTTCAAAAATTCTTCTGTCTGGATACCATCAAATCCTTTTTCTTCAGTGTCTCTGCCTACTCCCTTCCAAATTTAAAATTTGCTTCCATTATTGTATCAAAGACATCAATAGAAAATCAATACAGAACATAGGAGCTTTTTAATGAGTCATCCTTTGGCTTTGATCATTACATTCTAAATGTCTTTAAATAAACACTTTAAAGACAACCATAGTCTTTTAAATATAATTAAATCCCCTACATATGTGAATTTATAAATGTCATATGTAAGCATGTATACATACCCATATGCAAGATACGTGTCAATATCTACATGAAGATTATCTTAATCAAACACATATGAAAAGTGTATCTTGTTTTTTGAGGAGCAGAACCTGGGCCGATAACTTGCTTGTTTGCTCTCAGATAATTCTCCTGCCCTTGTCCTGCTCTGACATGTTTTTAAAGGAGATGAGAACTTGTAAATATTTATTTTCAGAATATTTATTTGTGCTACCCTATTGTATCTGTTGGGCCTAGAGCAAAACTAGGAATGTGATCTTGAGACATGAGGTTTAAAGGAACTTAACCACACTGTCTAAAGTATTCCCAGCCAACCCTGGTGAATGGACTGTTGGAGCAAGGATTGCTTAAGGTACTGGGCAAGTCTGAGAAGGGTAACTAATTGGTAGAACAGAATAGAGTCTGCATTTCACAGTCCAGTCAGGGAATAGAACCCACGCGGGTCATTCAACAGAGGGGGTTTAATATGGAGAACTGTTTACAAAGGCGATGAAAGAGCTGAAAGATCAAACAGTGAGGCAGCTGGAGACCAGACACTGTAGGAAGCCACTGTCGTCCCCAGGTAAGACAGACCAAGAGGAGGAGACCAGGAGTGGGAGCTGCTCTTAGGCAACTGGGACCAACAAGGATGGTGGCCTGGTGGCTGCTGGAGCTGTGGAGGGGACACAGCCACAGCCATAGCTGCTACCAGAAGCAGAGAAAGAAGGGAGTAATACCCTGGCTTCTCCTTTCCTCACATCCTCTAGCCTCCTGCCAGAGCCTACCACTGAAGAAACCTAAACAAAATCAAAGAAGCTTGGGAAACGTATTTTGCAAGGGTCAGCACTCTGAAACACAGAGCAGGGCTGGCACGCTGAGGGAAGGTAGCCAAGAGAAAATCGAAAAGGACTGGCCTTGATTTCATCACTCGAAAACTAGTTAAGACCTTTTATAACTGAGATACATGTGCGGATGTAGATACCAGCATATATATTGCATAAGCCTACAGACTGTCTAAATATAGGCTGCTTCTCCATGTGACCTTCGTGGCCCCCCTCAGGAGGGGACATATTCAACTCAAGATGGTGTGTGACTTGCTTTGTCCAATGGAATATGAGCAGAATTGATGCATTCTTTGTCTGAACAGCAGCAGTGAGCCATACGCTCGCCCCACCATGGTCTCTTTCCCTCTGTCACAAGATCTGCGATGTCTCAGATTAAATAACATGACCATGTAATTTATTGTCCAACCTAAGACACTGTATTCATCACATTTTATACAAATTCACAATTGAACCCATTGTTTTAAATGTAGAGGTGTTTCACCTGAAAAGTTGTCTGGAGTTTGAAGGAAAATATTGTGCATATTACTTGAAAATATAATGAACACACTGTTTAAAAATAAGTTTAACCTGTTTCTCAACTTTTCAGACACTGGGAAGTCAAGCAAATAGGAGAGCACTCAGTGTACTGAAGGCAAAATGGTTGAGGCTTCAAAACAGACAATCTTCAAGTTCACACAATTAACCCCAGCTTTGAGATGAGTAAATTCTAATGGTATTTATGGATTCCCAGAAGTGATCTTAAAAAAAAAAAAAAAAAAAAAAGAAAGAAAGAAAGAGAAAACCTCTGTCCATATCACTCTCTTGCTTAAAATCCTCCCCTGGCTCCCTGCTATATCCAAGCTTCTAAGCTTCCCGGAAGATAAAAAACAGACTCCTTTGTTTGGCATAAAATCTAACCCCCACTTATCTGTCCAGCCCTACTTCTGCCCAATGCACCACATACCCCAGAAACTTAACGTCTCACTATTTTTAGTAAGTTGTCTTGCACGGTTTCATGCCATTCCCCATACACCAAGCCTTTCCTCTCCACCTCTACTCCTCAAGCCTCCTCTTAGCAAAATCCTATTCATCTTTCAGGTCTGGGTTCAAATGTCCCCTCCTCTGTGAAGCCTCCCTAAGTGGGAATACCCCATCTTGCTGACTGCGATGCAGCAACGCCCCATTGTCATTACTGTGTTCATATAACCCCTCCACTTGACGACGGGTTCCTTAGGGCTACATCTTCTTCATCTTTACGTGCCATGCATACATCATGGAGTCCAGTATATTCTAGGTCCTCTCTAAACATCTATTGAATACATGAGTAAATAAATGAAGAGTTTTCTCTATTTCCCTTCACATGTTGTTCAGAAATCATGAGATCTCCCAAAATCCACTAAGAATCCCAAATGCTTGAGTGTAAAATTCCAGATATTTACCTATGATTTTTACAGATACAGTACTTTATAATACTGTGTATAGTCAGGTTTGGTCTGTTTCATGTAGAGTATTTTAATTTTAGAGCTAGAAAGGATCAGCAATTGGCCAGCTCCCTCCAGATACAGGTAAGGTGTGCTGGGCAGAAAGAGGTTACGTCAAAAGATCGTGGTTTTAGAGGTCCCACAAGTAACCCAGTATTCTTTTTATTCTATGGTATTCAACTGTGTTTAGGGAGAAGTTTGATTATATAAACATTCACAATAGAGGAAATATAAAGAGAAAATAATCACACTTGCTAATAATCAAATAAATACAAATTAAATACAAATTAAAGTTCATTTGTGTTATTTTTTAAAAATAATATGATCCAAGGATGTAGCAAAATTAAATTCTTATATATTATACATCTAAAGGCATTGTAATTTGGTATAACCTTTTTGGAAATATATAAAATATAGAACAAGAGTCACAATATTCATACTGTTTTGATTCTGTAACTAAAGTACTTGGAATTTGTTTCATTAAATACTTTTGCAATACTAAAAATTGTAAAAAAAAAAATTCATTGTTGCATTGCCTAGTGAGAACAACCTCAATATCCAATAAGATGGGATGGCATATTAAAGCAATGTAATATTTTGCAGTCATTAAACATTATAATTATGCAGCCTACATAGAAACATGCAAAATATATAATATAAATTGGATATAGTCGAAATCAATATAGTATGTGTATTATGATAGCAACTCTGTAAAGACACACTCTTACAAAAAGGCATTGGAAGGCAATTTTTAAAATAGTTGTCATAGGGTAGGATTATGTTTTTCTATTTTTATCAACATTTTTTAATGACATATTGAAAAAATGACATATTTTCTCTAATAAGAAGCAGGTGGAAAGTAAATTCATTCACAGTGGGAACTGAAAAGTTACAAAGGGACACAATAGAATAGGTGAGTCATGGTTTTGCCCCAAGCATGCCCAGCAATAGTGGGAAGAGAGCTGTCCTCTGGGGGAAGTCTAATTCGCAGGGCATAGAGGACAAGGAAATTTACTGAAGAAATCTCACTCAATTTTACTAAGGAGAGAAAATATGATTTGACTTCTATTACCTTAAACAGCTAAGTGAAAGCACTGTTTTCCTTACATTCTTCTGCCAGTCATCAGTCACCTATCAAGAGTCTGCTAAGTGCCAGGCACTGATCTTTTGAAACCTAATGTACGTATTTCATTGAATCCTTATAACAACTGGGCAATGTTCTTACCATGCTACTTTTTATATTTCACAAGAACAGATCCTAGAACACTAGGCCTGCTTTCAAAATCTTTTTCAGTTGAGTTATACCATAGTCCAAACTGGTACATTGACAAGTGAGTGTCCCAAAACCCGAAGACAAGTGGAAAGGAACTCAAATCATTTGTCTGCCTGCCATGTGCAACGACTTTATTAGGCACCTTACATATCTTAGCTCATGAAGCCATACATGAGGTAGGTATATAGTGTAACCCACATTTGTACCCCAAAATTCAGATAGCAAGGTCACAGGTAGCTAAGGTGCTCCTAACTAAACCCAAAGGCTTAGGAGGGCGGAGGACTTTCCTGGCATCTGGATTTCCTTGCAGTTATTCTCAAAGGAGGATCAATTGGCATTTGGGGCACTTCTTTGTGCAGGACTGTCTGAAAGACTGCAAGACCTTCTGTATCCCTGGCCCTGGTCACAAGAGACTTAGACTATCACTCCCCAGTATTGCGACAACCAAAAATGCTCCTATACTTCAAAATGTTCCCTGGGGGGGGAGGGTGCCACCTCCATTAGAGAAACATTAAGCAATTCATATTCATTTCAGCAATAAATGTTTATCAAGTACCTTCTCCATGCCAGGCATTTTGCTGGCACAAGAGACGTTTAGTGGGGAAGACTGACATTTAAAGTGGTGTCATAAAATGCAGCAAATGCTACAACAAACCAAAGTGCTATGAGCACAGAGAGGAAAATGCCTCAAACTATCTGGTGCATCCAGGCCAGCCTTGGTGACCTGTCACCATGAAGTGATTTCAAGGAGAGTGTCAGATTTGCTGTTCAGAGACCTCCATTCCTGTATTCAATCTCAATCAATTATTATTTCACTTCAGGCTCTTCTCTTATTCTCACTAAGAATTAATTTCTTCCTATGAAAAATGGAAATAGTAATACTCTCTGTCCTGCCTACCTCTCCGAGTTGATTCGAGGGAAAGCACTATGGCATGCCATCCATGTTTAGTAACATAGCAGGGATTCAAGAGCCTAATTTGTGTTCTCTGCTGGGAATCAGACATGTCTGGAAATGCCCAATGACTTGGTGGGGTAGGCAGCCTACTGGCGTCTATTTTTAAGAAGTTGGTTTCCCTGGATTCTCATCTGAGCCCTGTGGAGAGAGAGGTTGTTTGCAGAGGCTGAGGAGTTGTCACCAGGGGTTCTGTGAGGCCCAGGGGCTCACACAACACTCTCTGGTACCTGGATGACAAAGTAAGACGCACAGCTAAGGGTTTGGGAGTGGTGGAGATGGAGCAGGAAGCATCCCTGCGACAGACACAGCATGCCTTTAGCTCTGGGAGGACTGCTGCTGCCACAGCGCGCAGATGCTAGGTCCCTCATGGCAGCAGTAATGGTGAGGAGATGCCCACCTTTGGATGGCTCTATGGCCACCTAACATCAAGCAGGACAGCCTGGAGCAAAAGATAAAATGGAACCGACTGGTAAACCTAAGTGAGATAACCCCTCTATACTCCCGGAATACTCTCTGAGAAGGTTTTACACTGGGTGAGGGTGTTAACAACTGAAGTGTGATTTATTGCTGGTAATGTGACCTCATTTACACCCACAGGCTGGGAAAACTGAGGTTGTGTTATTTACTGCAGTAAGAATATGTGTCGCCATGGCAGTGGGAAGGACGATGGCTGTCTAGAGGCCAGATCCTAGTGCCATTGCCTCCTGCTACCCATGACCCCCCCACTCCCATGGAAATATGAATTTGGGACTGCCCTGCCTCTCAGGGGACAGGGGACAGGAGAGAGCAGATTCCCTCAAACCATCTAATTCTTAGCAAAAGAAAAATAACTATGTGTGTTTATTGAAAGCAGTGGTGTGTGGAAATTAATGCTTGATTCTTTTGACTTCTGAAAGTTTTGTGAACTCAGTGACTTCTGGATGGTTCATGATGCTAATAGGGGGCGGAAGTGGAATCTCACCCCCTGGAGCCTTCCCAGGTGTTGTAAGAGCTAATACATGGTCCATAAACTCTCAGCCTAATTAGATGATTGAAAAACTTCTGCTTTTCCCTCTTAGAAACTTGCTTTTACTACTATGACACTCTGTATTTTCCCAAGATGGCGACAACAATAGATCCCATCCCACATGCCATTACTACAATGTGACCTCAGCACTGTTGCCATAGAGGGATGGGGTCTAGCCTGGGTGAACCTTTGTGACTGCCTTAAATGCAGAGTACAATAGAAGTGGCACCATGTGACTAGAACAACAGAGCGCCATGCACTTCTGCTCAGCTCCCTTTTAGACACTAGCCCTTGGAACACAATCCCTGAGCTCTGAAGAAGCCCAAGCAGCCCATGGAGCAAAACCAAGGCTCCCAGCCCCCACCCAGGTCAGCTCCCCCACCATGGCCAGCACCAGCTTGCCAGCCATCTGAGTGAGGAATCCTGAAGTGGACATCCCCAGATTTTGTTGCCATCATTTCTTTAAGCTGCCAACATACTGCTAAATTCTCTATTCTTGCTATTCATGATAAGGTCCACTTTTGACCTGTGCCATTTTGTTTTTATTAGAAAATAGGATTATTTGCTTTCTAAATCCTACTGGTTTACGCTTTGGAATTTGTCTCATCACAACAGATTCGCTTTTGGTTAATTAATTCTGTCCCTTCTTGTTGGAAAATTGCCAAACTTGAAAAACACAGGACATTACTTTGTTGCCCATATTCTAACAGACTTTATAAAATTATCAAAGCCCTAAAGAGGTGCTTTTCTCTAAACCTACCACACCCTAGGAATGGAAAATGATTCCTTATGTTGGCTTGATGTGCTTATGTAATGGGGGGCGAGGGGAGAGACACACAGAAGGGGTGGGATTTTTGATTTATCATCAGAGTCTCGGTCTCTTTCCACCTCATTTAATGTGATTCTTAGAAAGATATGTCCTTGTCTTGCACTCATTTAAAACAAAGACTCCTCTCAAAGATTTTCCCAATTTTAAGTTTGTGAAGTAAGGTCTGCTGTTACACTAATTCCACTTATTCTCACCTCATTTCAGAACCGTGTTATTCTTCTGGCTGCATTTCCACTAGCCATTTTCTTCTGCAACCTGTAGGTTTCCCGCAGAGGAGGACAATGAGCAAGTTAAGTGAGAGAGATGATTTACAAGGCTTTTTTTTTTTTTCCTTTTTTTGCTCTAATTCACAGGAAAATCGTCCTTGCATGGAAAGACAAGCTAAAACCCCATATCACTGAAGGATTTGTCATGATGGAAAAGAAAATGAATAAACAATATATTTTATAATAATCGTTCCACCTATATCTGATGGTAGTAGTTATATGTGCCTCAGATATCAGTAAAAATGCCATTTTTTTAACTGAAAGTATATTTGCCTTTATTTCAGACAGTGCTTTCCTTTTATTCTTTTGCAAGTGTTAATTTGTATCTGTTTCAGCTAAGATTTTATGTTCTGTTACATAAAATAAAAAACCCAAAAGAAAAACCTCTTCTAAGAGGTTTAAAAATCACAAAGTTCTATTCTTTCCTGTAAAAGGCACCCAGAAATGAGCAGTCCGGAGCTAGGAGGGATCCCTGCAAAGACATCTGAAATCAAGACACCTTCCATCTTTCTGCTTTAGCATTCTTAGCACGCAGGTTCCATCCTCAAGCTAGGGGTGGTGCCCCACCATCTCTCTGGGATCCTGGCAACCAGAAAAGGAGAAGGGAAAGGACAACCCACACAGCCTTCAGCTGAGTGCTCAGCTCCTTTTGAGAGGCTTCCTTGGAAATTCCATACAACAGTTCTGCTTACATCTTCAAGTCCAGAATCTAGTCACATGGTCACCACTAGCTGCAAATGAAGCAAGAAAAACATTAAGTCCATGGAGGTGCTTTTCTTCTATTTCCTCCAGTGCTGTCTGCACTACACAATCTCCCTTCTATTGTTCCATGCTCTATGAGCAAGCAGAGTTCTTTACTACACATGTAACCTCATCAGGTAATTAATTACCATTTCCCTTCTACTGACTCTTTCATAGTTCTTGATATGGGGCTGGAACATACTGCCACTTCCCCAAATTATGGAGGTTCTGTTTTTCATGAAAAGGAAGAGAATGGATATTATATAGGTAACTAGCAATCTGACAAAAATATTATTAATGCCTGATGACTCATTCATCACATATATTATATTCCAATTTAATACAATTGAATAAATATTTTTGGAGTGTCTCCTATGTTCCAGCTCCAAGAACTATGAAAAGTGTAGTAAAAGAATGGCAAGTGGTAATTAATTACCCTCAGTGAGCTTACAATTTTTGTAAAGAACTGTGCTTGCTCATGGCACACAGAACAATAGAAGAGAGCTATAATTGGGTCGTATATTGTATCGTGCAGACAATCAGGATTGAAGGAAATGGGAGAAGACAGGGACCTCTGAGAGCCATGGTGCTAACATTTTGCTGAAGGAGATAGAACCTGCAATGAGAATTGAAAAATATGGTGTACAAGTGTGATGGTTAATTTTTGTGTCCACTTGACTGGACCACAGGGTGCCCAGATATTTTGTTAAATGTTATTCTGAGTATATCCATGAGACTGTTTCTGCATGAGAAACAGAAACAGAATCAGTAGACTGAGTAAATCAGATTGCCCTCCTTAACGTGGGTGGGCCCCATTCAATCTACTGAAGGCCTGAGTAGAACAAAGACTGAGTAAGAGAGAATTCTATCTCTGCCTCTTTTTGAGATAGGGACATCAGTCTTCTGCCTTTGAAATTGGACTTGGACTGGAATTATACTATCATTTCTCCTTGCCAACTGCAGATCTTGGGACTGCCAAGATTCCATAATTGTGTGAGCCAATTTCCTATAATAAATCTCTTTCCCCCTCCCTCCATCTATCTACCTATCTATCTCCTATTGGTGCTGTTTCTCCTGAAAACCCTGACTAATACAACAAGTATGCAACAAAGCTTTTAGCACATTGAGTATCTTGTGCCCCAGGCTCAGTGAAAGGCACAGGAATAAAGATGAAAGAGACATCCTTATTCCTGGAGTAACTCGCGGGCCACCGAGGGAGAGGGACGAAGACAACCTGTGATGATAGCATGTGAAAGTGGTACCATAGAAGAATGCACGGAGAGCTGAAGGACACAGGGAAGGACCCTTAACTCAGCTGGAGGCAAGGAAGGTCTCCAGGGGACAGGGAAGGGGTGTGTCTCAGAAGATTTCTCAAAGGAGGAGTGGTGGCCATGTGGAGGGGCATTGTAGGGTAGCTGTGAAGGAGGGTGTTTTTGGTTTTGTCCATCTTGTTTTTGTTGGATAGACTTGTATGTGTTCACAGGCTGAGAAGAAAGTAGCAATAGAGAGAAAGTACTGGAGGGAGGAAGGATAATGGATGAAAAGAGAAGACAGGAAGAGAAGAAATTCGGAGCACATGGGAAGTCCATGGGAGGAGCTCAGCCTTCACTCAGAATCACAAGTGGGGACAAGCCACTTGGGCACAGAGCTCAGAGCTAGAGGGCACCCTCCGGGTTCCTCTAATTTATCAGTCCTAGATCCCCAGCATGGAAAAGGAAGCACAGAATGTGAACATTCACCTGTCTAGGAAATAAAGACTGTGGAGGTGTCGTAGCGTCTCCTATGCTGCATTGCTCCTGATGATAACTTACAGGAACTCTCCGGGCAGTGGGACCCAGCTGCAGCCTATCAGGGACCCATGTCTCCTCCTTCTTCCTCTTCACTCTTTCTTTTAATAGCTCTCTGTCCACTATCCGCCTGCTGTTTGACTATCTCTCCTCTCTCGCACACAATTCATTCACTTTGAAGTCTCACAAATCCAATGTGTTTCCTTTTGCCATCCTATTGTGTGGGTCGGTTTTGTCAAGCATTTGTTTCCACTGTCCTGCGTGGTACGATCTATTCTGTGCCCCTGGATGCTTAGCACGGCCACTGGGGATCTCCAGCTCCCCAACAGCAAGCTGTGGACACCTGGGGTCTGGTGTCTGTGGCAGTCACAAAACAGACTTGGAGGTTCCTACCTGAACCAGATCCATGCAGATTCTCTGCATCACATACTACCTGCGGGTCCAGAGGCAACTGGGAGGGTAAGAAGGGTCACAGAGGGATTCAGGATATTCAAATGATACACGGTTTCAGGTTGGGGTGGTTTGATTTGTGTGGTTTGTAATAAATGAGTAAGAGCACCACTCATTTCCAACTCTCCAGTAGGATTATTAACTTTTTCTTCCAAAGATAAACTTGATTACATTACTTATTTATACTATGTACTTTGCATTAGAAGTAAAAAAATGCATCAGAGTAAAAAAAATTATGTACAGTTTTTTCTAAATTAGTGTTTTCTTATCCACTGCTAATAACAGCTTAGATTATTAAAAAAGGAAGAATTTTAAATATGCAACTCACTTTCAGGTACTGCTTGTTTACTTTTACACATTTTGCTCAACTTGACAGACAATCTAGAAATATCATCTCTACTCACTTTCAATTCCTCATTTTTATACCAGAGCTGAGCTTTTGTGTTGGGATCTATGACATATCAGGAGAGGCAGGCAGCATGATATAGTTGAAAAAATGGGAACTTTGGAGCTGCATATATTTAAGTTTAAAACCCAAGTATGCCTTTTCGTAGCTGGGGATGGGGGTACATAATTAAAAAGCAATTCTAATCACAGTTTTTTTAATTTGTAAATAGGGTGACAAATAAATTTACTGGACGGTTATTATGAACCATGCACTATTCTAAACATTTTACTATGTTATCACATTTAATCTTGACAACAGTCCTATGAAATGGGTATTATCATTTTCTCCATTTTATAGCTGAGCAAATGGAGACTTAGATGAGCTAAATTGCCTAAGGATGTTCAAGGAATAAGTGAACAGTCAAACCTATGTGTTTGTCTCTAAAGACCCCCCTCCTAACCATTGTCCTACACTACCTCCTAGTCAGATCCCTCCCAATCCCAGCAACAGCACCTACAAGGTAGGTGTCATCTCCAAATTAAAATGAAGAAACTCATGTTAGGGAAAAATCTTGCAATTCCAGAAGGATGCAATCATTTGGTTTTACCTTCTGTCAGGTCTTCCCTGCACTGGCCTCATTTCCTTTCTTGCCAGAAGGTGTTCAGTACTGGCCCCACCAGTCCTTGAGAGACACTGCCCTCTTTATGGTGGGCTGGCAGGAGGTGCCATGATGCTCAATTCTATTTACGCCATCTTAGTTCTGAAAGTCTTTAGAGTGGACTCACCATGTCTCCACCTTCCTTTACCTTTCACAAAGTGTTATGCCTATGTTATCTCATTCCAACTTGCCAACAACCCTGATGAAAATGAGATTTAGAGACTTTAAGAGACAGGCACAAGGCGAAAAAGTAGTTCTCAGTAGTGCAAAGGGAATTTGAATGTAAACTCGCCATGTTTGCGCTAGTTACGACGTTTAGTTGTGATTTCTCCCTGAGTGCTTCAATGCAACATGAATGCATTAAGAACCGAGTGCCTAATGATGTGATCACGACACCCTAGCTTGGAAGCCTCTTAGGGAAGCCCATCATTTTTGGAATGAAGAATAAACTCTCTGGTTTGATATATGCTATCCCCCTACCAACTTTTCCAGCCCCGTCCTTCATTTCTGCCCCAGCCATACCCTCTCCACTCAAGCCATGTCAGAGCAGCTACCATTGCAGAAAATACCTTGTCCCTTCATTCATCCAGGCTTTGTCCCCTGCCCCATTCACTGCCTGGAAAACACTGAATCCTCTTTCAAAGCCCAACACAAGTATTACCCTCTCTGAACTGTTACCCCAAACCTCTATCCCATCAAAAACAATTGCTGTCAACACTCTGTAAATACACACCATACTACACTGTAACTGTTTGCTTACATATTTCTCTTCCCACTAGAATGAATGTCCTTCAAGAGCAGCAATGATTCCATTCATTTAGTGCCCACTACCTAGCTCCATGTGCCTGGTATCTAGGAGGCACCTGCAAATGGGTTTTTCTTACTGCTTTTAGCTAAATATGCTGAGTATCTCCTATGTGCCAGGACACTTATCAAAGTGTTTTGCCTGTAATAACATATTCACTTCTCACAACAACCCTATCAGGTGGGTCCTATCTTCTTCCCCACTCTGCAAACGAAGAACCTGGGCACAGGTGAAACAAATTTCCCAGGTAACCCAGTTAGTAAGTGGCAGAAGCAAAACTCAGACCAGGCACCAGGGCTCCAGAGCCCCTGTGCTCTTGGCAACTCTGCTACAGTGACCCTTGTTTGTTGGTGAAAGGTGTGTCACATGAATGAACAAACCACCCAAAGCTCTCACAGTATTAGCAGTTTGCCAAGTTTGATCCTATATCTAAAAGGAGGGCGATTAGGAAACCTCAATAGTAAGAGAGCCTGAATTCCCAGTTTCACCAAAAGTGAAAACTGCAAAAATTTTCTTCCCCTACGAAAAGAGTATTGGTGCAGCATCAGGTTTCCTTTGTCTCTTACAAAGGTCTTGGAAATAATACGATCTGACGGCATCCTATCTCCACCCTGGTTTGTGACAGCTATTGTATTTCTTTATCATCCGTTCAAAAACCATGTATAAATCCTATAAAGGTTATAATTAGATGCAGAGCCTCTGGTTGGCTCCCTTTTTTTCCTGGTTGTACAGAAGATAATTTGCAGGGTGGGAAGAGGGGAACTGGCAGTCACATTCCCTCTGGCCCCCGTACGGTGTTAGATAAGCACGGAAACCTGGGTAATTTCCTTGAAGTGACTCCTGACCTAAGCAGAAGAATGGGACCATTTTCTCCTTCTCAAACACACGATAAAGAATGTATCCTTGGGTTGATTCTCCAACTGAACTATGTGCCACTGCAGAGCAGAAGTGAAGTGCGAGTTAGGATGAATTTTCTCGCCTCTTCCAAGTCCGTGAGAGAACCTTATGGCATTCTCTATCTAAGTCAATAAACATCTGAGGGCCCCCAAACATGGTGTTATTGTTTATGGCAGAGACCCAGGTGGGCCTTCCTCAAGGAGCTTCACATCCACTGGAGAGAGTCATATGATCCCCAGACCATAACACACGTATACTTAAATTATGGCTAAGATGGGGATAAAAGAAAAGTGCTAGAATGGGTCGTAGGAAGAAGAAATTTTCATAGAAAAATGGGAAATGCTTCATGGATGGGGAGTCCTTTTAGCATTCCATGATTGAAAGGAAAATGAGCTCACTGATCTCATTAATTCTCATAAGCTCTTATCAAATAGTTTAGAGCTGGCAGAATAACACAATTTTACAGAGAAGTATAATATTGAAGGAAATAGAAATTTAGAAAGGAATATGTTATGGTTTGGAAATGGTTTGTCACCACCAAAACGCAGTGCGCAATTTGCTCCCCAGTGTGTCAGTGTTGGGAGGTGGGGCCCAGTGGAAGGTGTTTGGGTAAATGGGGGTGGGTCCCTCGTGAATAACCTGGTGCCATTCTCAAGGTAGCGTGTTTTTGCTCTGGCGAGATTGGATTAGCTCTCTCAGGAATGGATTAGTTATCTCGAGAGTGGGGTGTTATAAAGCCAGACACCCACTGGGTTCACTCTCTGTGCACATGTCCACTTCCCCTTTGACCTTCCCTGCCCTGCTTTGACCTAGCACATGGCCCTCAGCAGAAGCTAAGCAGATGCCAGCACCATGCTTACCGTACTTCCTCACCTGCAGAACTCTTCTTTATAAATTACCCAGCCTCAGGTATTCTCTTATAACAACATGAAACAGACTAAGACAGGATAATAGAGGGTATGTTGATAATAAACAGCATTTAACAAATGCCTGCCAAATACCAGATGCTTTTCATATATTCTTTGATATAATCCATATAGGACACTTGCAAGGCTGGTGTTATTGGCCCATTGTCCAGCTGAAGAAACTGAAGCTCAACAAAATTAAGTAATTTGCCCAGTTCACAAAGTTCTTAATTGCCAAAACCAGGATTTGGAATGAGGTCTATCTTTTATGGCCTTGGCTTTTTCTAGTTCACCATGCTGTTTAAAAAAAAAAAAAATCATGAAAGGCAAATAAGTGATTGATGTCGTTCTTCCTGAAGGACATGAAAGGAATGTGCAAACAGCACAGTCATTTTCTATAGTAAAATCTTTTAATTATGACCCAAATCACAGCACTGCAGTGATAAGCTGATTGTGAGCTCACCTGAAGTCAAAGCGCTTCCCGGCAAGTTCAGCGGCAACACGTCGGCCCCTTTTCTATTATCAAATAGAGAACCCCAGCAAGGTGTGTTTTATCCAACGTGGACCAGAATGTTATAGAGTGAGACATTTATAAGGATGCCAGCAGGAAGTGAAAGAAATGAAAAAGGGAGAGTTTGCAACTTATTATCTCTAAAACTTCATTTGGAGACCTACTATTATTACCTTTTGGGAAATAAAGTGCCTGTACATCCATTTTGAGGACTGTTTTGCAGGATATTTACAGGGAGCATAAAGGCCCTGAATGAACAGGTTAACAGGATTGTGTGGCTGGGTGCATCCGTCTAACCTGATAGGTTTAGAACCAATTCTGCAGCCCGGATGAAGCTTCCGTGTCTCAGGCTGTACTCAGGGTTCACTAATGGGCTGCTTTTCATAAGTAACGAGATGACTCATGTCATTTGTTTCCCAAGGTAGGCAACGTTTTCTATCGTTATTTTTAATGATTTATTTACCCTTCATCATATTGAACACTGTCAATACTTATAAAACACATTGGAATCATCTGGCCCAAAATAGTCTAAGCTTTTCTTTTTTTAAAACTTCTCTGAATCAGGCAATTGCTTCACAGAACTTCAGTTTATTACCTGTTTATTCTTTTATATTACATCAGATATATATATGTATATGTGTATAAAAATGTATGTGAGATATATATATATACACACGCACACACACACTGGATAGTACAATTCTGCAATTGGAATTGGGCCAAGGCTTCCCCAATTCTACTTGCACCCCTATTTCCAATGGTAGATGATAGAGGAGAATATGCTTGAGGATTCCAAGTCAAAGGATCTGCCAGCACTTAGAAGAGGAAGACAAAAGAATAGGAAAGAGGAAGAATATCCTGGAAAAAAAAGTAAACTTCTGCAAGATCCAATAAAATGCTGTGTTTTAATTAAACCCAATATTCCTACTAAGTCACCCTTGACAACAATACATCTCATCTTGAATTAATTTCTCTGTAACAACATGAGAGCCAATCTCATCAGCTATTGGGGCAAGAAAAATTCACCAAGACCATGGAATTTATCCATTTCTTCAACATTTACCAAGAACCTACCCTTATTACCCTATGCTCATCACTATACTTCCAGTTTTAAGTAATGAAAATAGAGGATTAGTAAAGGTTAAAAACAATCTATTCCTCAATATTTATAGTCAACCTATTGACTATGCATACTTGTCACCAATATGGGTATAACTTCTGACTGTCTCTGGCATGGATAATTTATTCATTTGAAAAGTTTGTAATTGTGCTCTCAGGCCCTAAGCAATAAGTACACCTCCTAAGTCTAATGAAGATATAAAGGCATGCTAAGTCATTTTCATCAAAGTCCTAACATTAATATATAACTGAAGGAAATTTGGTTTACTGTGTTGTTGCATTAAGGAAAAAGGAAAAAAAGGTGACTTTCCATGACAAGGAAAATATCAAAAGATAAATGCTAAAATTTTAATGAAAATCATTCAAGCTTGCCCCATAGGAAGTTTAGTGAATAAATTCTGAGTACTGGGCTCATACTTTAGAGGAATTTTAATGGTTAATTTTGTTCATTTACAAAAGGAGGGTGTGTGGATAATATGACCCCAGTGATTGGCAGGGCAATTGCAAGCCCGAAAGACACGAGAAAAATGCAAAGATAACTCCAAGTTTCCATGGAGCATTGCCATGTTACTATAGTTTCATCTCAGTGAAGGGTGCTCTCAGCACCAAGCAAGTGTGTGACATAATCCCTCAGGGAAACTGGGTGCAAAACTGGACTCCACTAAGGAGGAAGACACCTTGGCAGAAGCCCTGGCTGGCCTGAAGGCCAATTTTGCCTGTGAAACCTGGGACAAACGGTAAATACCGGGAGTTTGAGGTTGGCTCTCAAATGGAGGGACAGGTATGGAGTAGGAATGTTCAAGATATTCTCTGAAGCAAAATGATGTGACTACCTGTTCCTCCCAGGTTTTAATCTGGAGCTCCATGTGCCTCTGGCCAGACCTCTGTGACAGTAGGTGAAGGCAAAAGCCAGACAGCCCCTGGGCCACTTTTTCCTATGTAAGGACACTAGCAGGTACAGAACACAACGTTCTGAGTTTAGGGGTCAGGTGGGCCAAGAATTATGCCAAGATGACTTGATGTGAAATAAGAACCACCTCATTTTCTTGGGAGCAGCTGGTCTGTCCCAGTACCCCAGAGCAACCACGACCTCAGAGAATGATGTGTTTATTTATATGAAGCTGGGTGCTGACACTCATCATTTTCATAATTACAGTATTTCTCATCTCCCCTATTTCCATGGGCCAAGCATAAAGTGTGCAGGGAAGCAACTACCTATATGTGCTTCTATTTACTCAAGTTTACAGCCATCGTACAGTGCTGATTAATCCTCCCTTCTCCGTGACACTGAGGCGGTCGCATTCTAATGCCATCTTTATTATTGTTCGGCAGATCCCATACTACTGCATACAGAAATAGTGTAAATCACGGAACTAGTGTTTGAGGTCCATAAAATGCAAGGTTATGAATATTTCATTACTATACATTTTATTTCCCTGTCTATTCTGCATCTCCCAAAATGTTGTTTGTTTATTTATTGGCTCACTCTTCACCAACTATACTTAATATAAGGTGTGGACTGGATCACCAACCCCAGGCTTGTGGCCTGAGCGACATTTGAAAATAATGATAGATACATTTTTTTTAATCCTTTTTCAACCCATTTATACTTGACTGCCAGGTTATTTCACTAACAGGAGTTTTAGCTTCTTCTTCATAATTGCATTGATTTGCAAGCCCCACGAATTGACTCCCAAACATTTCTCCTGTGAACTATGGCTACGTATTTAAATTTTTCTCAACGCCCCATTGTATCTGTCTTTGGCTGAAGTAAGCAGTTAGACTTTCGCTGCAGATCTTGGCAATGAAAGACACATTGTGCAAGTGCAATTAGCTTCACTCCCTGCGCTGGTTCAAATGATTTGTATGAATCAGCTGGTCCTGCAAAAGATGCAGCCATTATCACCTGCTTCTGAGTTTTCTTTTAACCACAAAATTCATATTAGTAAATAGCCAGAGGGATTCAATCTTAGCAAAATCAGAATCTGAGTCCCCAGCATTAAGGTGCTAACTTCTCTCCTGCTATAGGGCATAGTAGATATTAATACAACTCTTTGGTACAGGCTGCAAAATATATAAAATGTCATAATTGTATCTGCAATTCAGCAATGAAACAATTTTCCTCCTTTCTTCACTGTCATCAGCATAATAGCAGCCTATGGGATTTGTATTTTCTGGCTGTGAGCCCTTTTATGGGCTGTAGAAAAAAAATACAAGCAGGTTAGTTTCACAGCTCTGAGAAGGCCTCATGACAGAAATATTGCTTTTAATGTTATTGTCTCTTTCTAGCTTGTAACCCACTCTCTTTGGGTACAGAGACTTCTGTGCTGATGCAGCAGCACTTATGTTTTCCTGATAAACCCCTATGTTCCCTGCCTGGTTCCCCCCACCCATGTGGACAGGGAAATAATTAACCAGCTTTCAAGACCATGCTATGTTATCTATAGATAAAGGGGAAACATGAGTTGGGAGGGGTTTAGTCAGGGGCGAATGAAGTCGAAAGGAAGCATGTCTCCAAGGTTTCTCTTGGAGACATAAAAGAACATAAGAAAGATGCATTCTGAGTGAATCTTCACATCCCGTTTATTTTGCTAGCCAAGACAAATATCACAGCTCGTATCTAACATTTGAAAAGCAGGGCCAAATAAAATGATGGATTAATAAGTCCAAGGACAGAATAATAGAAGGAAAATATATTATAGAGAATGATGCCCATGTCAATCTGAAAGAGGCGGTGGGGGTTGACGGGGGGTGAAGCTGAAATAGAGTTGGGGAAAAAAATGTACCATAGCAACCTTAAATAGAAACACCCTCCTGTAGTTATGCTAAACATTAATTAACGTTACTCAAGACCCCTATGGTAGTATTACTTCAGAAACAGGTATCTTCAGACCATTTGCAATTCTTTTTGCTATAACCTACACTATGGGCATCATGAATTGAACACCAGGCTAAATGTTCCCTCTATAATTATTGGTAATAATATTCTGTGCACAGTTATCTCCCCCATCATCATCTGTGATGAGGCTAATCCAGTACTTTCTGCATGAACTGTTACAATGCCCAAAGCAGCAGGACGGAATATTATCAAGCGTGAGTTTACCGATGGAAAACCTAATGTGACGGAGTTTATTTCTAGAAAATAGGCGAGGGATGGAATTTGTTAGATTCAGCCATACAGACAGACACCTGTATCGCTCTCCCAGGCGACTCACTCAAGTGACCATTTCTCATAATGGTTTCATGTCAGTCCTAGGAAACAACCTAAATACATTTCTATAAAACTAAGAAAATAATTCTCTAGTCAAGAGGCAGGTCTTTAATGAGAGATGAGGCGATCTGAATTCTGCTAGAATCCTAGCCACTTTACCTGGCAATGTTCTGCTGACCATTCTATGACTCATAAATGGTGAAAGATAGACTATAGAAAGGCAACTCTTTAGGAAAAAATATAATTTTAAGATCCATAAGTGGCCCAGATAGCCCCAGAAACAGTTTTTCTATTGTATTTTAAAACTAAGTAACCAGACCAATAGTTTTGCAAGTGACAGATTCTTATTTAAATAGAATTGTTCCAGATGTCCTATAAAAGGAATTAATAGAAAGGCTAGAAGTTACTAAAAAGCACTACACGGTCGTAAAATAGAAAAACTGTCATACGCGTTAGACCCTTCTTGAACTCTAAGATTATAACAAGGAGACCATGGTTGTGCCCACATATAAGAAAAAAAACTGCAGCATATGAAAATTCAAATTTACAAACCAGATCAATTAATGGGTGATTATTCACACTATAAAAGGATTTATCGCTTTACAAATGGATTCCCTGCAGGGTTCCATTTTAATAACTGAGCTCTCTCAGTGTTAGGAGTCACTGCCAATTAAAAGTCAATCAGAAGTGAAGATAAAGCGCCTCTGAAATTAAAATGTATGTCAATGGAAAATCATCTCATCATAGAGTTACAAAAATTTGCATGACAGGCAACTTTGTGGGGACACAGAATTTATTTCACAAGCCTTTATTGAGCACCTACTATAAACTCATCTGGTCCTCAGAGTCACTGCCGAGAGATCTCAGGGAGAATAAACGACCCCTGCCTTTGGGACTGCCAGTGTGGTGGCAGCAGTGTGCTAGGAAGGTGGTGCCATCACCATTCTTGGGGGGACAATACTTTCTTGTGGAAGTTGGTCCTGTACATTGTCAGTTCCCATCTACCAAATGCCCAGGGAGCTCCCCTGTCATTGCATCAACCACAAAATGTCCCTACACATTTCCCAACAGTTTTGTACCACCACCCACGCACCACGGTTGAGAGCCTTTGAGGCACTCAGAAAGTCTGCTGGGATCTTAGGACATCAGTGCTAAGCAGGGGACATGTCAGAGGCTGTGACGTTCAACTCTTTCCTTTGGGTGAGGAGGAACCGGAGGTCAAAAGAAACAAGGTGGCCGGGCCCGTCACGCCCACTGCACGAATCTTTCTATTAAACAAATTTCTTTGGAGAAAGTGAGGATGCTTGATGTCTACTGTCCAAACTTAACTATCTTCTCCTTCAAATTCTCTCCATGTTTTCCTTGTTTTCCCTCTTCATCTCTGCCCTCTCCCCCCATTTTTAGGGAAGGCGTATTCTTACTCTTTGGAAGTGTCAGCTTCCACATGTTCCCTGGAACCTCTCTTCCCAGGGCTTTGCTTCTTCCAGTACTAGGAGTTTAGAATAGAAAGTGAGTAGGTGAAAATCTAGCCCACTGATCCCAATGGTGTTGTGGGAAAGATTCTCTATCAACCCAAGGAGAGTCCTCTGCTGGGGGCGGAAGGAGGGGAGAAGGTTTGGAACAG
The DNA here is from genome assembly GCA_028533085.1 of Varecia variegata. Lineage (NCBI taxonomy): Eukaryota > Metazoa > Chordata > Mammalia > Primates > Lemuridae > Varecia > Varecia variegata. The sequence goes on from CM052443.1 coordinate 75,349,182, forward strand.
CTGTCTGGGGTCGATAGGGTGTAACGACAAGACAAATAAACGAAAATCTTTTTTTCTTGTGCTCAGTTCTGCTAGGGTTCAGCTGATGAGATTACACAAAACCCTAACTGACCTAATCAGCACATTTTCGTTATTTTCTTCAGCAGCTTTCAGCAGTCGAAGAATGTGAGAAGAGAAAGCCCTCTTGGAAGTCGTCCATAGCTGATGAATGGCTAAATGGAACAAGAATGAGGGATTTGGATGTGACAGCAATGTATCACTGAAATGGCTGGCCGTAAGGCCCATGCTGGAGGGGCTAAGGGACACAACAGGTGATCTGGATCCCCTCAACTGGAAAGCTCCGAGGAGCCAGAGGCATTTGACATGCTAACTCTGGCGATGAGAGAACGGAAGAAAGGGAGTTTCAGATCTCAAACGGGCAACGGTTTTGTGGAATTGTGTTGTCTCTGCTGTGGCCAGCTGGTGTGGTTGAAGCAGAGTAGGAATGAACTTATTAAGATAAATGTTAAAGCCCCTAAAAATGGCATGGAAAGAGAGAATGAGACAGGTGCTGAAGTCATTTTGTAAAGTAAATGGAAGTGAATTTGAAAAGAATGACTCAAATTTCCATTAAAATGCCTCTGGGACAAAAGATTACAAGAAGATATGCAACAATTCTCAACTGCGATCATATTAGTAAAATGCATTTGGGAACCCTAAAATAAGTCTTCATTTATGCACTGAATTTGTATTGATGTCATTATTATTCAATGGATTGGTAGGTATTTTGGATACATAGTGTGCATTAGTGTAAACAGTGTGAATATCAACCCTGTGTCAGACATGGTGTACTGAGCAGTGTGTTATTTACAGTGGGGGATAAACAGGTACCTGCCCTTAAGGAGTTTACAGGCCCCTGAAGGAGGAGGAAGAAGAGTCAGTCTCCACAGGTATGTCATCATAGGAGTGATGCCTAACCCAGACTCTAGAGTCAAGGAAGGCTTCCGGGATGAGGCAACATCTAAGCTTGGACTTGAAAGATAATATGAGTTAAAGAAGCCAAAGGTGATACGTGCCAGGTGCTAGCAAAGAGAACAGTAGGAGCAAAACCTCAGAAGTAGGCAGAAAAGAGCAACGCGCACAGAAGGGACTGAGGGTATGGCACTATGAACAGAGAGAGTGGTAGGTGCTAAATGGGCAAGGACCTCTTGAATCACTCTCAGGAGTTACCATTTTAGCCTGAGAGCACAGAAAGCCATTAAGAGATTTTCACACCGGAAGAATGACACGATCAGATCTGCATTTTAGAAAGTGCATTCCGGTTGCCATTTAGAGAATGCATTAGTGTGAAGAGGGCAGACCTGGGTATAGAAAGGCCAGTTATACTGGGTTCTTGTACCAGCGAGAGAGGAGGAAGACTGGAAGCTAACACTCAAGACTTCTGCCTTACACAAACAAGAAGGCAGTGGTACAAATCTCAGACCTTGGAGCAGCTGGTTTGAGTGAGGGGAGTGGGAAGATGATGGTCCTGTCCCGTTTTAGACATATTGAGTTTGCGGTGCCAATGCGAGATGCCAGCTAGTATCGTCAATGGACAGGTGTGAAGTGGGCCTGGAGGTCAGATGGAAGATCGGGGCTGTGAGGGGTGTAGGAGTCCTTCCATGTAACTGAGGCCCTGGGAAAGGAGGACACACACCGGGGCCGACGGGAAGAGGGTGGTGGCGGGAAGCCTTCAGGACTCTGTGTGTAGCAATCATGCAGTAGTTCAGGCAAAGGATGATGCTGGTCTAATAAGCTAAAAGGCCATAGCAGTGCGGGGGTGGGAGGGAAGGGTTATGGGTGGATTTCAGAGACATTATAGAGGTGGTTCCAAAGCCTCCGTTTGTGAAGCCCCAGATGTCTTCAATTGCAATAAATGCTTGTTTGACCCAGGTGCTTCAGAAAGAAATCTTTACTGTGTTTTCTATTTAAGAGGATGGTGGAGCCAGTTCAGATATCCCAAAACCGAAGACATTCGGACTAACTCTAACTACCACTACAAAAGGGAATTTTCTATAATATACAATCGTTTAGAGCCTGAGGCTAAAATCCTGTAGTATAAGGAAGTCTGGAGGGGGTACGCTGTCAACAAGTAAACAATTTGATAGCAAAGATAAATATTCATTGATCCCCAATATATCTCCATTTCTTTCTGTAATCGGTGCTTCCTCACTGTCTTCTATTTGACCTGAAATCTGGTTCCCTTCTCGAAGGCCCTAGGGGAGAGCCTGTACTTCCTGGCAAACCAGGATATACCCTCTTTATTTTTGAATGAAGCCGTCATCCACATAGCTTCCTAAAAGCCAGTTTGCTGAATTTTTGTTCTCTCTCCTTTTTCTGAATTAGTTTCTCTGTCTGGAGAAATTCTGTCTTAGGGTGGCTTCCATTCTCAAGTCATTCCTAATTGGCCTGCCTATGGGTCGATAATGTCACTTCTTTGGCTTCCCGTCCCTACCTGACCCAACTCACCTTGCTTTTCTGCCCGCAGGCAGTGTACGGATAGCTTCCCTCACCCTCAGCCCGGCCTCCACTCTCAGCTGCTGACTCCCTCGCAGCTCCCCAAACCACCATGCATTTTAAAATCAGTGTTTTAAAACTTTACCTCTTCATTTGAGAGCAACTTAAGTTGGAAGATTTCTTAGTTTTAATGTAAAAAATGGGGATAATACATGTTTATTACAGGGCCTGGCACATGGTTAGAGCTCAGCAAATCTTAGCCAACATTCCTATCATTGCTGGGGTTTAAGTCCCAGCTTCCACATTCTCCGGCTGGGACTGGGCACTTACTCTCTGTGACCCTCAGTTTCCTCATTTGAAAAATGGGCATTATAACGCCTGCCTACCTCTCAGAGTTAAGAGGTTCCAATAGGAGACAATAAATAAAAATACCTTGCATGTTGCAGAAATTTGTGGAAGTGTTACTTTTTTGAAGTTTTTTTTGAAGGTAGTGCCTTGCCTCGGTGTTGTCACTAGGAAAATCAATAACTGCATGGACCGCTAACGAGGGCTATAGAAGGTGTAGGAAATCAAAAATCTGACTTCTTATAATTTTGTCAAACAGCTGCCTTTAAGAACTGATATGTGAAGGATATACAAGGATTCTCTAACTTTTAAGTTAAATTCTTGAAAAACAACATACCTCAACCATTAATACTTAACTCCCAATAAAATGTCTTCTCTGAATTACTTAATAATATGAAGCTACTACAGTTAAGGATTCCGTGAATCATGTTCTGCCTTATTTATAAAGATCCCATTGAAAACATTTGTCCATTCTTTTGTTCAGCATTTATAAGGACTGACACAATAAATACCACTAAAAATGTTAGGATGAAATTCAGTGTCTCTTTGTAAATGATTATGATTCTACCTATGATATAATATAAACTATGTAACATTTCCTTCACTCTTTCTTAATCTGCACCTTGGCTTATTAAAAGGATTCCACGTGGCCTGGCACTGGTCAGCTGACAAGGATTGAGGTCAGCTGGGGACCAGCGGGTCATTTTCCCCTCTGATGAGGTCCCCGAGTCTCCGCTCTGCACATCCCTGCTGTCCTCTGCTTGCTCAGGGTTTCTGCTTACAGCTTACACAGTCCAGGTGCTACCTTGTGACCTTGTTTCAGCTTCAACTCTCATCACATACTGGACAATGTCTTTCTTTCCTGCACTTCAAATTCCTGAGGGAAGAGCTGTGACTGCCAAAGCCGAGCACTTGCACATCTGTTTCTGCAGAGCCCCTTGTGCCAGGCCCATGATGTCCGCTGGCAAACTCGAGCAGGGCCGCCTGGGAACGGGGGACCATTCCCAGGCCAGCCAGGGCAGAGCTGATGATCAAGAACATGCTGTCCAGGTGTTTTCCCTTACGGAGCCTTACTCTTTCACCTTGATTTGTGCTTTTGTTTCATTTCTATTGGTTTGTTTTTTATGGTACATAGAAAATTTCTAATGTCTACCTCTAAGCCTTTTTTAGAATACAGATTTTTTTTTTTAAATGTATGAGTAGATTGACTTGGAAATATTTTTTGGTAAACACTAAATCAAGTGTTTAGGAACTAGTAACTTCCTAAAAAAAAAATAAAAATAAAATCTAGTTACCTGTGAGATTTTTTAAAGGATCCTAAGTAATTAAGATTTTACTATAACAAAAGGTCACTCCTACATAATCCACAGATGATGAAGTACCTGTATTTGTCAGTGTTAGTAGTACAAAGACACATGAGACATTGTGCTCTTCTTATTCCATGTCTAACTCAGTTTCCAATGTAGGATCTTACCAGTCCTGAAATTGAACATATGCAGTTTTGTGCTGGAGTCAGCTCACACTAGTTCATGAGAGTTGATTGTTAAACTTTCAGGAGACTTATGAGCTGTTAAACACAGCCATTATTAAAATTAAATAGAAGGAAGACCAGGTGCTGTGGCTCATGCCTGTAAACCCAGCACTTTGGAAGGCCAAAGAGGGAGGATCTCTTGAGGCCAAAAGTTTGAGACCAGCCTGGGCAACATGGTGGGACCTTGTCTCTACAAATAAAAAAATTAAATATAAGGAATATACATCAACATAATAAAGGTTATATATGATAAATCCACAGCTAACATCATATTAAACGGGAAAAGTTGAAAGCTTTTCCTCTAAGATCTGGAACTAGAAAAAGATGCTCACTTTCACCACTTCTATTCAGCATAGTACTGAAAGTCCTAGTTAGAGCAAGCAGGCAAGAGAAAGAAATAAAGGGCAACCAAATTGAAAATAAGGAAGTCAAATTGTCCCATTGTGTGGATGATATGATCTTACACATAGAAAACCCTAAAGACTCTGCCAAAAAACTATTAGAACTAATAAATGAATTCAGTAAATTTGCAGTCTACAAAAGAAACATACCAAAAAATATTTTTATACACTAATAGTGAATTATCTGAAAAATAAATAAAGAAAACAATCCCATTTGCAATAGCTAAAAATAGATATATACTCAGGAATAAATTTAAGCAGGAACTTGAAAGATCTCTACAATGAAATGAAAACTATGAAAAACTGATGAAAGAAATTAAAGAGGACACAAATATTAATAAATGGAAAGATATCCATGCTCATAAATTAGAAGAATTAATATTGTTAAAATGTTCATACTACCCAAAGTAATGTAAATATTCAATGCAATCCCTACCAAATTATCAATGACATTCTTCACAGATATAGAAAACAATTCTAAAACTTCTATGGAACCACAAAAGATCCTGAATGGCCAAAGTGATTCTTGAGCAAAAAGAACAAAGCTGGAGACATCATATTACCTGACTTCAAAATATACTGCAAAGCTATAGTAACTAAAACAGCATGGTACTGGCATAATAACAGACATGTAGACCAGTGAAACAGAATAGAGAAGCCAGAAACAAATCCATGCATTTACAGCCAACTGATTTTTATTTTATTTTTTTTTTTGGTAGAGACAGAGTGATACTCCTGCCTTCGTCTCCCAAAGTGCTGGGATTACAGGCATGAGCCACCACACCCAGCCCCAACTGATTTTTGACCCAAGAACACACACTGGAGAAAGGATAGTCTCTTCAATAAATGGCATTGGGGAAACTGGATATCAATGAAACTGGACTCCTATCTCTTACCCTATACAAAAATCAACGTAGAATTCATTAAAGGCTTAAATGTAAGACCTGAAACTATGAAACTATTAGGAGAAAATATAACAAAACTCTTCATGATATTGGTCTAGGCGAGGATTTTTTGGATAAGACCTCAAAAGCACAGGCAACAAAAGCAAAATTAGAAAAATGAGAATATATCAAATTAAAAAGCTTCAGAAAAAAAAAAGAAGACAATTAACAGAGTGAAGAGACAACCTATAAAATGGGAGAAATATTTGTAAGCTATTCATCTGACAAGGGATTAATTTCCAGAATATATAAAGAATAAACAACTCAGTAGAAAACAAACAAAGAATCTGATTTTAAAATGGACAAAAGGCCTGAGTAGATGCTTCTCTAAAGAAGATTTACAAATGGCCAACAAATATATGAGCAAATGCTCTATATCGCTAATAATCAGGGAAATGCAAATCAAAACCACGATAAGGTATCATCTCAGTTAGAAAGGCTATTATCAAAAAGACAAAAAATAACAAATGCTGGTGAGGATGTGGAGAAGGGGGACTTTTATACACTGCTGGTAGGAATGCAAATTAGTACAACCACTATGGACAACAATATGGAGGTTCCTCAAAAATCTAAAAATAGAACTACCATATTACCTAGCAATCCCACTATTGGATATATATCCAAAGGAAAAGAAGTCAGTATGTTGAAAAGATATCTGCTTATGTTTATCACAACACTATTCATAATATCCAACATATGGAATCAACCTAAGTGTCCATCCAGGGATGAATGGATTTTTTAAAATGTGGTATGTATACACAATGGAATACTATTCAGCCATAAAAAAAGAATAAAATCCCATCGTTTGTGACAACATGGATGAACCTGGAGGACATTATGTTAAGTGAAATAAGCCAGGCATAGAAGGTCAAACACTGCATGATCTCACTCCTATGTGGGATATAAAAATGTTGATCTCATTGAAGTAGAGAGTGGAATAGTGGTTAGCAGAGGTTGGAGAAGGTACATGGTATGGGGAGAGGGAGAGGGTCCATGGCTACTATGTTACAGTTAGATAAGAGAAATAAGTTCCAGTGTTCTATCACACAGTAGGTTAAATATAACTAACAATAATGTATTGTATATTTTCAAAGAGCTGGAAGAGAGGATTTTGAATGTTCTTACCACAAGGAAATGATAAATGTTTGAGATGATGGGTATGCTAATTACCCTGATTTGATCATTACACAATGTGTACTTCTATGGAAACATCACGCTATACCCCATATATATGTACACTTATGTGTTGATTAAAAATAAAATAAAACAAAATGAAAATATTAAATTATATCAGCTCACAATTGAACAACTTATATTAACAGCAAAGGTAATAAATATTCAAAACTCATCATTTCCTTATAGGTTTAATACATTTCACTCTTATCTCTGCTTCTGCTTAATCTAGTGTATTTTTATGATTTGAATACTATGTGACAGTGTGCTGCTGCACATTTCTTCCCTCCTCCACGTGCAGTGGCATCATGTGGGCAGCTTGAAATCACAGATGATGGGAGTATTTACACCACAGAAATAGGCAAATATTACAAATGTTTCTCCTCCTTCCTACATCTCTAACTTCCCAGAGAGCCAGTTAAATATTCACCAACACATCACTGAGCATATGTTATACAAATTGAACATAAAACTTTTAAATTTGCTCAAATTTGCAACAATTTTAGGGTTGGATAAAGGATACTTCAAAACTAAGTTTGGAGACCATTGCTGTAACACTGAGTTACCTACCTATAAGTCCGTTAAATTTTCTCACCAATAGCATAAGCATTGAAACCTTTATCTATCACCCCCTACATTTAACAGCTTTACTGCTAACCTTCTAGAAAATTTCACAATGCATTTTTGAACGTGGAGAGAGGTGGTCTCTGAAGCTTATACATATAAACCCACATATATGCACCTGTACAAAATGCCCAACTGAGCATGGTAGCACCATTCACCTAGTTAAGGGAGTTTAAGCCTTTAGAAACAATTACGACTTCCATTTAAATTCAGATGTTTTACTGTCTCACCCACTCCACATATTCTTAAAAGCAAATGAAGATTTATACTAACTTTTTATTCCACATTTTTGATTCATGATGACCTCATTAACTACCAAACAAATTAGTCCTAATTATAACCTTTTGAAACATTACTGCATTAATAGGGTGTGGAAGAGAATTACTGATTGCATCTCTCCCGTTAATGTATTTTGTCACTTAAGACATTGCCAAAGTGGTTGAGTGTTTCAAATTCTCTTATAAAACAACTGGACAGAGTGACAGCAAATAGAAAAAAAAAACTTATGGCCTAATCACCCTTGGAACGTATATGTAAGGGAGTGGGAACGAAGGAGCTGTGTGAATCTGGCACACTGGCAAGATGGGCCTGCCATAGGTCGATTTGTGTGATGAGCTAAGGAGTTTCCCGGGCAGATATCATCCTAATGGAAAAGAGAACCAAGCACAAGCTCGATCAGGAACAGAGCCAGAGAGGGGTGATTATTAATACATCAGAGCATCTGTCACTTGGATTAGCTCCTAGGCTAGTCCCCCCCATGTCTGAGTCCTGAGGAGAGTTGGGGTGCTATAATTAAAAATAGATATAGCTACTCAGGAGGTGCATTCTGTGATTTTAGAGCACAGGCGTTAGGCTTTGGGAACCCTCTTGTGCCATAGAAGGCTAAAGAGAAGAAAAGCACATACCCCATTTCACAATGGGATTCTGAACAGCTGTGGCATCTCATGGGCACTTGGGCATTGGTGGCACATGAGTTGGGAGGGCAGCAGCCTGCCAAAGCAGCAGCTGGGCCCATCAGAGGCTACAGTCTCCCCGGTATGGCAGTTGGGCAGATGCATCACTGTCTAGTGGGAAAAGTAGCCGTAGACATCAGCCATGGTTCTACAAACCCAGCACAGGGTATAGGGAGCAGTAGCTGAAGAACAAAAGCAAAAATGATGCATGGCAACTAATCTGACTTGTTGCTGAATTCATTCTCAATCCTTACTACCTAAGGATTCTGAGAAACATGTGGGTGAATTTGCAGAGGCCTAGAGTATTACATTAGTAGGTGATGACAAGAGTTTATGACAAAGGGTTGCATTTTTTCTGTCCTATTGGGGGATTCCTGGTGCAGATACTAAAACAAAGCCAAGAGCACCTTCTCACCCCAACTGCCAAACTGCTAGTCAATTGATGGTGTGAAAATGCAGATCGAAGCTCATGAGTTGTGCTGGTCGTTGGCTTAATTCCCCAAAGAACAGGAAAGCCATTTTGCAACTTCAGTGGAGCTTCTGCAGGCATGTGAAAATGTTCACCATGCTAGTTATGGTGCCATGACAGTGACGACCTTTTAGTGAGTTGAGGTACCAAGGTGAAGATACTTTCTTACTGGAGCATTTGGGTAACACCTAGGGTCCTTGAAGCAGGAGCCACCCTGGCTGATTGAATGATAAGCTCTCTTAGGAAATGTGAGTGAGAAAAATAGAGACAAGGGAATGATCTGTCTTCCTTCTGTGAATTAGTGAGGCTATTGGGAGGACAGAGACAATGAAAATTCTAGGCTAGTTCCCAGTGGATAATTAGGATGGAGAAACGAACCACTCCTCCCAACACCTGTCAGAACAGCATAACCTGTCATTGTGCAAATTACAAAAAAAAGACACCCCCTTTGCATGGCCAAGTTGCGAGGAAATATACCTTTCTCAGGCTGACAGCCCCTTGCGAGGGTCAAAGGTTGGCAAGCAGGAAACAGATCTCCAATTTCTCAGTGCATTTGTGCATTTTACAAAATGCACCACTTTGTGGGATAGCCCACCCCAGTGTAATGTGCCACAAAAGTAGGAGTTCATTGAATGAACCTTATGTTGAGAAACAGGGGCAAACTAGGGAGGATGTGCCCTTACAGATATGAGCCAGAGGCTTGGCTTGCAGTGCAACACAAAGAATGTGAGGCTGGAGCAGTAGCCTGGGGATTAGCCCTTCCATCTGGCCAGACAGTATATGCAGGGCATCACTTTGCAGCTCCAACAGCTGCCGGACATAAAAGACACAAAAGGCTTGGAAAAGAACTTTTTAGAATCTGAAAGTGTCATATCCATGCAAAAAAATCATTGCAGGCCTGGAAGAGATACTGGAACTGCTGGCTGTCATGTCCTCATGGGAGAGGCTAGGAAATCCATGGATGTCTCCACTGCCATTAGCTGCTCCAGGGACATAAGCGAGAGGCAGCCTCACACATTGCTGGGCTCCACACATCTACAACAATGACCTTGGCAGGTGAACCCCAAGGAATAGGGACTTTGACAGAGTTGACATAGACACACAAGGGGTGGCACATTGAGAGAAAGCAACGTCCTCTGCTGGAGATCATCCATGTCTGCACATGTGGGGAACTTGGAAAGAACGGGCTGTCGATTTATATTTGCATGACTTCAAACACAGAGGTCTGTTTAGGGGAACAGACAGCTGAACACCAAGCACCCTACATGTCAGAGGAGAGGAGGGTGATCCCTGTCTCATTTCGTCTCCTGGCTAGAACCCCACACACTCGTGTGTGCTTGGCAAGGGATGGGTGGGGCGCTGAGAGTAGCACTTTCAATGGCACTTGCAAGGACTGTCACTAAACTGTGAAACAGTGGTCACAAGCAGCCACACTTTTGAGCACTTCTACAGGACAATGTCACAGAAGGGGGCACTCTCCCCTCCTTTGCAGAAGTCCCTTGAGTTTGGGCACCTCAGGGGCTCGTGGAAGTGGAGGTCTTTGGTGCCCTTTTAAGGAGGTAGTGCTGTTTTGAGGCAGTGAAATGAGCCATTCCCAGCAGGGGTGACCCCAGGCCTGGGGACTCAGTAGGTTCAGCACAGGGGAAGTACCCATAGAAACAGCATGGGCCTGAGAGAGAAGAAGGATCATAGAGCCACATGGCCAGGGATAGATTTATTTGTGAGCATATGTGAGCTACCCTGGGACCTCCAGAGATGCCTGGATGGAGAGGTGGGGACTTGGTAGAGCACTGGGATCCAGCATTGGCATGTCATGGTAAGAGCCAGCAAAATGTGAGTGATCATAGAGTCTTACTGCCAAGGAAACTGGTGTTTTCTCTGACAACTGGAACAATGCATAAAAACTAAACTTATTTTTACAATCAGATATGGTTTGCAGTATCCTAAAAGTGCTTAAATTTTTAAGCTCAAACTTTAAAATCTAAAAATATACAGACTACTTAAATAATAGCACATCATTCTTTGCCCATATGCTCAGGCCTCCCTGGCTTTTATTTGTTCCCTGAACATGCCCAGCTTTCCTTACCTAGGGGTCTTTGCACTTGATGTTCCCTGTCTCTGGAATGATCTCTCTCAGAGCTTTATAAAGTTCACTCCTTCTTGTCATGCAGATCTCAGCTTAAATGCCTCTTCTTCAGAGAGGCTTTCTCTTGACTATAGTCACTTTCTCACATGATGGAGTTTTATGTTTTTAATAAACATTAAAATAAACTTATCACTTATTAGCTCAAATTATCTTGTTGGAATTTTTTTCTAGTTACCTGTCTATTGCCTATCTATGTCCAAAAAAATGTAGGTACCAAAAAAATGTGTCTGTTTTGTTCCCAGTTGTATTCCCTAGCATATTACTGCCTGGCACATAATAAGGGCTCCTTAAGAATTTGGCGAATCAATTGATTTTAAACATTCATTGTCAATGTCTCCGCAATTGGGAGAATTACTCATGATAGGCCAACATGAAAAAATGATGTCCCTGTACTTTTGATCTTAGTCGTTTTCCAGGTAAATGAGAACCAGGAGAACTTCTGCCTCAAACTTAGCATGTAATCTTGATTTGTTTATATGTGTTGACAGATCATTTTCAAATTCATATCTCTAACATCTTTGCACACTAACACTTTTCACATATCAATACTTTAACATTCATTTTGCTAGAACATCAGATGTCTCTGCCATTCTGAATTTGCCTTTTCTAACCCAGTGCTGTTAAAACAGCACATCACTAATGAGAATTTGTAATCTATCAGCAATATAGATGGTGACTTGTCACTACATTAGCAACACTAAAATGCTCTGTATACTTTATGGAAACTCTGATCCTCAAAATTGTGCCTGCTTTAAAAATGTAACAAGAGACAGTGTCAGACAGAATTTAAGTCCCTCTTGGGTATTTTAGTAACTTTGCATACCCACTGGGATTATGGCTAACGTTTTCCAGATCCTTTTAGGTGGCTAGTTTGACACCAAATGAGCTCCTAAGACACACTGCTGAATCATCTTCATTGGAAAGTTTTAAGAATAGAACAGGTACTACCTGTGCTAGATGGGGTGTCACCCTACTTAAAAGCTGGGACATAAACCAACTCACCCCTTGGGATTTGCTCTGGCTAGGTGATTTTCCTGTCTTTGGATAATAATTAGTCCTCCACAACTGTCAAATTTTGCTCTTAAACAAAATTATCTTAAGGGAGGGGAAAAAATCTATCTTACTCAATACTGGGGAGTTTCTATATTTTTCCCATTAAAAATACATCAGAGTGACTATTCCATCTTGAAGGGATGTTTAAGACCACAAAAGGCTGGTGACTTTTGGGAATAGTTCCTGATGTGTTTGGCACTTTTAGAATTTCTGCTGTTTTTCCTTTTTTATGTAAATCCTATCCTAGTAACCAGCATGGGGTATTTCTGAAGTTCATTTACTGCCATTTTTCTGTATTGTCCAACAGATTGTTTCTAGTACCTTCTGATGTGTGGCAGCTGTGTTTTAACAATTCCAAGTGTACCATATGAAAGTAATCAAAGACATTAACACACTAGTGTCTGCAGCTCTGGAGGTATTTCCTGCACACCGTACTGCTAGGCCATACGAAGTTGTATGTGAATTACTTTGTTTTGTTTTTTTGGTTTTGGGGTTTGGGGTTTTTTTTAACATGTTGTATTCTCTAAATACACATGAACTTGTCACATGCTTGTGTCAGTGAATCCATGTTTCTATGCACATAGTATCTCCAAAGGGCGGCATACTAAAATCTGCATTCAAGTGCCATTTTTACAGAGCATAGAATATTTCACACATTAATCTGTGCAAAGTAATCTCAGATTCCCAAAGGAGGAAATAGTTAAAGTTTACCATTTTCTCTGATATAGTGTACCCTGGGTAGAGTAGTAACGGCTAACTACATAACATCCTAATGTAAGCAGTTATTGTGAAATGTTTCACATACAGTATTTTATTATAGTAAGATTGCACTGTACTCAAAGTAAATATCCCTGCATCCCCTCCAAAGCTGAAAGAATGTGGTTAGGTTACAGAATCTGCTCATTCAGCAATTGTGTCTTATAATAAATTAGGGTTTTGAAAAAAATGGTTGCTTTGTTTATCACAAAAGGTGGGGAGAATAAAGAAAAACCTGAAAAAAGTATACTTTCAAAGTTTGTCAATTAAGCAATATGTTGTGCCATCTTGAAAGAAGATATAATCATATGCACATTTTATTATCTCACTGATTGCAATACCACTTATATAAGCAAAGTATTCAAGGATAAAGCTTAAAAATTAAGGCTCCAAATGTGACAGATGCTATCATAAGTCATATTAAGATTTAATCTAGATTACAATATATCCAATTTCACCACTCTCTTGCAATCTTTATCAAAAAATGTAAACTCTGTAATTGTTTTACTATATATTCTAGAATTGCAGTGAACATAAATATTATAGGTATCGGTAGAGATATGGATATAGATTTAGAGAGAACACCTAACATTCCATTTTAGCACACCGACTTCACTTTCCTCACTAGAGGAGATATCCTTTCAAAACATGCCTTAAACAAGGGGTTCTAGGACCCTGTGGTAAGTAGCCAAGAGCCCACATTTATTTGACATTCCATTTCTCCCCAATGACCACTACTGACAGAGCCTCAGCATGCCTGGCTCATGCAGAACTTTCACTCTTAATTAAAATAGTGACACCAAAAGCTTTTAATGGTTCCCCAAATGCTGTTATAAGGTAGAGGGTAAATGTTAGAGCTGGGGCCCGTCTTTGGGGAATAACTCTAAAATTTGGAAGCAACATTTTCTGTACTGCTTCATCCATTGCTTTCCTGTGGTCTCCCACGGGATTTTACTAGGCACTGGGCCACATCTAACCTTAACTGCTTGCTGAAGGAATCTCTTTAGAACATCTAACACCAGAAGAGTAGATTTTTCCAAAAAAAAAGAAATGGTTTAATCTTTCAACTCTACCTCTCCAATTCCTGGCTTTCTTCTGGACTCACTTGTCCTACTTCTTTACCCAGAGAAGGTCAGCAGAACTATGAATGATAATGTCCCCTCCCCAAAATAGCACCGTGAAAAGCTTACACATTATAAATCTTCAACAGAGTCTGCATTTATGGTGCACTTTTTACTGGCAAATGGCAATACCAAAGATTTCTTTATAATCTAGACTTAATTCCTGTTCTTATAATCATGCATAATGATTCTGGAGTCTAACTTAGAGATAGAGATGGATAGATTAATAAATAGATAAATAGACGTTGCTTTGAAAAAGAAGAGTTAAGGATTAGGATGACACGGAATCCTTGCCGTCTACCTCTCTGATTTCTGAGCCTTCGCTTTGCCTGTTTTTCTCAAGCAAAGAAAATTAGAAACAGTTCCTGAAAAGTTGCCATTTGGATCAGCTACTTTAATTTACATTACAAACTCTTCTGGGTGTACTTAGCATGTGCAAGGTACCATGCTATGCAGAAGGGATACGCAAAAATGAAGAAAGCCAGTGGGAGAGCTGGGCATATAAAAGAAGGGACTTTCAGGAGCAGAATAGCGGAGCATAGGCCCTGAGGTGGGAACTTGGACAGCATGCTTGGAAATCCGGAATTGGATTGACTCAGCTGAAGATTAAGCTGCATGGAGAAATAATGGGGGAGGGGGTAGGGAGGAGAAGGGGTAACAATAGGAGTGAGGCTGAAAAGGAGGCCTTCATCCAGACCAGGGGACTTTGGAAGCCAGGTTGAGGTTTAGGACATTGCTCCCTAAGCAATAGAGGGCTCCTCCTCGAGGTTTTGGAGGGACAGGGAGTGACACAATGTGATCCGACATCTCTCTTTCCTATTTACTGCTGAGGTCTTCAATTTAAAATCTCAGGAATTATTCAGGAGATCTTTAACAGCATCACCAACATCACCCAAATTTTTTGAGAACCCAGCGGTTTTAAAGCCAACTAAATCACTACAGAGAAGGCAGAAATTGCTCTGAAAATCTGTATTTTCTACTTCAAAGAAGCTGTGTGTGTAGTCGTGGTTAGTCTTAGCACAGTCATGAAGTCGAAAAGGTTTGTACTTGAAATACGCCCCTCCCCGCCACAGCCCTCCTCCTGCCTAGGCGTCTTCCTGCATCCATCTTCTGTCCTGTCCCACCAGGAAGAGGGCGCTGGCCCTCCACCCTCACCTAACCGTTAATGGGCTTGACTAATGGTTTAATGGAGGTAAGGTGCAGGGTATTATATAAAATTAATGTTAGACTCCCTTTGGGTGTGATTCACGCTGGGCACATTTTAATTTCCTTGCCTTTTCCTCCCCCAACAATGAAAACTCCACCTGATTGTTTATCCATGAAATTCCTAGGGACCAAAGGTCTTTTAGTGCCATAGTTGGAGTTAAAATCACAAATAACCCAATGAGAGAAAAATGTTGAACAAAATTTATATTGAGATGTAGATGACCAGTAGTACAGAATAAGTATTAGCAGTCAGGTTCCTAGCAGGAAATAGATGGCATGCTCAAATTAGGGTCATTCCAGGAGAATTTAATAAAGGGACTATTCACAGCATTGTGGGTAAGCCACAGGGTTAGTGCAGCACCCTGGGCTAATGAAAACACAGCTGTTACCAGTCCTAGGCCCAAGAGAAAAGGGGAGGAGGGAGCAGTTACTGGAAGCTAAAATGACAATCACTCAGAGAGCTTTGCCATAGGAGGAGCTGGGACCTTTACACAAGGGATACCACTGGCCCAAGGTGACCCCCCCACCACCCAGGGAGAGAACCAGGGGGAATAAATACCCTGATCTCACTATTACGCCTCCACTTAGTCCCTTCCCAGGACTCCCCATTGGCTGAACTCAACCGGAGGTGGAGAGCAAGCAAACTAGTTGATGAAGTTCTTATAAGTCTGCTTCCCTGTGCAGAGCCGGGTGGAAATGAGTGCAGAGTAGATCTGGACTGGACGGGTAAATGGCATATCAAGCATTGAGAGGGAGGGAGAAAGAAAGTAAAAGAACAAGCTTGGGATGGAAGTGGGAGATGTTGAAGAAGAGATTAAAACCAACCATTCTACTTGTGTTCCAGAGAATTGACTTTGTTCTTGAACACACACACACACACACACACACCCCTTTCAAAACTCAAGCAACGTACTGTTGAGAGACCTTTTTTCCTTCTAAATTCAAAGGGAGACATTTTCATGCACCCCTCATTCTGCATGGTGGCCACCCTCCTTCTTCCTGTGAAGAACAGTAGCTCATTGAAATCCAGACACTAATGAGACCTTAAAGCATGGACATAGTTCCCTGTGAGCTGCTGGTCAGTCTTCTTTTATTTTCCTGTATCCTGAAGAACCAGCAGATAAGCAAAACATTCCTTCCCTCTTCCCACAGGGCTGCCTTCCAGGCCATGCCAAGTCAGTGTCAGACGGAAATCCATGAGTTCCCGGAGTCTCCCCAACACCCCTCTCTCTTTTCTATCTCTTCCCCCAACCAGCACCCCACATCTCTAGGTCAAATCTTTGGAGCTCCTCATTCCTGGTTTTATCCTGGGAAAGTGTTTTGAAATTTCCATCTGTTCATCTTCAGTTTTCCCCAAGAATAAAATAAGATTCTTATTCCTGAAGCATCTCCATGATGAAACTCTCTTGTGAACAGAACTTTGAGGCATGATTACACTGAAAGAACCCCTTCCCACCTGCCCACATCTCACCCCCATCCCCACTCCACTTCTCACCCCTTCCCCAAAATGATTAAAGGAGGTGAAAGGACCCTTGTTTTGTCCCATGAACTTTAGGGAGTTCTTTTTCTGATCATAATTGGATAATGGGTTCCTTGATTGGTTGGACTACTTTCATAAAATATTTTCATGTTTCTTATATGTAACTAAATTATCTTTTTCTTCCCAAACTTTTATTCGGTTTTCTATAGACACCTAAAACTATGCCAAAATGTGGTGGCTTGAAGTAACAATGTGTCAACTGTCACAGTTTTATGGGATGTCTGGATGCTTCCTGCCTGCAATTTCTCACACAGTCACTGGAGGCTCCGTTGCTGGCTGTCCAAGATGGCGCTCTCACATGACTGGGCGCCCATGCTGGCTGTCGGCTGGGAGAAGAGCACCTGCCTGCGTCCTCTCTCTGAAGCTTTTGTTTCTCACAGCATGGTAGGTGAGTTCTGAGAGGAAAGTGTCTCACGATGAGCCTTCCAAAAGCTCCAGAAGGGAGCTGCCAACATCTTATATAACACACTCTCAGAAGTCCCAGCACAGCGCTTCCATCTCAAACCTGTCCCTAACATCAGCCAGGTTCAAGGAGAAAGGACTTAGACTCCCACCCACTTGCTGTGAGGAGCAGCGGGCACTTACAAAGAGGCAAAGAATGGATGATTTGGAAACCAACAAAAATTTTCCCCTCTTCTTTTGTCTTTTTCTGCCTTTGTGTTTTCCTGGAATCATAATCATTCATTTGTGCTATCATTATTCAACAGTGTGCTTAATATAGTGGAAAGAGAACTGAATTTGGAGTAAGAAGGCCGAGCTGACAATCCCACCCAGGGGCAGAACCAAGCCAAAGCGGCAGCTGGGCTCCGAGGGGCCCATGCATCTGTGCCTAGCTTTCTGCTTTTTATCCAGCTCCAGAGGAGTGGAGAGATAAGAAGAACCAATCTGCAGTTATTTCATCTCCATTTTAACGTCTCCTTCCCCCTGACAGATTAGGGGAGGGGAACTGAGCCGGCAAATTTACCTCAGAATTCAGGAGCTGGCCCCTCCCCAGCTCCGTGAGCTGATGATGAGTAGGTCTTTCCTCCGTCACCCGAAGGTCAGCGCCCATGTCCTCTCCAAACGGCATCCTGTGCACTGTATGTACAGATCCTTTCTACTAACCCCAGCTCTGTCACTTATCACCCCTGTGATTTGGGTTCGGTCACATTCAATTTTCTCATCTGGAAAATGAGGAGACTAGGTATTTCAGAGGTGTCAGGGGATCAAGATGAATAAGGTGTGTGAAAATGTTGTGAACAATAGAGCCCTAGGGACAGGTAAAGTGTTTTAACGACAGTTGCCAAAATCAGAGGTCAGGAAACTTTTTCTGTAAAAGCCCAAATCCCCCAAATTTTCAACTCTGTGAGCCACACATACTGTTTCTTTTTCGTCAACACCACTGTCGTAGTGAGGGCAAAAGTAGCCACAAATCGGCAACAGACGGGCATGGCAGATTTGGCCCTCCGGCCGTGTGTCAACTCCTGGTCCAAGTCATGATTTCACCTCAGGGGAAAGAATGGAAAGAAAAGTCAGGACAAGTAAACTCTCAATAAAATTTTTTATTTATACTTAACTGTGGTTCGGACACCAGACAAGGTTAATTACAAATGTAAAAAAGTGGGAAAATGATGTTTGATACTAACAGTTGACACAGGGCTTAAAGAGAATATTGTTAAGAGAAAATACACTGCAAGCTCCTGGGACGAGAAAGTGGGGATGTGGGAGCCTGGGCTTGGGAGATCTGTTGCAGTGGAGAAAGAAGGACTAATATTCCATTTATTCCTGATAGGAATTGAAAAGACAATGAGGGTCTATATGATTCTCAATGTGATCCCATCCCATGAACCTCCAAATCCATTATTTAACTCATGAAATGTTTAGAGTATGTGTATGTGCATATATAAATACATATGTGTGTGTGTATACATATGTGTGTGTGTGTGTGTATGTGTGTGTGTGTGTGTGTGTGTGTATATATATATATATATATATATGGAGAGAGAGAGAGAGAGAGAGAGAGAGACCAGTGAAGAGACTGGAGGCCTCATACCTGGCTCACTTGGGGAAGACCTTAAGTATTATGCCAGGATCTTAGAGTGTAGAGACAAAGAAAATCATAAAAATGTAAGCCCTAGAAACACCTAGAAATTACAGGGAGGCCTCTGGACTGTCACAAGCCCTGGCAATGGAGTGCAGAAGCATTTAACCAGATGCCCAGAGGGCAGGAGCCCCAGCTGGAGGCGCTGGTGAAAACATAGAGTGTATCGTGATGTAAAGAACGAGATTACAGCAGTCTTATAAAGCATGCCAAATACTTCCTACTAAAATGTTAAAGTTTTTAAAAAGTCACTAACTACCCCCATTATAAAGATTTTTTTTTAAAAAAAAATAAGAAATGTAAGCTACTGGTAATTTTACATGTTTTTCATAGAGATTTATCCAAAATTTACCTTTCTAGGATGAAACTATTAAGTTGCTCAGTTCTTTTTGTGAAAAGGTTTCTTATACATCATATTCTGTGCAATCACATTTCCAAAAAGTCTACTGCCAATTTTGGTTTAAAAAAATAGGAGTTAGCAATAAACACTGGGCACTTGAAGAAAGAATGTTCATAATAACAAAAGCCACCAGATAACCCTTTCTTAGAATATTGACACGTAAATGAGTGTGTTCACTTCTCTGAGCGTGAACGCTGCTAAGGGTGCCATGGTCAGCTGTGTGCCCACGTACACTGGCATAAACTTGGCACATCATATTTAATTCTTGGCTGTAGGATTGGAGTGAGCCACGGCTAATGGTGGCTGGAGAAAACATTCCAGAATGTCTTTATCTTATAGGAAAGGCACTGTGATAGAGAAGAAAGACTTTTTTACTAGGAAATGGGTGATCTGAATTTGAGCTTGAATTCTGCTACTTCTTACCTCTGTAACCAAGGTTCTAACTAGATTTCTGAGATCCTCAATTTCATCCTCTGCAACATGGTGATAATGTCTATCCTTCCATGTCACCTGCTTGTTGTGAGAATTAAATGAGAAAAAGTAGGCAGGAAAAACTTTGCAAGTTGATGAAGATACAGGAGTTCTTTTAAACTGATGTGTGAGATGAGATTGCAATGAATTCTTAGGTATTTTAAATATATTTTCAGGTTTCACTTAGGATTCAAGCATGAATCAACTGAGTAGATGTGTATTATCAATATATCAATAGTATATATCAATATATCAATATTACACATAATATTCTTTGCCTCAAGTTTTTTTCTCCTAACATTACTCACTGTCTGCAAACTGATAATGAACTAAATGAAAGCAAATAGCCAGGTTGTACACTGTGTGGTTGACACTATTGGTCCCCTCCCCAAGAGCCATCCACCCCTTCTCTCTCTCTTAACAACACTCAGGTTTTATTTATATAACTCTATACAGATTTACATGTTTATCCCCCATTTCAAGGATAAACATTAATTAGTCAAAGCCAATCATAGTAACCTCATTTCCTTTGTCAGTGACTAATTAAGAGGTGAACATGTGACTCAATTAGAACTATTGAGTGCATGATGATACAAAATGCTTACTGAGCATTTATTATATGCCAGGTACTTTTCCAAGCGCTTTGCATATATTAATGCTAGTCCTAACAACAACCCTATGAGGTAGGTTCTATGTCTGTCTAAGTTTTACAGCTAAGGAAAGTGAGAGCTAGAAAGATGAAAATATTTGCCCAAGGATGGAAGGAATTAGAGCCAGAATACAAACGCAGGCAGTATAGCTTCAGAGCCTGTGCTCATTGCTAGCATTTGTACTCACGGGAAATCTCCTGAGGGCTTCTGGGAAACGTCTCCTCACTGATAAAAGAGTCACACGGGATATGGCCTGTTTTTCTCTGCTGGACATTTGATGATTGTGTGTGATGTCTGGAATAATGGCAGCCATGTTGTGACAATGAGGGGTGCTAAGCTCACACACTGATAGCTGATTGAAAAGATGGAAAAATCCTGGGTTCTCAACATTGTGTTGAAACACTGACTTTACAAACTCTGAAGTTTGCCTACTTCAGCCCTTCTTATTAGATGAAATAATAGAGTGTCACCTTTGTTGAAGCGATTTTGAGTGGGAGGCTTCTATTACTTGCAGGTAAACACATCCCAGCTGAGCTAACACAGACATGCTCTTAGGCGTGGAATGTCCAACAAAATGATTGGCTTCCTTCCGAAGTAGAAATTTACTATCACTAGAAACATGTCAGAGATGCCAAAAGGGGATTTCAACTTTGGGAGAGTAGGTTAGACAAAATGATTCAGGATGCCTTCCAATTCTAGGTTGCCTACTTTAGAGAAATTCTGGCTTTTGCTATCAAGTAGCATCTTTAAAATGGAAACTTAAAATACAATTGAACAACTTTCTGGAGAAAACTGTAAATATTTAAGAGGTAGATGGAGAGGAAGATAAATTTGCAGAATTTTAGGCAAATGCTATGATTCAATCAGGGAACTGAAACCAAAAATCACATGAGGATTCAGGATAAGCCAACTTAATTTTGAAATTTGCTTCCTCAGTTCCATCCTTGAAGATCAAGCAAATGAAATTTTTAGCCTCTGCACCAACTATCTACATATTTCTCTTTTCTCTTTACCTCCAGCTTCTAGAAGGAGATCAGAAAGCTCCCTTCCTGACTTCTCTCAAAATCATTGCTACTTCTCCCCAACTGAACTGAAGACTCCTCAAGCAGTGGTCACGAATATTAATAACTTCTGCAATTGCAAATCCCACAGCCTGTTCTCAGTGCTTGCCCTACCCAATCTCTGTGGCATTGGGCCTCAACTTTCACATCTTGCTCCACCTTCATGCTCTCTCTGAATAACATCCCCCACTTACACATGCCCAGTCCTGTTTCTCCAGCCCAGAGCTCTCTCCTCACCTCCAGACTCCCACTAACAACTCCCCCCTAGACAGCTTCTGTGTACTCCACAGTCAATTGATGTCCAAACTGAATTTACCATTTTTCCCTACAGATCTACTTCTCCTGCTTCTTCTATCTCAGTTTCCCACACTGGGAAAACGAGAGTCATTTCAGCTCTTCCACCTCACCTCACCACTCCATCTCTCATATCTTTTGATATGAAGCCCACCCTTCTCTTGTCCCTGCTCCATGCCCACTGCCCAGCCCGGGTCTCCATCTCTCGTCTAGGCTCCCAGATGGTCTGCTCTCAAATTCCATGCTGACCACCAGCGTAACATGTCTGAAGCACAGGTCCAGTGGTGCTTTGTCACTTCTTTACTTTCGATAGTTCCTCATGGGTTTGGATGGTTATTGTCTTCAGAATAATCATTTATGTAAAAAACCCGAAAGAATCCATTGAAACTTTGAAGCCAATAAAGTTTAGTGAGCTTATTATGCTTGAAATGAATGTGTATGTTAAGTATACAAACTTTAGAAGTTTCTCCTATGTATCAACAATAACTGATTAGAAAATACAATGGGGAAATAAGCTATAATAGTTATGATGCTTTGGAATACAGTTGGGGAAGGGATAGTTCCTAACAAAAGGTATTTTTCCCGAGAGCAAAGGTCTTGGGAAGGTCTTGCATACGAAAGCAAAAGTCACTAAAAAATCATTAGAGTAACAGCAACAACAAGTATATGTGTGCGTGTGTGTGTGTGTGTGTATAAGATACACATAATACAGCTAGAAACAAAACCACCCAAAAAAGAACTATTTCCAGACTTTAAACTTTTACTGAGACGCATAATGGCTATAGTAAATGGAGAGACATAGCAACAGGAAGACTTAACATTGGAGAAATGTCGATGCATCTTCAAATAGTTCTTAAAGTTAATGAAAGCCAATCAATCTCAATATATTTTTTCTTGAAACTTGTTGATTAAGATTTACATGAAATCAAAACAAAACAAACAAAACTGCACAAAAGTTTGAGTAATGAGAGTGCCTTTGGCATTAAGATATCAAAATGTGTTACAAATCTACAACAATAAGAATAACATGGCACTGATGCTATCTCCTAACTGTGAATTTTTTTTCTCTCCTTCTTTGCCTACCCTAATACTGACCTGCTCAAAAACATCCTGTTCCATGAAGCTTTCTCAGACCATCCAGCAAGTCATTTCCCGTAACATGCTGGCTCTTCTTTTTGGCCATTGACTCCATAGTCTTGGCTATAAAACAAAATTTTGACATGACTTTTCTCCCAGAGAGTTTAAGAGTTTAAGTTCCTATGGTTTTATCATCTTTGCTTTAATATGTTTACACCTTCAAGACAAAAATAGTTGTTTTCAATTTCATCTGTGGCAGAGGGCCATGTGAGATTTAATAACATAATGATGCCAAAGCATCAAAGTTAGGTCCAAGGAGCACCAGCACCTTGGAGCTTAGAAATGCAGAATTGAGGGCCCCATCCCAGATACACTGAATCAGAAGCTGCATTTGAACATGATCATCAGATGATTTGTATGCACATTAAATGTGGAAAATCACCGTCCTAAAGAATGTCATGGAATAAAAATATTTCATAACTCTCCTAAAGCAATCAAGCATAGTTGGATATCTTCCTGTGCTATAAACAAATAGAATTATTCAAGTCTTATGTTTCCTCGATAGGCAAAAATTTAGTGACACCAAAAAGTGCACTGAAAAATGTGGGTTCAGACAGTGGGATAAGTCTAATGAGAAAGGCAGCCTAAAGGGGCATGGACAGGGGGATTGTGAAGGCAGCAGTTTATAACTTGGAGGTGATTCAATACCTGGTTTACTCCTTCTATAGCACTTTCTGATTTCTCTTCCCAACCCTGATCTTTCTATTAAGATATTTTTCTTTACCATCACCTGCCTAATCTACATTTTAACCTGGGCTACGCTGGTTTCACCTCGAACTCATTATCTTCTTGACAAAAGCAGTTATTCCTCATGAAGTCCCCATTCCTATCGACCTAAGCCTCAGACCCAGATCATCCACTAGGGTGTGAGTTGCCCAGAAGCACAGAGTGTGGCTGTCGGGTTCACTTGCTGTGTATCCAGGGCATAGAATAGTGCCAAGTATGTGGTAGGTGTTAAACAATGGCACCTTCAGCAAATGAATCTAAGCACAACAATTCTGATAACCTTTATTATCCCAGGTCCTTTGATTAATTTGCAATCAATCACCACCTCCCTATTATATATGCCTATCAAATCCTACCCAATCCTCATGTCTCGACTCGTCACACTTTCTCGGTGAAACATGGTACTTGACCAGTCTAATCTGACATGATTCAGTATTGACTCATTCCAGGGATAGCGAGTGAAATCTCCTAGGGACTCTCACGAGAGGCATTATCTGTAATGCCCAACACTTACTGTGTATATTCCTTTGAACATATATCCTTCTGTACATATGTTGTATATGTGGATACATGAAGAGGTCAAGTTAGGCAAACCTGGGATTAAAGCTTCTCTCTACCATGTAGTGATGGGATAATGTTAGGCAATATGCTTCCTCTCTCTGGGTCTCAGTTTCTTTATCTGTAAAAAAAGTACATATGTTACAGGATTGTGTGTGGTTAAAATAAACCACATACTTAAAAACCTCTTAGCAAGGTTTCTGGGACAGAGAATACTCAACAATACTGGCATCTTTTCCCCAGAGTCCCTTCCTTAACATTTGAAGCTATTTTGTATTCTTATATATTTCAGTAGATTAAAATATTTATTTATTCATTGATGAATTGACAAAAGTTAATACAAGGTATCAATACAGACTTTCCACTGAAGGATTTTTAGAGCAAAATTTTCTACTCCTTTTTAGACCAGAGTAGACACTCTATAAATAAGAAAGGTATTGGGTGGAGTATGTAAAAAGAGAGAGAATAGAATGTGCCTTAGAGTCCTATCTTAGTTACTTACTGTATATATATTTTTAATTGAGAAAGGGTTTCCCTCTGTTGCCTGGGTTAGAGTACAGTAGAGTCATCATAGCTCATTGTAACCTCAAACTCCTGGGATCAAGTGATCCTCCTGCCTAAGCCTCCCAAGAAGCTAGGACTACAGGCCACTATGCCTGGCTAATTATTACTATTATTGTTGTAACTATTATTATTTGCAGAGACAGGATCTCACTGTTGCCCAGGCTAGTCTTGAACTCCTGGCCTCAAGAGATCCTAGCTCCTTGGCTTCCCAAAGTGCTAAGATTATTGGTGGGAGCTACTGCACCCGGCCTACTTACTCTATCTTTGATAACACGCCTTGTAAGGGAGTGTAGTTTTATTATTAAAACTATACTGAGAAATGTAATATGTTGTAAAGAAACCTCACTATGTAATCTTAAACAAGTGGCTCAGCCTGAGTCTATCTCCCCATTTAACAATGAGATTAGACCAAATGACCCCTATTGTTTTTAGAATGCTACCAGGATGTAGTTACATTGCTGTAGAATACCAAGATTGCATTATCTTCTTTATCTTTCACCTATGTTGCAGCCCTAAGAAATATCCTTTCTCTAAGTAACAAATCATTATAAGATTTAGTTCAGATCATAAAAGAACAATTCTACCAATTGTAAGGTATTAGGTTATAATTCAATTATTGTTAAACCCCAAAATTTTTGCATTAACTCTGAAAAAGTATGATGTCTTATAACAGTAAGTGATAGCAATGCGTAGTCTTCATTTACTTTGGAAAAAGGCAGATGATTATATAGAGGTTGAACAATGTACTCAAAATTAACTATTAGCTTATTGGCCAAAATAAAGACAGCCCACGAGTTTCCTAATTTCTATTTCTCAATTTTACTAAATACATGCCCTTTGAAGCATTAGAATTACAATTATATTTTAATGTGTCAATTGTCAAGTATGGCAAAGTTCAAATAGGATATTATGGCTTTTTATTCAGTAATACAAAATATAGTTGCTGTTGAGTCTCAAGCATGCCCTGACAGGTGAGGTTGTATTTAAAACATACACACATGTATTTCTAGTAAATCAACAGCCTACACTTGGTGACACAATATGTGAGGGCATGTCTACACTTGCCTTTTGACATAGATTCATTGCGGGTGTGTGTGAGAGAGAGAGAGAGAGAGAAAGGGATTGAGAGAGAAAGACACTAAATTGATATTTTTCCCATCAACCTTACTTCAGTACTCTCTTGAAGAACCTATAGAAGGCCAGCTTAAGGTCATTCTGTGGTTGTGGCTGTGGCTGTCTCTACCCATTCGGTGTCCCATGGGATGGGTGCTGGAGACAGTCTCCCATAGCAGCCTGAGTTCCCAGGCTTCAGTAAGAAACTGCTAAACAAGTAGCACAGAATATGTGGGTGGGCCTTCAGACCAATCTGCAACCCCAATTCAGCAGCAATGAATTCAGAACCTGGGCAGTCCCTGTCCTCCGAAACCCACATCACCGTCTTTTCAGCAGAGGTTGAACCTTCCTCTCCCATCTCATCGGTATCTGTTGAAGGAGAGTTTGGCGTGGCTTCCCACAGGAGTCCATGGAAGGTACACTCTGCTCATGCAGGAGCATTCCCCCACCACAGACCCACTGGTGGGCTCCCTACTGTTGCACCAGATCTCAGTGTCCCTATAACACAGGTGCACAGAGGAGTACCTATTCCACAAGGCCACATAAGGTGCCCATGTGAGAGGCCAGGGGTCAGCCCTGGGACTGATAGCCACTAAAACTGAGGTTCCTTAAAAGCTGCTTGGATCTGGTTATGCGGGGCGCCAGGACTTAACTGCTCAGCAATGGGTGAGCCTCCTGTGGCAAGAGCAAACCTCAGAACAGCACCTTGGCTGCTATTCCCAGAGGACAAGTCAGGACATCAGTTCTGTTTTCAGTGGCAACAAAGGCCCGAGCTGCCATCAGAAGCATCTCCCAGCTTCTCTGACGGCTCTGAGAGCTATTTCTTTTATAGAAATACAGTTTCATCTAAAAGTTGAGGCTGGTACCACCCAGGTGGATTCTGCAGCAAGGAATTTGGGGACACTCTCCTCCTCCATCTGCAGGACACAAGGGCTCTGGACATTGTGAAGTTTCCCTTTTAATTCATTCGGGAATCGAGGACTGCAACCTTTCTGGGCAGTGTGGAAAGGCTTCAGTTGGTTTTTTATTCCCTTTACTTGTACAATGCTCCCAGAAGTTTTGAGTAAAATCTGAGACTCTCACTTGAGGTAGAGGACCAGACAAATTGATTTGACCTTGGACCGTATACCCTCAGCCTTCATGGTAGAAACTGTTTTGTTGTAGAGGCTAGGAGCACCCTCGCATTCACAAGACCCTTGCCTATCAAGGTGTAAATATATCTCAGAACCAATCAGAATAATTTTCGAATAGATAAGAGCACCTGCTCTGTCCCTAGAGATTCCTGGATCAGAATGCAGAAAGGAGGTGGGGGGCAGTGCTATTCTCCTATGATTTCCTTCTGCAGTTGAGGATCAGATCATCTATTTGCCTGGGGAAACAATGACTTGGCAAACTTTTCTCTCCTCTCCTTCCACGTGCTGGGCTGGTGATGAAACGGAGCGGGGCTGACTTCAGCTCTGTCACAGATGTTGACCCACCACGGGTCTGTCTTCTCTCTCCCTCGCCAGCCCCTTCCTTCTGCCAAAGTTAGCATGCTGGATCAGTAGGGCGCAAAGCTGTGCGTGACCCTTTTTGGGGCTGGACACTGTCATCTGGCCAGATAAACGAACAGGCTAGCAAATCCAGCTGGGGCTGGTTGTACTTTGCCCGCGTCTGTGACAGCATATGGTGCATTCATTTGCAGTGACTGACAGAGATACCCGACTTTGGGGTCTGTCTGATGCCCCCACCCGAATACCACCCATGCGATCACACGTTGGTGAGCAGTCTCAACTTGGTTACAATTCATGAATGCTTTAAAAGTGCATTTGAACTCCACGGTTCCCAAAATGGAAGAGCTGGATAGAAACATTTGGAGATATACCACTAACTGACCCCAAAATTGTACACAGGAAGACATTGAGGCAGAAAGATTAAGTTAGTCCCCCCACCCCCGAAGGACTCACGTGGCCAGTTGGTATTAGGACGAGGTCTAGAACTCTTGACCCTGACTTCCAGCTCAGGCTGTCTCCACATGTTCAGTTTCATTTCATCTTCAAAATTTGGCCCCTTGGAACCTTTCCTGGAATTGGACTTCTGAGCCTAAAGTGGCTTAATGCGCACTTTTGGGAAGGGAAAGCCATGAGGCCTCTAAGTGGTTTTGATCAAATTTGCCAATACATACACCCTAGGATAATCTGCATAAATTTCATAAATAATGTAAATTCCTACAAAGTGAGTTAACCGTGAGCTACATGGTCTTTTGAAAAAAAAAAAACCCATGTCATGCAATCGCCCTGGCAAAGTTAACGCAACAGAGTACCGAAGATGGCCACTGATTGCAGTCCCTGCTATTGGCCATTTTAAGTGTGACTATTTTTAAAATACTGTATGCCTCATTAAGCTGTGCTCTGAAAATGAGGAATTTGCTTTAACTGCATTGTTTTGAATTGCTGAGAGAAGAATCTATCAACCACAAGGTGCCCTGCTGCTGAACTTAGCCAAAAAGCTGTTAATAACTCCAGCAGATGTTTCAGCTTTTTAGGCCAATAGACTCCCTCCCTCCCTGCCCTCCCCTTTCCAGAATCTGATGCCAATATGACTGAACTCCAGTTTTTGTGGTTGCCGCCGCTGCTAGAGCCGGTGGTGCTGGCTGCTGAGGAATGAGTCTTTAAACAGCCACTGGCAACAGCACCTCAGCCCTTTCAGGTCAGAACATTATTGCTTTTACCACCAGAAGTTTAAATCTTCAGAGGGGAAAGGAAGGTAAGGGCACAAAATCCGTATTTTTGTTTTGTCATCTACCTTCATTGCTAGTCATTTTGTTTAGCTTTTTGTGGTTCCTCCCAATGCTAAAAGTCCGTCTCAGACTCAGCAGAGTGCCGGGCCTGCTAAGGTCCGGAGTCTTTAATACACTCGAGGCCCTACTGGTCCAGGAGAGAGGTTGTGGGGTTAGCAGCTTTACAAAGGGTGAGGAACAGTTTTGTGGGGTGCTTTGCCTGATACCGTGTGGCTCAGAATGCCCTGACCTTAGCAATTCTGCAATATTAGATGTATGTTTTATAAATATAGCTACATCCCTGTGAGATAGGTAGAAGTCTGAGGGCACACAGGGTCACTTACCAACATCGCGGGACTGGGATAAACATGACATCTTCACCTGAAATTAAATCTATGTTCCAA
This sequence comes from Varecia variegata, assembly GCA_028533085.1. Classification (NCBI taxonomy): domain Eukaryota; kingdom Metazoa; phylum Chordata; class Mammalia; order Primates; family Lemuridae; genus Varecia; species Varecia variegata. The sequence goes on from CM052443.1 coordinate 75,378,135, forward strand.
GGCTTTCCAAATGAGAAGAAATTAGAAAAAAAAAGCGGGGGGAGGAGAGAGATTTTACTCCCTTTCCCCACACACCTTGTCCTGCTTCCTACTCACTTATTTTGGAGAGAGCACTTTAGGGCACCCTGGTGACAGCAGGGTGACCAAGAAAACACAGGTGCACCACATTTATGGAACACGGCATTGGCTAAGAATGCATCTGAATTGCACATCTATACATATCATTGTGCAGAGAATTGCCATTTCAAAGGGGAAAAGAATTGAGAGGCAGAATTAAGTTCATAAATATTTTGTTTCCTTATTTTGATGCAACATAAAGCCAGAATATCCAAGACTGTGGATCTCTAGTGTCAGCTTCAACATTTGCCAACCATAGTAATTCAACCCCAAATCTCCGCTCTATGCCATACTGGCTATAAAAAGTAAGTGCCTTGTCCCCGGTGCCACTGCCACCATACTGTTTGCACACTCTCAACACTGTGTATTTCTAATTCCCAGAGAAAGCTCAGCAATAAGATACAGGCCCCTTTTTTTCAACTGGATAAAGTAATAGATTGCATTGTGACTTGGTCCACATTCTCTTCAGCACACATACAGAGCACTCATTAATGCTAATGGAATTTGCACATATGTATTGGAGGGAAAATATAGTTGCCCATGCCTGTGTATTCTTTATTTTCTTACTGTACACTTGGGAGTTCGATGGCATCTATATCTTCTAATTCTGAAACATGAGTAGCTCAAATTAAAAATTACACCATTCATTCTGAAATATAGTGTTCCCCTTAGCAAATGGGATGGGCATTTCTGCTGAGATTACTATGATTCCAAGAAGCCAATACCAGATGATGACTCTTTAGTAAAATAAACAACCAATGTTGTAATAATAAAATAGGCTTAAAAATAAAAAACAACAAAAACTCCTTCCTGAATCAGTAGAGAATATATTTTCATTATTAAAAAATTCCATATTAAATTACCCATATGCATCTCCAGAGGAGTGAAAACAGAGATGAGAAAAAAAAGAACCGAAAATAAATCACGGGTAAGCTGAGAGTCCAGACCTGCCAGCAGTGAATATTAGTAATAGGCATTAATAAACTATGTGGGGGTGTCTGAGGCCCATGGAAATTCAGACTATATACTGCATTAGGTCCTGAACTTTACCTGGAATCTTATACTGCAACTAATGATTTCTAAGCTATTTTGTTCCTGATTATTTCCAGTCCAAGTAAAATGGACAATAAAGAAAAGATGCTTCCATGCTATTTCCATGATGGATGTTCATGACCAAAATAACTTCACCATCTGATGTATTTCACAGTTTTAAGTTAAAACAGACATACTATAATATGCTTGTACATCTGGCTCAGGTGCTTCGTTCGCCATATGTTTGTGAAATAATCCGAGGAGATGTTACAATTGCACATTCCCCTTGGGATTTGAATAAAATGTGCCCACAAAGAGTTACCTAATTATTCATTCCTGCCGACAACATCCTCACCTAATAATCAGGTGGTGCTTAAAACGAGACAATAGTGCTTTCAGTCTTGAGAGATGTCAGTGCCACTTATTGTTTCAAAAACAGAAAGTCTTTTGCATTTTTTAAAATAAGAAAAAGATCTTTGGCCTTTAAAGCAAATAAAATACTCTGTAGGTGGTATATTTGGTATTCTTATGGGGGCAAATTCTGCAGTGCTGATCGAGGCCTTAATGCTTCCTGAAATTCATTCATTAAAGCCCATGGAGCCACAATAGAAATTACTGACCCCAAAGTTGGTGGTCTCTAAGAAACAGCTTCTCTGGCAACACTACACGTTTTTGGAGAACTTTCTAACTGGCAAATTGCTTTCATATATGTTACCACATTTAATTCTTATAACAATTTGATGAGACAGATAAAAAAGGCTTACCTTATTTAGCCTCGCCATTTGTACTACTGATTCTTCATGGCACTAATTAGCCAGAAGTGTGATCATCTTTTTTTAAAAATGTTAAATTTTTTGGTCTTGACCAATGAGCACCACTTGCCGTAATGCACATTTCTCACTTTGAGAGCCATTGTCAATCTGCTTTTTCTCTCTTTTCTTGCTAACTTCATCCTTTCCTCCTATGACTCTCTCATTTTTTTTTCTGATTTCCTTTTGATTCAAATGAACAATTTGGTTTTCTTTCAATAGTTACACCAAGGAGGAGTAAGTTTATTGGTTAAAATACACCTAACCATCAAAATTCAAATTTTAATGATGTTCCAGGTCAGGTCAAAGTTCAAACAGATGAAGCATGCTCTAAGCCTGGCTTCATCCACCATTAAATCAATTTTAAAGACTGTGGCAAAGATGAAGATATCAGCCAATAAACTGCTAATAGTGTGTTAATTGTACAGTGATTGAAGTAACAAATGATATGCAGGTTGAATTTCCATAGGGATTAGACTAAAAGACCCTGAATAGCCAGATTAGGTTAGAGGTTCCTTTTCCCTGGAATACAGACCTGTGTCAAATAGGAAACAAAGGATGAGAAGGAGAGGTTAGGAGATTTGCCTCAGGTTACCCAGCTCAGAAATGGGTGTCAATGCCAAGTCATCTGTCTCCCCACTGCTGGTGAAAACAACAGTAACTACAAACAATCTCTTAACTTTTCAAGTAAATCTTAACATTTTTTGATTACTCAATGTACAATATTTCAAATCTGTATAAAATATTTCCCTTGAGAGGGAGAGAGAGTTACTGTGAGGAAATCATTGAATATTGGTCTCTAGTTGGGGTGAGAGAAATTAAAGAGAAAGTTCATAGAACAAGAAGTGTGAAAAAGCACACTGGGAAACAAAACGCCACAGGTCTCCACTATCCCTACACGCTGAGACCAGACAGAGAGGCTGGAAATAGCTTAAAGGGGCCTGTGCATCCTTGGCCTCGGCACATGGTGGATTGCACATGAATGTCTGAAAAATCTGTGGTGGCTGAGGGGTCTCAGGTTAGCAATACTGAAACCCATCTCTTTAAAGGAAAGTGTCTCAGAAGAGTATTTACACAGACCTCACCTACTCTCCTTCCAGTTGTCTACTTCAGCTAATTCATTGGGAGAGTTGGGACTCTATTGGTCAAGGACATTAAGCACTATCACCACCATGACATAGAGCTCTTAAAAATGTATGCATGTCCCAGTAGTGGAACACATCCTAACTACAGCACAAATTGTGGTCAGGATACGTCCCTAAGTATGTCTAAAAAGTTATGTATGTAGTCAAGTAGGCATTTGCATTTTAATTTTGGCAGGGTATGCTTTGAGACTCCCTAGGAAAATTTTTTCCACTCACTGCAATTATAGACTTTAACATATATATACATATATACACGCACACATTTTTTTCTTCACTAAATATTTATTGAGTGCCTACTAGTGGACTACATGCTATGGGTACAAAGTTGAGAAGGAAAGGACCTGTTCTCAAGGCATTGAAACAAATGGAGAATCAGACTTGCAAACACACACATACAATGAGAATTACTAAATTGGATGATCCAAAAAGTTGAGTGGCAGATTAAAATAACATGTCTAAATCTGTCCTGGAAAACTTCCCAGAGGAAGAAGAAACATGAATAGGTGTTTTCTATGTAGATAAAAGATTTTAAATTGTATGCTGTGAGTTACGAGATGCCAAAGATCAATTGTCAGCAACAAAGTAACATAATTAAATTTTTGCATTTGAGTTCTAGGGCCACAGTGAAAAAGGCATTGGAGATGGGTGTTCCTGGAGGCCAGGCAAATGTCATGGATTGTATTGCAGTAGTTAAGGAAGTTCATGGACCAAATCAAATGGAATCATGGCCCACTCAATATAGGAGAGATGCAAGGAGAACAATAAATAGAATATGTTGTTTAGAAGTGGAGGAAGGATTTAAAAGCTCCCAGAATTTTGGCTTGGAAAATTGACTGAAAGGTCTAAACATTAATTAGTATAAAGAATATAGGAGGAAGAACAGGTTTTGTGGAGTAACTGGGGACAGGCACCAAAGCAGAGAGGAATGTGATCAATTTTGGACATACTGAGTTTGCAGGGCCTGTAGGTGGAATGATTTAGAAAACAATAGGCAATATGGGACTAGAGCTCAGGATAGAGATTTAGATGTAAAAGAGTAGTAGGAACAAGATCCTCCCAAAAGTGAATAAAGTAGGAAAAAGATGCTGACATTTAAGAGGAAGGCAGAGAAAATAGAAACCAACCAAGGCATTGGAGAAATAGCCATGCAGGAGGAGGTAAAGCAGGTGAGAGAGATGGAAGACATATTATGGAAGCCAACGCCAGAGCTCCAAGAAGAGAAGAGTCAGAATAACAACCGTGATTATTCCACTGGGTGAGAAGGTGAAGGAAGACAGTCTGTGCAGCGATGTGGGTAGTGCAATGTTAGAATGGATCGGAGCGAATGGGTGATGTGGAATCCTAGGTAGTAAATTTAGGTTGCACTTTCTAAAAGAAGATATCAAAGGAAGAAGCATGAGGGTGTTTTAAAAATGAATCATTAAAGAGGTTTTGTTTGTCTGGTTTTTGTTTTTTGTTTCTTTGTTTGTTTTTAAGAAAAGAGACAAGACTTGTTATATCACCAGGCTGGTCTCAAACTCCAGGCCTCTGGCGATCCTCCCAACTCCGATTTCTGAGTAGCTGGGACTATAGGCACACACCAGGCCTAGCTAAGTTTTTCTTTTCATTTTTTAGAGATGGGGTCTCACTATGTTGCCCACACTGGTCTCAAACTCCTGGCCTCAAGGGATCCTGCTGCCTCAGCATCTGGAGCTAAGTTTGTTTGTTTGTTTGTTTGTTTGTTTTTAAATGAGAGGGATGAACATATTCTTACACTAATGGGGAAAAACCCATGGAGTGTTGAAGTTGAAAAAGGAACACTGTTTAAAAAATTTCCTTAAGGAAACAGGGTGGAATAGTATCCATAGCCCCAGTGGATGGAGTTGCCTTTGAGAGGAAAATTGTCTTTTGCTAGAGATGAGGACAAGGGAAGAGAGGCTGCAGATGCAGGTGGGCTTATGGGTGAGTGGGCAGGGAAATGACAGAAGCCACTCTCCATAGCTCCTGGTCCCTAAGTTAGATGCAGGGTCATCCCAAAGAGAGAAGATTGAAAGTTCCAAAGAGTGCTGAAAGTTTGCAATAGCAACTGAGGGAAATGGGAGAAGCACATGTAATAGGACTGCCAAGTAACATTGAAGACACAACTGAGATTAGTTTCACCCCAGATTTATGGTCTCCATGCTATATGGCTGTGATTTTTCTTTTTCATCCACCACAGCAGTGCTCAAGGAATGTTTACAGCTAGGGAGGCTCCATGGAGGATTGTCTGAAGGACATGAAATCCATCCATCTCTCCAGATTGTTTAGATTATATCTCAAGATCAAGGTGAACCATCCAACTAAATACTTGAACCATATTGTTTGGGCCCCTATTACTCACTTTTACTGAATTGCATTTTGGCATTGTGCCTTGGCTTGCATTGAGGGACCCAATGAGAAACAGCCATAAGTCTCTCAGCACTGTTAGCATCGTGGAGGATGTTCAGAAAGAAAGGCACTAGCCTCTGTACCACTCATGTTCCATTCATGAGGGCACAAAGAACCATTTCTTTAGACTCAACTGCTAGGAAACAATTGGTTTTTCATGAGTAGTGACAATGTGTTTATGTTTTTACCTGGTGTAAAACTAGGGGTGGTAAGAAGCATGGTCTTGAAAACAGAATGCTTGGGTTCAAATCCACCATCCATAATCCATTAGCTGGTTGGTCCTGAGCCTGTTCACTTCTCTGTGCCTCAATTTCTTCATCTATAAAATAGCAAAAATAATGCTACTGACTTCATAGAAATGCAGTGAGAATTAAATGAGACGATCAATGTAAAAATCTTTAGCATTGTGTCTGGCAAATCATAAGCCCTCAATACATATTAGTTATTACCTTACGACTGATATTTTTTGGTTTTGGTTTTGTGTTTTACCTTCATCCTCAGAGTGGCGTGCCTTTGCATTTATTAATTTACCTCTTTTTTCCAGGTGATATTATTTTTCCCTTTGTTCTTTATCTATACTTCATTTATTTATCTGATATCCACTTAGCATCATTTTCAAATGAAGCGGAATTTAAGAAAGTAAACTAAAGAAGATCTTACACCAATCAATAAGTATAAAGACTATTCTGTCTATTTTGTCCCTGTCTTAAGAATAGTTTCAAAGGTGGTAAAAGAACTTGGAACTTTCTTATCTCACATTTGTATCTAGAAATGCAAGTTTCCTTGAAGTCCATTTCACTTGATACTGACTTTTCTTACAATCGTTCTTGATCAGCCTCTACAGGGACTTAGCCCTGACTCTATTTGCTCAAATACTTTTCACTGTGAATAAATAACATGTTATCTTAACTTCAGAGAGGGATGGATTATTGTAGCTTGAGAAGTAGCTAAAATTGTGTGGTGGAATAAGGGTTAGATTTGGGAGTCAAAGGCCTGGGTTTAGACATCAGCACTGACACTTACCAGCTCTCGGCCATTGAAACTCTCTGGCCTTGGTTCTTTTATCTGCTAAGTAGAGTTAACAATATTGATCTCACAGTGTGATTGTGAAAAGTAAAGAAAGTGGTCTGCAAAAATTAGTTGAATTTGCATCCAGTGCAGGAGGTAGCATTCAAGCAGTCATTCACACTTGTACTTGAAAAATTGGGCCAGATAATTCAGTCTTCTTAAATATGTGTATTTATTTATCTTATTATTGGTGCAAATTTATGGGGTACATGAGAAATTATGTTACATGTATATATGTGTAGTGATCAAGTCAGGGTATTTAGGGAGTACACCTGAGTACAATATGTTTTTGTTAGGTATAGTCACCCTACTCTGCTATCAAACATTGAATTTATTCCTTCTATTTTATTGTGTTTATGCCCTTTAACCCACTTCTCTTCATCCCCCTCCTTCCCCCACTCATCCTTCCCAGTCTCTGCCTCAATGTATTCAAGCCTTTTAACTCCCACAGATAAGTGAGAACATGCGATATTTGGTTTTTTTGTGCTTGGCTTATTTCACTGAAGATGATGGCTCTGTTGCCAGGGCTAGAGTGTAAAGGCATCATCATAGCTCACTGCAACCTCAAACTCCTGGTCTCAAGGGATGCTCCTTGCCTCAGTGTCCCAGATAGCTAGGACTATAGACACATGTCACCATGCCTGGCTAATTTTTCTATTTGTTGTAGAGATGGGGTCTCGCTATGTGGCTCAGGCTGGTCTCAAACTCCTGGCCTCAAATGATCCTCCCACCTCAGCCTCCCAAAGTGCTAGGATTACAGGTGTGAGCCACTGCACCTGGCCTAACTCTCTCTTAATATCTAGTAATATGTGCTTTATGAGTGCTTTATGTGCCCCAGTGTTGAGTGTATATATATTTAGAATTGTTATATCTTCATGTTGGATTGATCTCTTTATCATTATATGATGACCTTCTTTGTCTTTTTTTGACTGTTTTGACTTACAGTCTGTTTTATGTGATATAAGTATAGCTACTCCTGCTTGCTTTTGGTTTCCATTTGCATGGAATATCTTTTTCCATCTCTTTACTTTCAACCTATATGTGTCTTTGTAGGTAAGCTGAATTGCTTGTAACCAGCATGTAGTGGATCTTTTTTTATCCATTCTATACGTTTTACAGGGATAATTTAATCCATTATGTCCAAGGTTATTATTGACATGTGACATATTATTGACATATTGACTGGTTTTTAAATATATTCTTTGTTACTTTTTTGTCTCTTATTGTTTGTCATTGTGGTTTGATGGACTTCTGTGGTAGTACCATTTGAGTCCTTTTTCTTCATCCTTTGTATGGTTGCTTTGCCAGTGAGTTTTGTATTTTCATGTGTTTTCATGACAGTAAATGTCTTCCTTTTGTTTTTAGGACTCTCTTGAGCATTTCTTGTAGGGTCAGTCTAGTGGTAACGAATTCCTTCAGTGTTTGTTTGTCTGGTAATGACTTTATTTCTCCTTCATTTATGAAGGATAATTTTGCCAGATATAGTATTCTTGGGTGGTAGTTTTTCTTTCAGCTCTTTGAATATATCATCCCATTCTCTTCTGGCTTGTAACATTTCTACTGAGAAATCCATGGTTAGTCTAATGGGGTTTCCTTTATAGATGACTAGATGCTTTTCTATTGCTGCTTTTAGGATTTTCTCTTTACCTTTGACATTAGACAATCTGATTATAATGTGAATTTTTTTTCTGCTGAGGGATCATTGAGCCTCCTATATATGAATGTCTAAATTTCTTGCTAGACTTGTGAAGTTTCCATCTATTGTTGTGTTAGGAAGAATTTCTGATCCTTTCCTTGTTTCTTTGCTCTTGGGGATACCAATAATTCATAAATTTTGTCACTTTATGTTGTCCTAAATGTCTCAAATTTTGCTCATTTTTTTTATTCTTTTTTGTTTATATTTGTCTGACTGGATTATTTCAAAAGACCTGTTTTCATGTTCTGAGAGTCTTTCTTCTGATTGATTTAGTTTATTCTTGAAACTTCCAACTGTATTTTGTATTTCCTCCAATCAATTCTTTGGTTCCAGAATTTCTATTTGGTTCTTTTTAAAAATATATATCTTTTTGGTAAATTTCTCATTTATATCCTGATTTTTTTCCTGATATCTTTGTATTATTTTTCAGAATTCTCTTTTATCTCACTGAGCTTTTTTAGAATCAATATTTTGAATTTTCCTCTTGGATTTTAAAATTTTCTTTTTGATTAACGTCTATTGCTGGAGAATCATTGTGTTCCTTTGAAGGTGTCATATTTCCTTGTTTTTTCATGTTTCTTGTGTCCTGTTATCTGGTGTAACACTTGCTTTTTCCTATTTTTGAATTTACTTTCACGGGGTAGTACTTTTTCCTAATGATGTATTGGTGTTGGTTCGGTAGGGTACTTTGCCTTTGATTTGGGTGTGTGCAGTAGTGTAGTCTCTGTATGAGTTCTTTGGCTGTAAACATCATTAGTGATATCTGTGATTTCCTCAGTGGGATAGGGTGGGGTAATTGGTGGAGGCTGTGGTGAAGTTGTGCTGGGGACTGGGATACTAGGTGGGCCAGTCTTCAGGACCCATTGGTGGCAGTGGTGGGCTGAGTATGCCCATCTTTGTGCCACAGGGCAGTTTATGTTGGCACCTATGTTTGCAGTTACAGACAGGTCGAATCTTGGACCTGCAAGTGACTTGCTTAGATGCCCGTCGTGGCAGCAGTGGACCAGATGGCTGGGCAGGTTCTCAAGTCCTTGGGCAGCTGGCATAGCATAGACAATGGCAGGACAATTCTCTGGGTCCTGATCAGTGTGTGTTAATGTTGTCTGTGACTGCAATGTGCTGGGAAGGCCAGTCTCCATGCCCATAGGTGGCACTTGCAGGTAGGTGCTAACTGAGGTAGTTGGTGGTGGCTGGGAGTTTAGGTCCAACCTCATGTTCCTGAGAGGAGTGCTCAGGTCACTGGTGGATTGGGCTGGGCAATCCCCAGGACCCCAGGTTATGTGCTGTCTTGGAGAGAGGGCAAAGCCAGGCTGGGCCTTGTCTTCAGGCCCCCCAATAATGAGAGAAGACACCAGCCATGGTGGGCGAGGGCAGGGCACTCTTCAGTCCCCAGGTGGAAAGCTTGAGTGAGGGGTGGTAGCAGCTGCACTGAGGCCCTGACACTGGAGAAGATGGGGCCCTCCTTAGTGGCCATGGCCTGGTCTGGTGCATGGGGAACATACTTCTTTCACACTCTAGCCCCAGTGGGACTCACCCCCTAACCCTGGCTGCAGAAGCCCACACCCAGCTCATGACCAAGTCCCAGCGAACCCCATTCATGTCCCTGTCTCAGATTCTGGCAGCATTCTCTCCCTTGCACCCACCTAGGCCTCGCTCACTTCCTAACCCAGGCTGCAGGAGAATTCTCAGCTCATTCCCCTATCCCAGCAGTGACAGCCAGAGTTTCCCCAATACCCTAGTCCTGCACACAAAACAGCGTGCAATTTGCCAGAGGCTAGGTTGAAAATGGCACCTTGCTGTAGTTGCTTGCTTCCTCAGAAAAGGTGTGGGACCCAGTGTGAGCTCCTCCCTGGAGCAGTTACATCCCACAGTTTCCCAGCAGCTCCCTATGTTAGCTTCAGGGATTGAAAGGGTGGAGGGGTTCTCTTGGGGCCAGCATTGGACAATTCCATGCTGGGGATGAGGACAGCTGGAAGTCTCTCATTCACCCCTTCCCTGTACTGGGAAGTCATTCCCAGCTCCCTACTGATCCTGGCCAGGAGGGCTGCCTCTCCTCCTTGTCTTCCCCACTTTTGGTGTCCTTTGTCTGTCCCTTTCCCATTGAATTCCAGCATTCTCTGTTGGATGATGTACTTGAAGTGTGACTTGACACTACTCTGGTTCTTCTAAGTGGAGGAGTCTGGCATGAAATGCTTCTATTCTGCCATCATGATCCCCCCTCTTCTTAAATATGTTTAAAGGCAACCTGAACATACTTAACCTTACTGAATGTAGTTATTTGAACTACGTATACCAGCCATTTAGGAATAGTCAAAACTCAAAACAAAAAAACTTAATTCCATTTTAAGAATATTTAAGAAATCTCATCTTGGTATCAGAATATCAACTTGGCTGGTAATGTCACAGAAGAAACATAAAAAACATCTCAATTATATTCTCTGCTTTTAACTAAATAATCTGAAAAAATGCCTGATATACAAATAAGTCTGCTTTATCCCCTGGCAGACAATAGCTTTGTTTCTGTTTTGTTTTTCTTATTGCTATTATTGCTGTTTCTGTTGCTGCATATGCCAGTAAGTAAATGCTGATGAAAGGCAGCTTTTGTTTTGTTTAAACTGAAGATATGTGGGCATGGGGTGGTTTATCCCAGATGTTGATAGCAAAAGGATAGCAAAAGAGTTTAGATCAATTCTTTAAGGAAATAGGAGGACTTACTTTTCCAAACCCCTCCCATCTTTCAGGACCAAAATTGACAACCAGAGGGTGTTGTGTTGGTGGGCCACTCCCACCTCCACAGAACACCCCGAGAAGTCCGTGCCAGATAGCACAAAAAGAGCCCAGCTACAATGGTTGGTCTTCAAAGGGGCTCATTTATTATATTGCTCAGTGCCCCACAGAGTTGCTCCAAGCTCATAACTGCTACTGATTTCAAAGAGAGCTCTGAACTTGCATACGCTCCACAAGACACGGCGTAGGATGAGAAATAGGCTGAGTGGCTTTAAGCCATGTTCAGACATTTTTTAATGTTCGTAAATGTCTTTGGCACCATCACTTTCACATAGAAACCCACTTACCTCCTGCCGCAAAGTGTGAAATAAAGCCATTTTCAAGCCTGGGTAGGGGATGGTCTGGAAATTGGGCTAAATCTTAAAACTGCATGAAGACAGAAAATAGGCTTCACAGGCTGGAGCTCAGCTCTCACCAAACCATTTCCAAAGTTGGGTCCCCATGATGCTCTGCTCTGTTGGATACCATCAGTGCTACCCGTGAAGGACTAAGACGGTAAACTGTGGTCATCTCAGCAGCTTCCAAATAACCGTGGAGTTAATCTGAAGGCCCATGGCTCTAAGGCATCCAAAAATAGGTGGTCTACCAGAGGAAAGAAGCATTGTCTTGATTGGGGCTTGACTGGGATTCAACTGGCACAGCCCTGGGAAACCTCAAGTTAGGGACTGACCTTTCTCACCACGGTTCTCTGCCTCAGGAGATGCTACAGGCTCCCTCTCTATCCAGGATGTTTGTGGAAACTAGGTTAGGATCCATCAGAGGCTCTCTCCTTGCCTGCCTGCAGTAAGATTAGCCATCTTCCCTAATGCTGTTCCTTTGGTTCCCTGGTCACCAAGAAAAAAAAAGATCCCCTACTCAACAGTCACTTTAGGTACTGCAGGAAGCTCTCAGGTAGATCATTCTCCAGGGGACCCTCTCGATGGCTCCATAAACACCTGGCTTTTGGAAGCACACAGAAAAAAAAGGTGTCTTATTCATGCTCGCTGTTCAATAACTGTTCATTTTAAATCTTGGGAAATATTGGGCCTCATCTTTAGTAGAAACCAGAAAATTATTTATTTGAGAGAAAAAGAATTCAATAATGATAAATTAGATATGGTTTCCAGGGATACCCTCCATAAGTATGAAACCACACAGTCCCTTCTCTAAAGATCTTTAAGAAAATATTGCTAAGCATTTACCTACTATAAATTCTCACTATTTATTCATGCCTTTAGCAAATATTTACTGAGCACCTGCTATGTGTAAATGCATTCCAGTTGCTGGGATACAGCAGTGGACGAAGTGAACAAAATCCCCAAGCTTGTGCCTGAGGGGGGAAGACAGATGGTAACAAAATAAGTAAGAAAACTCTAGAGTGCCTGATATGGCAGTAAGCGTTAGGGAGAACATGAGCAGGGGGACGGGGTGGGAAGGGGTGCCATTTGAGACTGGGTGACGTGGAGAGGTGTCATTTGAATAAAGAATCCTGAGGGGACTTTACCTTTCAAAGATTGTCTTTTTTTTCTGTTAGTCCAAATATTAGTAAAAAGTAAACTCAGAATTACCTTTGAAGTCTTTTTAAAACTTAGGAGGTAAATCCAGCTTACCAGAATGATGAGAAGGCAAACTAGCCCTGCTCTCAGGTCCTGATACCAGCTTGGCTGTGTGGTGGCACAACCACAAGGTCAAGTTCCATAGAAAGAGGACTTGTACTTAGCAGCATGTTGTGCACACAATGAGCGCTCAATAAACGATGCTGCTCACTTATAGATAAGGTCCATGGGCTTAGATCAAATCAAAAAATGATGTTTTTGAGAAAAAATTTCTCCATGTTTTTGTCTCTCTTCCAGGGACCTACGAGTAGATATAGCCAGATGAGGCATCACAAATAGTTTCTGGAAATTTATCAAGCCATATCTATTCACAGGATCATCCCAAATTTCCCCATCATCAATGCAAATACCTTGAACTAATCTGTCTTCACTTACCATTGTCCTCAAATACTCAATAGCTGCCTTCCTTCTTTCTATCACATCCCCTTACTCTAAGAGACATCCACCTCTACTCATAAAACACAACATATTTCTATCCTTTCTCCCTTCCTCCCTCCTTCCTTCTATCCTTCCTTTTCTTTCTTCCAATATCTATCTTATAGGAGGCATGGCGCATTCCATAGGCCCCATCTTAACCATACTAAAATTAATTATTGATGCAGGTACTGTTAGAAGCACTGAAACAATGTAGAATGGAAGGATGTGAAAGTCAGTAGTGTTACACAGTAGGGAAAATGTCTAAGTAGAATAGTGTACGTGAGTACTGCCGCTACTAATGGTACTACTTTCTGCCTGTTGTACCCAGGAGTTAACAAGTCTTTTTTATGTGCATAACATCTCATACAATCCTCTAACTCCTTGCTTCTCAAGTGTGTTCCCCAGACCAGCAGCAGTACTGGCATCTCTTGGGAGGTGTGAGAAATGCAGAATCCCAGGCTCCGCCCCAAGCCTCCCGAACCAGACTGCGTTTCAACAAAATCTTCAGGTGCATTGTGCACACATGGAAGTTTGGGAATCTCTGTTTTAAATAGTCCTATGAAGCAATTAGAAATTCCCTTTCCCAATTTACAGATTAAAAAACAAAACTGGGTTTCAGAGATGTTCAATTAGCTAATGGGTAACAGGATTCAGACCAACATTATTTTTATTACACTAGGCCCCTCTTGGGATGCTCTTGGAAAAAACTTCTGCATACTTCTTTTGGGGTCTGACATCACCCAGCCCAGAATTTCATAAAAGGCATCTGTACAATAATTATGACCTGCTATCATTTCCTGGTGGTCAGTAGGCAAATGCTAACTCCTGCTAGATCACATGTTGCTTTTAGGTAGGCCATTCTTGCTGTGTGTTGCCTGAAAGGTCCAAGGTTAATTACATGAAACGAGTTTCACATTTAGAATTTTCTCCAATTTTCCCCAATTACTTACCATAGAACATGTCCACTGGTTAACTATTTTTGAGGTTTCCATTGCAAATTTTATTTTGCAAGCAGACGCTTAAGTGATACATCTGATTGCCTTGGAGAAAAAGGGAAAGGCAATTAACATGTAGCAAGCACTTCCTTGAGCACCAAGCTCCGTGCTTTATATGTGTTATCTCATGATCCTTAGAGAGACCTAAGACATTGGTTCTATCACCCCATTTCACAGATGAGGAAGTTGAGACTCAAAAGTGACATATGTAGCAATGCCGGGCATCAAACCAGACTCTGTCATACCATGCTAGCCTCTTCCTAGAAGTAAGTCTTGCCTGAATTAGCATAGAAGGCGACCCATGGTAGGGGGAGAGTAGATCATTCTATCTTCTATCACTATTGTTGAGATGCAGGTCCTACCCATCATACTTGCTAAAGGGGAAAAGTGATTACCAAACTCCTCCTGGTTTTAAGGGTGAAGTTAAGTAACTGGATAAAATCAAAACAGAGAGGAATCAACTAAAGGGATGCAAACCAAATTTGCAGAACCTCCCAAAAAAGATTCAAAAATCAGCAGAGAAGTGTTTCTGGGTAATATACTTTGAAAAGTCCATATCAATACCACATAGATTGGCTAAAATCCAAGTATGATGTAAGCAAGGCCTCTAAACTGGTGAGTTTTAAATTCTTCATGTTTAACAGAGAAGCAGGAAAAGTCACCTTATTCTTTAAGAAAGGAGAGGGATGAGTAGATTTCTCAAGCTGGCATATCTGAGAAAGGCATCTCCTAGACTCTCTTCATGATTCGTGTTAATATACAAGTCCTCAAAAATTCAGCTTTCTCGACTCAATCCTTTCCCATAAACATTGGACTGGATTGTCCTCCTGTGTTACTCTCTGGGAATCTGCAGACAGTTCATGTGGAAGTCTCTCTCCTAGTCTGAAAGAAATAAATAGAATATTATAATTACTTAGAGTTTAATATATGCTACAACTGTTTTGCTAGCTTGGCGTTTAAGGATGCAAATGTTCCAATCTCTTCTAGAAACATGACATTATAAAAGGGACTACCGTAATTAGGAATAAAACTGTGCAGTCCTCATTAACCAGAAAAGCAGTTTCTAAACCCAGTGAGGCTCGACTTTTATTCCAAGAAAAGTCAGGAAGATGGTGCCGCAAGAGCCCAATAAAGATTTTGGGTCAACCTGTGCTCACCGGAATTGACTGGGATCCAAGTGCAATGACTTTAAAAGGCAAAGAACAACAAATGCTTCTAACAGAAGAGATCTAAGCAGGGAAAAGGCTAAAGAATCGTGTTAAGCTCCATCTTGTTTAAATTTTCACTGTTATTTAAGTCTTGCTTGCCTAAATTCATTCAGCCTTAATGCATTGTGATAGAGCCTGTCCTATTAGCCAAGGACGTTATGGTAACCGGTTGCAAGGTCACCCCTGTGCTGGTTACAACATGTGACCAGAAGAATGCTTTGTTAATTGAGGCAGAGAGTGATAAGTCCTAGTAACTCAAAATAGCTAAGGAGTGTGTATAAAACCAGGCACAGGCTAGGCTCAAAGATGATGGTAGGCTTTACTTTGATTCTTTAATCTCTGCATCCACTTCTTTCCGGCCAGAACTGTCTACAATGGGGCCTCACTGTGGCATTAATCAGAATAAGGGCCAAATGTGTTGTAAGCCTGTGCCTTTTTATACCTGTCTAAGGGGATTGGTCACTCAAATCACAAACGAACCATGTTATAAGATGTTTAACTGTCAGACAGTCTCACACGTAGGAGGAAGACAAGAACATCTTGAAGGAATTTGATTTACTTATGTTTTCTGTGTAGGTATTTGTGATGTGCCTGCTTCCTACAAAAGCAACATCCATAGATTGCAGATAGCCCTTATTCTCTCTTCTAGCTGAATCACCCATGTTTCAAAACCTAATTAAGTTATGGTTCACTTATAACAAAAGGACACTGGACAGGAACTAGGTTCTGCTCTCTTTTTTTCTCACTAACCAACTCTATGACTCTAGGCAAATTAGCTCTCCACAAGGACTCTGTTACTTTGCAATAATAATAGCTCTGTTTATTAAACACTTTCTCAGCAGTAGGGGCTATGCTAAGCGCTTTAACTACATTATCTCGTTTAAACCTTACACTAACCTAATGGGTAGGGTCTATTATAACCTCCATCTTGCAGATGAGGAAAACTGAGGCACAGAAAGGCTGACTAGCTTGTCCAAAGTGACACAACTTGAACATGAAAGAGCCAGGATTTGATCCACTTTTCTGAGTCTGTGCTCTGAAACTATAAACTACACGTTTTCACAATTGCCCAACTACCCCAGGCCACAGCGGTTTCCCTGCTCTATAAATCCCTAATTGTACATAGAGATGATTTGGCTTATCTCATGTAGCATGTCTATGCTGCCATGTGTAATTTGATTTTTTAATTTTTTAAAATTTTTAATCTTGTTTCCCTAACAAGAGTAAAATGTCTGGATGAGTTAGTAAGAAAACCACTTCCTATAGGATAACGAGGGAAATTTTCTGCCCTTTATAAATTCTTCCTTTTATAAATAGAGATGATAATGCCTGGATTATAACGTTGTTTTGATGCTCCAAGTACAAAATAGCTACAAGGTGGATAGCAGTACTGTATAAACAGAATTTGTTTACTAGTATTTTAAAATACCAGCTCTCTCAGGAAAGACTCCTTCTTATATAAAGTATTCACCATGTCATGCAATGTTGTGAGATTGCTAAAAGCAGATGTGTTGATCATTACTTTGTGATTTTTCAATTCGTAAATGCATTCTTGTTTACATTTGCACCATAAATTAATGGGGCTGGAAGAACAGTTTAATGGTGAATGTGAAACCTTTATTGAGGACCTAAATTTGTCCTAGATGTTATCTCATTGAATTCTCACCATTGCTCTATGAGAAAAATGTGAGAAAACCAAGACTCAGAGATGTTAGGTCGCTTCCATAGGACATGTAGCTTTTCACTGTGAGCTAGGAGGGAAACAGAGGTTTACCTGTGTCTAGAGTCCAGGTTTCCACCATGTCATACTCAAGACAATTTTCTTCAAGATTTTTTTTTGCTTAAATGACTATGTAGGCCGGGCGCGGTGGCTGACGCCTGTAATCCTAGCACTTGGGAGGCCGAGGCGGGCGGATCATCTGAGCTCAGGAGTTCGAGACCAGCCTGAGCAAGAGCAAGACCCCGTCTCCACTAAAAATAGAAAGAAATTATCTGGCCAACTAAAAATATATATAGAAAAAATTAGCCGGGCATGGTGGCACAGGCCTGTAGTCCCAGCTACTCGGAAGGCTGAGGCAGGAGGATTGCTTAAGCCCAGGAGTTTGAGGTTGCTGTGAGCTAGGCTGATGCCACGGCACTCACTCTAGCCCGGGCAACAAAGTGAGACTCTGTCTCAAAAAAAAAAAAAAAAAAAGACTATGTATATTTGTCATGTACCATTTTACTAAAATATACAACTGAATAGCCAACATTTTCATAGTAAATATTATGATGATAGAATATTATGGCTTAAAACTTAGAATCACAAAAGTACCTGTTGAAAAGGACCTTCAAATCAGCAAGTTCCACAACCCACTTGCTCTTCCAGCTTCTGCTTGAACACCTCCTGTGATGTGGAACTCACTGCCCTCTGAAGCAAACAATTTCATCTTTGAACACTTAGAAAGTATTACCACTAGTCTATCCCTCAGGAATCTCAAAGTTAACTTATAAAGTAGTTTCATAATTCTATTTATAGTTAATTGGGGAGCTGGGCTTACCAGAGGAGAGTGAGCACTAATGAAGGTAACATTCTCCCATCAATAATTAACCACAGATTACATTTTAAGCATCCATCTTTTTATTACTAAGGCCAAAGAGAGAGGTCAGTGAAAACTGTTACCCTATCTTCTTGGAATTTTCCAAGACCACCATGTCACAGCTTAGTGCTCCATTTATGTTAGAAGAGACAATTGTATCAGTCAAGGGCCCGAGCAAGAAACAGATGGGACATTCAAAAGGGATTTAAGGCATGTTAATGAAGGGACATTTCCAAAGGTATTTACAGAGTTCAAAATAATCAACAGGGTATGGTGAAGCACCTCAAGGCTAGCAATAGTGGAGAACCATTAATACCTGTAGGCCTAAGAGGGTGAAGAAGGGGCAGGTTCCAGAACCCAGGGCAAGTGGCCATAGAAGATGACACTCTCCTTCTCTGCCCCCAAAAAACTATGGCCTGAGGTGGGGGCATGCTGCCTGGAAGTTCAGTCAGGGGAACGGGCAACCTGACCTCACTGTCCCCACCACTCTCAGACTTCCCGCTGGTGGTTAAGTTCTGGCTGCTACCAATTGGAAGACAGAAGACAAGTTTGCTTACTAATGCAGTCCAGGAAAGTCAAATTTCCCCCAGGACACAGAGCAAGGTACAGAGGAGTAGAGAGTAGATCTAGAGAGGAAGACAGAAAATTGCACCCCACAATATTCCATGCCAGCCCATACATTGCCTGAGTCTTGTTTTTCCTTCTTACTCCTCTCTTGACACTTATCTCCATTACACTTCCCGATTTGCACCTCTTACTTCAGCAACAAAAAGGCCAGCTACTTTCAAAGGAGCCTTGTTCATGGAGGAAAATGATAGTTGTGTAGCTCTACAAGATTTTGCTATGAAAAGATGTTAGCATACATTTCTTGGATTGTACAAATTAATTCTAAAAGAAATTGTGTGACCTTTCTTCCATATTTTTGTGTTATAATTAGCAGACCAAACCTTCTAAGAAATATATGCATGTATAAATGTTATACACATACACACACATATTTAGAGGCTGTCTAGTGTTCACACATCAAATAAACTTTTTTCTTTTTCTCTGATTCCTTTCTAAGACTTCATCTAACTGTTCTTTGGTAAAGTTTTTATTAAGCTTTGGTAATGTTTAAGTGCTAATCTCTGAATTACCGGTGTAATTGCTTTATCCTCATGCCCAATATGGCTTGCCTTTTGGGAATTAGGTCTTAACTAAAGTTTTCTGAGACTAAAGTGTTCTGAGCAAGGGGTCTCCGAACCAGATTTCCCAATGGGATCCACTTAAGTCATTGTAGATGAGAAGTTTGATGAATAGAATTTATTTCAGACAAGCCAGGTACATTGGGACAAAAAAGGAAATCCTTCATTTTGTTGTAGAACTTTGAGATAGAGCTGATACAACTTGAAAGACAAGTTCAAGGAAACTTTTGCACCTATTTTGCTTGGATATTGGCATAATAGTCTTTTCATTGGTGTTTTGAGCTTGAGATAATTTTTTGAACTCATATAAATCACATATTAGTTTGTCCCAATTGCATATACAACAGATCTGACAGTGGAACTCCAACTGAAATCAACACACCTTGGTGGTACAGATGACAGATTCTTATGCAGCATGAGCAGAATGAGGGCCACATTTTGTCTTAAAAGGTAGCCAAGACATCAGCAAGGTAGGCAGTCAAGTCTTCAGAATTCCATAATTCTCTAATGCACAGGTATTTTCCCCTTACTGTTAGGAGTGTGGCAGGTACACCGAGATGTAAGCCTTTTTAATTCATGTCCTCATTTATACAAATGTTCATTGAGCCCCTTCTTTGAAGTAAGCATGTCAATTGGAGTGATACATGAAATAGGGAATAAAACCTGACCCCTCTCCTTAAAGAACTGGTAGATGAGATGGGTGGCAGTGTCACATCAAACTTCTGAAGGCAAAGGGGAACTTCTGAAAGCAAAATGGTGTCAAAGACTCTATTCCAATGGCATCTTTTCATCTGTTTCATGCCATGGTGGTTAAACGGGCAAGGACCCATGAGACAGTAGGGGAGAAGATATTGGAGTTGTACATGCACCATGGGCTCATATGCACTTTCATAAAAGAGTATTCCTTTCCTTCATAGCCTTTACCTCAGTCTGCAGGCAGCTGGTGACTTGATTAGTGTCTGTCTCCATCCCACAAGTGAGTTTTATGAGAGATGGACAGCATCTGTTTTTGTCCATCACTGAATTTCTAGCCTAGCACAGTGCCAGTCACAAAAGGAGCACTCAAAAAATTTTAATCAATCTGCCAAGACTCTTGCTCAGTTGCTTCATTTGGAAAGTCTCGATGCCATCATCGCCACTGTCATCACAGGTGGGCTTGGTTCCCTAGCAGCCTGTGTCTATATCAGAGCACATACCTTCATTCTGCATTATTTTATTTGTCAGTCTCTTGAGGACCTTGGAGTCCAGACAGAGAAGCAGTATCTTAATCAGCCCCACCATGCCTGGCACATAGACAGTGAACAATACATTCAGCTATAAGGTTTTTTAATTGAGGTAAAATTCACATAACATAGAACTCACTATTTTAATCATTTCAAAGTATACAATTCAGTGGTATTTTAGTACATGCACAATGCTGTGCAACCATCATCACTATCTAGTTTCAAAATGTTTTCATCAACCTAAAAGGAAACCCCATACCCAAAGTAGTCACTCCCCACTCTCCTTTCTCCCTGGACTCTGGCAACAACTAATCTGCTTTCTATATCTACAGATTTGCCTATGCCATCATATAATACGTGGGCTTTTGTGTCTGGCATCTTTTCAATTATCATAATGTTTTCAAGGTTTATCCATGTGGTAGCATGTATCGGTACTTCATTTTTATGGCTGAATAATATTTCATTGTATGGATATATCATATTTTGTTTATTCATTCACTTATTAGTGAAAATATAAGTGGCTTCTACTTTTTGGCTATTGTGAATAGTGCATGAATGCACTTTCATGTGCAAGTTTTTGTTTGAGCACTTGTTTTTCAATTCTTTTGGATAAATGCCTAGGAATGGAATCTCTAGGTCATATGGTAACTCTATGTTTAGCTGATTAAGAAACCACTAAACTTGGCCGGGCACGGTGGCTCACGCCTGTAATCCTAGCACTCTGGGAGGCCGAGGCGGGTGGATCGCTCGAGGTCAGGAGTTCGAGACCAGCCTGAGCAAGAGCGAGACCCCATCTCTACTAAAAACAAAGAAATTATCTGGCCAACTAAAATATATATAGAAAAAATTAGCCAGGCATGGTGGCGCATGCCTGTAGTCCCAGCTACCCAGGAGGCTGAGGCAGGAGGATCGCTTAAGCCCAGGAGGGTGAGGTTGCTGTGAGCTAGGCTGATGCCACGACACTCACTCTAGCCTGGGCAAAAAAAAAAAAAGAAACCACTAAACTGTTTTCCACAGTGGATGCCCCATTTTATATTTCCACCAGCAATATATGAAGGTCCTAACTGGCTTTCCATGTCCTTTGCCCATTTTTTAAGTGGGTGGTTTGTCTTGCTGTTGAGTTGTAAGAGTTCTTTATATATTCTGGATACTAGGCCATTACCAGATACATGATTTGCAAATATTTCCTCCCATTTTGTGAACAGTTTTTTCACTTTCTTGATAGTGTCCTTTGAAGCATAAAAATGTTTGATTTTGATGAAGTTCAATTTGTCCATTTTTTCTTTTGTTGCTTGTGCTTTTGGTGTCATATCTAAGAAACCATTGCCAAATCCAAAATCATGAAAATTTACCCCTATGTTTTTGTTCCGTAACGTTCTTTGGAGTTCTAAAATTTGCAATGTTACTGGTCATATATTAGATGCAAAGAACTGCTGGAATTTCAGGAGAAACTTGGTATTGTAGAGTCAAGGACTTGCATGGACCTTACCTAAGGCATCATGTTAGTGTTAGCATTAGATCCTAAGATTGAAACTTCAGAAACACCAAGATAGAACTGATTTATGTAGACTGAGAGATTTCAGATAGGAGTCTTTAAATACATATTCCAATGACTGACCTTTCTATTTCCTTTTTGCCTGCTTTACTGAGGTATTGTTTATACTTAAATGTAAAATTTGATGAGTTTTGACAAGTCTGTACAATATTGAAACCACCACCACAATCATGACATATGGGTTTTAAGAGATTGCTAAAGGACTTCTAATTAAAATAGTTAATGCAAAATTGCAAAACATAGTACATAAAGGCCAATAATATGTTCTGAGGAAAGCAGGGAAAAAAATCTGACAAATTCCAAGCAGCACTTGGACTAAAGAACACAATGCTATTTGTGTAAAGAGAAAATGTTAATAAATGCTACATACAGTTGTGGGTGGAATATAGAAAAAGCCATTCTAGATAATGCAGGAAAAGGAGAAAACTTGTTTCTGGTTGAACTCTAAGCAAGGCAAGGTAAAGACTTGTCCTATACATAGTAAATGCTCAGTAAGAGTTTGTTGGATGTAAATAAAACTCTTGGAAGAACAAATGAATACCCAACACAAAGTAAATGTTCAATAATGTGTTGAATGAAAAGTAAAACTCCCCCAAAATAAATGAATTTGATGTGACCAATATAAATGTACCTCCATTGAGAAATGACATTTCAAAATAGATTATTGATCAAGAAGAAGTAAGTAACCACATTTCAGAGAGTAGCACTTATGAAAAGAAACAAAAAGGAAAGAAAGAAAAGAAGAAAAGAGGGAAGGGAGCAAACATGCAAGCAAGCTAAGCTACCTCCAAGTCTATAGGCACAATATAGGGAAAAAATCATTTAATGAGAGATAGATTATGAAGACCACAGGGATATAGTCATTTATTATAGGTGGAGGAATAACCAACAACCATGGGATAAGAGTTTAGTATTATTCTTATTTAAATATGTTAACTTAGAATAAACATACTATTTCCTCCTCTCTCCTCCCCTCACCTGTTCTCTCCTATTAGCTCCTCTCCACACCTTTTGCATTCTAAAGAACCTTTTAGCAATAATAAGATAATAGGTAATAGTTTATTACCTATGAATGGTAGTTTATACTACTGCTAACAGTAACGTATACGTACTATGCTTTTCTATTTAGTTGAATGAAGACAGAAGTCAAATAACAACCCATTAAAATAGCTATATCATGATTGTGGTGGTGGTTTCAATATTGTACAGATTTGTTAACACTCACCAAATTTTATATTTAAGTATAAAGAATACCTCAGTAAAGCAGACAGAAAGGAAATAGAAAAGTCAACCATAAACAGGTTAATTGTAGTGAGGGAAAAGCAGCCTACTGCCCTCTGGCTGGAGAGAAATGTTTACCAACTGGGACAGTCCTGCAGGATGGCTTTTACCATGAAAAAAGTGGAGAGAGAGACCTTATCAACAAGCATGCCTCAGAATTCAAACAGATTTTACAGTCTCCGATTTGGTCTTGGAAACAAAGTCTTGTGCCTTAGCACAAAAATGAGAGCAACAGTAACAACCAAAATTCAAGGGATTTTGAAAATTATGAACATAGGATTAAGGTGGTGATTAATAGAAATTTGATATTCTTAGCTTTTTGTTTGAAAACATATAAGTTTTTAATGAAGATCAGTAATATAAAAATGGTAGGTGATAGCACCTCATATGCATTAGGATGGCTACTTTCAATTAAAAAAAAAACAGAAAATAACAAGTGGTGGTGAGGATGTGAAGAAAATAGAAACCCTTGTGGACTAGAGGTGGGAATATAAAATGGTGTAGCTATTATAGAAAATAGGATGGCAGCTCCTCAAAAAATTAAAAATGGAATTACCATATGATCCAGAAATTTCACTTCTGGGTATATACACAAAAGAATTGTAAGCAGAGACTGTGATAGATATTTTACTCCCACGTTTATAGCAGTATTATTCACAATAGCCAAAAAGTGGAAATAAACCAAGTGTCCATTAACAGACAAATGGATAAGCAAAATGTGGTATATTTATACAATGGAGTGTTATTCAGTCTTAAAAAGGAAATCCTATCATATGCTACAATACACAAGATACTCGGGGGCATTATGCTAAGTGAAATAAGCCAGTCACAAAATGACAAATACGGTATGCTTCCACTTATATGACATACGTTAAGTAGTCAAAATCATAGAGAGAGAGGCCTGGCACGGTGGCTCGCTCCTGTCCTAGCACTTTGGGAGGCTGAGGTCAGAGCATCATTTGAGGCCAGGAGTTCAAGAACAGCCTGTGCAACATAAGGAGACCTCATCTTTACAAAAAATAGGAAAATTAGCCAGGCCTATTGGCATGAACCTGTAGTCCCAGCTACTTGGGAGGCTGAGGCAGGAGGATCACTTGAGCCCAGAAGTTCAAGGTTGCCGTGAGCTATGATGACATTACTACACTCTAGCCTGGGCAACAGAGCAAGACCCTGTCTCAAAACAAAAAACAAACAAACAAAAAAACGTAGAGATAGAAAATAGAAAGGTAGCTGCCAGGGGATGGGAGGGAAGGGAGATAAATGGTAGGCAAAAGGTTGGAAGAGATTTCTGTTTTCTCTAAATAGGGAGAAATCAAGCAGGTGCTTGCATGGGATTGTAGCTTCAATTTTTCAGTGTCTCCTGCATTTCCAATGGTAAAAGGAGGCACTTGGTAATCTGAAGATCCCAGAACAGTTGAAGATGACTGTTAGGTGTGGTAGTCAGGAGAGAAAGAACAAATTAACAGGCAACAGGAGGAAAGGAACAAAGGAGAAAGTAACTAAGAACACAATAAAGTTTCCAAAAACAAAGTTAGGAACCCTTTTATGAGTAGGAAAAGCAAATGAGGAATCAAGAAGTTGTAAAAGAAAGAAGTGACAAACATTTGAGAAAGAAGGAGCAAGATATTATACAGAAACATGCTAGGTCTGGGGGTTTCAGCGGATGAACAGAGCTCTTCTCTGGGCAACTTTTGGTTTAAAGATTGGAAAATGCCATGTTTCTACAGGTATCAAATGTTTATCACCTACATGTTAGTTCTGATGAAACATCTGGAAAATTATAATATTTGTAAGCATATATTTTATAAGTGTAAGTCATGGATATATCCATAGAAATCAAAAAGCAGAAAGTCACATTGTTCAGAGTAATATATTTTGGGATTCTTTTTTTTAAAAAAATTCTTATTTATTTTGTGTCAGGAAGAAGACCAGGGAATATAATTATTTTGAAAACAGGCTAGGTGGAGTACAATTCATATTCTCCCCCAAAATGGGCAAAAAAGTAATTGTATCCAAACAATCTTTCCTATCTAGTTGTTTGAGTTAGTACTTAAGTCTTTCTTAAAATGATTATTCAGGGAAAATTATTCAGTTGGGATTATCCTTACTTTTTATAACTTCTTTTCTTTCCTGGTATGTGGCTTTAAGCCAGTCCTCTCTGATTCTTAGAATGCTCCAAAAAAAGATGAATTAAGGAAAGGGAAAGGAAATTCAAATAAGTCAATGGGGCTGCTTGGCAGTAGTGAACAGAAAGCATGTGATTAGGAAGAGGCTGAAATGAACTAAAATCAAGGCAACTGCTTTTTTCAATAATACTATTTCTATCCTCCACTTCCATAGAAGATGGCAAATGGAAATGGTATAATAAAAATAGCCAATATTTGTCAAACTAAGTATATGATGTGCCAGGGCCAGTTCTAAGCACTTTGCATGCACTAACTCATTTAATCTTCACACCAACCCTGTAAGGAAGGTACCCTGTAAAAGCTGATTGTTAAATTTTCAGGAATTTTGTGAGCCTGTTGGTAGCTTGAAATCAGCTATTGTGGGAGTACTTACATTATGGAAATTAATATACGCCACAAATCAGAGCTTTTGTGGAGAGAGTCATTTGCTAAACATTTTCCAGAACACCACTGCTATCATCCTCTCACAGATGGGTAAACTGGGGCACAGAAAAGTTGAGGAACTTGCCCACGATCACGCAACTAGTTGGTGTGGTTAAAATTTTATCCTAGGCAACACCACCTGGGAGCCCAATCTTTTAGTCATCATGTATACTGCTTATGATATGACTAAAATGCATTGGCTGGATTTACAAAGCCTGGAGTCCTAATTTGGACTCTTCTGCTACCCACTGTTTAAGCTGTCTGAGTCTCAAGACATTTTATAATAGAATGTTTCACTTTTATCTCAGCTAAATCATAAATAAAATATATTATGTAAAAATGCAAAATAAGCCTTGATTCTTTTCTTTCCTTCCTTTCTTCTTTTCCTCCTCCTTTCCTTTCTTTCTTCCCTTCTTCTCTCTCTCCCTCCCTCTCCTCCTATCTTCTTTTCTTTCTTCCTCCTTCCTTCTCTTCCCTCCTTCCTTCTCTCCTTCCCTCCCCCAACTTCCTTCCTTCTTTCCAAACATCGATTATGTCTATGCTATTGGAGTAGAATGTATATAAATCTCTTGGGACTTTTGGCCACATTTAAGGAGGACTATGGAGAATTTTCTCCCTGATGTTCTCGTACTGCTTTCCTCATTATTACAGAAAGCAGAACAGCTGTGCTGACAGTAGGCATCGTCATCATCATCATCATCATCATCATCATTGATAAATATATATTGAGCATGCCCTTTGTAGTGAACTCTGGGGATGCATTGAGGTAGAAGATACGGTCCTGAGCTTGTCAAATGAGTGGCTCAGGTAACAAGTGGAAATTGTTAAAAAGACAGAAGAGAGTAACCACAATGGGTGGGGCTGCTGAGGAAGCCTTTGGTGGGGGGAGAGGCAGAATAGCACCTGAGCTAGAGGAAGCATCGAACGGGAAGTGGGCATTATAGGCTGCAGGGACGGTTTGAAGGAAGGCACTGAGGCAGTTACCAGTTTGGTAAGTGCAATAATCAGTGGTTTGGCCTAAGATAAAGATCTGAAATAGAAGATGAGTCTGGAAAGGAAAGACTCTTGTTTGAGGAAGGCCTTCTGAACAGTAAAGAATCACCTAAGGTTCTTGAGTATATGAAAGATTGGTACAATAGTGCTGTGAATAAGATTAAAGTTAGCCAGGCACGTAGATTGAAATGGAGGACAGAGTTACTGAAAACAGAGAGAACAGTAAAACAGTATCTATTATGAAGGCATTTTCAACACAAAAAATCCTTATGTAATTCTTAAAATTATAAGTAAGATACAATTAGAATTATAAACTGTGATTATGATGGTACAAAAAAATATGCAATAAGAAAGACTGGAAAGAAGTACAACTAAATTGTCACAGTGATTGGGTGAGGCTGGTGGAATTTCAGGTGATTTTTTTCTTTAATCACATTTCTGGTGATGTCATAATTTGTCAATTAAAAAATGCATGCAAATGTTAATAGTTAAAATTATTGACAGCAAAAGAGATGCTTGAAGGAGACACTAATTTTAGATAAAATGATGAATTATGCTTTAGATATAGTAAAATGAAGTAAAACCATTTAAATGTGAATGGCTTTGGGGCAACTGGAGACATGGAACTGAAATTTTGGAGAGCAGTCAAGACTGAACACCTGTTTTGTGAACGTGGGAGTGGCCACGAATATGGAAAAGGTGTTTAAAGCAAGAAGAGCTAATCCATGGGGATTTGCCCAAGAGGGTGCAGAAGAGGAGGAGGATGTGAAGTCCATGGAAGGGACTGAGCATAATTTACTTGAGAAGAAGGAGGACTGGCAAGACCTGTTAGGTCAAAGAGACCAATGTAAGTTAGCAGTTTACAAAGAAGTTGACTTCTAAGAGTAAAAAAAAAAAATAATAATAGGGCAAAGAAAAGTCACTGTTTCTACCTTCTTGGACTAATGAAGCTGAAAAAAATAATAGTAGCTTCATTTATTATTTCCTCTGTGTTGGCAACATAATATGTGCATTATATCTATGATCTTTTTTATAGTTTTCATAACAATGCTTTGTGTTAGGTGCCAATGTAGTATCATCTCCAATCTACGGATGAGGAAACGAGACAGAGTTTAAGACAGCAGGAACCTTAAAGATTGTTTGGCCCAAGTCTCCTCACTTTGTAAGTGAAGATAAAAGGGCTCCCTGGTGATTTGGTGATTTGACTTGTCTAGACCTCATTGAAGAGGAGGAGCTCACACTGTGTGGAGGTTATGAGCCCAAATTCCTCCTGATGATGGCCAACCCTTTTCCCAGTTTTGCTGAGCCCTGCCATCAGCAGGGCTGCTATGAATTGTTATGGATTCTCAAAATTGATATGGAAAGGACTTCAGTGGTATTTCCCCACATTTACTTTCCACATTTTCTCAATGTATAAACTGTCTGAATGCGCAAATGTTGATGCTTATATCCTTCAGTGTTATTTGACTTTTCCAAGTAGCTTTCCTATTTCATTATTAGTAGTAGTATATTAGATGTCATATATGGCAATGCTTTTTAAGTCTGGCAGTGCCTCCATTACTAAAGTGGAGGTTTTTTGTTTTTTTGTTTTTTTTTTTCTGGGGGAGAGGCATGGTGGATGTTGTTCAGGAAAGAGAAAATGTCATGATGATTCAGAAGAATACTGATTAAAAGTTTAATTAAGTCTTAGCTAAGGCAATAATATGAGAAAAAGAAATAAAAGGTATACAGATTAAAAAGCAAGAAATAAAATTATCTTTGGTTGAAGATGACAAAGTTATTTATACAGAAAATCTGAAAAAAAATCAACAAAACTATTCCTGGAACTAGTAGGCAATTATAGCAAGGTTGCAGGATACAAGCTTAATATTCAAAAGTCAATCACTTTCCTATATACTATCAATGAATAAGTGGAATTTGAAATGCAAAACACAATACCTTTTATATTAACATCCACCAAAATGAAATAATTAGGTATAAATCTAGCAAAATATGTATAAGATCTATATGAGGATTACAAAAGAATATTACAAAATTCTGGTGAAAGAAATCAAAGAACTAAATAAATGGAGAGGTATTCTATGTTTATAGATAGGAAGCCTCAATATTTTCAATTTGTCAGTTCTTCCCAACTTGATCTATAGATTCAATGCGATCTCAATCAAAATCCCAGCAGATTACTTTGTAGATGGCTACAAACTGATTGTAAGGTTTAAATGGAGAAGCAAAAGACCCAGAATAGCCAAACACAATATTGAAGAACAAGAACAAAGTTGGAGGACTGACATTATCTGACCTCAAGACTTACTATAAAGCTATAGTAATCAAGAGAGTGTGGTATTGGCAAAAGAATAGACAAATAGATCAAAGGAACACAATAGAGAGCTTAGAAATAGACCCACATAAATATACTCAACTGATCTGTGACAAAAGTAGCAAGGGCAATACAATGAAGGAAAGATTGTCTTTTCAACAAATGGTGCTGGAACAATTGGACAGTTACAAGCAAAAAAGAATGAATCTAAGGCAAAGACCTTACTTCCTTCACAAAAATTAACTCAAAGTGGATCAGGGACCTAACTGTAAAACGCAAAACTTTAAAACTCTTAAAAGATATCATAGGAGAAGATCTAGATGACCTTGGGTTTGGTTCTTTAGATACAACATGAAAGGCACAATCCATGAAAGAAATAATTGATAAACTGGATTTCATTTAAACTTCTGGTCTGCAAAAAGGCAATGTCAAAGGAATGAGAAGACAAGACACAGACTGGGAGGAGAAAATATTTGCAAAAGACACATCTGATAAAGGAGTGTTATACAAAATATATAAAGAACTCTTAAAACTCAACAAGAACACAAACAACTCAATTGAAAAATGAGCCAAATACCTTAACAGACACCTCACCAAAGAAGATATGTAGATGACAAATAAACATATGAAAACATGCTCCACATCATATGCCATCAGGGAAATGCAAATTAAAGCAAGAATGAGATACCAATACATACCTATAAGAATGGTCAAAATCCAGAACACTAATCATACAAAATGTTGGCAAGGATGTGGAGCAACAGGAATTCTCATTCATTGGTGGTGGAAATGCAAAATGGTACAGCCACTTTGAAAAGTAGTTTGGTGGTTTGTAGCAAAATCAAACATACTGTTATATGATTCAGCAATCGTGTTTCTTGGTATTTACTCAAAGAAGTTGAAAATGTATGTCCACACAAAACCTGCACAGAGATGTTTATAGCAACCTTATTTATAATTGTCAAAACTTGGAAGCAACCAAGATGTACTTTGATAAGTGAGTGGATACATAAACTATGGTGAATCCAGACAATGAAATACTATTCAGCACTAAAAAGACATGCACTATTAAACAATGAAAAGACATGGAGGAAACTTAAGTGTATATTACTAAGTAAAAGAAACCAATCTGAAAAGGCTACATACTGTATGATTCCAATCATATGACATCCTGGAAAAGGCAAAACTATAAAAACAGTACAAAGATCAGTGGTTGCCAGTGGTTAGGGTTGGGGGAGAAATGAATAGGCAGATTTTTAAGGCAGTGGAAATACTCTGTATGATACTATAATGGTAAATCCATGTCATTATATATTTGTCCAAACTCTTAGAATGTATACACCAAGAATGAACTGTAACGTAAACTATGGACTTTGGGTAGTTATGATGTGTAGGTTTATCAATCATAACAAATGTACCACTCTGGTGGGGGATGCTGATAATGGGGAACAAACATGTATGTATGGGAGCTGGCGGTATATGGGAAATCTCTGCACTTTACTTTCAATTCCACTGTGAACCTAAAACTGTTCTGTAAAAATAAAGTCTTTTTAAAAAGTGTAATTACTATTATTCATTGACAAATCCTACAAAAGAATGTGTTTAGGTTACAAGTTGCCTAAGTGATATTCTCTTTCAATGTTTATGTTAATAGATGGAGTCTTAGATGGAGACAGTTTCTGGTTATTTTTACCCTATTTTGAAAATGCCCTGAATACTGTATTACAAATTAGCAAAAACCAGATACTATGCCCTTGACCATGACCAGAAGCCAACAAATCCATCATGATCCACTAAAACATTCAGTCCTGGAAGTATTACTAGCAAATTCCACAGTCTAAACTCTCAGCAAGGTGGGGAATTTTATAGATTTTGCTGTTAATATGTTAAATAATACACAAAAATGTAATTATGAACTAAAATTTTCTTGTTAATCACTTTGAATTAAGGTGTGTCCATTTTACTAGATTTCCAAAAGCCTAAAACCATTGAATATGCAATTTTAGATATATTTATATATTATTAATTGGCCTTAAATTTTTGCTAAATTTTACATTTAATATTTTTCCACAGTTGTTGGGATATGTTAACACATACTAATTCTGGCTTGTGTACTATCAATATGTTTGTAAAAATAGTATAACCTACAAAGAATGACTCTATTATAAAGTTATAACTACTCTTACTTTATTATGATGTCCATGCAGAAAACTTAGAAATATTAGTAATTGACAAATATTCATAATATCTGGCTATTTCCACATTGTTTATTGAAAAAGAAAAACTGAGATTGATTTGTATGTTTTATTTCATCCATTACGTTTATTTGTTATCCATTTATCAAAAAAGATAGGCCAAGCTTAGGAGCTTGGTAGAAATATTTATTTGACTAATAATCATACAGTGTAATCCATAAGTTCCTCATTATGAGACTTATGTTTTAGTAATAATAACCCGTCCTAAAAATAGAATATTTAGGCAAGGGCAAGAAGTTTCTAAAATGTATATTTCCTATTGGCCCAAAGAGTGTTTTTCAACTTACTGTAAATTATGAGTCATAGTGAGGTGTGTCCATGATAAAAAAAAAAAAAAGAAAGAAAGAAATGGAAAATAGCTTCAGAGGGCATCGTACTTAGGGTACTGTTTTAAGAAACTTTGCTTTAGTCCCTGTATTTGTTGGCTCTCAGATCCATGCCTCGTTCTTCTGCTCAAATGTATAAGGCAAGTGGAGGCCGACTCCTGTGGGCTGCATGTCCCAGGCTCCTGTGTCAGCTGCAGTCAGCCCATGGGAGACTGACTTGTAAAAGATCCTTACAAGCAAGAGACAGGACAGCTGGAAGACAGGAAGAAGAAAGAAGACAGAACGTTCCCCTCTTCTTTTTGCCTCTAGCAGCATCACTAGCAATAGTTATATTAATATCTCCACCATCAGAAGCACCATGGTTTCAGATTTTACTAGGAGACTCTGGCCTCTGGGCTCTGTTCTGCCTTGGTTTCCCCAGCCTAGTTGGGGGCGTGGATAATGACTTCTTACTGTTGCTGCTCAATTCCCTATTTGACTTCTTAGTTCTTCCATCATCTGTATAACCAATTCTCTGGATTACATTCCTTCTGTTTTCCTGGTTGGACCTTGACTGGTACAGTTCACCATGTAAGTATGTGTATACTGGGTCATGGTATACGATACATTTTGTACCGTGAGTAGTTATGAAAAGTTTGAAAGCCACTGTTGATGAAAATAAATTGGATAGCATGCAGTGGATGATGCTAGGCCCATTGCTTGAGTTTGTCATTGATGGCTATCACTGAGCTGCAGAACATGATCCTGGAGACTTATTTTTTTTCTTCTTTTAAGGGAAACAGCGTGGTGTAGTAGAAGGTATACTAACTGGGACTGAGAAGATCAAGATTCCAATCTTGGTAGGTGGCTGTGGGCAATCCATTCAACCATGTGTTCTAGTATATTATGCACAGAACCAGAGGTTCTGAGACTGGCATGTATTTTTTTAAACCAGTGACTATTACAAGAAGTAATAGTGCTACCATTTGAAGTAAGACATTGATATATAGTCTATGATAGCTCAAAGACCAATGATGTTAGCATTTGAAGGCTGTTTAAAAGAATAGTCATTTATCCAGTTCATTAAATTATGCTTTCACTCTTTATTTTCCTCAATTAATAAGTGGTTATTTATTATGCTACCATTAGAAAAAAATGTTAATAACTCAGCAGTCTGGTCTTAAGTTCCTGGGAAAATAATAACCATTTATATGAGCCAAGGGAACTGCAGAATATCAGGTAATGGTAGTTACAGTTTAGTAATAGTTGATAAATCACACCATAAAATTGAGGTATCACATAAAGAACAAGTGCCCCTGATAGGTGCATATATTTTTAAAGTAGTTTAATGAAATATAGGTAAAGTGTGAGGTGTGAATCTCTTTGAGATTCCCATATACCCCCAAACCCTAAGTCCTAAATACTAAACAACTGAAAAAGAATGTTATGATGTTCTTTTATCAGTGAATCCCTTGTTTTCTCCTATATTTAAGAAAAGTCTATTATTTAAAGGCTCCAAATAGTCTTCATAATAGTAAAATTCCAACAGATATCACAATGTCTCTGGTAAGATAAGCAATTGAATATGCACAGTTCCAGACCAAATGTGAGCTTTTCCTTTATGCCCAGCACTCATTGAAGTCAGTGACTGTTCCGTTGAGTTTATCTGAAGGGGAGATAAAAGCTTCCCGCCAGCATTAAACCTTGCCCCATGCAGAATCCAGACGCAACCCTTTCCTCAAACTTCTTATACTTGTTTTATACATTCATCACTTTCCGGCTGATAACATCATTCAAAACCAAAAGAAAGCCATATTGTTGTGGAATGTATTTTATCCCTACCTGTGGAGAGACTAACTTTTTTTTTCCCCCAGAGCAGATTATTTATCTCAATTTCTTTAAAGGGTCATCTAAGGTAATTTCAGTAGTTGTTTCTGTTTTTATATATTCCTGGTTTATTTTCTACTTGTCTCTTGAACTTCATAGAACTTCAAGTATAGAAAAAGGACTGAAATAAGACAATAGTGAATTGTGCTTTTGTGTACTGAACTTGCAGTAAGAATCTGGTGAGTGACATAACATAAGCCAAGCTGGAAAAGGGTCACACACAAATAAAAGGCAATGAATAGTAAGTGAAAAGATAAGTTCAATAATAGCTGAAGGTGGTCAAAAAGTAAAATACTGCAATAAAATCTAATACAACAGCATGGGAGATGAATACACATATTTAGTTGAGGGGCTCAGAGGTAAGCTACGATGTCACATTGGCACAGAAGCACATTATCAATCAGAGAAACACAGTACAAATCAAAGGGTAGTTGGTACAATGGCCTGCCAAACAAAAGTAAAAATATTTGAACAGTTTATGACAAAAAAATTTTTAGAGCCTGAATGCACATTCTGATTCCTCATATACAAGTGCCCAAATATGTGTCAATACCTCAAAGATGAGTTGAAGACAACACTTAAAAAATCCTTTTAAATCTAGTCAACAATATATAATGCAGTATTATTGAGGAAATCCTTCAGAATAATAATAAATCCTCAGAAAGCCCATGTCTGGAGAAAAATGACTTCCTCCTATGGGCAGTTAGAATGCATTTGAATTATCTAGAGAAATACTGAGTTCTGTAGAATTTTTTTTAAAGGGTAGACATGTTTGGATGTATAAAATATGCACACTTAGTTTTATAAAAGTTATGGAGAGGATGAATTTCCTGTCGGAAAATTAACCTGGGTCATGGATGCTGATACCTCTGTGTCAGTAATTCTCACTTCTTTTGGGGAAGATCTCCTTGAGAATCTGATGAAATGTACAGATTCTTTCTGCAGAAAATATACATTAACATGACCACAGAACTTTGAACACAGTTTCGGGGGATTCTCAAATACACCAAAGAGCATCTGTATTCCACCCCAACCAAGCCTCCGTCATGGATTAAGAACCTTGTGCTAATGACAAATTATTGGGCATTTTTTACATAACCAACACAGATCACTCTGAGTCTGGAGTTCTACCAAGCTGAGTTAAAAAGTCTGACTTTATCATTTAGTCATCGCCAAGTTGTTTGATCACATTTCCCTTACAGTTAAAAAGAAAAAAAAAGGATAGAACATGATTTATGTATATTTATTCATAATACAAATATTCAGTACAACATATAAAGTATATTATAAAACATACATAAAATAGGAATTGTGAAAGAATGCAATGAATATGATAGAAAAATTTAATTGTCTTGCTAATCATGATATCATACTATCAATAGCTAATATCTCAAAGCAGAATACATGCCTAGATCAGAATTCATCATTCATGATAGTTAATAGAAATCCAAATTTCAAGTAGTCTTGGATAATTGTGGATGTTTTGGCCAATTTCTTGTTAGATCTAATCAGATTGCCATTGTTTTACTTCTCAATATGGCTGGCAAAGAATTCTGAAAGGTTAAAGTGGCAAATTTGATCCTAATTTTCACCTGTACTTGCATTACCAGTACCACTTTCTTTGTAGGAATCTTTTTAAGCCACTTGCTTCCCAAATAAGGAGTTGATTGGGTAAAACTAGCTAATATCTTATGAATTCATTTAACACAGAACCTGTAAACTTGAGGCAATGTCAATGCCTAAAGAGATGCCAATGCCAATGAAAGAAACAGAGGGTGTGCCAGTATCACCCCTCTTGTGTGGTGCTTCCTGTTTCTCAGTATTCTTCAGGTACATGACACATGACTAGTTTACTTAGGGATCATGTAAAGACTCCAGGGTAAATGAGTATAATAAACATATAGAAAGGTCTTTTTTTTGTCCTTACATCATTACATTTTTTTTTAATCATTAGAGGAAAAAGAAATAGAATTTCTAATGTTTTTCCTATATCACAATGAATTGTCTTGCTCACTCCATTTTGTAGACCCTGCCTTAGGCAAATTACTCACTGCTTCTCAGTTTCCTCATCCGTAAAATGGGGAATGATATCTCATAGAGTTAAGTGGATTAAACAACATACGTAAAGGTCTCTGCACAACTTCTGACATGTGATTTAAAGGAGAAATAAAAGGGAACTGCTATGATAATTATTACTACTTTATTATACAATTGCCGTGTATGCATTGATGTTACTCCTGCCCTAATTTTAAAACAAACAAAATTTCTTGTCAATGCTCTTTCTATTAAGAGCTGTAGCTTCTCTTCGCCTTCCCACTTTTCTCTCCTTCCCCAAAACAAAACAAAATAAAAACCAAAAATATTTTCTAAGCCCTTACAGTTTGGCAAATAACACAAAGATCCTGAACACTTTGTGATCTTGTTCATTAACGTGATAATTACTAATAGTGAAGATCTGCCTAAAGTCTCTATGTCAGAAAATTTTATTATCTATCTCTTATCCGTTCATTCAACAAAGTTGTGTGTGTGTTTTTTTTATATATAAACAACATACAATGTGCTAGCCATCCAGCTAATTGCTGAGGTTTCAAAGATGAATTGAAACACCCTCCAGGCACTAACTATATAGTGGAGGATACAACAAATAATTGCATCAAAGTGATAAGTGCTATAATGGAGGTACACACACTGGTTGCTATGGGAGCAGAGTAGGACAAGCAGCTTCCTCTGCCTGGAGAGGGCAGAGAGGACTTCTGGAAGGATGCTGGGTCATAGTTGAGTCTTGAGGATGTGAGCTGAGGACCCGCATTTCAGTTAGAGGGAAGTTATGTCCAATATGGCCCCCTAGGAATGAACAGGTAGACCAGTTTACCCTGAGCCCAGGCATTTCGGGGAGGTCAAGAAGGCTGGTAGAGACCTCTCCATGCACAGCCTTGGATGTCATGCTAAGAAGTGTGAAATATATCACAAAATGGATTGGGAATAAACAAAGGATTTTAGACCAGAGAGTGACATGATCACAAAGAGAATTGAGGTGGTATTCTGGAGGAATGATTGTGGAGAGACAAAATCTATTGAGAATGCCCATTGGACAAAAGGAGAGAGAGGAGTGTTTATTTGTGTAATAAATTTACTTGCTAATTCTAAACTCTTCATTAAATTAAATGTCAGCTGATTCAATTTGTCAAAGTTTAGTTTCCATTACTGAAGCTGAAGTACTCCTTCCCTAGATGGTCTTACCCACTCCTGTTTGAAGCTAGACAACATTTCAGTCAGCATTAACAGTTTGTCTACTGGGACTAGAAGCTTCCTAACTTGGTGCATGGAATTTTTCTTTATGAAGCTATTATAACTAGATACCAATTTTCAAACCCACTGTCTATACAGAACATCAACCAAAGCAGACTTACATAACAAGTGAATGTGGCCACACAGACATGAAAAAGTGACTTCTATCCCTTGATACCAAACTAGAAAGAGAAAAGCAAGTTCAGAGAACACATTATGACTCATCAAAGTCCAAAAAGAAAAGCTTCGTGTGAATATAGCATTCTGTGCAGCCTCCTGGAGTCCTTTTAGGTACTAACCATATTTGCTTTTGTGTGATTTTCTGCAAAACAAAAGAACCCATCACTTTCCTCCTTAACATCAATTGTTAAATTTTGCTTTACCTCAGAGATGAAGCTCATGCTAGATGTTCCACAATCTTCTTTTTGTACAAAGTGAATCGTGTTGCCTTTTCATTTTTCCTGAGTTTAGGCCTTATTTTATAAAATTCCTACTTGCTGCGGTGCAAACTACAAACAAGACAATTCTTCAGAGGAAAGACCTGAAGGGAAAAGGTGATGCTTTCTTTGACCAATGGGAGGGGAGAGGGAGATGCAGTATCTATATTTAATCTCCTGCTCCCAATGATAGATTTTATTTTTCAATTCCCATAGTTGTGCATATAATACATGGATACCAACGCCTCCAAGTACTGCATCAAAATTTTATATGAGCTGAAGGATATACACATATAACAAAGGGAATGTTTTCTTCTTTACTTTCCCTCTGACAAAATGCCAGGAGGAAAGACCAGTCTCCTCCTGCAGTGATTTACTAAGATGATTGTTCTGTTTTTGGAATTTGGCATGGTAGCTGGAGGTAGAATCTTAAGTGGGTAAAGGGTATTTACTCACAAGGAAATAAAGGTGAAGTCATCAATTTCTGAAAATTGGCATGCAAAGTTGGCATGCCAGGGAAACAAATTAGGCCCTAAAAAATTAAAACCTAATACTACTCCATGTGATAAGCATTGCCATTAGGTTAAAGCCCTTTATTATAGACAACTAGGTTATCTGGTTATATTTTTAGTTGCAACTTATTAGGCAGTTAGAAGTTAGTATTCATGTCATACTTCTACTACACTACAAATTTTAAGATTTCTCACTATGTATTTCCCACTTAAGTTATACTGTCATACCCTCAGGTAGAAAAACAAGTCCCCAACAGATTCTTCATGGCATACTATATTCTATTTTCTCTTTGATATGCTATCTTTTGTGGTCTTGAGCTTCACTTTGGGATAGACAGCAAACGATGGAACTTAAGTCAACAAGCAAATAACAATATCTTAGAAAACTATAGTGTGGACGGGTGCTCACCAGCAGGCCTGGCTGTTGTGAAAATGGTGACTTTGCAGGCTCTGCTTCAGCCAGCGTGGACGAGCCATGTAAACAATTCTTTCTACTAATGACCACATTCAGTATTTGGTATTCTTTCCATTGCTTCTTGTCTTCAACGTATCCAGCCTGCAGTTTTAAGCATCTTATAATGGCATTTCAGACCCAGTTGCTCAAATAGAGTTAATTTTGCAACAGTAAAATAGTCTTAAAATACAATTTTACTCTAGGAGGAAAAATCCTCAACCAGATAGTCACAGTGCACTTTGAATGACTAATTTAAACCATTACATTACAAAATAAGGGATAAATCATACTTTTCATAACACTACCACGTAGGAAGAGTTTTAATTTTAAGAGTCAAGCACCTACATTAATCTGAGTCTACAATAATAGACCCCTGATTTAAAATCTCCTAACATTCTTTCACACTTCATAAACTAAAAATAAAATTGTCTCACCAAACACTGACCTATTGGTTCCGCCAAAGTACTGTATTTCAAGGAAAATTGGAGCAAGAGGTCTCAAAAGCGTGACGTGCCAGCAGATTACAGTTTGTAACCTTAATTGGTCTTAAATGTGGAGTGGGAGGGAAGAAACTACAGTCTGTAGAGAATAAGAGATTTATTCCCCTTCTTAAATCAAAGGCAGATTCCATACTTCAGCTACCCTCCAGCCCGCCCGCCCGGCCCCCACGGGGTTGTTCTCTCGTATTTCGGTTTGTGTTTTACGTGAGGATGACATGAGAGGGAAGGTTAAAGTGCTGTCTAGTCCACGAAGTAAACAGAGGGGTTAGGGCTGGCTTATTTATTTATAAGGCGTTCAGCCTCTCAGCTGTTTCTCCCTCACTGGCATTTGGAAGCTTGCAGTCCTTTAGA
Organism: Varecia variegata; assembly: GCA_028533085.1. NCBI lineage: Eukaryota > Metazoa > Chordata > Mammalia > Primates > Lemuridae > Varecia > Varecia variegata. The sequence continues at coordinate 75,417,137 of CM052443.1, forward strand.
GAAGAGACAAATTTGGCAGGAACGTTCTTTGTGCCCGCCTTCCTTTTCACTGGGAAAAAGGGGGCAGATTTATAATGACAGCCTTTGGGAGGGGGGGTAAAAAGTTTCAACCGTCACGACAATGCCCGTTTTTTCCATAGTCAACACTGTGCCTCAAACAGCTTTGGTGCCACTCGGAGCCCTCCCTGTGTCCCCTCCCTTTCTCTCTGCAGGCTGTCACTGGCAGGCGGAGGCACAGTTAAATTCCAGCACCTTCTCCGCATACCCCCAAACTACTACGCGCTATTACTACGGCTGCCCTCCCTTTTCGCGTTGCCTCCTCCTCTTGCCCAGCCTCCCCGGAGGAGTCGCGCAGCGGCCCCGGAGGAGGACTGCCGGGGAAGGGATAACGGGCGCCTAGCTCCAGCTGGGCTTGCGGCTCTCTGCGTCCTGCGCAGTTTCTCTGCTCCAGGCACAAACACGGCCCGAGAGCCGGCGCCTTGCAGACACACACGGATCCACGCATACAGTAGAGCCGTCTCGATCCACATTCTTGCACACCGCCCCCTCCTCCCCCCGCGCTCCCGGAGTCGCTGAGCGGGGCGAGTGACAGGCGCGTCCCGCCAACCCGCGCCCGGGCGGGCAGGGAGGAGCGGCGCGCGCGGCCAACTGCGGCGCGTCTTCCGGCGCCGGTGGAGGCGGCGAAGGTGGGACGCGGGGCGGAGCCCGAGTTTAGGAAGAGGAGGGGATGGCTGTCATCAATGAAGTCATATTCATAATCTAGTCCTCTCTCCCTCTGTTTCTGTACTCTGGGTGACTCAGAGAGGGAAGGGATTCAGCCAGCACACTCCTCGCGAGCAAGGTAAATATAACTTACAACTCCTTTCTCCTCTCCCCTCCCGCCGGCCTCCCGGCTGTAGCCGCCGCACAAACCCCTCCGGCACCGCGCCGCCTTCGCCCGGGATTATTCATTATTATCCTAATTATTATTTATTGTGCATGCACGGAGACCAAAACAAACAGGCGGGCCAACCGCCACAACAAAAAGCCCGCCTCCTCCCCGCGGGCCTCAGGTGGAATGCTCTAACGACAGCTCCCAGGCGGCGGTGGAAGAAACGAGAAAGTTTCAGCCGAACCTTGCTGTTCTAATAATAACAGTAATAATTACTACTTCAAGGGGGCCAAGGGGGAAAAAATCCCAACAAATCACAGCCTTGACCCTGGGTAGGCAGTCAGCGATGCGCTGCAAACTCAAGGTTGCAACACACACATTCCGCCAGGTTGCAATCCCCCCATCCCCTTAAAAGCGAGGGGTGGGGGTAGCAGAAGGAGGGAATAGGTTGGGGGACTGGGGACGAGGATGGAAATGCTACTATTCATCCCGAGCAATCCTCCCCGGAAGAGTTGGAAAGGGAACGGGAAAGGAGGGCGAGAAGCTTGGGCTGGCGGCAGGGCGCCAGCGAACGCTGCTGCCACCCGCTTCCCGGGGACTTGTTTAAAGGGCTCCGGCTGCGGAGACGCGAGCGGATCGCGGCGGGAGAAGCCCAGGCTGATGCGCTGGGGAGGCTGCAGCCACCGCCGCGGGGCCGGTGCGTGCCGGATCGGAGGTGTCACCTCCACTTTCCGCGTTCCCTCCGGCGGGGATGGGGACACTGATCTGTAGGCAGGCCTTTAGGTAAAGGAGCTGCCAGGGGGCTGCGCCCGGGGCGCTGCGGACGTCCCTGCCCCTGGTACCTGGCGGCGGTGCAGGCTCGGGTGTTGAAGTTAGGGGTGTCCGGCCCGGGCCGCAGTGCTGGGGGAGAGGGAAGAGGCCCCAAAGAAGGAGGTCGGAGGTGCCCGCTGGGCTCCGTTACCCTGCCCTCCTCCTCCCTGGGTTTGTTTTCTTTTGCTTCGCGTCTTCCCCAGGCTAGCGCCGCGGGCGGCGCTGGCGTGGGGCTCCTGCGATCGTCCGGGTGCTAGGGGCGCTCTGGGACCCGAGAGAACCACGGCGGCTGCGGACCGGGGAGGCCATGATCCGGATAATCCTCTCTGCCTGACTGTCACAAACAGGACCCGCGTGCACCCGGGCAGCGGCAGTGGCGTTCGCCTGGGAAGGGGAAGGGCTGCGGTGGGGAGGGAATAGGGGAGGGCAGCGAGGGCGGGAGGCGGGGAGACCGGGTAGGAGCCTCCTCCCAACGATGACACGCACCCCTTCCTTCTCGCTCCCTGCTTTCGAGTTTGCTTTATTCCCATCCCAACCTGGTTTACCCTTTCCTTTGCTCTCCCCCTCCATCTGGCCGCCTTCCCTCCTCCCGTTTGCGTTGCAAAACACGGCCATGCCATCTACAAAGGTGTCGCGATGCACTTCCCCAAATAACCGGTCCGGCGAGCCAGCCCCTAGGAGCCCTCCGGCCACAGGGCGCACACCGAGCACAGTGCCCCGGGTGCCCAGCACCAGGCCTCGCAGCTTGGGCGCAATTGCACCGCACGGGGCGGGGCGCAGCAGTGCGGGCTCCAGGGGACACCCGCGCCCTGGCCGGGGCACTCGGGCCGGTTTCCGGTACACGCGGGGAAATCGCCTCCTGCCAGTGTTTGCTCGCTCGCCTCCGCCTCCGCCGCCTGGATTGCATTATTATTTTTATCCGGGTTGCTGTTTGCTGCGGATGGTGGTGAGCGCGGGGCTGGCTGGGCTGCTTGGGGGGTGGGGTGGGGTGGAGGGAAGTTGGACGTGTATCAGGAAGGAAAAAAAAGTTTGGCAGGACGGCTAAGTAGGGTGGAGGGGTGGGAGGGGGCGGCGAGCTCCCGCAGCTCGCGTCTCCGCGCCCTCTCGGCCGGCGTGAGTGTGTCTGCGCGTGAGTGTGAGTGTGTTGTGCGCGCCGGGGACAGTGCGTCGGGAGCAGCGGCGCGGTCAGTCCCTCCTGCCCGCACCCTCCCCGGGAGGCCGGGGAGGACCAGGCGAGGTTCGGTGGCGAGGGTTGGTGGGGGCGGTGCGTGCGTGTGGCTGTGAGTGTGAGTGTGAGTGTGTGTGTGTGCGCGCGCGAGCAGCGGAGAATCAGGAAGTCACAGCAGCGAAGCGCACACAGACATGTTTGATCGCCGTGACATGACGCGCGCGAGGGAGGAAGCGGCGGCGGCAGCGGCGGGGGTCGGGCCGCGGGCTCGGGCGCTGGCCTAGGGCTGCGGCGCGGAGACCCGCTCCCGGCCACCGGCCGTGCAGCCACCCCACGCTCCACGAGCCCCGCGCCCCTTTTTGTTCCGCGTCCCCCAGGTAAGGAGCCTGCGCCGCCGCCGCCGCCCGCTGTGTGCGGGGCTTTCCAGCTCTTTCCCTGCCAGCCCCCTCCGGTCTCCCAGCTCGCCTTTCCTGCAAAGTCAGGCAGGCGGGGGAAATGGGCTCCTTGTCCTCCGATCGATTGCGTGGAAAACTTTCCAGCGGGAGGCACCGTAAGGGGGAAGAAGAAGGCCTTGCTGGCTGCTGTCGCTTGTCAGTTCTTTCTCCTCCGGGTCCGGAGAGTGTGAGTCGCAGCGCCTTGGGGCTGTTGCACATTCAAACTTCGGGCCTAAACGTATCTCCAACTCTCGCAGGATTTACTCCAGCAATAATATAAATATTCGACGTCGTCCACTAGCTCTTGCCAGGCGTTTGGATTTTTTAAGGGAAGGAGGAACGCTTGGAAGTCGAGGGAGTGGGGGTGTTGTGCAGAATCCATTCCTTATTCAATGTCTGCACCGGGTGTTATGTAATTTTAGTAGCACATGGGTGCAAAACCCATACTGGGCTTCTCCTCTCCTTTGTTTATATAACTTTTGAGAGAGTTTTGCAAGGTTATCGCCTTTTCTACCTCCTCACTAACATGATGGAGGTTGGTACTTTGGAAAAGCAAAGCGACTCGGGTTAATAATTTTTTGGAGGGGTGTCATCATTGTCTCCTTTCTGGTCATTATGTAGGCATGTATTCCTTTGTATGTATAATGTTAGAGCACAAGGAAGACATTAAGGATACATGTTTGTTTCCTGCATCGACTGGTTATTTTTAAGGTTTATGCGTTACCGATAGCTGAGTTAAATTTTAAACTTCCATTTCAAAGGACTTTTTAAATTTACACCTGGTATGCCTCACTTATATGAACAGAATGCTTGTGTGAATAGTGAGATTGTTGCTTGGGTGCTGAGTAACAGAAAATTCCTGTCCAACTACCTAAGACTCAGAAATCACTGAGGATGCTACTAAAAAAAAGCCGCCATGCCCGATGTTGTGTGTGTGTGTGTGTGTGTGTGTGTGTGTATTTATATATTTACATACAAATGTTTTCAGTAATGTATCCCACCAGTTATTTGGGGGGCCGCTACCCGAAGCTTGTTGGCCAACACCAGACTTGTTGGGCTTCCAGGCTACTTCTAGCATGCTGGAGAAGTGTTAAGAGGTGTGGCAGGTTTGAATCCTAGTTGGTGCATTGTTATGCAAATTGAACACACTTTCTCTTTTAGGAATCTAATTGCCCTTTTATTCTCTTGGATTTTCTTTCTTCTTCTTTTTTTTAAAATGTCTCTTACAACTCAAATGTTTGCTCTTGGAAAAAGGGGATTTAGAGACACCTGTTAGGTTCAAAAGATATTCATTGAAATAGACTGAAAGGAAAAAAAACCACGCACAATAGCCCTGTAGATCATTAAAGAGAGATGCCATATTAGTGAAGAATATTTAAAATAAATCAGGAGTTTGGGGTATGAGAACCCTTGACGAGGCGAGGTGAAGGAGGGCTTTTCCTTCAATGCAGCCTTTCTCTTATAAGTGAGACCAGCTACAGCCCAGCATAGGACTAGCTGCACTGTGGTGTTTCACAGAAAATATTCACCACAAGAGCATGTTCAAAGCAGTCTTAGATCTTTTCTTTTGTTCATCTGTAAAGTGGTTTTTGAGCATTTCTTGTCAAGTTTCTTGAAAAGTGCTTTGACCAACACCTGAGGCTTAGAATTGACAAAAAAAAAAAAAAAAGGTGCCTCTGCTTGTATTATATTGTTAATGCTTGAATTCTGTTTTAAGTATTCCTGACAGGGTATATCTAGAAAGTAACATTTTTGCAGATAATTGTTTAAAACTTATTTGCTTTGATTAAGGTAAGTCATTCTACAAGCAATCTTTTCTAGAAGGTAATTGTTATACCCATTATATTATGGTAGTATTTTGACATTTTATTTTAAAGGCTTATTATATCTTGGAACAAGACCATAAAAAAGAAGATTTTCATAAATAATAAAAGTGATGCTGTCCTCTAGTGTTTTCATGGTTCTTTTTTTCTCCTTTAGAAGTCCTTCTTTGTAAACAAGGCCTTTGTCAAACTCTCCTAGGTCAGCAGCTTTTTGATACTCCAGAGAAATAATAAATCACTATTTATGACATCTTGACATGCTGCTGAGGACAACTGAATTATCACAGATACAATGCTAAGAACTATTTCCTGGCATTAGCAAGTTGAGGGAGTGTTGGTAGGACCTTATTTTAACCAACAGAAGATTTCATGTTCACTGTTTTTGGTCAAGATGATTTTAAGGGACAACATGGACAATTAGTTGCTTAACATGAGTGGCCTTAGAAAACTCTGTGCATGAGTCTCATTTCTCTTCTGCAGTATTTCTGGTGAACACAGAAAATTTCCCGAATATGAAAAGCCATGTTTGGGGGCTACATCTGATTTCTTCTCTTTTGTAAAAGAAGTATTTTCTAAATTGTTCCTTTACCTTAAATGTTGCATTTTGGAGATTGTTTTTGGCCAATAGAGCTGCTGAATTTTCTGTCTTCTTTGGAAGAGTTCTTATTATGGAACTGTAATCTCTAGCCGGTAAATAAAGTCTCGGGTCATTCCATAAGTAGTTGCGAATAGAAAATACAGTTGGTGATACATTATTTGGTAGAGTATTTAGAAAGACGTAGGGTGTTCATTTTTTCTATACAGAAAATTGTGACTTTATAGGTACCAGGGAGTATAGGAGTCTAAAACTATGTTCTGCCAGAATCATTATGGAAGAGAGGATATTTATTTGCCTAAGATATATATCACCAAGTTAAGTGGGATCTTGTAACCTGAATTTGAAAAACTTTACAGCTTTATTACTGTTTGCTATGACTTTATTATTTGTCATGTTAATAGAGCACTTTTCCTTGAAAGTGGTCAGGATATGTTTGTTAGAGCTTTTAAGTTATAAAAGGTGTAAAGCTATAGTAAAAGATACTTGAATAATTAATTATACCTCAGCAAAACATAATAGAGCTGATGAAATTTGGGAGCTAAATAGTTGGGTCTTTTGAATGTTTGATATAAACACCATTAATTCACTCATTTGGAATGATGTGTTATATATGGAATAGAAGAGTTTCGACTGAAACACTGACATGAATAATCCCTTTCTGGAGTTCTGGATTCATAATATTTTATCATGTAATTGAAGCCTAGTATGAATTGTGATATTTTTATTAGCTATATAAGACTTTCAGGACATTTGGACAGTTATGATCAGGCTATATGCATGTATGATTTAAAATATTCAAAAGTATCACAATATTCTATTGTATTTTTAGGTGAACTGGCATCAATGTAAGCATCATTCATGCCAATGTATGATCTACATCTGTGCAAGCACTAATGTTTTAGAAATTATTTGGAAACTGGCCTAACTTAAATATGGACTGGCCCTTTTATAAATTGATGAATGAAATCCATAGAAATTGAAATAAAATCTAAAGTTCAAAAACCATTTAATATGATTAGAACTCCTTTTTAAAAAAACTGAATTTAGAATTTGGGAGTTAAATTACTTAAAAATGGGAAAGAAAATCTCTAACCAAAAAGGATTGTCATATGTTGGTTTACAGGTTATCGAAGGGAAATTCTATATCAGTTTGCACTTAGATTGTGTTTTTCTTGTTCAGGATGACTGTATATTTCTTTATCTACTTGTGGTATATTTCAGTTTTTACCATCCCACTGGGAGGTGAGTTACCACATGTGGGAATTGAATGTCAGTGTGGAAAGCTCTCTCCCATCTTCCTTCCCCCTGCGCTTTGTTGATCTGGGCATGTTAATAGCTTTGTAAATATTCACAACTATTTTGTGGTTTGCTGTTGTGCTGTACCAAAATGCCATTAAGCAAAGTCCAAAATTCTGTAAGAATTAGATTATCTGTAATTGAGAGTTTGTGTTTTTAAAGAATGTACCTGAACATTTAACAGCATATTCATAATAGCATATTTAATATGAATAGCAAATGGTAAACTGCACAGGCCCTGTGATTCAGAGAGAGATCAAGGTGAGCTTTCTTGAGTCAATGGGGCAGGTAAAGTCTTTGAGATAGGATAGGGTTGTGGTAGGAGGGGCGGCAAGGGTAAGGGTGGTCGCTGCTGATCATCTCAGGTCATAAGGAAGCCCTGCGATTACAAGGACCAGCCTGAAGTGGCAAAACCAGTGTACCTGTTTGGACCTGGTTGCCTAGAGCAAGAGGTTCCAGTTGGAGAGAATTTTCAGAAGATAAAGTCAGAGATTGTAGAAAGACTCGACTTCCAGGCTAAAGCATGAATATTTTATCCAATGTGTATAGGAGGCTTTTCTCTCAGAAGTTTTGAGCGAGGGAATTCATGAACAAAGCAATATTTTAGATTAATCTGGTCAATTGTGGATTCAACTCCAGGGCGGGAATTGAAGCCGTTAAAAGGATTCCCTCAATAATCCACATTTGTATATGCTAGCTCTCAAGGTATCTTCATACCTATTATTTTATTTGATTCTTATTAAAATTGGGGTTGTAGCCAGTTACTGTTGCTGCCTGTTTTGTAGGGGAGGATCTTGAAACTCAAAGAGGTTAAGTGAACTATTATGTTAATTAAAAGAAACAGGCAAATTAACATCATAAATGGCTATTGTCCATTTTAATTGCAATGAACTTGAAGCATTCATTGTTGAATTTTTTTTTGCTATTGTGAAAGTCAGGGCCAGTTGGACCTAGTAAAGATCGTCCATCATATAACCTTGGTTCTTTCAGCATGTGATAGTAGAGTTTTACTCCTAGTAAAAGTATGCCATTTCAACCAGAAGTTTTTAAAGTATGTATTTCAGACTCTTCTTTTATGTGTTTAATGTATAAATAGAATTATCTTGGCAGGCAGAAAAGGAAGTGGCTATCATTGATTCTTATCAGCATCCAAAATGAAGTGGCCTTGCAAAAGGGCCTAACCTAGGCAGGACAGCCATGGGTGTAAATAAAAATGAGATATTGCCTTTCAGGGCGTCAGGCTTTTGTTTCGACCAACTGCCTAGCAGTTTGTGTTCAACTGAATTTTAAAAGTGATGGTTACCCATGATTACCTTTATAACTACCCATGGACATGAATCCTGGATTAGAGGGATGCTTTGCTTTCTAAAGGGCTTCTAGCACTTCCTGGTTTTCTCGCACATTCCCACATTCCCCTTTCCTCCATGGGAACATGGTCGGTCTTCACTGAGGAGGCCATGGAATTTCATCACAGGTAGACTCTTCTGAGAGAGTAGCTCATGGTATGCACAGGGGTGACAGTGTTAAGAGCCAGGATCCTGGTGAGGCTGTGCCTGGGGCTCTTGGGGGAATAATTAGCCACTGCCACCTTTGTTGTTATCTTCTGTTATGCACAGAGCTGCCTCAGAGCCTTTGCCAGGTCTGATGCTGGGCAGGGATGGTTCCCAAGGCAGTTTATTTAAAGTGAGGGAAACAGCTCACACGCGTCCTAATTTGTTTCCCTGATTGAAAGCTGGAGAGTTCACGGAAGCCCAAAGAACAGCAAAGTTTTAATCCAACAACTTTTAAAAACACATTTGACTTTGAAACGAATGGCACACTGATGCAAACCGCCACGAAAATGCTAAGGAAATGTTTACAATGCTTTCTAGGGTCTTGATCAAGCAACTTACAGTGTTAACTTTAAACCCAATGCGATTTTTATCCGTGGCACAAATCATATTGTACACTGTTTAAAGTTGCACGTCTCAGACCAAGAAGCAGTGAGGGCCTTGGTAATGTTTCACCACCTATCTAGACAACCTTGGCCTCTAAAAAAGGAACTTCTGGTAGATTTATTTCCTTTATCTGCATTGCTGTTGTCTTTCCCCATGCCCTGCCTCCCCCATTAAGAATAGCAGTGCTTGTGTCCCAGTTCTGGAGATGTTGCTACTTCTCTGTGGGTGAGTTATCAATGCATTTATGGAGAAAGCTACATGGAAAACAAAAAGCAGTCCTTCAGGTCAGGGGAGATGTTCTGAATCAGCAAACAGACAGAAAAAGAACTCTTATCTTAACTATCTCCTGAGCCTCATAGTTCTCCTGTAACAACCAGAAAACTTTAAAAAGACTTGAGATATTCTTAGGGATATGGACTGGACCTAACTTTTATTTCTGATATTCCACCTTTAACCTGGACCTCGAAGTCTTTCACTGCTTTCAAAGCAAGCAGTGAAAAAAGATATGCTGGAGATCCAAGATTTCTCCATGCTTCTTTGCGAAGTTTGGTGAAGAGCGATTTAAGAGGCATTGCGAAGGTTGGTGTGTTTCCCTAAACTCTTTCTGTAACTAGAAAACAAAAGCTTCTAGGAAACTTTTTTTTTTTTAAACTTTAAGGCCGAGCTGAAATGCCCCTTCTTTACACTTTCCCTAATTCCCTTCTTCTGTCCTCTGCCCTCCGAGCTGAAAGTATTCACTCCTACCCTATGACTGTGCTGGACATGTTAACTGCACCCCTCCATGTCTTGCAGGGTCTTTCATTTTTTTCCCTCGTTGCTATTTATGCACAGATCTTATTTCCCCGTCAGACTTTCAGAGTCCCGGGGTAAGCCCTGTGATCATTTTTTTATCCATGCTGCATGCCTGTACCTGGTGGATACTCAAAGGGGCTGGGATAAATAAGTAAAACGCATCCTCTGGATGTCTGATAAAACATCATCGACCTTTCCAGTTGATGACATTGTCTTCATCTCATTCTCTCTAGGACTTCTCTTTACTTCTCTCTCTCGTGCTAAATTAATATAGTGTCACAGCCAAATCCCAGTCTTTGCAAAATACCTTTCTCATTGTTTCTGTTTTTGTTTCTTTGTCCTCCCGTTCCCACCTCTGGATGTTGCTCTGGCCCAAGTGAAGACTGTCCATCCTGGGGGACAGCTTGCCCGGCAGTACAGGGCTAGGAGTCAAGAGATAAAAAGTTCTCTTGGGGGTTTCTCTCCTGCCACAGATGTTACTTTGGGCAAGCTGTGTTGTCCTTTCCTGTCTTACTGCTTTTCAGTAGGGGTGTGACAAAATGTCTCCCCAGTTAAAGTCACCAGAAATGTTACGAAGCACCTGTGGGTGTGCTTAAATATTATTTTCCATGTGGGGGTCTTTGGTATTTCCATTGATTGCAATTAGACAGTAAGGCATAAGTTTTGTCATGGTTGTCATGGCTGGAGTGGTGACCCTTAAAATTCCATGAAGTTGAACTCCTTTTAATATGCAGATGGGTGTGCTGAGCCTTTCAGCTCAGGCAAGGAAGGAGGTTGGGCTGAGGGAGGAAGGAGGTTGGGGCTGAGGGAGGATGACGGTGGTGTTGGGAGTTCTGGGAAGCTCCTCTGGGGCCTTTTATTTTTAAAAACACACACTCCCAAGTTGTGAAGGTGGCAAAGCAAGGATGAAAAAAAGACAGGGTGTACTGCTGACAAACTCTTGCCAAAGAACATAGGTGGCCTGGCCTTCAGGGAGTCCTGGTCTGAGGTAGAGGGAGGATTCTGGGGGAGGAGGGGGACCAGCAGTGTGTGTGTGTTAGGGGGTGGAGACTGCTGAGCCCTCCCCCACCCCACATTGTCTTCATTTATTAGACCCATAATTGTGGAACAGGTTGTTCTTTTCTGTGACAATGTAAAACTCCCTTTCCCCCCTAGCACAAAATAAAAATAGATTTTGAATGTTGTCATGTGAACAGACCTACCACTGCCTTATTGAGTTTACCGGAGCCTGCTCCTCTGCTCCTCTGCCCCACCCCTACGACGCCTCCCCCACCACTAGCCCCCCCCCCTCCCCCACCTCACTGCCCATCCCCACTGGCTCCTTAGTGCTTTGGAGGAGAAAGGGGCAAGGATTCCTGAGGATACCAGCAGGGCTGTTGAGGGAGAAGCTGGGCTGCCAATACTGGGTTTTAGGCCTTAGCCACACTCACTTAGTAATAACAACATACGCCTCTGCGTGTGACCCGAACCTCTTTGTAGTTTATACCCCCAAGTTTCTTTATACTGTGGGAAAGTCTGATTATGTATTTGAACTGTCAAGTAAAGTTGCCAACAGAAATGAAGAGGAAGAATAAGAGGCTAGAACTCATCATCGAGAGGACCCCTTCTTGGGTATACTTGGGTGATGGTAGATGGGGGCGGGTTCTGGGACAGCTGTGATTGTGCCAGGGAGGCCCATTAGTGAACTCTCCAGCATACAGGTTTGGATGAAGTCTTTGAGATGCTCCAGGAACAGCGGGCATCAAGTCATGGATGGACACCTTCCAGATACTCCCATCCCGAGCCTAGAGGAAGCCAAGATCCCAGAAGAAAAGTACTTTTCCCAGAGCCCCAGTGACCCTGAGACCAGAACCCAGGTCTCTGGACTCCCAGTTGTGGACATCAGCAAATATCACATTCAAGTTCCATGAGAGTCCGTATCTCTGAACATTCATTAGATGTGTGGCACAGGGCAAGTTTCCTCATTTGTTAAACTATACTGTCACTCTGAGCCGTACACAGTCATTGACATCCATGCGTCTGAGGGTTCTCTTCTTATTAAATAGTTTCTTGTATAACATGTTCCTATATTAACATTCCGGTTTTATGCCTGTAATTTTCCATTTCTCTTCTAATATGTTTTTCACTCTAAGAAGTTTTTAATGGTTTCCTTTAATAAAAAATGAGGAGCATTTTTATGGGACTGTGTACAAGTAGTGATAACATTCTCCAGGATTCCCAGATGACAGTGATAACACATGCAGAAAGTAGTATTATGGGCTAATATTTGTATTAAAATCTAAAACTTGAAAGGTAGGAAAATCAGGCTAATTTCAGTATTTGTCTTGTTGTTCAAACTTGTGGTGTATTACCATAATAACCTACTGAAGCTGATTTCAAGGTAAACCATAACAGGAAGTGAGCAATTTCCTTTTATTCACTAAAAAATAAAGGGGTGTATTAGTTGCTGATATACATGAAAGAACATTATAACTTGTAGTACCCCTGAATTGACGTCAGCTTCCTAAATTTAAAATGCTGACTGAACCTGTGTCTGAGGGGGTGGAAAGGCAAAAAAAAAAAAAAGAGGAGTTACTTCTGCCTGCTCTGTTAATCACAAAGAATAAAATAATAACATTTAGCTCTTTAGTGAATTCAAGGCTGTAATTCAGCAGGAGCTCCCCCGTTGTTTTAGAAACCACTGGTACTGGGTTCTCTTAGCCCTATCTTAGATCCCCTGCTTAACAGTCGCTTTGCTTTCATTGCTTCCTGTTTTAGCCCTAATTTATTTATCAGAATGGTCTAAATTCTTGCCTACACTGGAAAGATTTCTTTAGAACATGCCTCAAACACTGACTACTCTCTAGTGTTTATTTATAAAATCAATTGGCTCTGTTAATACTTTGCCCATGAAATTTTGTCTGCAGTTTATTCATCAGACATTTTTTGAGTACTTAACTACATGCCGTTGGAGGTGCTGGGTATTCCTTGGAGGTGCTGGGTATTCAGCGGGGAGGAACGGCAAGACCCTGCCTTCCTGGCCCTCACACTCTAGAGATTCAGTGAGAGGTGACAGTAGGTAGCTGGGAATGGAATGAATGTGGGTTTTTTGTACTTCCCCTCCAACCTCTTGTTTCACTATGGAAAGAGCCCTGCTGTGGGTGACTAGGCCACTACAGTCTAGTTCCATCTCTGCCACTTAAGCAATGGGTAAGCAAATCGCTTAGGGTATCTCATTCTATATTTTGCGAGGTTGACAGCAAAAAAGTTTTTGTGTGTACAGGTGTGTGCCTCCAAGGTAACATCATAATACAGAATAATTACTATCACCAGTGGCATTCAGCTATCTTGCTGGGATCATTGATCTCTATCAGAATCTGGAAAACAGCTTATTTACTGGTTTTGGCTCTTCTCCAAGCTGCAGTTGTACCCACTCTATGAGGCAGTTCCCCAACGGGAATGCCAAGAAGCCTTGGAGCGTGGGTGGTGGAATATTGCTCTGCTGAAATCAGAGAACCAGAATTTCCACACCTAGTCTGCGGTGGGCTCTGATCCAGTAGTCATGGACGACTTCTCTCAGGGATCCTTCACCAAAGCGAGGCCTGGGACAGATCCCTGACCTAACTGCCCCAGGGGTCTCTGCTTCAACCAATGAGCTGGCAGGAGGACCACATCTTAAGCTGTCCCTTCTCATCACTTCGGGTCCGTGGAGATGGTGGGGGAAATAATGCCAAACAAGAGTGGCTGCTTGTTGTGCCAGGCACACAGCTGTGTTTTTTACACATACCATTGCATTTAAATCTCCGAAGAAGAAACGTTAAACAACTTAGCTAGTAATTGCACATGTGGGTTTTTGAACCCATATTTGTCTTGATTCTCGAAGCCTCTGCTTTTTCCATGATTGGAACTTTTCTTTCATTCTCGATTTATGAGATTGTATTTTTCCCCCTTTTAACTATCTTGAGTTCTCTGTGAAGTTTTGAATGCCCATTCACTTATGAAAATGGGTCTTGATTGGATACTTTTTTTTTAAAAAGGGTTTTATGTTTTAATGGCTTTGGGGGGTTAATGACTTTGTAAGGTGTCCAAACCAGTGAGTAATAGAGAGCATCTGTTGACTTCAGTAATAAATTTCAAACTTGTTTAGAATTCTGCTTATGTGTTAAATTTGAGTTTCTCCAGTGAGCCTTTTTGTATCTTAGATGATTTACATCTTTCTGGGGAATCATTTAGAGAGTGTGTTTTTTTAAACAAGTGGTCTTCATAAAGACTAGGGCAGACGGATATATATCACACTCACTCAAACATCTGGACTAGACAGGGCAGTTCTGTTTGATGTTTGTTACAGAAATGGCACCATCAAATGCTAACAACTGTTTTATTCTGATCTTAACATCTTGTTTAAAACATGCCTTTCTTTTTTTTCCCTGTTTTCTAACTTAGTATTACTCTACTGACCGGCAGAGGCAGGAGAAGTAGATGTCCACGCCCACAGACCCTGGTGCGATGCCCCACCCAGGGCCGTCGCCAGGGCCCGGACCTTCCCCTGGACCAATTCTTGGACCTAGTCCAGGGCCAGGACCATCCCCAGGTTCCGTCCACAGTATGATGGGGCCCAGTCCTGGACCTCCAAGCGTCTCGCATCCTATGTCGACAATGGGGTCTGCAGACTTCCCGCAGGAGGGCATGCACCAAATGCATAAGGTAAGAGTTTATTCTCCCGTTCAATCTCGTCTTCTGATTCATGGATGACTAATATTCCTGATAACCCCAGCCCTTTTTTCTATTATTGTCAGCAAGAGAATCAAGTGAGAGCTTTGTCTTATCTTGTATATTATTAAAAACACACATTCTGAGGTACTTTTGTTGCTACAAGTGTTGTACCAATCATGAAGATCAGATGTTGGCTTTTTAAAATACTAAGATAGACTATGCAGTTCGGACAGATCCTGTGATTTGTGGGTTGAAGGTATTTTGGTTTGGTGAATGTGTATGCTAGCGTATAAGTCTTGTTTATTTATTTTTTTCTGTGTTGAATAACTTGTATCATCTACAAATGAATACATTGAAAATAATTCTTTCCTAAAAATGTTGACACTTATTAAAAAATAAATCCCAAAGAGTATAAAATTCCTTTCCTAAAGGGTTTTTTTTTTAAGCCTCTATTGAAATTAAATAGTTCCTAGGGAATCTTTAAAATGCACTTCTCCCTGTGAAATAGTTTTATTCTGGTTTTAGAAGAAGGTTTTGATTTTGCAGCGCTCAGGTCCAGTTGTTTGTTTCCGGACTAAGGTTATAACAATCCTTTATTTATGAGACTCAGATTGTTGCTTTGGGGACAATCCTATCTGCACAATTTGGCGTTATGCCTTCACAGGAGATGCAAAAAGAGAGCACTCTTTTGAGAAAGAAAGTAAACAAGGTCCTCTGTGACAATTTGCTTTGAAAGTTAGCAGTGGCCAAGGGAAATCTGTGAGGACACTGCACTCTACCTGAGGGATTTGCCTAATGAAACAAATAGAGGTTTTACACTCCTTTGGATGACATCACAGATGAATAGGGTGGTGGGGCTGCCTCTTGATATTAAATAGGTGTATTAGGGTTCTCCAGAGAAACAGAACCAGGAGGAGATCTATCTATCTAGATAGATAGATGAAGACATTTATTATAAGGAATTGGCTCACACAATTATGGAGGTTGAGAAGTTCTACCATCTGCAGTCAGCAAGCTGGAGAGATCCAAGAGAGCTGAGAGTATAGTTCCAGTCCAAGTCTGAAAGCATAACCAGAAAAGTCAATGGTGTAAGTCCCAGTCCAAGGGCAAGAGAAGACTGATGTCCCACCTTAAGCAGAGAGCAGAGAAAGAGCAACTTCTTCTTTCCTGTGTATTCAGGCCCTCCATGAATTGAATGATACTCACTCACATTATGGAGGGCAGTCTTCTTTATTCATTCTAACAATTCAAATGCTAATCTCATCCGGAAACACCCCCACAGACACACCCAGAAACAATGTTTAACCAAGTATCTGAGCACCTGTGGCCCAGTCAAGTAGACACTGTTATGGTAAAATGAACCGTCACAGTAGACAAGCCGTGGAAGAGACTAGCGATTACCACAGAAAAGAGTAAGTCTTTCCTCTAATTGAGTAGGAATTTAGGTCAGATTTAAGGTAAGGTATCAGAGCCTGAAAGGGAAGATCCATTTGTTAACAATTTTGTCATTTGATGATTTTCAAATCTTAGAAAGTAATATGTTTACTTTGAAAAGTAAAATGATACTGAGATAAATAAAATGGTAAATTCTAGCTTCACCCTAGGTAACAGCTTATTGTATATGCTTTTTGCACCTTACTTTTCTTCATGTTCAGTAAAAATATTGTATAAGCACAGTATGTATATACAGGTGTGATTTTTTTTTTTTGCTTTTTTTTTTTTTACCCTAATAGGATCATATTGTCTCTGTTAATTACCCTGAAACTTTCTTTTTTCATTTAACAATGGATACCCCTATAATTTCACCAAGATATCTCCCCCTTTTTTTAATTCATTTTTTAGCTTGTCAGACACCTGGAGAAATAAAGCTGCTTGTTATCCGTGTCTTATTTTTTAGGGGACATATTAAGCGTATGGAAGTCATTAAATTGTCCTGTGTTTAGATTCAATTAATTTGAGAGCTGTAATCTGTTACTTGTAAAACTTTGCCCAAGCAGGTTACATAATTTCAGAATGGTTTAAATGTGTTTCATCTTCAAAACGAAAGATAAAATTTGAAGGAAATATTTAGCTAAACTTAAATTATTATTTAAGCGTCTAAAAATTCAGTGTGTGAGTGAGTGTTAGATCAATGTAAGGTTTTTTTTTTACTGGATTTTTTTATTGATTATAATCTCCTCTGGTTGCTTTTGTCTCGTTACCTAGCATCTTTATCACACCTTCTCATATTTTCTACCCCCATGGCTGCTCTCTTTTTGTTTTATTTTGCTGTCATGCTGCAAGTTTTATTTTTTGCCATCTTGCTTTTCCTTAGCCCCAGCCTCTCAGATAGTTCCCTGTGTGAGGACACGGCTGAGCACTTAGAGCTCACACCTGCTGACCAGATGCCTTCACTTTCCTCCCTTCTTTTTATAGGCAGCTTTATTCCTTGTCCTGTTCCTCCTCCTTCCTCTGAGCTTCAGCTTTTTGCTTTTCAACATTACTGGGAAATAAATAAACAAGTGGCCTAAATACATCTGCTGCGTTGCTTTGATTTCTTCCCTATTATTACTATTTAACAGACTCAGTGACACTCTTTATACCAGATTTTTCCCATTTTTCTTCTGAACATCCTCTTTATGGTAAATTTTTCCTCTTTTCAAGCGCATGCTTTTGACTCTGCAGAAATTAACTTTCTTTTCTCCAAAACTGCAAACACTCATACTTTCTTGCTTGAAGTCATTTGGTTTCTATAAACTCCTGGAAATATTTCTTTCAGGCTGTTTTGAAAATTGCAATTACAGTTTTGGGAGGAATAGACTTTTCCTTTTTTCGAATATATGATTCGTTGCCCAATTCTGGATTGGATTAACGTCAATTCAATAGCTATTTATTGTATGTCTGTCATGTACTAGGCCTCAGGTCCTGGGTTCGGCCCCTGTGTTCATGATTTATTTCCAAACCATGACTTTAACCTTTTCCATTCTTCCTCCCTCTGTGGTATACCTTTATCTGTTCCACACTCCCTCGCTTTCAGTATTCAGCCCCATTCACTGCTCTGCCTTGTCTGTTCCTCTCTTCCCAACTGCCATGGAACCTTCTGGTTTCAACTTTTAAACTTTCCATAGTTCCTTTCCCTCCAGTGGAAAAAAAAAATGACCTAAGGATAGATCATCGCAGACATTTCAAATAGTCTTCCTTCAGACTTCAGGCTAACTTCATCCTATAACAGGTTTCAAGACTACTTACAAGGGCATGGTAGAACAGCTTGTATTTGTCTACCTTGTGAACTTCATTTTTATGGGCAGATTTTGACATCACCAAAAAAAAAAAAATATCAACTGTTTAGAGCCTTAACTTTTGACTTACAGATGGTTTTGCCAATCCTATTAATTTAGTCTTTTGGGCTTTTTTTTTTTTTTTTTTTTTGCCCCTACCTGTGAAATGTAAAAATGTATGACTATAGAATGGGTGATAAATGATTGTGCCACACCTTTGAAGACTGTAGGGAGGGGTCTTAAGACTCCAGATAGAAATATTGTACCTTAAAGAGGTGTCTAACTGATGTCCTTTAAATGTTTCAGCCCATGGATGGTATGCATGACAAGGGGATTGTAGAAGATATCCACTGTGGATCCATGAAGGGCGCCGGTATGCGACCACCTCACCCAGGCATGGGTCCTCCCCAGAGTCCGATGGATCAACACAGCCAGGGTTTGTGTCTGCCACATATCTGATTTTGGTTCCATACCATAGTCTTTAAGTCTTTCTTATTGGGTATTTTAATGATTACTTCCAAAGAATGTGTCTAAGGAAGGTTGAATCTTGCAGGTTTCTTTTCCTTATAGAAATCTACGCCCATCCTCACCAACTCAACTTTATGATTTATATGGGCAATTTCATTTCCAAGGTTTTAGAAATTTTACTAGCCACTATGTGTCCCAGCACTATGCAAAGTACTATCTGTACTTTATCCAGAATCTTTATCGTGATCTTGTAAGGTAAATGATGTTACCCAATTTTATAGATGGGGAAGCTAAAGCTCATAAAATTTACTTTGTTTCCCTAAGTTGACACATCTAGTCAGTGATAGGGCCAGAAAGAGAATCTAGGTCTGCCTCCCAACAACGTCATAAATGTGAAGGTGAGATGAACCATCTGTGTCCCTTGAATTGCATGCTTATACACAGTCACTTTTTCTGACAGTGAAATTACCTGTCATTGCTGGTGGGTGTCTATAGTTGTCTTCTAGGACTGCCACAACAATTTACCACAAACAGGATGGCTTAAAACAACAGAAATTTATTTTCTCGCAGTTCTGGAGGCCAAGTCTGAAATTAAGGTGTCAGTAGGGCCATGCTGTATCTGAAAACTTTAAGGAAGAATCCTGTCTTGCTTCTTCCTAGCTTCTGTGGTTGCCAGTAATCCTTGGCACTCCTGGGCTTGTGGATGCATCACTGCAATCTCTACCTCAATTTTCACATGCCATTTTTCTTATGTCTGTGTTCAGATTTTTTTTTTTTTATAAGGATGCTGTGCATTGTATTAGGACCTTTCCTAATCCAGTATGACCTCATTTTAACTGGATTACATCTGCAAAGACGCTATTTCCAAATAGGGTCACATTCAGAGGTACTGTGGGTTAGGACTTCAACATATTTTGGGTGTGGGGGGGTGGGGCAGACACAATTCAACCTACAGTGATGACCAAATTGATATATGGTATATTTCTTTTCTCCTTTGTGCCTTATACATCCTCTTTCCTTCCCTCACTGTTGAAGGCATGTTAAGATACGTTAAAGCCTTTTAATACCCTGTGACCTGATTTCAAAATCATTGTGTGGTCATTTCAAAATGCAGATGGCATGAGTTAATCTAGCATCAAAAAACATTAATATGTAGACATTCTAATTCAAGGCTTATGGTTTACGTGCTGCTATGTATAATCCTATGTAATTAAATGTGTGTGAGTTTTTCCTCCGTCCATGATCAGATATCTGTCCACCTGAGGGAAGACTTTTGGTTGGGAGGATTTAGAGAAATGTCTTTACAGGTCTTTTCTTGTTGAAATATAAATAGGACAGTTACGGAGGCATAGGAATGTCTCTCCACTAACATTTGAATAGGCTTTTGAATATCCAAGGCTTTGATCTGAATTTTGGTGGCAGGCAGGCATGATTGTTGCAGATGACTCACAGAAGAATCTTGACCACGTCAGAAAAGCAACCTGAAGCATTGACTTTTTCTAGTGCAGGAAGAAAAAATTTGACTCATTCACTGTTACGAATGAATTAAGACAACACTTCCAGGTTGATCATTTAAATTCTGAGGAGCCAGGTGTGTTCATAGAGCTAATAAATGTAGATCTTATTTTTAATACCTAGCAGGGGTAGATGAGTTGTATTCAGTGATTACTGAAGCCAGGTGTTTGCTCTTTCTGCTCCTGGTATTGCAGTACCTCTAATGGTGGGGCCCTAGGAAAACCCAAAAACAAAAAAACACTTTAAATCTACAGATCATAATTGAGAGCATTTTTACATTTATTTCTCTTAAAATTTCTCTGATCGCTTGGCTCCCCCCTTTGACTTAAGAATGATGTCATATTTATCTTGGAATCTACAACACTTGGCATGGTGTCAAGCACATGACTGGATAGATAGTAAATTTTGTTCTATTAGGTATGGAAATAAATCTATGCATTAAAATGTCAACAATTTTAAGTAGATCTGAATTTCTAAATGTAATTTCAGTAAGTTATAATCACTTTGAAATGCAAAGGTCTGCATGAAAGGGGATCAGAATTAACATTTAATATTATTCTCTAAAATAGTAAAGTGCATCGTAGGTTGGGGAATGAGTTATTTAAAGATATATTTTTGAATAAAGCAGTATTGGTATAATGTAGTCCGATTCTATATAATGGTCTAAAAAGAATTTAGACTTGGTAATAGCATATATCTTTTAAAAACTCATTGTAGGAAGCCATTTCTAAACACACAGGTACAGAGAGGTGTGGTATTGATCAGAAGGCTGCCAACTTTAACTACCTAGCAACCTATTAGGATATTTTAGGGTGTTGGTTGAGAAGCAAAATCATTTCCTTCAATAAATGCTGAATTGTGTACCTTATGGCCCCAGTGATAACATTGTTTATTTTTAGTCCATTGGATATAAATAGCCTTCAGAGGCAGGTATATAATATTTAAGTATTGTGTGCAGGCGCGCGCGCGTGTGTGTGTGTGTGTGTGTGTGTGTGTGTGAAGAGAAAATTCATATAAAATTGGCACTTAAAAGTTCAAGATTATTAATAGGAGAGAGGTTATTGCTTCTCTCCGAGGCAAGGTGAAACTGGGGAGATAATGGCTCTTGAAGACCAGGGAAGGAAAACTGCCACTTTTCAACTGCTTTTGAATGAGCAAATCAAGGAAGATTTCAAAAAGAGTAGAATCTGCATCAACACTGTCATCCTACAGACAAATGTATATTCACTCTGAGGCAATTTCTTCACTGTGTTTTCTCAACTAAAGATAATTACCAAAATATGTGATGTTGTCGTATCATTTAGATTCTGTTTTTCTTCAAGTTTTATGGAATGCTACTCATGTAGGTAGAAGAAAAGTCTCTCTCGTTAGCTGAGATACTGTCACATTTTTTAAATATCATACCATGACAGAGTGATTCTATTAACATCCCCTGTAAATTCTGGGAAGTAATTCTTCCCACCACCAGTTTCTTCTTGCCAAATTTGAGGTGAGATTTTCTCATATTGATTAATGCTCAAAAATGACTTTGATTCTGCTCTTAGTTTCTTTCTTATCAAATGTAAGGTAAAATCTGTTTGTATTGATTTTTCCAGTGACCAGGTTCTCTTTTTCAGAGTTTGACTTTGTGTCCTTAATGTAAGCATCTCTCTGGCCTTCATAATGTTGCCTTGCCACGTCTCACCCTCACAAAGATGCCTTGTTTGTAGTTTAAAAGAGTGATTTGATGAACAGCGTTAGAAAGTTGAGTTTAGACGGGGTGGCCTAATATTTTGGTCCATTGTTTTAGGCTTCCTATAATTTGTCATGAGTGAGTTCATGATTGACAACCTTAGGAAATAAGAGAGACCAGTAACCAGGAGACATGTGGCCCATTTTAACCCCTAGTGGGATCCCTCGTACTATGAAGATGTAAATAGCTTTGATGGAAAGTTTTTCCCCCTGTGGTAGCTTCAGGACTGGCCAGAACCAGGTGTCATAATGAACAATCATTTTGTGCTGGCGTCACAATGAAAGGGTCACTGTAGGCCTCATGAAGAGGGAAGAGTGTTGATGATGAAGTTAAGTGTATGTTACTGATATTCTCTAAATGTTTATTGTTACACGTGACAGCATTTTCGGATTTACATTTCTGCCAGGCTTGCAGGCTGATTTGAGGGGAATTTTTTTGGCTAACTTACATGATCAACCAGCAAGCAGCCTCATCGAGGCATGGCTTCTGTGCTCTCTCGTGGAGGAGGGATTTGAGGGGTGATATTTATCGGTTCTTCCATTTCCATTCAGGGCAGGATTTCCCTGAATGGATCTCTGCTTCTCACCAATGGATACAACAAAACCCATTCTTGGTTTAGGGGATCCTGGTAAATTTGCTTCCTTCTTTAAATGGCAACTGGAGATGAAAGTCACTGTGTCCTTGATTTTCTCTGGTCTCATGAATGGTGATGGTGAATTCCTAGTTAGTGATGGTTATGTATTCTGGGGCCACTGTGATTCTGCATAGATGCACAGAGCTCTTTCAGTTCAAACTTGACATATGTTCACACAGCAGATATCTAATAAACACCTATGTGATAACCTTTATGGTAACTGTGCCATGACTACATTTATTAAAGGGCAAAGACTTTTCATCTATGTATGTAACAGTGTATTTTAGGAATCTTTGACTTGATTAATTGGCATGTTGTTTGAACTCAAGGCAACATTTCGGATTGTTATAGGCTACTGCGTTCTCCCCTTTATCTTGAATCTCCCTCCAACAACACCCAGTCATGTGTTTTTCTAGGAATTCTTTGGCCAGGCTATGCAAGTCATCTCCTGAAATAAGTTCCTTGAAGTTCTTGTGCCTTTTGATTTTCCTTCCCCAGAAAAGTGTTTTTAAATTTCCCATTTAGATATGTTATAAACCAAACACTTCACTCAGATTTTTATGTTACATTGTTAAGTGGATCTAGAAGATTTTTAAAACTTTTAAGTCCTTCTTATTGTATAACCAAACTTTTGTTAGATCATGGAAAGGACAGACATGTTAGAATCAGACAGACCTTGGTTTAAATCTTGGAGCTACCAAGAGTTAATTGTGTGACTTTGAGTAACTCACTTACTCTCCGAGCCTCAGTTTCCGAGTTTTAAAAAATGAGCTAACAGGACGTATCTCCTAGGGTTGTTGTGAAGACTGGGGAAATAATGTATGTTCTGCTCACATCCTCTTGGTACCCTTTATCATTGCTACATCCCCACCAGCCTGATTTCTCCTGGCCAGAACCACTGTCTTGGGTTACTTCCATCTACTGACACCCTCCTTACCTGCCCCTGGAAAGGTCCCTGGAGAATAATGATCCCAGAGGCAGTGAAATAACTAGTGACTGATGATTGTTAAGAGTATACATAGCCCAGCGTCTTCATCCCCTTCCTAGGATAATTTGGAGGCAAGTTGCTTACCTTATATCCCAGAGCATCTTCACTGGATTAATCTTCAGACACCCACTACAGCAGCAGGCTCCATAATGCACCTTTTATTGGCTGCCTTCCCTTCTTTCTATCACCTTTGCGTGCCTCTACCCTTGTCCCTGCACCTCCCCAATAAATTGTCTGTACTCAATCCTTGGATCAGGCTCTGCTTCCAGGAAGAACTCAGTGGAGATGGCTGAGTGTAACTCACCTCCTTGCAGAATGCCTACTGCATGTAGGCCCTCAATAATTGCAAGTTATTCGTAACGTGCATAATAATAAACCAAGTATTTGCGCTCCCCACAAGACCTTCTTCATTCCCCATTGAGATATATTAGACACTGTCGGGTTTTGTTCTCTCAGTTGTAGCTACTTTTAACAGATATACTATCCCCTGGGGCCTGTCCTTTAGGTATATAATAATCACTACCAGTTTGCCTTCTAGGACACTTGTGGCTATTGATTTATTGAAGTATGGTAAGTCCAAATTGAGATGTGCTTTAAGTGTAAAATACTTAACTGAATTTCAAAGACTTACTATGCAAAAAAGAATGTAGAATATCTGTCTCATCAATAATTTTTATGTTTGGAAATGATAATATTTTAAATATGTTGGTTTAAATAAAATATGTTATTTAAATAAACTTCAATTGTTTTACTTTTTAAATGTGGCTACTAGAAAATTTTAAATTTTATACATGTATAAAGCATATATTATATAGTAAATTTTAAAACTACATATAATTATTAAATTATATATAATTTGCATTTCTCTAAGACAGTGTTGCTCTAGAAAATTATCAGACTATTTAGGAATACCTCTCCTTCAGGGTTGTCAGGGGCAGCCTGTGATCGCCTCGTGTGTTCTATTTTAGGTTATATGTCACCGCACCCATCTCCACTGGGAGCCCCAGAGCACGTCTCCAGCCCTATGTCTGGAGGAGGCCCAACCCCACCCCAGATGCCACCGAGCCAGACAGGGCCCCTCATCCCCGGTGATCCGCAGGCAATGAGCCAGCCCAACAAAGGTCCCTCGCCTTTCAGTCCCGTCCAGCTGCATCAGCTTCGAGCTCAGATTTTAGCTTACAAAATGCTGGCCCGGGGCCAACCCCTCCCTGAAACCCTGCAGCTCGCAGTCCAGGGAAAAAGGACATTGCCTGGCATGCAGCAACAGCAACAGCAGCAGCAGCAGCAGCAGCAACAGCAGCAGCAGCAGCAGCCACAGCCACAGCCACAGCCGCAGCAACAGCAGCCGGCCCTTGTTAACTACAACAGACCATCTGGTAGGTTAATATACAACAAATGAATAATGCCGCGGTCCAGCTCGGATCAGAAAGACTGCTCACACACAGAAGCGCTGGATTGGTGTAAGCCTGGGGCAGACTTAGCCTTGTGTTGTACCTCCCTGGCTCTCTTTCCTTGCTCCACTCAGATGGCCAAGATTCTTGGTCTCCTGCTACAGAGTCCTGGAGCAGTGTTTCTTAAACTTCAGAGGCTCTCAGGCAAGCCGTGGACCTAGGGAGAAAGCACCATCACCCCCGATTTTGCAATCTCTTTCAAGAGGTTCAAGGTTTCTCAAAAGCCCATCCACACACCCCAGGGTTAAGGACCCTGGTACCCAGTGCATTGCATCAACCAAACTCACGCCTCACATCAGCCCCTCTAGAGCCATTTTATATTTGTAGATGTATTTATTTCTACCCTTTTTTTGTTGTGAAAAGCATCTGGGGAGGCTTACAAGAAGCATACCTGTAATAAAATAATTATCAAGTAGAATAATCAGAAACAAGGGAAAATAGAAGAAGAAGTTAGAAGTTGAAGTCAGCAATGTGGGGACCACAGAAGCTCTCATAGTTGCTGTACTGAGCTTCAAAGACGACTTGAGCTTCTTGACATAGCCAAAAGGAGATACCTAATTCTCACCATTTGGAAGGAAGTTGCTCACCCATTTCTCAGAGGACAAATAGTCATTTCTAGCATGAGAGCATAAAGTAGATTTCCCCAGGTGGGATCATTCTGTAAATTATCATTGTCATCATCATCATCATCATCATTATTGTCAAAAGAGGTACTACATGATAGAAACATCAGTAACATTTGTTCATAATAGAGTAACAGATTCCACATGGCCTATTTCTTATACACACTGGGATAAAATCTGAAGCCATGACATTATGCAGTGGGTAGAGATGACATCATCCTTTGCATGGCCTCCTGCTGGTCTGGCTTGATCCCACTGATAAAATTCAGAGGTACAGGGAACTGTGGGGGGATCTTCCATGGAAGTCGTTTCCTCTAGGAAGGTTTTTGTTAAGAACTGGAAAAGCAGTGAGTTTATGGTGCTGCTCTAATGAGAGCCTTGGATTCCAGGGAATGGAATACTTCCTTGACATTGCTACCATTTCCTGTGAATGGTTTCCACTCATTTGGGCAAGTCCTGACGTGCTGGTTATTGCAAACAACTAGTTTGGGATATTGGTACTCTTGCTAGGTTTTGGGACTTGTATAATGGGAATGAGTTCAGATTAGTATTTTTTTTTTAATATTTTACCTGTTGAGTTTATAAATGTTTCTTTTCCAGTAGAGACAGCTCCAAGAGTTGGCCTACTTTAAAGATAAGTAATTTCAATGAATTTATTTCTCACAGTTCTGAAGGCTGTGAAGTCCAAGAACAGGGCATTGGCAGATTCGGTGTGTGGTGAGAGCCTGCTTCCTGGTTCATAGACGATGCTTTCTCACTGCTTCTTTACAAAGGGATGAGGCAGCTCTCTGGGGCCTCTTTTATAAGGGCACTAATCCCAAGCATGAGGGCTCCATCCTCATGACAATCACCTTCCAAAGGTCCTACCTCCTAATACAATCTCTCTGGGGATTGGGATTTTATCCTGTGAATTTGGTGGTGGGGGAGAGATACAAACAAGTCAGCCCCTAGCTATGGGTTTTTAAACAGCAAGAAAGTGTCATTTCATCTCCCGATTTCTGGGTGGAGCCGTTTAGTAGGTGGAGGATCACATAGGACTGAGCCGTGGGACTGGAGGAGAGGTTGTACGAGAAAACCATGCAGAAAATAGCAGCTTGAACCCCAACGTATTTAGACTTTAAAACTGCAAAACTCTAGCTCTTGGGAATGCAGCCAGATAGAAGAAAAAGGTGTGTGTGTGGACATATATATACACATCTGTAGCTTATACTCACTGAGTGCCTACTGGCACTGAATGGCATATTCATGCGCCATTCTTAGTGATAAGTTCTTGGCACATGTCACACAGCTAATAGATGGAGCGTCAGGATTCAGACCTCAGCAGTCTGACTTGAGAGCTCATGTTCTTAACCACTTTCTCATGCTGGCTCCTTCCTGGAAAAAGGCTCATGACAAGGGAAAGAATCGGTCACAAAGTCTGTGTACCAGAATGCAAGCATTTTACCCCTGCGTGTAAAGAGGCAGAATATCTTAGCTCCTCCTTACTTAAAGCCTTTTTATTCTTACTCTAGACTCAATGCCAGAAAAATTGATAATCTTTATATATCCCATGTCTCAGTTTATGAGGATATTATCTAGCAGGGTTTTGAGTAGAGGCCAGCAGGTAACAGCCAAATAGCTGAAAGCTTGATGAGGAGGAGGGAGCAAAACTGAACCTCCCAAAACCTAGCGGTTTGGGACCTTGTCATCTGGGCATAGTCCACTCTCTGTTGCAGCTGGTCCCAGGTGCCACCTTGTTGCAGACCTCCACAAGCGTAGGTATTTTTAAAAATGACCTAAAATGATGAGACCGAACAAAGTAGTAAAATTTAAACGATAACATTTTAGTTATCTGGACGCTTGTACATAATAAATACTTCATGTCCTAATAAACTCATCTTTGAGTGCATTTTCGGGATCATTTTCAGAAGAGAGGGCTGTATGTTTTTCTTAACCTGGCTCCAGTACCTACATCTTCCCTCATCATATCCCTGTCATTAAAGGGAGTTCATTTATTACTGCTCGTGACTTAATTTCCAACAGTCGGGCCTTCATTAGAAATAAAAATATCTGGGCAGATAAGGTTTTATGGCAGAGTAGACCAGGAGATCGTGAATGAAGGAGGAAAGAAGATACCTCCTTCAAATAGAACGAACCCATTCCTGCCACTGAGAAGGATCTTCCATCTGACAGCCTTGCTGAGCTTGGCCCTAGGTCTCAGATTTCATCAGGGAGGCATAACCTTACTTGCCAAAGACATTTTTTTTTAATTGGCATTTAGAACAAGTCAAAATAAGGCAAAATTTTCTTTTTAAAGTTACTATAATATTAGACTTTCTTTATTATCTCCTCTCCTTTTTTTAAAAAGAGTATAATTGCTCAAAAATACCCTTGCAAATATTTTAGGAAAAAATAAGTTTTAGTATATTTACTTATCTGGAGGTAGTCATGTTCCCATTTTTCTTTTGTCTTATTTCCTAGTGTTATTCATGTGTGCAGAGAATCTTTTTGACTGGAATGGTCTGCTTCCAACATACTCCAAAGTTATCATTCACTAAAAGTGACATCATCCTAGCTACCACCAGAGAATTAAGGTTAGACTTGAGGCATTACACACTGAACACATAACTCTGCAGTGGTTTCCCCTATGAAGTGTCAGCCACTTTTATAATGGAATGTGCCCTTACCTGCTATGGGCACCACTCAAATCTAACCCGTCATTTTTCTTTTCATTTTGATTCACTCTCCCTTTTAGAGATTCAAGCAGAATAAAAAATGGGAACTGAAAAAGTTTTGGTTTTTTTGGGTATGAGAGAGGGACCTTATAATAGAAAATAAAAGTTTTTTGCTCATTTTTTTTTCAGTGCTTGTCCCCCCACCTTGTTGGGTTTTCTTTTCTTTTCTTCTTATTTTTTTTTTGGCATCTGAGATTTCTTGGTATGCTCGATTTAAATGCACTTCATTACATTTATCTTTTCCAAGCTGTGGAAACCAGTGAAATTGTTATTTAATGCACAAAATTTTATTTACAGTATTGTCCTGTATACTATTATAGAAGACCAAGTGGGAGCTCTGAATGCACAGAAATTCTGTGCATGTGAGACTTAGATGTTTTAATAAGTTCGTTGCCCTATTTCTTCAATACAGGCATAGGGGTGCATCCAATACAGACCCTCCCTTAGCTGTGCTGGGACCCCTTTCTGGAGGGCCAGAGTATGGATCTACTTTGACTCCTAAGGTGAGGACTGAAGGAAAAACAGATGACATTTTGTACCTCTGACAATTAGGCCTAAATTGTTTATGTTGGAGAGGGAGTAGGAGATAAGCTGAAGAATGTGATTTGTCTTCCATTTGAAGATACCAAGGAAGAGTCTTATCAAGTGGCAAACATGAGTGTCTGGTGTAGGGGAGATGATTTCTGTCGATAGAGTGCAAACCCAGTCAGGCAGATGAACCCTGTAGGCTGCCTGAGGGACAGATGGAAACCTAAGGAAGAGGTAGTTACGTTCTGGGCATGGCTAACTGCAGCGAGCTACATTCGGTTCCCTAGCTTCTGTAAGTAGAAGTTTTTATATAATACAATCTGTTGGGGGCGGGGGGAGAAAATAGACCCACACAGTAAAGGAACTTGTGGTGTCTAGTTAGGAAGTGGAGTTTGCTTCGAAGTGTCTCTGATGGCAGATTAGCAGGAAGCACATGGCAAACTGACTTATCTGCGTATTTGTGGTGAGCAGTTGTATTAAACTAATACTCTGAAATTTGTGTAGAAAAGAGTACTCCCAAAGCTGCCAGCTAATATGGTACCGAATTTCCCACAAGGAAATTTCATTTCTTTTGCCAGGGTTTTTTCTGTATAGCTGAGTAAAATTAAATTAGGCTTCTTTACCTCTGTGTCCTTGGTTGCAATAAAAATGACCAGAGGTAAGGTTTGAGCATGTAGACATATCATCTCACCGAATCCTTACCACTTCCCTATGAGGTAGGTATGGTTACGATGCCCATTCTGTAGATGAGGAAACTGAGGTATGGATTGGTTAAGTAACTTGCTTAGGCTCACACAACCAGTAGGTGATGGAGCTGAGGTGAAACTTACCATTACTTCTGGAAAGATACAGGGTGTTTTAAATGTCCCTGTTTAGTGCACAGCAGGTTGTAGTACTTTTAAACTGGAGATTTGAATGTATAAGTTCATGTTTGGCTCTCTCTCTGTCTCCCAAGGTCAAGGGTGAATCTAACTAGATTGGCATGTCCTTATATTTGGTGTTTGGAGAAGGCTATCCTTGTGTATATCAGATCTAGTTTGGAGTCACAGACTAAAAATGACTAGATTCTGAAACAGGGGTGACAGACATACTCTGCATACCTTTTTTTGTTGTTGTTAGATATGGTTTTAAAAATAGTGACTTGAATATACCTCAAGGAGTCGTCATAGGCTTCTGCATCTATATTTGAAGGCAGTAGTGCTAAAGAAAGGGGTGCCCAGAGTAAGTGAATTGTATAATACTACTGCAGTGTTACGGCTTTTGTTGATGAATTATTTGAACTTTGAAGGGAAGAAAAACACTTTGAGAACTGAACTTAAAGTAATTCTTATGATGTTATCAGTAAGACCCGAATTTTCTTTTTATTAAAGGTGGTGGCTTTTAGAGGACCTCAGTGTATTAAATTCATTATTTAGTATGCTTGTACCAAATCTTCAAATGTATTTGATTTTACCAGCTTCTTGAGTTTATTAAGAGGATTCATAGAATCATAGAGAATTAAAATAAATGTCAGAAATCAGTACCTGCTCTCACTGGACTGGATCACACCTAAAGCAACCCAAATGAAAAGTGGTACCCTGTTTTAAAGACCGCTAGGGAAAAAATATTCTAAAACTTTCCTCTATAACTCATTCCTATGCTTGATAGCCCTGAGATTTAATATTTAGAAATTGGTTTCTTATATATAGATGAAAGGAACTCTAAATATAAAATATTATGAAAAAGTATGCATTATGTAAAAGACCTTCCATTTAGAAAAAAATGAGGAAGTACTTAGATGAAAAGAACCTCTTTATTGTGGTGGTACATCTACAGTACCTAAAATAAAAAATAAAAAGATATGTATTTTCCCCCAGGATTTTTTCATCAACCCATAGAACCAGGAGTACAAATTACCTGAAGAAGAAATCTTACCTAGCTCTATATTTTTGGAAAATGTTTTACCTAATTTCAGAAGGAGGGGAAAGAAAGAACGATAATAACACCATACACACACACACACACACACACACACACACACACGCACAGAAATGAACACAGAAGCACACTGTAGTTTCCTAAGAAGTTTGTTCTAATTCTTCACATTCCTCCTGTCAAAATGTTTGCTTATAGCTTTCTTTGCATTGTCATTTCAGCCCATTTCTAATTGGTGTTTGCTGGAAATTGAATAAATGTGTTTAATTTTTCATAATGTATGTCTTTGTATGGTTAATTATTAAGTTGCTCTGAGGTTTATGGGCTCTTATTTTTGTTACCATTTAATAACTTTATTTTTTCTTAGAAAGAATACAGAAAATACTTGGAAGATTTGAGAGCCTTTTAGAAATTTTAATATCTACTTACTGAGATTCTTTTTTTTTTTTTAGTTTACTAACTCATCTGGTAGCATCACTAATCTTATTTATGATTTTAAGGTAACTAAAAATTCACCAACGAGGAGAAATGGAACACTTTTTAAAAATACTGTAGGTCTGTACTTGGCAATTAATTTTAAACTCCTGAACTTTAATGTGGACAATGGCTTTAAATTAACTTATTAAATATATTTTGATAAGCTTGCAGATTACAAGTCATTTTATTCTGGTAACATGAGAAAAATGGTCAGTTGAATCTTAATATTTGCTAATTTTTATTAAGTGGAATGAGCAGATTTTTTTTTTCTTTTTGCTGGTACTGAATGTTTTTAGAAATATTTTCTGATATATAGTAAAAAAAAAAAATTAAGTTCTGAGATTCACTGATTGAGCCTGAAATATGCCTTATAGAGCATTAAAGAAAAACGTGTGCTCCTTTTAGCTCACAGCAGAAGACTGGCAAACTCCTTGCCCTGCTGGCAAGTATTGGTTCTAAGAGCAGGGCTATTCCAGATTGGGATAGAGGTCTGCCCTAAAAGGGGTTGTTGCAGTGCAATTTGCAAGATGTGATTTTAGGACCACACCCAAATTACGTCTGACTGTTGTGTGGATTCCCTTACTTTTTTGAACTCTGAATGCACATGTAATTTAAAAAAAAAAACACTCTAGAGCTACATTAAAAGCTGGCCATTGTCCCCTGAATCAATTTTGTTAAGAGTCATTTTGGGACTATTTTCACCAGTGTTCATTAGTGAATGCCATTTCCCTGTGGGGATAGACGCCAGATTTTTTTTTTCTTTTTTTTTTTCCTTTTCTTTTTGCCCCTTTCGTCCACCCCTTCTCTGCCTCCTTCTCCTCTTCCTCCCTGCCCTCCTTTTCCCTCTCCTTCCCTTAGGTCTTTAAGACACTTAGTGATTCCCATCACTGGGTCCTGGGGGGCGGCAGCAGGCCAGGTGTGGCCCGCAGGGCGCCGTCCCGCAGGTGTTGCCATGTCGCTCTTGTCCCGCAGGCCCGGGGCCGGAGCTCAGCGGCCCGAGCACCCCGCAGAAGCTGCCGGTGCCCGCGCCCAGCGGCCGGCCCTCGCCCGCGCCCCCCGCAGCCGCGCAGCCGCCCGCGGCCGCCGTGCCTGGGCCGTCGGTGCCGCAGCCGGCCCCGGGGCAGCCCTCGCCCATCCTGCAGCTGCAGCAGAAGCAGAGCCGGATCAGCCCCATCCAGAAACCGCAAGGCCTGGACCCGGTGGAGATTCTGCAGGAGCGGGAATACAGGTAACGCACCCCACCGGGGAGAGGCACACCTGCGGTGTTCTAGCAAGTGCCACCAAGCCCAGGGGTGAGGTGGCCCCTCCTGTAGTGGTCGTTCTGTTATGGGCCAAGGAAAGGGCCTAAAGGAGATGGCGGAGACAGAAATTCACGCTAGGAGAATGATTGCAGAACAAAGTCACAGGAGTTTGTATGCCACTGGGGCCCCGGGGGCTACGATGGCACTGGGTCGGCCAAACCATGATTCTCACTCATTCAGTCAGAAAACTTCTATTATATCTACCCTGTGACATGCCAGGCACTGGGGGATTCAAGGTCCTTTTCCAGCCTGGAGTTCTGTGGATCCAAGAAAGTGGTCATCTCACAGTTCCCTAACGCAACGCATTGTCCTTGTTTGTATTTGTGTCCTTGAATGATGACTGAGGTGGTCAGATGTCGAGTGTGTTGCGCTGGCCTGACCTGCAGGTTAATGCTATGTCTCATACTAAAAGTGTACTTTGGTAGCTTGGTATAACATGTTCTGTGTTTTAATTCATGTGTGCTTCAGCCTATAGCTTGGACCAGCTTTACGGGTAAACCCTATGTAAGTGTCTTCATATGAGGCTCCTTATTTAAACTCTTACTCCAGAAACTTATTAATTTTTACCTGATGGGCGTATTTACCTGAATCAGGGGTTGGCAAACCTTTTCTGTAAAGGGCAGATAGTAAATATTTTATGCTTTGTGGGCCCTTACAGTCTCTGTCACAAGGACTCAGTTCTGCCCTTGCAGTGTGAAAACAGCTGTAGACAATAATGGGCTGGCTGTGTTCCCGTCAAACTTGATGCATAAAAACAGGCTGTGGGCAGGATTTGTCCTGCAGGCTGTGGTTAGCAGACCCCTGATGTAAATGGTTAACATCAACCCAAAAGGGAGTCCAGTAAGTGCTGAGTCAAGATAAAACAAAGCTAAAATTGTGGATTCTGGAGTCTGCCAGAATGCATACCCTGTCATTACAAGCTCTGTTACTGTGGTCAAGTTTTATCTCTTTTCTATGACTCAGTTTCCTCATATGTTAAAAGAAGGTACCTCTCGAAGAGTTGGGAAGATAAAATGATAACTGATTCATTTAGTAAATATTAGCTAGTATTGGCTCCCAAATATTACTTAATTTAAAAGAAAAATAGAGTTTAAAAATTACAGAAAATGTTAATAAGCAATGTTTGGGCTCTCTTTTAAAACATTATCTTCATCGTTATTGAAAAGCACACCACTTATTTGTAATTAAACTAAAATGCTAAGTTACCAGCTTTGAGAGTTAACTCTGAAAGAAATTAGATATATAATTGCCATTAGATGTGTGCAGTTTTTTTGAATGCAGAGTATAACTTTACTCTCATTACTATTACTAATCATCCATGAAGAGCTTTTATATTGCTGTTTCCAGCATTTTGTGTACACCTAGAGAGCTAGATACTCATCTTCAATTGATATTTCAATGGTGATAGCAGATTCTGTTGGGTGAATAATTGCTGTATGTTATAAAGTTAAATACTAGCATACTCCTGGGCAGAAAGACTGTATTTATGTGCATACTTTTTTAAGTTGCTGTTGCATTTAAAAAAGCTAAAGAGTCAGTAATGAGATATAGAGGTATCATGTAGTGACTCTAAAATTCTGACTTCCTAAGAGGTAATATTTTTTTCCTACCCTAATGGTACAGAACTACCAATACCTTTGTTAAACTACCCTCACAAGATAGATGCTCTCTACACCTAGAAATTTTATATATGTCCGGGTGTTTTTTCCTTATTCAGCCTGTGTGTGTGTGTTTTAGCCTTTTACTGTAATGGCTTCTAAATATTCCTGATCATTTTTGCAAGAATTTACATTGTAGGACTTTCTTGTAATGAGTTCCTTTAGGACCTTTTTTGAAAGTGATCTTAATGGATCAATATTAAGTGTACAGGATTAAGTAGATAGCCTATTCCAATTCCAAAGCTTTTGTCTTCCACTTTTATGTTTATAAATTAAAAAAAAAAATCTGTCAGTATCTTTTTAATTATATGCATTGCAGGATGGTTGTTTTTCATATTATTGTTATTATTACTTGATAAATGTCTACTCCTTTGTAAAGCTGTGCGGCTTTTGAAATGATTGATCTGGGCAATCCTGGTCCAGAAAGTTGGTGAGTCCTTTAGCCTGAATTTTCTCATGGCTGTGTGGAGAAGCAGCATAGGTTTACATTGGCAGCATTGCAGGGGTGTGATTTGTATTTTTACCTATAGAACAATAGCTGGCTTCTGCCTATGTGAAGGTAAATTGTTCAACTGCAGAGATTAGTTAAATTCATCCCTTAAAAAGTTTAGAGTAAGTCCCTTAGGCACTGGTAAAAGACTGCAAAGAAACTCTTTTTTCTTTTGACCCTCTGTAAAAGAACAGCTTACTCTAGCCTTTTGCACTGATAACTGGGAGGGTCTAGTACATCTTTATCACCTGATCTAAGATTTGAACAAGGTATAAAAAAATTTTCTTTTACAATTTAATGAACTTAGTCTGAGCAAAACTCATCTGTCAGAAATGCTTTAACAGATGTCAGTTTCTCTGGCCGTTGTAATATCACCTACCTTGTCTATGAAAATTGACAGGAAATTTTCAGAATCTTACATTTTTTTTTTACCTTTTAAGTCAGTTGGCTGCTTTGCCTTATTCATCCTGAAATCAGAATTTTGACAAATTGACCTTCTTTATTCAGTAGGAGCATAAATAAGTTTCTGCATGTGAACACGTTGCCTCAGATCTGTACAAGCTCTCTGGTTAAAACATTTTTTTCCCATTT
Source organism: Varecia variegata (assembly GCA_028533085.1). NCBI lineage: Eukaryota > Metazoa > Chordata > Mammalia > Primates > Lemuridae > Varecia > Varecia variegata. Next base: position 75,451,899 of record CM052443.1, read on the forward strand.
TAATTGGATTCTTTCTTTTTGACCATCTTTCTCTTACAATGGAACTTTATTGCTTCCCTCTGTAGTGTCAGAGAGATATTTCCATGTGCTTCTTTTTAAAAAGTCTTTCTGGCACACTTTCTTTGCCCTCTTAATATGCCTAACTCCAGTTTCTTCCATTTAGAGTTAGAGGCTTGAATAAAAGTACTTCAGGAATTGTCACGTTGGCATGTAAACTAATTCCACAAATGTTTGCATGGGAGATGTATTTCACACTTGAAGGGGTTTATTTAGGAAGGGCCTCTTTGAATTATATCAGCTGTCTTTGGAATCAAGTCAGAACTTAGTGTGAAAGCAGCAGTGGACCCTCCTTGTTTGGGGAAGCCAGCAGAGGCTGCTTACCTGTGATTGTTTTGTCCTGCCCTTGTCTCCATTGCCACCCTGAAAATTCCTTCTCCAAAATTACCAATAGCCACTTTACCAGCAGAGTTTCAAAAAGTCACATACACACTCTCTCTCTCTTTTTTTTAAGTGTCACTCAGCTCCTTGAAGGAACAAAATGTACCTGTGTCATTTTCTGTTCAAATAACTCTCCTACAGGAATCATAAACTTCTCCTCTGGACCTGAACAAATATCTGTTGCCTTTAATGGAACTCTTTTTCTTGCCAGAACAGTAACCCCTCTTGATTTACTGTTCAATCTGTACGAAAAACCTGAGTGACCTAATTCTGCTTCAATTTTCTGTACTTGGGAGGACACTAAATGAGTCTCCTGCAGTTATGCAGTATTACATCTTGTTGTTGTTTCAGGAAGTTTAGAATCCTGAATCTCTTTATCGGACTACCTGCTGAATCCCATTGACAGGAAGATGAAATTGTCTGGAGAGGAGCATTATTTAAAATGAAGATTTCTATTAAGAACAACAACAACAAAGATACAATTTTTCACGTTAGAGGAAGCCCCTCCTGTACCTTTCTTACCTACCGAATCGAATGCCTATAATTTTACTATGGAATCTACCTTTCTTCTTCTCCTAGAGTTTGCACTTTGTACCTCTTGCCTCCTTTTCATAAAAGAGAGATTCTTTTGTGCTGGGAAATCAGATTCACTGACAAATTACTAGGCTCTTTGGAGAAGCAGTCATTTCAGGGAGAAGTGCACCCCGCCCCCAGCTCCCACTCACTCTAATGCCCTAGTCACCCAACCCCCCATGTACCCCAAGTCCCACTCCCAACCTCCTCACATCCCCCTACCCCCCTACTTCCCACCCTCTAGTTGAGTGTGATTTAATCTCTACACTGTCAGCCCAGTTGCCCTACAATTATTTATTTACTCCTAGTTCTATAGTCCTTTGGAAGACGAAACAGCTATTCCTCTCATTCAGCGTCTGACCCACTTTGTCAAAGAGAATAAACCAGAGTACCAAGGCCTAGTTTGAGTTCTAGGATATTCAAGTACGAAAGGTCTGCAAGGAATCTAGAACCAAGGAAGTAGAATAACCAAATTGTTGGCTATCATTTCATTTAATATAATATTTAATAATATTTAACTTTCCTTTCATATGGTCATAATCCTGCAAAAGTAGAGTTGTTTTGGTTTTACTTTTTTTCCCTTTAACTTATATATTTGGAAAAAATCCATACTGGATTTTCCTCTTAATATCCTAATTATTAAGATGCATCATCTGTTGCTGTATTTCGAGATTAGGGACTATGTGGATATTTTAGAAAATGAGTTGGGTAAATGAAGTAGATGTTTGTTTCATATAGTGAAAATAAAAAATAAAACATGATAATAATCCCATGAGTATCACTAGTAAACAAAAAGTGGGAGAAAGTTGGGAGAGTTTGAACAATTTTACCAAAAGAGTAAAATGATAAAAATTTATTATTGTTGTTTGAACTAACAAATTTTTAGTCTCTTGAATGGTGAGACCATTTAAGAGTGCTACTGTTTATATTGGTATTCAGGGTTAAAATGGCAGCATAGCAGCAATGATTATGATAGTGAATCATTTAGTAACTCAGAATCAATAAAACATATGCAGCAAATAAAACAGGAATCTGTCACAAATATTATTTTTACTGAAGTCAAGGAAAAATGAATCATTTCCCTTACTACTATTTTCAAATTTTGGCAAACAATTACGTTTTATTTCCCTCCAAACCAAACAATTGTAGGCTTTTAAAAAACACTCATTTTGATATTTGGGCCATATTATGTATTAAGATGTTTTTGCAGCATCTAACTCACAGAAGGTTTTACTTTTTCATGTTATTATGCAATGTCATGAAGGTTAGAAAAACCATGATACTCATTTTTAACAGAATTCTTAATTTTCAACTTTTACAATTGAGGTTCAGGAAAGTTCTCTGATTGTGCATTTTAATTACCTATAATATCATTTCAGTGATTTGGGTATCAGGCAAACAAGGGTTCCAATCCAATCGTGGCTCCCTCTTTTTAGCTGTGTGATGTCTATGTGTTTTCTCATCAGTAAAATGGGACCATTATAGCATTTACCTTGTAGGGGGTGTGTGTGTGTGTGTGTGTGTGTGTGTGTGTGAGAGAGAGAGAGAGAGAGAGAATTAAACTGTACATTGATTGTACTTTAGTGCCATTAATATTAACTTAGTTTAACTAAGTTATTTCCTTTATTACTATTCTTTCTTTGTTGAAATCTATTCCAAGACAGTTTTGTCCCAAATTTAGGGGGAAGTAGTTCCAAAAATGGATTTAAATGGCATATAATTATTTGTAAGAATAGGATCCAGGAAACTCTAAAACTAGCAGATTACATGTGTAACACTAATAGTATCCCAAATGAATGAAGAAAGTGAGATGTCTTTTATTTTCTATTTTGTTTTTATTAAGAGGAAGTACCTGTAGTTATATTTTTGATGGTGTCTAAAATAAGAATCGCCAGCATCCTTTTCTAGAAAGTCTTAGTTTTTAAGTACTGTTTACTGCTGCCTCTGATTTTTAAAAATGCCTCATTTGTCTTTTCTTTTCTCAAGTAAGCACTGTGCACAGAGGAAGTGGTTGTGGTTGGCAGGGCTCTCTCTGAATGTTTAGGGTTGACTGATTTCTGTGGCCTCAGCACCTAAAACTGCTCTTGCCCACTCCACTTTAACGGCTGTTGTCATCAGCATCTTGGCAAAGAGGGCAAATGGCCCAGTTGCCTTAGCACAAAACTAGAAGTTAGAAAGAAAAACTCTGTTGTCTCAGCTCTGCACTCTGGCTGGCTGGGAGTTTAGGGAGCAAGTCAAATGTTTCCATGTCTCATTTTCTCTCTCTGCTACTAGCAAGAACATTTGACTTTTCCCCTAGATAATTGCACGAGCCTTCATTCCTGGGTGTTGGAGAGAGGTGGTAGGAAAACAGAGTGTTAAGTAACATACAGCACCTGTTCGCATTAATGCAAAAGTAGCTTTTCTCTGTTTAACATCAGAAAATCTAGCTGGGTGTAAGAAATTGACTGTCAGTGTCTGGAATACGTTTTGCCATGAACTTAAACCTAAGGTCAATGTTTACCATTTAAGACTAAATTGTAATGTATATTTCCACCTCCCCCCTTCCTCCATTTTATTATTTCTTTTAGACTTCAGGCTCGCATAGCTCATAGGATACAAGAACTGGAAAATCTGCCTGGCTCTTTGCCACCAGATTTACGAACCAAAGCAACTGTGGAGCTGAAAGCACTTCGGTTACTCAATTTCCAGCGTCAGGTAATACCTTTTCCCCAGTGAATCTGAGATGTAGGAAATAAATGTAATTGTTCCTAAAGTGTGATCTGTGCGTTTCCTTTAGTCTATTCACTATTGTTATAAAGATATAAACTTAGTAAAGTAGTGTATCTTTTAGACCAACAGCGTACAGCTAAAAGTAATAAAGATGAACTGCTTAGTATTCTGCTTTTCTCTTCCATATATTGGAAACATTTTTTTCTCCTGTACTATGGTTTACAAAGTCAGAATTATGGCATTTTGTTACCTTGGATGAAAAACTTTGAGAACAAATGGGGATAGCTCATGTTTGCTTTTATGACTTCAAGGAAAAATAGGAAGGTAGCAGATTGGAACTTCTTTGTAAGCAGAAATGTAAAATGCTAGCCATGACTATGAACATAATTTTAACAGATAAGAAAATAATTTTAACAAGTAGCTACTCTATTGAATTAATAGCTCATCATTTATAGAAACACCTAAAACAGTGTCATATAGCTTGATTATTTATTAATACCTAAGTTTGGAGCCTTTGATCACATTAGACCCAAATACTGACTCATCAGTGAATTATCTGTTCTTGTTGTAGTTTATAGAGTAATTACTTATTAAAAGCCCGTATAATGACCTATTTTCTGATTTCTAAATCAGTAGGAAGACTAGTAGAATGAGTCAGAGCTAATTTTCACTTTGCTGAGTTTTGCCTTACGGACCCAAAAGGTACAGGTTTCCTAGTCCACAGATTGCCTTGCTAAGCCAAGGGGAATAAGGAACATTTCATTGTTAGGCAAATAGGTTTGTTTTGTTAAAGTCGGGGGCATGCAAAATGAATTATTAATGAATAAAAGTAGTTTTTAAGTATAGAATTGGTTGATTTGTTCTGTTGGAGCATATGACAAAAATCACAGGCCACTCCACTTGTTATGGTCATATGAACTTGTGTGTACATGTGCCTTATTGGTTGTAAGAGCACAGAAGGGCCTCACTGGTGAGTAGGTGCTACTTGACTATAGATTTGTGAGAGCAGATTTCCGCTTAAATTTAAAAAAGAAAAAACAGAAAAATTCTCCAAGTTCCATTTGCTTCCTTCTTATTGGTGACCTCATAATATGAATTAAGTGATAAAAATATTGTTCAATCAATACTAACCAAGTATATTTTCAAGAATAAGCTTACATTCAAATTAGCATCACTATGCTGGACTCTTGTTGGTCTCTGATTTTTGTTTGATATTATTGAAAAAATCTGTTATCTATGAAGCTTGCCAATTAACTGTAATTGATGGGATTTCAGATTCAACTGAATGATTATTGTAATGTATATTCCCAAGTCTCCACCCCTGACCACCATATAACATGCAATATGGATAAAATATCATATCTATAATAATATAAAATAAGACCATAATATAATATAAAATTTAAATATCTTGCAAAGAATATCATTGTTGGAGTGGGAGGAAGCCAAAAGCTATATTTCCCATCCTTTGTATGAGACTATGAATTAACATTGTTTGAGTACCTTCTGCTCAACAATGTACTGTACCTCACATGAACAGAAAGTAATTCTTTTATTCTTTTCCTGGAGCATCATTAAAATTAATCTCTTAACACAAAGAGAATGTGAGTATGACGTTTAAAACAAAGTAAAAAATTTTAAAAGCTTATTAACTAATTAATATCATTAGAATAATTAAATAGAATGAATTTATTTAAAAGCCAACACATCTTTTTTTTTTTTCACTTTACTGTTACAGTACTATAATTACTTTTGATCTGAATTATTTGGGGGGAAAAGTGTATAATCTTTAAAAATGTCACTTAAATTTGGCATGACTCTAGTTCCTTGGTTTACTACAAGGCCAGTGGTGATTGAGAAACTTGTAGTGTCCCCGTTCTGTTCCATCAAATGGAAATGAGAGAAGGTCAGGGCTCAGGAATCGGCTTCTGTTTGGGCAGGCTCTCTAACTGCTCTGCTCTCGACAGCTGAGACAGGAGGTGGTGGCCTGCATGCGCAGGGACACGACCCTGGAGACGGCTCTCAACTCCAAAGCATACAAACGGAGCAAGCGCCAGACCCTGAGAGAAGCTCGCATGACCGAGAAGCTGGAGAAGCAGCAGAAGATCGAGCAGGAGAGGAAACGCCGGCAGAAACACCAGGTCCTTAGACCCTGGGCTTTGCTCACTTTCACTTGGATCGAGATGTCCAATGAAATGGTTGGATGGGGTCAGAATGACTGAAAATGTACCCTTGTGGCTGGTGGGGATGTCACAGAAAAGAAAGATTCCTTGGAATTTGTATAGTCCAACCATGTCATTTTATAGACAAGTACACTTAGGCCAAGACACGGAAATGACTTGTCCAAGGTCACATGGCAACAGGTCAGTCGCAGGGTGAGGTTTAGGACCCAGCTTTCTTGAATTCCAGTCAAATATTGTCTTACTCCGTTTGGGCTGCTATCACAAAATTCCATAGTCTGGGTGGCTTGTAAACCGCAGAAATTTATTTCTCACAGTTCTGGAGGCTGGAAGTCTAAAACTGGGGTACCAGCATGGCCAGGTTCTGCTGAGGGCCCTCCTTGGGTTTGCAAACTACTGACTTCCTCTTTGTGGTGGAAAGAGACCAAGGAAGCTCTCTGGGGTCCCTTTACAAGGACACTAATCCCATTCATGAGGGCTCTACTCTCATGACCTAATCACCCCCCAAAGACCTCACCTCCTAATACCATCACATTGAGGATTGGGATTTCAACATCAATATTGGGGCGACACAAACATTCGGTTAATAACAGGTGTCATGTTCATCATAATCCTGTGGAAAGCTGTGGAATGGGTAGGCATAGGTGGGTTTCTTAGAACACAATTCTAGAAGAAACTTGGAAACGGAAAGTAGAGAGTAAAGTTATTTTTATAACGACTGTAAATGTAGTATCCTGGCCTCTTTGAAGGGGTCCAGTTGAGGTTTTCACAGGGGCAGATATTTAAAAACATTTTTTTTCTAGGGGTTTGGAAATATTTTGATGTAGGATTTGTTTTTATGTCATAATCCTGTAAATTTTGTTTGTTCTCCTGTTCTTAATTTGGTGCTTAGCTTAGTTTCATTTAAAAAAAAAAATGTTAGATTTTGGCATAAATAGGGTACATATTTAAAAAGTGGATACAAATTCTGTATGGCAGTTTTTAGCTTTGTATAAACTTACTTCGGATCACAATTCTAAAGTATTTTTTAAGTGAGAGCAGAAGAAACATTACTTTTATGACATAATTTTTGCTGGAAACAGCCTTGTTCCTCAGACTTATTTTAGGGAGTGATTTGCTTTAAATTTTATCATGGCCGTTTTGTAGGTCTCTTTCAGTCTTCGGTCTTTCCATTGTCACATGTCACACCCTGGAGGCAGGAAAGGCCCTTCTCTTCCACAGGCTTGCAACAAAACAAACTCGAGGAGGTCACCTTTCCCACAAGCCCCTTGGCCCACACCTCAGCTGCAGGGACACCCCAGGGCACCTGTCCCAGAATAGATTCTAGTCTCTCAATTGTGTTAAATACACACCGAGAGTTTTCTTGGGCTACTATGATACCTCACAGGGCATTGGGAAATGGCTTGTAAGAGTCCTTTTCTCCCCTTTTGGATCCTTTAGGAGTACCTGAACAGTATTTTGCAACATGCAAAAGATTTTAAGGAATACCATCGGTCTGTGGCCGGGAAGATCCAGAAGCTTTCCAAAGCAGTGGCAACTTGGCACGCCAACACCGAGAGGGAGCAGAAGAAGGAGACAGAGCGCATTGAAAAGGAGAGAATGCGGAGATTGATGGTAAGAGGCCCCCCTGCAGGAGCCCGGGAAAATGCTCAGCTTACATCTGTCTGCACTGAGAATGTTAAAAATGGCAGTAATAGAAGGAAAAAGTGAACATTGCTTACCCAAAATATGAATGCATTTCTTTTGAACTTTAGGGGAATTCAGTAAAATCTTTTTTTCTTTGCTAGACAATGCCTGCCACAAATCTAGGGCTACAACTGATGAGTATAGTATTTCCATGTCCTAGAATGGTGTTGCCGTACAGATTATAGCTTCTCACATAAAGTCAGGTACCGTATTTTGCAGGAGTTTGATGGCAATCGCAGTTCTTTTAAACATATGGCCTCTTTGAGGTCAATGACCAAACTTTTTAAGTTGTGTTTTTGAATCTAAAAAGGTCTTTCTTTTGAAGCTTCTGGGGCTTATCATTTTTTTTATGACAGAAATTATCCTCTAACAGTATAAAAAGTGATTTTTAAGTTAGTTTTTAATTTTTTTTTTGACAATAACATGGCTATTCTGAATCATTACATTTGCACTGTTATTTTTTAGTGGATATATAAACACAGAAAGGATAGGTTTGTATCATTGGGCTGAGTATTTTGTTTTATTGACCATTTGTTTTTGGAATTGAACCTTAGAGCACACTGTGGATTTTAGAAAAGTGAGTGTGATCTATAATGAGAGTAGATCTGCAAATTCTGTCTGGGACATAATGCCTGAGTGAATGGAGATAAGGTCATTTGTCTCAGCCCATAGTTACATTCCTGGAAAATTATACGTGACACTGTCTTTCTTGCTGGTATTACAGTTTTCATTAAATTTTTGGGTTCCAGGAAATCAACAGCATGATTTAAAAGGCTCTGTGTCCAGGTAGTACTAAATCTTACCATCTTATCCAGCCTCCCTCTCCATATTTGGGAGAGAGGGGACCATCCAAGAGATTTCCGACTAGCTAGGGAGACCATTTCATAGTAATTTGAGCAGTAAGCAGTCAAATTTGTCTGATTCAACTGAAGTGAAACTATATTAGAACTTCAGTAACAGATTGGTTTGACACTAATGATTAGGCATTTGCAAATCATTAATTTTTGCAATTAAATGATGGAATATACAGATAATAGAGAGACTGAAGTTTTTTATCACTCTTTCTTCAAGTGAGTTCAACCATAACCAAAAGCAATTAGAGTTATAATAGCATTTGAGGCTCATGTTCATCCACGGAGCAGACAGCAGCTACACTGAGTGATGAAGCTGCTGTCACTCGAGCAAATGCCGGAGTGACACCCTTGGACTGACGATCCCAAGCTTTTCTGCAGTGGAGTTGCCTCTTAAAGATTTTGTAGTGTGTTCCTTTTATTTTGGCATCACATGAGAAAAATGTTTTAGAGTGTCCTTTTATTGGGATGTATAAAAAAGATTTCTCTCGAAATGGCTCAGAGTACATCAGAGTTTTATTCCATTTAACCTAATAATGTTGCTTAATGGGAGGTGGAGGTAGGAATTATTGTGTCTGTTTTATCACTCAGTGGTACCAGACTTCAGTCTAAGTAACTCGTCTCCAGTCAAGTTCACTGCAAATCTGTGGCAAAAATCCCCTCAGCTTGACCTTTCCTGTCAACTGCAATGTTTGTAGTGCCAAAAAGAAAGTGATTGTTAAGTACAAGAAATTATTTGTTAGAAGCTCATTATTTGATTCCTTGTCTTTAGAAGGGCTTATATGGAATTTGTGTCAAGACAATTCAGTTTGGGGCTGGGGAGAGGGCTCGGGGGAGGGGGAGCAATGAAACAGAAGTCACTACAAGTTAATTCTTGTTACTTGGTGTTTGTCTTAGTCTGTTTTGTGTTGCTATAAAGGAATACCTGAGGTTGGGTAGTTTATAAAGAAAAGAGGTTTATTTGGCCCACAGCTCTGCAGGCTGTACAAGAAGCATGGCGCCAGCATCTGCTTCTGCTGAGCGTCTCAGGCTGCTTCTGTTCATGGCAGAAGACAAAGGGGAGGGAGCTGGTGTGTGCAGAGATCACAGGGCAACAGAGGAAGCAAGAGAGAGAGGGGAGGGAGGTGCCAGGCTCTCTTTAAAACAAGCTCTCTTGGGAACTAACAGACTGATAACTCCCTCCCTCCTGCCCCCTACCCAGGGAGGGACATTAATCTGTCCATGGGGGAGCTGCCCCCATGACCCAGACACTCCCATCAGGTCCCACCTCCAACACTGGGGGTCAGATGTTAATGCAGGATTTGGAGGGGCCAAACATCCAAACTATAGCAATGTTGGTTGTATGAGAGATTGTATCATTCTCTCTGCTTTTGATATTTGAAAGTTTCTAGAATGTAAAGTTAAAAATAAACTTCAGATAATGAATTGTCAAATTTTAACATTCTTTTGTGCAGTCAAAGCAACACAGGAATACAAAGCGCTAACTCAGAGTGTTGATCACACACATACACAGTGTGGCTTTGTGCCCTGACTGTGCCGTGAACCCCAGTGTCTAGGGACATAGACATCGCACTTTTGTGTGTTTGCCCATCACCAGCTCTGTGCGGTGGCATTTGCAGCTTGGCTTGTCTGGTTTGCTGCACTCACCACGAGTCAAAGTTCAGACTGTCCAGAGGTGGGAGGAGTGGAGGATGGAATTGTCTGTGAACTTGTATCATGCTCTCATTTAGCTGTTCTTCCCTTAATAGGCTGAAGATGAAGAGGGGTATAGAAAGCTGATTGATCAAAAGAAAGACAGGCGGTTAGCTTACCTTTTGCAGCAGACCGATGAGTATGTGGCCAATCTGACCAACCTGGTTTGGGAGCACAAGCAAGCCCAAGCCGCCAAAGAGAAGAAGAAGAGGAGGAGGAAGAAGAAGGTGCGTACCCTAGTGCTGGTGGTTGAGTCCAGGGTGTATGGGCAGGGACAAATTAAGGCGACTGTTGCTCTTTAATAAGTACCACTTTGTACACTAATGGAAGGTTTTGATTATTGAATTGCAACAATTGCATACATGGGTATGGCATGAAAGTATTGATTAGGTATACTAGACAGTGTATTGGAGAAAAGCGTAATGGATAGGATGTACTGAACAGAAACAATGCAGTGTACATTTTCATTGTTTAATACAGTATTTTAAATTAAGCACACACAGTCAATATGGAAAGGGAAAAGATGGGCACAAATAAGTGTTTGCTTAAGTTTGATGCCAGTATGGCAGGGGCTTGCTGGGTTAAGACACTGAAATGGAAATTAAGAAGGAAATGCAGCGTACAGATTGAAAGAAGCCAAAGGAAGATGTATGAGATAGCTTTGGGTTACTTTTGGAACAAATTTTAGCCTGTTTATTTGGACAGATGGCAATGCCAGAATTTTTCTTTCAGTTCTGCTGTTCTGGTTTCACAGTAAGGTAAGTTGTGCAGATAAGCATTTTAGGTAGTTACAGAAAAAAACAGTCTTGGCTGGGCGCGGTGGCTCACGCCTGTAATCCTAGCACTCTGGGAGGCTGAGGCAGGCGGATCATCTGAGCTCAGGAGTTCGAGACCAGCCTGAGCAAGAGCGAGACCCCGTCTCTACTAAAAATAGAAAGAAATTATCTGGCCAACTAAAAATATATATAGAAAAAATTAGCCGGGCATGGTGGCGCATGCCTGTAGTTCCAGCTACTCGGGAGGCTGAGGCAGTAGGATCGCTTAAGCCCAGGAGTTTGAGGTTGCGGTGAGCTAGGCTGACGCCACGGCACTCACTCTAGCCCGGGCAACAGAGTGAGACCCTGTCTCAAAAAAAAAAAAAAAAACAAAACAGTCCTATGTAAAATATATTCTAATTATCATGAGAAATGAATGGGAAGACTTAGAATCTCTGCTCTGCAGATATTACACCTTAATTCAACTACAGACTTGGGAATTTAGATCCCTTTTGAAGCTTCAGTACTCCAGTAATCTAGTTCTTGATTGATAGTTTGTTTTCATGATAAATTCTGATGAGGCCAGGTACAAACATCAACAGGAAATCTGCATCAGAATTGTAAAGATTGAGCATTGGTAGCATTTCATCATTTATTCTCTACACTAAATAATTGAACAAAATGTTTCTCCAAAAATAATTAATTTCATGGCTCCTGAATTCTCCTACCTGTTTCATAATTAAGGAGGAGGAATAAATGATGAAGGAAGTGCCTTCTAGCACCTGATTTCTTTAGTATAAGATAGCTTACCTTATTGTGAAGATGAACAAGGGATGACTCAAGGCTTGGATTTAGACATTTCGTTGATAAGGAATACCTCATTTTCTTGTCAGTGTAGCATTATAGACTGTGGAAAATTCCAGCTCCAAATTTCTGCCTTAAAAAAGATGTTTTCAGTTAGTGAGGAGAACATAGGCAAAGAGATAGAATTCTGTAATATTCCATAAGTGGACCCCATTAAATGACAGTTTTCGTTTTTCCTAATTCAGCAGTGTGTTTTGCAGAGGTTGTCACTATTAGTGTTTTTAGTACCAAAGTTCATATTCTACATCTCTTTGTGATTAAAAGCTGATGACCCAGATTTGAACTTCTGGCTTATAATTAAAAGATTCCTGCCATGGTAATAGATAGTGTATCATCATAGGCAAAGAAAGACATATAATTGAGAGTTGATGGTTATGCCTATATTTCTGTATTAATCGGTACAGAGCAGGGACCTGTCACAGTATTTTTTGGTGGTGCTGCCTACACTGCATGATGTATAGGTTGATGCTCCCCTTCTAAACCCTTGCCTTCAGTTTTGCTAGTAGCACTGATTCTATTTTATGCTTTTGCTCAACAGATATTAATACTTACTATGAGCTAGGTAATGTGCTAGAATACTGGGGACAGGAGGGTGCAATGGTGAGGAGAAACATCCTGCCCTCTGTCACAATTTAATCAGAGAGAGAAAAAGAGAGAAAGACAGACATTAGTCAGACATGCACCCAAATATATAATTATAAACTAAGTTAAACACTATGGAGGAAAACTAGGTGTCAAATTGGAGATGAGACCTGATTTCTTGGCAAACAAATATTAAATACCAGAGCAACTACAGTTGGCCTTGTGCATATCTCTGGGTATCTCCCATTGGTTATCTGACTAGATCAATGTGCAGAAGTTTTTCTTCTTTAGCCATATACCTCTTTTGTCGCATGCCTAGCATTTGAGCACTCCTTGCCCTCCGCCCGACTAAGGAGGGGCTGTATTTCCTTCCTGGGCATCTTGCTGGGAGAAGTGGGATAATGAAAAGAAACCGAGGCCCTTCCTAGCCCTTCCTGAAACCTGTCTCTTTCACCAGGGCTTTAAGACTTAGTTTAAAGTGAATTACCCAGTTCCAGATGCACCTTTATTCAAGTGCAGAGGAAAAGGATGCTTTCAAAAGCTGATTATTTGACACATTGGATTATCTGTAGTTCTTCTTCCCTCCATTAGAGTGAATGATTGAGAGTTGCTTGTTCCAGCTTCTCTGTGGTGGAGGAAAACTTCTCCGTCAATAAGCTTAAAAATTCTATGCTGTCCCTTTCAGCACTTTCCCACAGTATTAGACATCATGCTGTATCTATTTTTTAAAATTAACTAAGGTATCAGTAAACACTTTGTTTTGAGAAAACCCTTTTATGCAGTGAGTTAATAGCATTGACCTGGTAGCAATACTTGAAGGACAACTAAGAGACAGGTAGCTCTAAGAACTGCGCTATTAAAGAAAATGTTGACCTTGTAATTTAGTTGGAAAAGGATTACTTTTTACTGTTAGTGTTAAACTAGTATATAGTTTTTCTTTGTTTTTTTTTTTTTTTTTTTTAATTCCCCAGCGTAACAGAGAAGGCCTCTGTCTTTCATGAGGAGTTTATTGTGTTCACTTGTTGTTAGTGAATAATGGGGTAGGTTTCCTTTAACTTGTCATGACCTTGTTTAATTTTTCCTTCTATGAAGTATTGCATTTATAAATACTTTGAAACTTCTCATTCTCAACCTGATCTTCTATTAATGCCCTTGAAATGGAAGGCAAAGAAGTAAACCATGTATATCTACTTTAGCATCAGAGGAGGAATAATTTTTGAAGTATTGAAATATCTAATTATACTAAACCCGTTTCTGGAGTGTTACAGAGCCAGTGTGCTATTATGTGCATTTAGCATGACCTGCAGGTCTCTGTTCTCTGCTGTGGTTTTTCTCTAATACCTACAGTGTGACTGCAGGATAAAAAAGGGGACAGAGCTACATAAAGCCACCGGGGTGTGTACAAATGGATTGAACATGGCTAAAGTAGTAAATTGTACCACTGTCCAAATCACATTGGCATGTAGTTCTTTAAATAAGAACACATATGCTAATTTGCTCTTATTCCCTTGTGAGCTATTTCATTAAAAGATCTTTTACATTTTGCTTCAGTCTCTTGATCTGTAGGAAGGTGATAGGAACATCATCTACCCCATAGATTTGTTGTGAGGATTACAAGTATTTAGAACACTTCCTGGTACATAGTAAGTGCTCAGTAAATATTATTTTATCAGATAATTCTGAGATATAAAAGTAGAATCATGATTATTGTAACGTGGTTAAGTTTTTTTGAAAATAAAATTTTTTTTAACCTTTACTACATATGTTTTCTAATGTTGAACCAATGAATGGCCATTATTTTTTTTCTAGTTGGGAATCAATTGGATATTAGTGGGTAGGATGTCTTTTAGGACAATGACAGATTCTTTATTGAGGCATACAGAAGAAAAGTGAGGATTTATTATTTTTGGTGAACTCTGTTTATTACCATCCGGCTCCTCCAGCTCCTACAAAGAGAATTTTCTAATTACATGCCCTCTAATTTACAAAGGTTTCTGATGACAGTAAGGCATTTCTCATAGTGCTTTAGGGTGTGTTTTTCCTTAAGCTGTGGTTAGGAGCTCATGCCAGGGGCACCCCGCCTACTTCTTAGAAGCCTAGCCTTTTCAGGGGTTCAGCTTCTGGCTGTTGACGTCAGCCAAAATTAAATATTTAATTCTCCTTTCCACATCTTTCAATGGGATATACTAGTAGAACTATGCTCTTGTTATTTATTTGTGACATTTCTTGGAAACCCTTGATACCAATGGGCACATCCTCAGAATCTATGGGACAACACGAGGCCAGATATCTTTTTCATTATGGTGTTTTTATTTCTAAAAGTTATTTTATTCTCTCTCTTTCTCTCTCTGTCTCTCATGTCAACCACTATTATAAGTCAATATCAGGACTGTGATTTTTGGAGGGGGAACTTTCTTGGCATAATGTAGTGATCAATATAATGATAAGAAATGTATTTTTATCTTTTTTAGATATTAGATATCAGGCCGGGCATGGTGGCTCACGCCTTTAATCCTAGCACTTTGGGAGGCCGAGGCAGGAGGATCACTTGAGAGCAGGAGCTCGAGACCAGCCAGAACAAGAGCGAGACCCCGTCTCTGCTAAAAATAGAAAAAATTAGCCAGGTGTGGTGGTACACCTGTAGTCCCAGCTACTTGGGAGGCTGAGGCAGGAGGATCGCTTGAGCCCAGGAGTTTGAGGTTGCAGTGAGCTAATGATGACGCCACTGCACTCTAGCCCTGGTGACAGAGCAAGATTCTGTCTCAAAAAAAAAAAAAAATTGGATATGAAAAAAAATCAGAAAAGTGTGTACAGGACATAATTTTTGGTGAAAAGAGTATCAAATAGAAAAGAGTATCAAATGCAAAATAGTAATGTTGTTGACATTTGTTTTAAATTCAAGTTGCTCTCTGATTCTTCTCAATTTTTTTATCTCTGTTTTCCCCAAAGATTATATGGTTAGTGTATTGCAGCTTTCTCTCGCAAGATTTTCATCGGTAAAAGAAAGGTTCCAATGTAATTCTGCACATTTGAGTGTAGGGACTATTAAAGCACAGGTGAACACAATGCCACAATGATTAGATTTATTTGATTAGTGCAGTGTCAAAATGAGTAAAACCAGAAGTTTGGATCAAAGTCCTGTTTAACTGGATTGACCAGTTACTTGAATCAAAATGTTCCAATTGGTTTTTTCTGTAAGAAACAACCCAAGTAATGTGCAAATGTCTGTTAATTTGATATTCCTGGGCATTTTTTATTGCCCGATCACCTATCTTAATGCTCAAAGGTCCACTTAAATGACAGTAAAAATAACCCAAGTGGTTTCTGAAAGCTTAGGTTCCCAGTGAAGCAGAATGAGTCCTTCAGATGCCAGCACATTTGAATGTTGTTTCAGCATATTAGAACAACACCCGCTGGGGGATAAAGTGCATTCACTTTATAATATAGATTGTAAAATATTTGATATAAAACTGTTTCCTTACAGAATGAGGCTGTTTATAGCCTGTGTTGTGGTAATCTAAATAAAAGTGCCCCATTGAAGTCTATTTTCTTGAGTTCAGCTTACGCGAGATTTCCATATTTAGGGAGTTCCTTCCCTCCTCAGCCCTGTTGTTGATTATTTTATATACCTTCTGCAAAGAAGCGGGGTAGCCACACACATGGCTTTTTTTGTGAACGTTCCTAAACAGAGGATATGAACTGACTTTGGCCTTGGAAATTGGGAACCCAAATTGTCTTTAGTTTGAGTAATTTTTAGTGATGAATGATCTTTAATTATGAATAATTTATATCATGTCCCCTTACATGGTTAGGTTAATTATACTGCTCCCTCCCTGCATAAGCATAATGAGTTCTAAACTTTTTTTGCTTGTAGGAATAAGTGAGTACAAAGTTTCCTCAGTTCTGATGAATGAATGAATTGTAGTGCTTTGTTTTGTTTCGGTTTGGTTTTAATCAATGGAAAAAAGCTCAGCCATCAGCCAGTAATATTGACAGCGTGGGTTTGCAAATACACGGCACAGATATAACTGTCTGTGAAAATTCCTCAGGTGTAGGAGACACTGCAGCAGCTGCTGCATTTGTACCAGGCCATTTCACCAGGTGCTCAGAGACTGTCCAAAGTGAGCCCAAACAGTAGCACCAATCACAGTCTCTTGGATGTTAATTTTGAACCAAAAAAGGGACTTTTTTTGGTTAGTTTTTCTTTTTTGTTTTGTTTTGTTTTGTTTTGAGATATAGCATCAGTATGATGTGAGAACGTGGATTTATGAAAGCACACCAACCAGAGATGTCACCAAACGGAAAGAATCCAAAGCAGAGCGGGAGAAATTGACATCTCTTGGCCATACAGTAGACTGCCACCTGGCTTCCACCTCTTAGAATAACAGCAGAATTGTGTCTAAGGACAGGGTGTGCAGAAGTCTCACAGAGCACCAGTTCAATGGCAAATTGGGGGTGTGTGTTCTTAACTATTTTATGACTTGCAAATATATTGGCACCTAATTACAATAATAATAATAATTCAGTGAGTATACGCTAAGTGGAAGGCATTGTTCTTGGTGCATTCATTCATTCCTTCATTCACCAAGTATTTATTTAGTGCTTTTTAAGTGCCAGGCACCCCTATAGGTGTAGGAATGCATCAGTGAACAAAACAAACAGAAATCCATGACCTCCTCCTGGCCTTATAAAGCAGTTTTCAAGCTATGCTATAGCCAGTCTTAATTGCAGACATAAAAGGACAGCCCTGGGACCATCATTGACTCTTGTATGTTGTGGAGATTGATGCTCACAGCGTGTATATCTGTAACATTGGATTGTATGTATTGAGATAATGATCCAGTCTTGCAGCAGCCATGTAACTCACATACTGCTACCATCCCTGTTTTACACAGAGGGAACCAGGATACAAAGAGAAGATTTGCTCAAGATCATACAGCTAAGGTCTCTTGCACTTAGTCACAGAGCTGGGATTCAAGCTCAGGTGGTCTAATTCCAGAACCGAGTGTCTTATATCTAATATTGCTTTGCCTCCCAAATTTGATACCTAATGGAATTTTTAAAAGTAGTTTAGGGGATTTTCAGTAATGGAAGGGCCTAATTGTAAGGCAGTTTTTAGATAACAATCTAGCTAGTCGATAGTGTATTCATAGGAGAGTATCCTTTACAATAGTTTTGATTCTATTAATGTATGATGCTTCAAGCTTTTTAATGTACTATTCATTCAAATGGTGATCCAATTCCACTTGCTAGATATTTGAAATTGGCTTATTCATTGTCTTATTTGATTTTCTTTGTGGCCAAATTTGTAGCTTATTTCTAGTTTGTATGGAAAGAATGGTGGGATTAATTGACTTTCTCCCATTAATTAAAACAGTCCCTTGAGTATAGTGCCTGAGATTCCAAAAATGGAACCTTCAGTGACTGGTGGCAGGGATGGTTTCTTTTCTGAACTGAGGGCTTCTGCCATTGTCCTGTATCCCTAGCCTAGATACAGGGCCTGATGCTCTTTGAAGCTGGTCAGTCCTTTTGAGCTTGTAAATATTTTCACTTTGTGATGGCATAAACAGAGAATGAAATTCTTGGAAAATCATGAGCAAAGGGAGTATTTCATTTCCTACTCTTCAGTAGAAGCTACATTTTTTATGCTTTGTGCTTTGGTGTACATACACACATTTACACATATTTATGCCTAGGGCTTTGGCATACTGTACATATGTACATACATACATATATGTTATACATTAATAAAAGAACTTCAAAAATTTCAAACACTTATGGAATTATTTTTCTTCAGTATGGATCAAAGGCTAGATTTTTAATGTTAAATGTTTTCATGAAAGTTGTTTTGTCAAGAGACTATTGAGTTATTTTCATGAAAGGCAAAAGTGTATTTTAGAATCAATGTCTTAAGTAAAGTTGAGTTAATATTGATTCCTTATCATTATATATATCTTTAATTAACTAAAGAGCCCAAGGGAGGAAAGTTCATTTTCTTAAATATCCTAATAAAGGAAATGACTATATAGTTATTTTTTCTTGTTGTGCTACACAGAAGTAGGATAGCTTTCCAGCAATAACTTTATAAAGATTCTGTAAAGGTGATATTAAAGGTTTCACTTGCCAGAGTGATTGTCATAAATGGAGGAAATTTTAGACTATTTTGTGTATATTACAGATGAAACTCTTGAGTACAAAAGATGACATAATCTTAGCTTTTCACTTAGGTTGTCTTTGAGGCACAATAGAGGCTAATGTACTAAGATATTGGAAAATTTAAGAAATAGTAGATCACAGAATTTTTCGTGAGATTACAGTATCTGCATCAGATTTTACACACAGTGGAAATGCTGTATATTATGAAAGCCAATTAGGTAGAATGAAAAACATCCAGGGAACTTGCAGAGTTTTGTATTATTTTATATTTTTATGACCCAGGAGCAGTTCAGAGCTTATTTTTGATGGACGTTTTTAGAATGTTATTCTTCATTGCTGATGAAAACTGGCTTAGGGAATAGGAAAGTTGAGCTAATTATGTCAGGATTTGTCTTCACACTGCCAAACACGAGAAGAACATTTCAGATTCTGACCGCCGTCTTGATGCTGCCATGTCTTAAGCTCCTTGGGTTCCTGAAGACACAATCCACAAATCTCTAGTGTGCTGGCCTCGGATCATATCTGGCTTTAAATGGCTCTCTGCAAGTTGCTAATAAAATACACTCTTTGTCTGAGATACTGAAGAGAAGTAAAAATAAAAGGCATTAACACTTCTGCTGTGTTAGATGATGATGGGTAGCGAGGAAATTCTGTCACAAACCAGAGTGCCATGAAGTGCTGCACCCATCTTCTTGGTGGACACATAACATTTGATATTGCTGTTTTGCAGAAGGCTGAAGAGAATGCGGAAGGTGGAGAGTCTGCCCTGGGACCAGATGGAGAGGTGAGGGCTTTTCATCCATTTCTACTGTGTCCTGCTGAATGGAGTCTTTGCCGTACCTTGCAACACCATTCTTTGTGTATACTAATTTTATTTTTACTCAGCTATTTATTTTTAATTAAAAATAGTAGTACATTAGCATAGGAGAAAATTAGAATAATACAGAAGGGATATAGTGAAAAATAATCTACTTCCATCTCAGACTACCAATCAACTGATATTAAATTTTTTGTGTACCATTCCGGAATTTTCTGCGCACATATAAGCACATATTTATGAATACATGGAATGTGTAATAATCTTAAATGATTCTATAATTACATTTGCCCAGAAAATGATACAGAGACATAAAATATGACCCAGTTTCCCTAGTTTATTACTAATTTGAAATTATAAAAATACATAAACTAAACAATTCACATATGTGGTTAACTCATTTTGTTGACATTTTCTATAGGCTTACAACGTAGCTTCTATGTGTATATTCATCAGTCTAGTCATAGATTTTGTTTCCTACCATTTCTAATAGTCTCCTGAATCATGATACAATTATTTATTTATTGGATTTTTTTTTCTGAAAAACTCAAGGCTCTGTGCCAGTGGTTCACAGTACGGAGGGACACCCCCAAAGCAGCTCAGGAAGGGGGTTTGTTTCAAACCGCCTTCTCCTTCTCTCACAGATGCTGAGAAATGTGCTTGGAGGGTTGGGGTGGGCGGGGTGTCACCTCTTCTCATTCTAGAATCACTGTGCACGTGAGTCGTATTGTGAACTCAGCCTAGATGCTGAAAAAAGGTTTCACCACTGTTCCATGCAGAATAGAAGGCTCTTGAACAATAAATGTTGCTTAACCACTGTGATCCGTCACAAGGAAAGAAAGGATCAGGATAAATGTCTAATGTGTAAGAAACTCTCAGTGGGCTGCTATGGGGGAATAATACTATATATTAGAGCACTTAGAAACAACTCTAATTTGCAAAAGCCCAGCCTTACCTAAGCATGCCTCACAGAGGGCCTGCAATTAACAAGCAGGCAGGGAGGATTTAACATGTTAGTGTAATAGTGTTCTTATCTCCTGTTATCTCTTGGGAAAATTAGCTACTGATCTTGAGCCTCTTACGTGCACCTTTTTTTTTTTTTTCTTTTAATCTTAACACATGTGTTCTGTTTGCTTAGGTTTGCAAAGTGGACCTTTGCTCAGTTTGTTTTGAAATAATGTTCTTATTATACTCTTCTGTGCTCATTCAGTGATTTTGCCAAGGTTCTAATTCCAGCCACGGTGATTTCCAGTTTTCTTTGAGGCATGACATTAGCAATAAAACAAGCTGTATTATCATGGCTCAAGATAACAGAATATGAGTTTGCCAAAGGAAAAGATAGCAAATGGTAGATTTCCCTTTTTTATCTTGTGAGCGTATAGATGACCTTTTACATTAATGAGGAAGAAGCATAGTGTTGGCATGAAAGTAATGGTGTTGGAAACCATTGCTTTAACATACACAAAAGAATAAAAAGACAGTCTGGAGTAAGCTTTTCTTTTTTTTTAAGGTGATTTTTGTGGATAATCACTAATATATTGTTTCTTATTCTGACAGTGTTTTGTTGAGGAAGTAGAGGGAAAGAACCATTGGGTTTATGTTGTGGGGGGGTGGTTTGGTCATTTCCTACAAGATAATAGAAGATAACCTACAGCATACTTTTTTTCCCCTATCATTTCTGCTTAACCTCAATTAAAAATAATTTAGGGGCCAGGCGAGGTGGCTCATGCCTATAATCTTAGCACTTTGGGAGACAGAGGGTGGGAGGATTGCTTGAGGCCAGAAGTTTGAGACCAGCCTGAGCATGAGTAAGACCCCATTTCTATGAAAAATAGAAAAAATTAGCCAGGCATGTGATGTGCACACCTGTAGTCCCAGCTACTCGGGAGGCTGAGGCAGGAGAATCACTTGAGCCCAGGAGTTTGAGGTTGCAGTGAGCTGTGATGATGTCACTGCACTCTAACCTGGGCAACAGAGTGAGACCCTGTCTCAAAAAAAAAAAAAAAAAAAAAAGTAATTTAGGAAAAATTTTAGAATTAATGAACTATCCGAACATTCCATTTCATTACTTTTCAGAGATAGATACTTGAACCACTCATAGATCAAGTATTTCCAAACAAATGTTTTCCTTGGGGGTCTGCTTCTAGAATACTACCCTATAATCAGTAGTATTCATTTGCATAGGATCACTCCATTTTTAGGCCTTTTAAGACAATTTGTTCTCTGAAGCAGGTTAAACACAACCTCTGCAATTTCATTTATTCTTTTAGTTTTCTGAGCAAGCCATTTTCCTAGAGTATAGTAGTGAACTTCAGCTCAATCTTGGTCCATTCTCCAGATTCCAAAGAAACAGAGCTATTTTCTTTATCATACTCTTTATCACAGGTTCCAGTGGTTAGGTTAGATACCAAGTGCTTTGATTTTGGATAAAGGACACTGGTTCTGAAGCCAAACCAGCCACTAATGAGATGACATGGGTTACAATAGCTTTTTCTTTTCTCATTCTCTCTGCAACTATAACTTTGTAATAGTTGTTATCTGGGAAATATTAGTTGAGGGATTGGGGGGTTGTTAGTTGCAAATTACCAAAATCAGCTCTGCCCGATTTAAATAAGAAGGAAATTTATTAATAGGATTTTAGATAGTTCTTCAGATGTCTGGGATTACTGGAGAACCTGACTCAGGGCTCTACCCAATATTATACTGTATAATTGGTCCAGTGAGGACATGGCTCTGCTGGGAGGAGGCGGGAGCTTGGTACGGCCGATACCATTTCCCTGGCATTGTTGCTGCTAAGGTCTGCCCTTCCCCCAGTGTGACCGTTTGTCCTCAGTCCCTTGAACTTCTGGCTTCTAACTCAGGGCCTTGGGGATGCATCCAGTCGGTGGAGCTAAGGATTTTGCCTGTACCTGCGCTTTTAGAGAGGCAGCGTTTTCAGTTTCTTTCGTGGGAGGTGGCCTCTCACCTCGCACCAAGACTCGTTAGGTAGCGAAATTTCCAAACGCAGAGAAAAGTTTCAGATGCTGGGCAGCCAAAAGGCTGAGAAACATCCAGCACACAGCTAGGAGAATGTCTTAACATCAAGCAGTGATGTGATTTTTTTTTTCCTCCTTTCTAGCCGATAGATGAGAGCAGTCAGATGAGCGACCTCCCTGTCAAAGTGACTCACACGGAAACCGGCAAGGTCCTATTTGGACCAGAAGCACCCAAAGCAAGCCAGCTGGACGCCTGGCTGGAGATGAATCCTGGGTATGGCATGAAAGCAGCAAACAGTGGTGTTCTCTTGACTTTTTAGATTCTGGTTGTCCTTGTAAAATCTTAAAACTAAAACAACATGGTCTTTGCTGAGATGGTTGAAGTTGTTATTTGCATTTGTCATTTGTCCATAGAACATGCTAGTTAAGTCATGTGCGTCTGTCTTATTATTTAAAGAACTAAGCCCCCTTCTCTTCCCCACCCCTTTTCCTTAGTTACGAAGTTGCTCCTAGATCCGACAGTGAAGAGAGTGATTCTGATTATGAGGAGGAGGTATGTATGTATCTCTGTTTGGGGTTTATTGATTTGAAAGTTGGTAGAGATTCCACAGACATAGCCAAAAAGAAGAAATAATTAAGAAAATAAAAAAAGAAAGAAAGAAAGGAAGAAGAAAGTTGGTAGAGAAAGAAACTTCTCCCTGAATGTAGGCCCAGCCCCTGTGTCCATCTGTCACTTCTTACTCCAGGGTTGGCTTTTTGGTGACAAGTGGGGCTAAGGATTTATTTGCAGAAGCTTTGATGAGGCATGCCTCGTGGTACAGTGATCTCTTGGGGGCTCCGGGCTGATGGGGAAGCTTGGTGAATTCTAAATTCATTTGGAACCAAGAAATGAGAAGCTGGCATTAACTTGGAGATGGTGAAATGGTCTTTCGGGGAAAATTGAAGATGGACTGCTTATTGCTTTGGGAAAGGCGATCCCATGCCTCCAAGTGGTTCACACTGAGAGCTGCCTAAAAAGTTCTGAAGTCCTTTAGGCCTTAGAGTCTAGTTGAAGTTGAAAGTCTGGGAACTTAGATGAAAAGGGCAAAAAGAGCTTGGTTTAATGAGTTTATTGATCCTTCTGATTGATTCTCATTTGAATTCCTTGGATGTACTTGTAACCCAAAGAGAATCACATTTCTCAGTCTCTTAGAAGGAATACTTAATATATCTAGCACCTAAAATGGGAATTTTGGATACATTTAATAGAAATTAGGAAACAAGATATTTGTTAAACCATGAAATATGTACTAATTATGAAGAGAAGAGTTGAAAGATTTGATCTTCTTTATTAGAGCATTGTTAATATGTAGTCATTAAATCTGATGTTTTCCAGTGTAGGAGAATCTTAGTCCAAAGAGTGCCATGGCGCAGGGGCCAAGGACTGGATGAAGCAGCCTTTACCAGGATCTTAAGACAATGGCTATTTTCCTGCTATTTCATGGATCTGTGTTTTCTAAATTAATCCACCATGAGCATTTCCTGCTTTTGTAAAGAGGAAAAATAATAAGAGTTACATAAAAAAAAAGCATAATCATTAAAGAGCAAATACTTTCTGTGCCATGCTATTTTTTTCCCCAGCTACTCTATCTCTGAGATATTTAAAGGTTGGAAAATCAATTTTAAAATGTGTCTTGTTTACTTGGATGAGTATGCCCATAAGTGATCCATTGGAAGAACGTTCTCTGTGAGTAAGAGAGGCAGAGAGGGACAGAGAGAAGATGAAATAGGCTGCCTAGCCAGCAGGTGCCACCCTGAGACCCCAACAAGCGCAACAGCCCTAGACAGCTGGGAAGCAAATGAACTCTGACCTGGGAGACAGGAGACCCGGGAACTCATCTCTGGCCTGCCACAAGCGAGCTCGAGTGACTTGTGGAGAGTCACACCCCCTCTCAGAGCTTCATTTCCTCACCTGGAAAGCGAAGTTGTGCCCAGTCCTCAGCTTACTCCCTGCTTCTAAATGATCTGTTAACACAGGGTGAATTTTAGCACTGATAACGTGTCAGTTCATATTCTTTTCATTCAAGAATTATGGAAAAGCATGGTTCTCTTTAAACCTGCTTTTAAAGGAAATTCTGCTCGATCATCTAGAAACACTTAACCTTCAGCACCAACTTAGCAGTGGATGTAAATGAATATGTAGATGAGGCCTTCAAACTGGCCAGGTGAAGTGGTATGTGGTCCAGAGGTGGGAGGTGTGGAGTCCTGTGCCAACGTATGGACAGTTTTTATCTCAGAGCTCAGAAATGTGTGACATGAATCAGCCACAGAAAGCAGTGTGCCTGCAAGCTTTGGGTCTCTACAGAGGATGCATGTGAGGCCATCACAGTCTACCTGGCATCATCAGGGAGCACATGTGTGTGAGGAGGAGGATACTAGATCTCTGAAGTCTGGCTTTGGAGAGAGGAATATCTAATGCTACTGAGTAAATGAGGCAGATATGGTCTACAGGACTCTTTGATAACCAAATAATGATAAATATCCATCTTTGTGCCATGGTGTTTACTTGTTTATTCTTGGGAGCAAGGGTTCTAGGGGATCCCCAGAAGGCTCCTTTCCTTCTCTCACTCAGTAATTTAAACAGCTGGGGCATGGTGTATTGCCTGGCTTAAGGAGATGCTGAATTTACTTCCTCCCTTAGTTGTATGTACTTTCTCGTTTTTGAAGTTGAATGCTATTTCATCTCTTTTTCAGAAAACGCCTCCTAGAGAATCCCCCGTTAAAATGCAGTTTTCTCCCTGTCTTTGTTCCTTCCCCAGGATGAGGAGGAGGAGTCCAGCAGGCAGGAGACTGAAGAGAAAATACTCCTGGATCCAAACAGCGAAGAAGTTTCTGAGAAGGATGCTAAGCAGATCATCGAGTGTGTATCTCTCAGAGTTGTTTCCCTTGGAAATGCACTGCATGAGGATGATGCTTTATAAGCTGCCATTCAGAAAGCTGGGCTTTAGGAAGAGAGCTAGCTTCATGCTCATACTCTGCTTGCAGCTGCGCACTCAGAGGTCCCCACTCGGCTCTCATCTATCGTCCTTCCTTCCTTCTGCCCTCCCTCCCTTCCTCTCTGACTCTCTCCCTCCCTCCCTCCCTTCCTCTCTTACTCCCTTCTTCTTTTCCCTCCTGAACCCGCAACTCCAGCTCAGGCTCACTTCTGGGCTTCACACGTGTCCTCTGCCCTTCCCTCCCAGATTGAACTAATCACACCTACCTCCCTAACTGGCTGCTTCGCTGCCTTTCCTGTCTCCATTAATGGCATCCGTACTCGGCCAGAAGCCCGTCCTCACTGCCATGGCCTAGTGAGCCACCAGCCCCCACCCAGTCCCTGAACCCTCCCCACCCTTCCTGCCCAGTGCCCCGCTCAGCGTCTCATCCTCTGTAGGGGCAGCTTGCTCACTTCTCTGCGTGGATAGCTCTACTAGTAAAAGGAAATTGTTGTGAAACAATATGCAAAAGAGCACATTTTAAAAGATGAGATTTTTTAAAAACCAGAAATAGACATTCTTACATTTTCCCCTTTTATTCCATAGCTCTGTGCCCCACTTTAGGAACCTTCATTTTACCAGTCTGCCAAGCTCCTTCACTGAAGGTTTTAAGAACCCCTCAGTGGCTCTTCATTGCCTGTACGAGCAAATACTAGCTTGTGAACAAGGCATAGAAGATAGATGCTTACCTTTCCTCTTTCCTACCCCTTTGCTGCTGTCTCCCACCTGTCCTTCAAACTTTAGCCAGTGCTCTGTGAATACGATTCATCTTTGTATCCTAGCAGACTGGGACAGCTTCAGTGGCAAAGTGTTAAACTGCAGGTGTAGGGTTCAGGCTCTTATTGGTCTTTTGAGGTCAAGGGGACCCGCTTTCAAATCCTGTTTTCACTACATTTCAGGTGACCCAGACAAATGAAGTAACCTCTCTGAACCTCAAGTTGTCCACATGCATAAAATGAGAGTGATGATGATAGTGCCTACCAGGCTTAGCGTTTGTGAGGATTATGGGTAGTATATTTAACTGCAAGGCATGTAGTGGGTGACAAATAAACTGTATTTATTGCAGCTAGTTTAGGCTCTCGATCCATTTCTTGTTGCTTGAATGAAATGAAATAACACATGCACACAAATGTCTGTGTGTGATTCTGCACGTTCCCCTTCTCAGGACAGCGAAGCAAGACGTGGATGACGAATACAGCATGCAGTACAGCGCCAGGGGCTCCCAGTCCTACTACACTGTGGCTCACGCCATCTCAGAGAGGGTGGAGAAGCAGTCTGCCCTCCTCATTAACGGGACCCTAAAGCATTACCAGGTAATGGGTGTGGTTTGTTTTTCCTTGGCAAGAAGTAATCTTTTACCTAATTTTGATTGAAGTGTGTCATGCTTATTGACTGAAGAAGAGGTTTTCATGGTGGTGAGACATTTTAGTCACATCATGTATGATATTGAGATCCTTCCTGCTGTGCCTGTAATTCTTCTTTTAAAGTACTTCCATGTTACCATCTCTACTAGGGCGTACCATACCAGTTTTCTGTGTTGTTATGGTTTTGGGATGTGCTTTGTCTTAAGAAATTCTGGCTTAACATTTAGAACAGTTTCATTGTAGATCTTTTCAAAATGGAAAGCCCAGCCACATTCTGTTAATGTAGGGAACATCCGTGCCTCATCTTGAAGTGAATGAAGTGTTTCTTTAAAATTTTTGGCTGTGGCTATAGTTTTATGCTATGGGTTCAACCACCTAGGAGTAGCTGTCCACTACATTTGTGCTTTCTTATGAAGACACAATAAAGTTGTGAGCATCTGTGCATTGATTAAAAACTAGGCTATAAACATAAAAAGGTTTCATTTGACCTGTTTGGATTGAAGTTAATGCCTGTCTTCTCCCTTCTACCACTTTGTAGCATTTCCCAAAGTGTGTTCCTTTGAAAATTTGTTCCATGAGTTGTTCCTCAAAAAAAAAAGTTTTGTGGTCAAATAAATACAGGAAATACGATCAGCTATAACTAGGCTTATCATATAATTTACTATTCCAAATTTGGATACTTGTGAGAGTGAATAGAGGCTCTTATTATTGATAATAGGCATAATCCTGGACCGTCCTAAGCCAACTAAACATATGGTCACCCTAACTATGACCCCTTGATCCCTCTTGGTAATTCACAACACACATCAGCACAGTAATGACTCTGCAAAAACAAATTTATAATCCAGGATGCACATCGGTGTCCTGCAGTAAAGTGACTTGTCTAACATTAACTTTGTATTTCCTAAACTTCTTTGACCACCAAACCCTATTTTTATATATCATCCCTTAACATCCTGTAAAACTAATGTCTTCTAGAATATGCTTTTTAGAAAGTGCATGCTTTAGACCAGTGGTTTTCAAACTTTTTGGCACCAGGTCCCCTCCACTCTTAACACTTGGTGCTATGTCTGCTGTCATTGCGTGAGAGTAGAGAATACAGTGATTGCTAGTATAGAACTGCCTTGATTCATGCTAAAGTACCAGCAGTTTTTACCCATCATTGCTTTTGTGTCACCTGTGCAGATGTCAACACAGTAAAAATGGCAAATCATGCCTTACTATCATGACAATCATTGTGACCTTGTGGATCTCCTGCAAAGGTCTTGGGGCCTCCAGGGAGGACCACTGCTCTGGCCTTAGTAAGGTCACATTTTCTCCAAAAACCATACCACTTTCACGAAGTCCAGAGTGGTTTTCATCTTTTTCATCATGTGGCCTACCTGTCATAGATGTTAATTCAGAGTATGTTCTAATAAACCATTGTGTACCTGTTTATGGCAGATGTGTTGGATTATTCATAAATAGCTTTTAGTGCCACATTGATTTTCTCCTCCTGTCCCACACCTTTGTAGGCACTCTTTGTCATCTTTTTTCAACCCTGGCTTCTCCTACTTCCGTATGTGATGTTTGTGCCTCCCCCGCTCACTGAGCTGGACGTGCCTTGCACTGTCTCCCTCTGGCTTCCTGCCTCATGAGGTTCCTGCTCCTTCCAATCTGACCGCCCATATCTGCCTGATTGAGATCTTTTCCATTCCTTCAACCACAGTTCAAAATGTGGCCCAAAGCCCTCCCTGATCCTTCTGTGCACGTGTAAGCTTTCTGTCTTCTTGCTCCTTGACAGGCTCTTGGATCGTTAATATTCACTTACCCTTGACATAGCTGAGGCCTTCCTGCTGCTTCCTGGAGAGCCACATAAGCTTGATTCAATATCCAACCCTCCCCTCTCCCCAGTCCCACAGCCTGGGAAAGTCCAGATCACTTCCTGCAACTTTTGTGAATTTCCATCCAGTACCCTCTGTCTAGTCTCTGCTTCTGTCTTATCTGGAATTAAAACACAGATGCAAAATTCAGTCCCTTTACTAATTTTGTTTAAAAAAAATCTACTCCCACGAAGTATCCAAATGATTCTTGTATTTAGTTGACTTTTCTAAAGGTCTGGTGGTCTTGTGGTCACGTTGCAGGCAATTTCTCCCATCTACACTTGTGGCTTGCAATTATTTCCCCTCTTCCCCTCTCTGTCTTTTGCCCGTTGTCTTGGAGGCTCTTCCTGTTTCTCTGCTTATCTCTTGGTGTTGCTGTGGTTGTGCAAAAACCTTAGGATGTCTTGGAGTCTCACGTGGTACAAGGTACCTCAAGTGGCTTATGAAAGTAGTTCTTCAAACCATTGTAGTGTCTCTCTAAGAAAAATTTCTGGGCAATAAAATTTTACACATTGGCACTGTCAACTACTTCTTGGGAAATGTGCATATGTGCCTTGTTTATTGTTTCCTCTCTGAATGCAAGCTTCTGAAGGGAGGCATGCATCTTACCTTGGTATTTTAAATAAATGAATCATTTGCTTTGTTCTTACATAAAACAAATTAATATTAACCTTTCCCTAAGTATAATATCATTAGCAAGCTAAATCGACTTTAGCAGAAATATATATAATTTTTATATATATAATATATATGTTATATATAATATACATATATATATTATTGACCATTTAAATCCAGCATCTGTGGTATGATGGTGGAAGGGAATTGGTGGTTGTGGGATGGAGGTTTAATAATTTTGTGTTTTCACCCAGGCTTTCTTTTGTATTTAACATGGGGAATCCAAAGCTGACTCTGTGATGCAGGGCTTTTGTACTTTTAAAAATATGTTGAACGTGTTTCCAGGCAATGAGCTTCCAGCGTGTGCAGCCTTTGGGGAGTACCCACATTGCAAGGTTTCCATGTGCTGCCTGCAAACTTTCTCTCTGCCAGGAAGAAAAATGTCCCCTTTCCTCACTGAGGGGGTCTCACCCTAGGGAGTAGTCCATTCATTCCCGAAAAGGCTATGTCCAATGATCTATGCCAAATCTGGCTTCTGGTTTGTTTGTCTTTAATCCTCACATTGGCTTTTTGTTCTTGGAGTGGTTGGAAGAGATTTTGGGTTTGGGTTTTCTTCATTTATAATAATTCTAGAATGTCATATACTGTGAAATGCTAAGTAAGGATGAGCAGTAAAGCTGCTTAAAATCCCACCAGTATGCTATAGCCCATCATTTCTAAATCTGATTAACACTGGGCACCTGCCAGGCAGCAGGGCTGATTACAGGCTCGTATTTTACATTCCGTCTGCGTTGGTGCCTCCCCGACTTTCTGACGGTGGGAAACCCAACATATAGCACAGAGGAGTTAAGAAGTCACAGCCTCACTTGAGTTGTATTAGTATTAATTACCTGTGCAGATCTTGGATAATTGAAGCAATTACTCTTCATTTCAGCTCCAGGGCCTGGAATGGATGGTTTCCCTGTATAATAACAATTTGAATGGAATCTTAGCTGATGAAATGGGGCTAGGAAAGACCATACAGACCATTGCACTCATCACTTATCTGATGGAGCACAAAAGACTCAATGGCCCCTATCTCATCATTGTTCCCCTTTCGTAAGTAAAGTCATTTATTCTGCAGTCGTCATTCTGTATGTTGTCGAGTGCCCTAGTAGTGGCTTGTCCTTGTTTTTCACTTAAGGCAAAATTGTAGCATGTAGTAGGATTACTAAGGGCATGTAATCTGAATTTAGGTTTTAATTTCCCAGCCCACCCCACCCTGGCCTCTTTGACTGGCTGTGTAAGCACAGGGCCAAGTGATTTTATCAGCCATTAGCACTGCAGTCTACACGGCCTGCACATGCATAGTGGGTCTTATTCGTCATTACTCCTTAAGTGGTTCATGAAGGGGAAAGGAGTGTGTGTGTGTGTGTGTGTGTGTGTGTGTGTGTGTGTGTGTTTTAAGGTTTCTTCAATTTTTCCTTATTCCATATCCAAAAGGTTTTATATATATATATATAAAAATACATATTTTGTATATATAAACATTATATATAAAACCTTATATGTAATCAAAAGATTATATATTCTTAAATCTTCCTTCATTGTATCTTTGTAAAGCAGAACCCAAATCAAAATCATAACTATGAATTTTGCATTAAAGTAACCTCTGTGTGTGCACTTTCTGTGTCAGTGAGTCTGCTGCTCCATAAGGGCAGGTCCTTGCTGCTCACTGTTACATCCTCAATGCTGAACCTCTGGACGGTTCTGAGTAGGTCTTTAGTGGACACTCCAAGCGAGGGAATAATGGTTCGCAGCTACCTCCCTGGGAGGCCAGCGTATCTGGCTGTGGGTGTTAGGTTGCAACCACATTCACTGAGGTCTCGCTATAGATCTCAGTGATGATATGAACTTGGACTTTGAGTAAGAATAAGGATTCTGCTTTTGTATTTCCTTCAAATTTTGTCTAATGGGGACTATTTGCAGATCTTTTTATATGAATTATCTGTATTTATAATATTGAGATATCATTTGCACTTTATCTGTATTTTGCATGTTGTAATGGTGTCACTTTTAGGGATTTAAAAAAAAAGTCATTCAATATTTCTTCCCTTACACTCTCTTGACAGATTTATTAATATTTTCATGTGGTTTTATAGTTTATTTTTCCTGATTCAACTTTTCTCTGAACTTACATGGCTGTTTCTGAAGAGTCCCAAAATCACTCTGGCAATGCTGTTTCAATATCATATTAAAGTTTAGTTTTTTGCTTTCTATATTTGTGCGTTCTTTAATTTTTTATATGAGATTTTTTTATGAACCACAAACTTGTGATGCTTTGTGGCAAAACCTATTTCTAACTTATCTCTAATTTCCACAGCTTTAAAATAAACATGTAGTTGAGATATTTCATATTCTCTAGCCCCTTTAAAGGTGAGGCCTGAAAATGAATAAGAACATCTTTTTAACCACCGATTTTTATACAAATGTATTTTTTTCTGTACTTTTTTTTCTATAGGACTCTGTCTAACTGGACATATGAATTTGACAAATGGGCTCCTTCTGTGGTGAAAATTTCTTACAAGGTTTGGAATGCTGTATTTATATATAAATGTGGAAATGCAAAAAATAGACCCTATTTTCTTCATTCCATATGCACATCTGTGAACTGTATTTGGTTGTAAAGTTTTGTCATGTACATCATGTACTAAACCGTGAGAGTTAATCATCCCAAGAAGATTACTGTAATAAACCATAATTACTTTCAGATAGTGAAATCCAGAAGAAAATTGTTAATTATCATATTGCGAGGTTTCTGATGAGAGTAATACAAATGACAAATACCGCACATTCTGCGTGCTGCTGGCTGGCTGCTGTGGGCTGCTGCTGTGCCGACTGTTCCCGCGAAGTCAGGCGATTCCCGGGTGCCTGGGCGCCTGCTGTCCACTCCCACGGAGATGGAGTCTTGCAGCAGAGCAGCAGGTTCTCCACCACCGCAAGGTCACTGTCATTTCCTCTTCAGTGTCCCCTCCCTCGGTCTTCAGTGGGAAGGGTCTGCAAAGTGTCAAGATGTGTGCCAGTTAGCCAAGACTGTCTTCGTGGATAATGGATCAGTGTGTGACAATGGCGTGTGTGCATTCCTCAGTCACGTGTCTGGGTGTCATTGAGCTGTGAATAGTGAGAAATCACACGCATATACTCCCATTGGGTAACATATTTTTCTTTCCATTCAGGGTACTCCCGCCATGCGTCGCTCTCTTGTCCCCCAGCTACGGAGTGGCAAATTCAACGTCCTTTTGACTACTTATGAGTACATTATAAAAGACAAGCACATTCTTGCAAAGGTACGCTTTAAAAGAAATTCTTTTATCTCTAATTATGGTCTATCACACTAAAGTGTGACATATTCCTTAAGTTGGTTTTTGTGTGTGTGTGTGTGTGTGTGTGTGTGTGTGTGTTTATTTCAGCATATTATAGGGGTACAAATATTTAGGTTACATATATTGCCTTTGCCCTGCCCAAGTCAGAGTTTCAAGTGTGTCCATCCCCCAGACGGTGCACACCGCACCAGTTAGGTGTGAATATACCCATCCACTGCTCCCATCTGTCTGACACCAGATGAATGTACTCAATAGTTTAATTTGATCGTTAGATGACTTGTCTTTTTCTCTTTCTTTTTATGTTTCCAAAGTGTTTGATATAGTTTGGTCATGGTTTTTAATTTTATGCTCGCTATTTGTGTGTGTGTGTGTGTGTGTGTGTGTGTGTGAGAGTTGTGAGAGATCCTAGGGCTCTTACCTCGCCTCTCACAGTTAATGAGTTTACATCTCTTAAAAAAATTCACCTGGGTTCCTTCTGCAATTCTTTTCTCACCAACAGCCCTGAACATGCTCAGGAAAGAAATAATTGTTTTTGTTGCCCTGGGATATTGTCAGCGTAGCTTCATTCCTCTGTGCCTCTGTCTCTCTGAAGACGAGCAGGCACCTCTCCATATGGTCTCCACCATATGAACATTTATTCGAACTGCAGCTTTTGTGGTATCCCTGTTTCAGGTTTTTCCTGCTAAAATAATAGGCTCTCATTGTTCGAATTACTCAGGGCTGTTTCCGTGACTATTTGGAGCTGAGAAAGAGTTGTTTCTGTGACCTACATGTCTCCTAATTTGTTTTTCTATTTGTATCATCTTGTCTCCTAATATGTTCATGGAGACTGATGGAAGTACTGTCTTTCATGGAACAAACAATGAAAACTTAATTTTTTTCTTTGGTAATTTTTTTTTTTTTTTTTTTTACCCCATGGTGTGTTGAAAGCACTATAATCTGAAACTAAGTTATGTCCAGAATTGAACAGAATCTCTGTTTCTGGGTCTGTTCTATCTCTGCATTAAACCTTTGCTCTGCAAACTGATAGTTCCCTTTGTGGCATCATAGGAAATAACATAAAGGAAATGTGTTCCCAGGGGAGGTTTAATAATTGAGATGGCACCGGCAACAATGCTGTGTTCCTGTTCCTCAGACTCAGAGATGAACTTGGCAGTGTCAGAAATGATGTGTTTTCAATATTACTATGGGAATGTGTTTGTACGTTTGAGATCCTTTTTAAAAAAATTCATATCATGTCTTCTGCATATATATTTCAAAATTCATTGGAAACACCTGGTAATGAGATACATTGCTTTTATTTGTTACTGGAGAAATGGAGCTATAGGAAGGGGTAGTAATTTTTTCTAAGTGGAAGACCTAATTAGCAGTAGACCCAATAGCAAAATCAAAAGCCTCTGATTCCTTGTTTATTATTTCATAAACTAAATTAGGCAGGAAAGAAGGTTTAGAATATTTATTTAAATACATTTTCATCTGCTGGCCTCTTTGCATGCTATTGGCAAGTTTGGAGCAGTTGAGCTTACAACTTTAATTATTCTTGAACACTTTCCTTAGAGGTGGTGGAGGAAGGGAAAAATAAAAATGCCAGTAGTTTCTTTTACCTGTACATCCCAGCCTGACTGATGATTTTATGCCTTTTCCCCTGACATGACTGGAGCTTCTAATGAGGAAGGTGAGGATTGTGCAGAATACTTCCCTCCTCCTCCTGCTCTCTCTGGGCATTCTGCAGTGGGATCAGGGGACATACGAGCACCAGATGTTTTTCTTGGCCATTGCCACTGTTTGTAGGGAATGGATAGGCTTAGTGGAACATTCCTCGTTGTGTTCACTTTTAAAACTGAATAGTGGCCTTGAAGAGAGCTAAAGGGTGAGGTGTGAGAGAGGGAAGGGACAGTGACTGTGTAGACTTAGGAAGGAGAATTGTGCTATATGAGTATTCTTGACTTTTTAAGTGATAGTCGTGTTAAAGGAGTATATTGTATTTAATCCTGCAGTGTTGACATAAATGGAAGAATGATATTTTTTCATAGCCCTCTCTGCCAATGAATATATCCTTTTATTTTAGATAAAACAGGAGTCCTAGACCTGGCAGGTAAGGAATATGTGTGAACTAAGGGAGCCCAGTGGCTAGATCTCATTTTTTTTTTTTAAAGAAGTTGGATGTCCAGATTTTTATGTGAAATATTCCATCTTTTAAATTTTAGCAATCGAGTCAAACAAAACAAAACAAAACAGTGAGACAAGCCCTAAAGGTAGTAGCCAGCCAGAGTAATAGAAAAGAAAACATGAAGCCAACAGCATCTCCGCTATAGATGCCGCCAGTGCTGTCTTGGAAAAATTAGTCATTAACATTTGCTTCAGGTGGTTACCTATGTTCTGTACCTACCATGAGCAGAGGTATCATGACCATGAAATCTGGCATAGTTGTCATGATAAAGTAGCAACAGTAGGAGCCTTAGATGGGGAGACGCAGGATCCGGACACAGGATCAACCATTTCATTCTGGACCTAAGTTCCCTTCTTTGTAAAAGGGTGATTTGGGATCCCATGGCCTGTAAGGGACATTGTTGCTTTAACATTCCCTTGTTATATGATGTCTTACATGATCTGCCAGACATGGGAAATGGGTCTGTTTCTTGATATTCTTTCATCTTAAGGAGCATCACACTGTATCATAAATGAAGCGTGGGTTCTTTGGTTTTCCACACCACCGATGCCTGTTGGAGTTAGTTGCGTACCCCCTTACTCACCATACGTTGGTCCTTCCTCTCGTGTTGTAGATTCGGTGGAAATACATGATAGTGGACGAAGGCCACCGAATGAAGAATCACCACTGCAAGCTGACTCAGGTCTTGAACACTCACTATGTGGCCCCCAGGAGGATCCTTTTGACTGGGACCCCGCTGCAGAATAAGCTCCCTGAACTCTGGGCCCTCCTCAACTTCCTCCTCCCCACAATTTTCAAGAGCTGCAGCACATTCGAACAGTGGTTTAATGCTCCATTTGCCATGACTGGCGAAAGGGTACTGCTCTAACTTTTGTTTTTTTCTACTGCCTGACAATGAAATGAAATGAAAGTGCCTAAAACTGAGAACATTAGAGCCCCGAAAATCCACAGGGTGGTTTACAATGTCCCCTATTTTATGAAGCTGGTCAGTGGGCGGACACGGTCTCATTCCAGCGTTATTTTTCCCTCCTAAGAAAACAGATCTGGTGGTGTACGGGGCATCCTAACCCCTTTGTCTTTTGCCAACGTGCCTACCAGGCGGCCAGAGAATGTTCCTGACTGCAGCAGTGCTTAACCGGGCTCAGGGACGATGAACATGGAGATATGTGTTGAATTAATGTAACCAAACCAAATCAACCAACTGCATTCAAGCTTTAAAACAAATCTCTCCCTGTTATGAACTTGGACTTCCCTTTAAAGTATTTCCACATAAAGAGTTTGTTTGTAAAATAGAACTAGTTTACACTGATTTTCTGTACACACTTTTTTCAGGTTTTGGTGTGAGCTTATGTTTTGAGTGTACATACATACTCCTCCGGGAGTAGCCATTTTCAGATTTCTTACTCTTCTTTCAGTGTTCTCTTTTAGGGATCATTTATAAAAGGAAGGCATGGGCCATGGTAAGAAAAGAAGTGGGCACATGTCATTGTGATCAGTGGTTCCTTAGCTATAGGAATGAAAAGCCACTAAGAATGCTTGAGGAAAATTTATGTTTGAACTGTTTGGGCCCTTTCATTTTGAGGTACCTCGTAGGCAGATTTGCCATTTGTCAGTAGTTAAGTCATTTGCTTGTCCATTCGTAGAAAGCGGTGTCAGTCACCTCTGCCCCCTAGAAGTTGGTTGGTTTGTTTTGTTCCTTTTGTTCTTATTTTGAGGTGTGGTCTCCCCGTATTGCCCAGGCTGGCGGGAACTCCTGGCCTCAAACGATCCTCCCACCTCAGCCTCCCATGTAGCTGGCCTGCCAGGCTCAGAGTTTATAAATAGGACTACACTTGAACTAGATCAGGGCCAAGAAAAGGAAAGGAGAGAAGGTATAGGGACTTAGAGACCCACTAGCATAAAGTGGATCTATTCTTATTCTTCCTCTTTTTATTATACGTTCAAGTCCCTGTTCCCTCAGAATGTTTCTGCCTCTGAGACAACCAAAGTTAAGGGTCTAACTTAAGGCTTCAGCTTTAAGTAGGAACACATGGACTGTCACCCCTTTTCTCTCATTCTATCTCAGTCTTCAATCAGCCTTTATTGCCAGACATGTCCCATAAAATTTTGGGTCAACACTGCCGATCTAAACACTGGTGGCTTCTGGGCCGTTTTCCACAGAACTCAGCATTTAAGATGTAGACACCCATTTAGAGGCCATTTTATTACCACTTGGTAGGCAGATGGGAGGAGAATTTGGAGGTGTACATAACAGGCATAAACCTGGCTTTAATACATGTAAAATTGAATGTATTGAAACACCTAATAAATGTAACATAAAGCTATATTATATGAAGCATCCTTTTTTTAAAAAAAAATCCAATTCATATAAGGTTCTCTTATAGGTGGACTTAAATGAAGAAGAAACTATATTGATCATTAGGCGTCTACATAAGGTGTTGAGACCATTTTTACTGAGAAGACTGAAGAAAGAAGTTGAATCCCAGCTTCCAGAAAAAGTATGTTGCAAATTCAAAAGTTGTGTTTTTCCCCCCTGCAAATATATGAAGTACCTGCCCCTGAAATTATGTTTCTAAAACAGCAGGCTTGTATTTTAGCCGTAGGTATCTTGAAAATATCTTAAAGTGCTTTTTTATTTGATAGGGCTAGAGAGAGAAGGGATATTACTGTATTTTCAGCCTGATTTCCAAAAGCTTTTGGACAGATTTTATAAAATTATCAAGTTCATTGAGTCTCATCACATTTTAATTTTAGATTTTTTTAAGTTACTGAGCTCATTGAGTTCTGCAGGCTGTACGGAATTGTTCTGCTTATAAGCTAAATAAGGATTTCACTTTGGGACTTGTATCATTATTGAAGGGCATAGTAAACATTTGCCAAGTTTCCCAGAAGTTTATTCAATATTTGCTGTTTGTGATGTCACCACCTGATAGTAAGTGAAAAATAAGAGTTCCTGCAAATTACAAACACATCATCTCATTAGTCTGGGACATGGTTTTTGTCCTGCACCATAAAATTTAGGTTCCTATGAACACTTGAGTATTTTTCAGACTGCTTTATGGAAACTGAGTTTTCAGTGCTTTTGAATGTCTTTTAAGCCCTTAGCTCCATGTTTTTGGGTTGGATTTGTGTATTGGTTTAATATGTTTCTGCTCACACTTTAGAATCCATGCACATTTGAGTTCTAAGTTCCATGCTCTTAAAGATAGTTTAGCATTGTATACTATTTATTGCAAGAGATATTTTGATTTGAGTTGTTTCTTTAAATGAGCCAATTCTGAAATGTCTTATTTTTGCATGATTGTGGTTTTTCTGGGTACCAACTCTATTTTTGGACAGATTGGTTCATCCCGTTCATTCTTAAGCAGGAGTTGGCAAGATGGTGTACAAAGTTGATCACTTTGCTAAGAGAGAATTTTATTCCCTAATCCTTTATTCATTAACAGTCAGGAAAAAAAATTTAAAAATAAAAAGTTGTTTTTATACCATGCTTAGCCCAGTGAAAGGATATAAGTATTTTATTTTGTTGGTAAATGCATCTTGGGTATTGAATGTTGTTGATAGTCCCTTTTCCTTCCTGTGGTCTTGGCTTCTGGGTAATGTCCTTTCTGTTCAAGGTGGAGTTTAGTCACTGAGTCGATAACTGGTGAATGGGTGTAGTGGTCATATGGCTGCCTTCAGCTACTTCCTGGCATACTGTTACTGTGATCCTGCAAGTTATAGAGATGGAATATTAAAGATTTTAATTTGCTCCATACTTCCTTTCTTTTTTCTTTAGAAGAGGTATAAAATAAAAGGTGATTAACTGAAGACCTTCATTTATTCATCCCATAAAACTTCGTAATCCTGTTTATTCATTTCCAGGACTGGCTAATGTAGATTTTTAAAAACATATTATAAGTTGAAAGTATGTTCTGTTTTAATAAAAACCATTTTAGAAAAATCCAAATTTTTTCAACATAAAGATTTTGAGGTGATTAATTATATCACAAAGCAATTCTTTGCTGTACGAAAATATTTATTTTACGGTTCTTTCTGCAAGAGAGCTTCCTGACTACCCTTGAAGGATGATAAACTTTTATAAAATATGTATTTACCCTCAGATTGTCAAGAGTATGCCTCCTGCATAAATTATACTTATACTCATTAATTCCAAGTATTATATTAAATATAAATATATTAAATATTTCATGTATGGTGTTATTTATGGATGCCTTTATAGGTATCCATACCTTTAAAGGTAATGATGTTCCTTTTCTTGGAGGCACCTTGGTAAAGTAGAACTCCTGGGCTCTGCCCATCGGAGTGGGCCTGGGTCCCTGCCACAGTCTCCATCTCTTACTATGCAAACCCGGGCAAGTCATTTTACCCAAATGGGTCTGAGTGTTCTCATCAGTGAACTGGAAAATAAATACTATCTGCCTCATAGAATTGTTGTGAGGATTAAATGGATGTAGGGCTCCTAATACTATGCCAGGCACGTGGTGAGCACCCAAATAGGGACAGCTGCTTCTACCACGTTCCTTATTTTCTACTCATGTTGCTGTTTCTATTATCAATGGGAGTTCCATTTTCCTATTCACTTCAAGTTCTTCCTCACTGTTCTCTTGTCTTTGCTGTACTTTCTGTAGCCCTCCCACGTCTCTGTCCCCAGAAACCTTTCAAGGGATTTGTGTGAGTATGCGGCTGTTGATGTAGCTTGGCTGATGTTCATTTTCTACTTTTCCTGCTTTGTTAGGATTTTTATTACCTAGGGAGAGTTGGAAATTTAAGTGTCATCCTTGGGGGTTAGGAGGTTTCTTCTGCCATCACCTACTTAAAGCCGCAAACAACATACGTGTCTTACTCAGCCTGTATAAAGAGTACAGGAAGGGATTATGGCTGATGGCAGGAAAAGGCTAAATACTTCCAAAGCTGTAATTCTCAAATGTTTTTGTGAAGAAAAGAGTCAGTTAGGAAAGTGGTTTTTAATTTACTCCTTTTGGTGTGTGGTTTTGAGTCTTGACAATTGCATGGAGTTATGTTAACCACGCTCACAACCAAAAATACAGAAAAATTCCGTCACCCATGCCCCCCTCAAAAAAAAAATTCCCTGGTGCTACCCCTGTTTAGTCAAATGCTCCTTCTACTCTTAGCCTCACGCAACCATTAATCTGTTATCCATCCCATCGCTTTACGTTTTCCATAATCTCATATGAGCGGAATCTGACAGTGTATCCTTTTGCATCTCCTTTCTTTCATTCAGCATAATGTGTTTTTAGAGTCATCCAAGTTGCTGCATGTATCAATAGTTGGTTCATTTTTATTTCTAAATAGTATTCTATTACATGGTACGCCACAGTTGGTTTATCCATTTAGCTGAGGAACATTTGGGTTGTTTCTAGTTTTTTGATGATTATAGATAGAGCTGCTATAAATATTTGTGTACAGGTTTTTGTGTAAACATAGGTTTTCATTTCACTTGAGTAAATACCTAGCGGTATGATTACTTGGTCATATGGTCAACACATACATAACTTTATAAGAAACTTACACATTGTTTTCTCAACTGTCTTAACTACTTTGTAGTCCTATCGGCAATATATGAGCATTCCAGTTCCTCGACATTCTCATCAGTGCTTGGTATTGTCAGTTTTCCAACAATTTTAGCCATTTCAATAGGTGTGTAGTGGTATTTTGTAACTTCAATTTGCATTTCTCCAATGCCTGATGTTGTTGAGCATCTTTTCATGTTCTTAGGTGAAACAAAGCAGGCATATAAAGGCCACAGTTGGATAAATGCAGCTCTACTACATAGGAAAATTAGTTTTAATATTAGTCTAATGAAACACCTAATGAGCAAGGGAATGCACTGTGCCCCACCACCACCACCACCAAGCTGCTGGCACAAAGTCCATTTCTTGTATTCAAGAAAGAGTGCCAAATAGAAAAGGGGTTATATAAAAACAACTTAAGCTAAATGAACATTGATTTTTTGATTTGGCTCCTATTTAAGGTTGTCGGTGCTGACTCTTATTAATTCATATCATCAAGAGCCATCAAAATGTTAATTATGTTTATCTCTGGGTGGTGGGATTATAGGTGTATTTTATTTTCCCCTTTGTACTTAATTCATCTTCCAAACTTTATAAGTATAGATCAGAAAATAAGTTTATAAGCAATATTGAAAATTCTTTACCCTCATTTCCAAGATAAAATCCAGACTCTTTAGCTCAGTAAGTGGGATTCTTTTTGTAATTGTAATTGGCTGTGTATATATTGATGTGTAACTATGCTAAAATATGTATATTATGTCTGAGGTTAACTAGAGGTTGACCTACCTAAAATCAACCTTGATTCTTATATAATTTGTATAAAACGCCAAACAAGCTTTGTTTAGATAGGCAGTTTGTGTATTCATTATATAAAGGTTTATAATGGTTAGTATAATTACCATTACTTTGTTCCTTTCTCATGCCATAGATTCCAGAACCCAGGACTTCCATAAATGAAATTGTATTGTTTAAAAAATCTCAGTTCACAAAGTGATAACATATCACACACAGTAGTCTAGGTTTATTGTTCCAATAATACACTCTTTTGGAAGGGAAAGTATAAATGAAGAATAGTATTCGGGTAGAAACTATGAACAAAACTCAAATATTTCTAAGGGTTATCTGAGAAGAGACTCTGTCTGGGCCAGTATAATCCTCTCCTTTGTGTACTTGTAGGGACCAATGAGGCCATTTGCTAACATACGAATCCTTAGGAGATAATGGCCATGTACCTGAGGCTAGCACCTCAGCTTTACGTGTAATTTGAACAAAAATAGCTCCCGTGGCTCTCACAAGCCTAACTTATAGGGGGAATCATTCCTGTTAGGAAGTCACAAATTTCATTTGCTGCAGCACTAGTATATTTTCAGATTCCTGCTCTAAACAGGCGTTATCGCAGTTTTTGGCGGGCGGGGTGGGGGGTGAACTCAGACCCAGCAGAGTTGAAGTTGGCATGATGATTATAGAAACCCCTCTCCCCTCATCACTGCCGGCCAGCGTGTCTACTTCAGCCCATCCCTTTTCCCCACCCACAGCTACCGATTGCCTGCTCCGTGCATTGCACTGTACTCGGCCGGGTGGGAGGTGTGGGGGTGACACCAGAAATGGGAGGCATGGTGTGAGAGGTCGGCAGACTCGGCCATGGAGATGAGGTCTACTCATGGAAGTATTCTAGGGCAGGGGTCTCCAGTGCACACACGTGGGTCTGTGTGGGAGAGGGTGCCTGCTAGTAATCTATCATTGGGGTGCAGAAAGATGTTTGACCAACCATATATATTTATTTTTCTCTTAAAAAAATAAGCTTTATTGATATTTGATATACAGATACTTTGTGGTAGGTATTTACATGTCAGAAAGTCAGTTGTGTGCCTGCAGTAGACTGTGTAGTTATCCCAGAGGAAGGCTGAGAGAGGACCTCCCCCACCTGGAGCATCTGGCAGGCACCTCGCTGCCTGCTTCATTTACTTCCTGCCTACTGTGAGGCATTGTGGGTTTCCCTGTACCCAGACAAGGGGATTTAGTATGATCTGATTTTAACTAAACTAACACCCCTGGTCCCCAGAAGGGCTTAAAAGGATTCTACAGAGAAGCGTGGGTTGAAAACAAGATGAATAATATAAGCCTAGGTGAACAATGGGAAAAAGGCCATCCTGCCTCTTCTCCCATTCCTAATGTGGGTTTTCATCAACTGCATCGTAGGGTAATTGGGCTGGAATTGACCAAAAATATTAGATGTCATCAAACTTGGC
Source organism: Varecia variegata (assembly GCA_028533085.1). Classification (NCBI taxonomy): domain Eukaryota; kingdom Metazoa; phylum Chordata; class Mammalia; order Primates; family Lemuridae; genus Varecia; species Varecia variegata. The sequence continues at coordinate 75,494,353 of CM052443.1, forward strand.
ACCTTGCAATATGGATGTAAGTCAACTGCCTTTAACATTGGCCCTGCCCTAAAAGTAACTCATATCTTGACATTAATATTAGTACATGCATATAGTAATATATAAATAAACATATAGACAGATATTGGGAGATGTGCTTTAGCACGTTTTTGTGATAGGGGAATACCATCACAAAAGCTTACTGATCAACTTCCTTGAGGGAAATAAAAGGGAAATTGGCTTTGGCTGATAGGGTAATTGGGGAAGGTCTTAAGAAGAGCCCTTAAGGTAGAGTAGGATTTACAAAGGAGCCCTAGACTAAGGACGCCTCAGGCTTGGAGAAAAGTACGAAAACAAACCAAATAGCTTGTAGTTGATTGGGAAGTTTCTAGAAACAAATATAAAATATAGTTGTGAAGTTTATAACAGTGATTGTGATCATGTGTATCAAACCAGCTTCTATTATCCCCTAATTGTGTGAGGAAGGAGACTTCACCTTTTAAGAGTAGGTGTCAGATCTTGGAGGGAGCTGGCCTGTCTGCTGTTTTTTTGAGGCTGCTTGGCATCCCTGTCTCCATGGCATCATCATGCATGTCCCCATGGCATCATCATGCATGTCCCCATGGCATCATCATGCATGTCTCCAGCTTTCCAGACTCCTTCACCTTCAGCTCTTAACAGTAGCTCACTGATGGGAAGGGGGTTGAGGGTTTTGTCCCTAATTGTGGATCTGCCATCCTCTAATGGACTTAAAACAACCATCAGCCATCTCTTCCACACTCAGGAAGGTTTGAATAAGCCAGCAGGGAGGTTCAGGTGAACATTAGGCAGAGGTAGGAAGCCTGAAAGTCTCCTTGGCCGTCGTTAGCATGGAGCTTAAAAGAGTGGACTCTGTTTCAAATCCTAACTGCACCAATGAATAGCTGTGTCATTTTGGGCCAGTAGCTCAATCTCTCTGATGTTCGGATTCCTTATCTATAAAATGAGGACACTAAATGTGACTGTCTCAACAGAGCTCTGGTGGGGGGTAAATGAGAGAAGGCACATGAAGCACTTTGCACAGGGCCTGGTGCACAGACAGAGCTCAATAATATTAGTCTTTGATGTAGCTGTTATTATTATTCCTGTTCAAGTCTGGAGTTAACATTTTTCTTCACCATGATCAAATTTCTTTGTGAGTTAACAGTCCTTGAAAAAGTAGAAGGATAGTGGTAATCATTTCACAATGTCTGTATATATCAAAACATCACATTGTATACCTTTAATATATACAATTTTTATTTGTCAATTATACCTCAGTAAAGTTGGGAAAAAAATAAAATTTTTTACAAAAGAAAAAGGAGAAATACTTTAAACATATAACACAATCAGGTGCCTAAGATACAAAGCCTATATTAAGTGCATACTTATTTATTAAACTTGGAGATTTTTTTTTTTCTCCTTGGCCAAGAAGGTCATTAAAAACTAAAACATGTTTTTGGTTGGTTACTTGCTCTTCTTTAACTTTACTGCAGAAGAGCAAGCTTCTCTGTAATCTGGTTTGATGCATTAAAATGAGTGGCAAAAGACTACTAATTGTGGTTCCGTCCGGCCTGACGGGTTCCTTCTAGAGCAACAATTGAATGAATATTCAACTTCTTTTCAACTGTGACCTCCTGTCCCTGGCCTTCGGAGCTGAAAAGAACCTGATCATTCTTAATCAGTTTATTAACCATTAGTCAGCTTGCTGATTTACTTTTAATCACATTCTGCATATTTCTAGGCATTAATCTCATGTTTATTATGAAAATTACACATTTGTATTCTTGGGATTATTTTTAATAAAGAAAAACAATAATGGGAAATAATCATGGCAGATTTTATGCATTAGGAGTATGTAAAGCATTGCAGGTGTATGATAAACCATGAGCACGTGAATTCCCTTTAACAGCTTTAAATTGGATTTTTATGGTATTTCAACTTGCACAGGAGGCCTTGCCCTCCTTTGGATGTTCATAAAGTTGTGTCCAATTGGGACTAATTTCTCTCCTCCACCTGTTGTCCTCACTAGGTTATATCCTGTCATTTCTCAAGAGCAGAGGTTAATGACAGTCACCTCAGGGCTGTTATAAATCTCATTTTAAGACTAGTATTGGGGATGGCCACATGTGACCATTTAAAAAATATTTTACAAAGAAAATCATAGGATATTGGCCAGTCACTGCTTTTCCTAAAATCATTCTGTTCCTATGAAAGGGTATAGTAGGGAAGCAGGAGAAGTACCAAAAATACCCTATATTGAACATTTTTTAAATTTGAACAGCCATTCTCTCTCTTGAATATGAAACTACGAAATTTCAGAAAACATGACTCTAGCTTCAATTATATATAACTGTTTGAAGGAACCACTCTCCTAAACGTACCTCTCATAATAATGACCCTGATCTCCTCTACCACCTGCATCCCCCCCCCCCGACCCCCGCAACTCCAGAATCCAAGAAGGGGAAACAGGGATACCTTGATGCTTCCAGGAGTGACACCAGTAGCCGTGTCTCAACAGTCATCTTAGAACAGGCACCAGCTCCCCGCTGCTCTTGCCTACATACTGTTCTCTTTTCCCCAGGTGGAATATGTGATCAAGTGTGACATGTCAGCTCTGCAGAAGATTCTGTATCGTCATATGCAAGCCAAGGGGATCCTCCTCACAGATGGCTCTGAGAAAGATAAGAAGGTACGCTGCAGAGGATGATGCAGCTCGCCGTGTTGGGCTATGTCTTCTCATGGCTGTGACATTGACTGTTCCCAGGAAGCAGCCCTGCTGATGCTGATTTGTTAAAGTAAATCGCTAGGCTTCTTTTGCAGCTACTGTAGCTGCCAGAGAAAATCTCTGAAGCTCTTAACTGCATTGGGACAGGAAAAAAGAAGGAGTATGTTCGTATTACCAAAATAGTTAGCTCTGCTCATGTCAATTCTGCAGAAAATATATTCTGCCTAAGCTTAGGGTGGCATTTTAGAAGGTATTAAAATGCAGTTTCACTCCCTGGGCGTCTGTTCTGCACTTCTTTCTTCCAGAATCCTGGGGAGTAGACAGTCATGTCACAAAGCCATCAGTTGGACATAATACCTTAAGGTTCACCTTCTTTGTAGGATGAGTTAATCAGAAGAAAGATGTTCTATCTGACCCAGAAACTTCTGTATAATAACAGGAGCTTTGAACCACACGGTGTTACTGAGAAGACCTGTGGCATTTTGTCCTTTCTATAAGAAGCCCAGTTTTTAAACATTGGAAATATCTGATAAATTAGTAATTTGTTCTATTTTTCCCTTTCCTCTTATTCTTAGGGAAAAGGAGGTGCTAAGACACTTATGAACACTATCATGCAGTTGAGAAAAATCTGCAATCACCCATATATGTTTCAGCACATCGAGGTAAGTCTTCACGGTGTGTTTTGGTTCTGATTGTGCTAATCCTCCGAATGCCCTTAAAAAAACCAAAACCAAAAACAAAAACAGGTTTAACACGTGTCTGTGGAGGCTGAAACTGAGTGATCTGATAACTCAACAAGCAGAATTAACAAACATAAATTTTCTGGTTGTGGATTCTCTCTCATTGGCACCAAGCACGTGAACATCTGGAATTTTATAACAGAGTTTAAAGTAGTGAGAAAATATTGTAAGCAATGGCTTATTATGTAGGTTTGGATAAGGACTGTGAATTACCTTGTTACAGTAGGAGCTCTGAAACTGAAGATAATCATAAATACATCAAGCTTCCTCAGAAGGATCCTGTGATCAATATTAAAATAATATGTTTATAACTGTTAACAACAAAGATGTTTTTAAAATATTTTCTTTGTGAAAGACGCTGGCTGTAGTCTGTTACTTTGATTTATATTTTTCCTTTCTTGTTTCTATTGTGTCAATGTAAATCCATGCTTTTATCCTAATGCTTGGGTCTCTAGAAAGCTATTTTTAGAAAAGAGGACATTTTGTGCCCTGCTTACTACATGTGAATCAGTTTCCTAAATTGACAGTGTTTCACCCCAGTAGGAGCAATTGACTTGAGCAAGAATGAAAAGAAGCCACAATTGCGGTCTCCATTTTTCAGTGCTGCTGCTAAGACAAATGGTCCTGGTGGCGATTATTTGCCAGTGTCGTGCCTGCCTTCTACTGCAGAATGAACAGGAAACAGAACATTACTGCAGGGCTCCAGTGCAGGGCACCAATTCATTTAAAAATATAAATAGAAACTTCTGGAAAATTAAGACCTAATCACAGTATAAAAATTGACTTGAAATATTCTTGACCTCAAATAGTCTTTCTTTTCCTCCCTTTTATTTGGCAATTGCACTTGTTGGGTCAGAGTATTTATTATACACGGTTTCCCTCTACTAGAGTCCTGGGGAATTAGAAAGACCCTGCTTTTGCCTTCAAGTCCACAGGGGAGAGTATCCATAGACATAGGAGAGGGTTTTTATAGACGTAGGGGAGAGTATCTATAGACATAGGTAAAATGACAACAGTCGCCTTAAGACAACACTTAAAAAAAGAAATCTCACCAAGTCACAGTTATTTGATATATAGTCGAAGGAGAATCCAGTGGGCAATAATGAGTTCATACCTCAGTCCACTTTAACTGGGAATGGGGTCAGTCACTCAGAATATCCAAGCTGTGGTTTGCTTGATTTGTAATCCAGGGTAGTAACAGATTATAAGACTCTCAGGAGGATCAGCTTTTAAACAATAACATGAAGCATCTTATAAACTGATAGTGTGTTAAACAGATGTAAGGTATCAATGATTTAGTGGTGGGTGTCTGTTGGGTTAGGACAGGATGGGAAAAAAGATTTAATGATGAAAATGACTGGGGTGATGTCAGACTCGCCTGTCACTCACCATCCCCTTTTTCCTTTTACAGACTCCGGTCTGTAGAAGGCTTTGAGGACTTAGAAATTATGGATGTTAAGTGTCAATCTTATTTCATTTTGGTTATCATAAAAAAATTACCCTTGGACACCTGCTGGGGCACGTCGGGAGGAAGGGAGATGATGCCTTCTGTCTTCCAGCTCCTGTCTAGGGTGCAGGGAAGGGTGAGGGATCACTGTAGAAGAAGCCGAGTTTAAGGACCATGGCCTCTGATGCCTGTGTATTTACATTTTAAGTAGCAATCGGTAAAAAGGCAGACTTCGATTTGCAATTTTTTTTTAACATAAAAAATCTTTCAGGAGTCTATACGTGGAAAAAAGAAATCCACAGTTACTGGTGAATCTATTGACAATTATAGGTCAGAGATGGGGTGCACATTTGCCTTTGTCGTGTTTTGTTTGCCACACGCCTTTGTTCATCCTAAATCATACCAGAAGCTCAGTCTCAGATTGGTCTCACTGCCTCCCTGGGGATCTTTAAACTGAAATGAAAACTGTATTTTTAAAATGATGCTGACATCTAATCTTATCACCACCCATCGACACTGACCGTCTCTGGATTTTACAACCCTGCTTGGAGACAGGGATGGAACCCAATGAGTACAGGTGTGGTTCCAGGGGTTCGAGTCCTGTTTTTGGCCTTTATCAGTGTTAATTTTGCTGCAGGGCAGCGCCCTGAGAGGCTGGGGCCTGCCATAAATGATGAGCATATTTGAGAGTCACTGTCAAGCCCAAAGAGAAAGAGCCTGTCCCCTTGGAGGAGGAGCTGCAGGGATCAGGGGAGGAGGGAGAGCAGAAAAGGGAGACAGCGGGGGCTGACGTGAAGGTGTGACTTGCTCTCCGTCCCCAGGATGGTCTCGGTTCCCATAAAGTCGGAATGGAGAAAGCACGTGCAGAACAGTCATCTGTTTCTTCCTCTGAGTCAGCAAGGAGGGAATTATGTGAATAAATTTTATATTCTAAAGGTAGAAACGGGACACACCTGAGGGGTGGTGTACATTTAGGGCCTTATTCGTAATAGAGAAAAACACAGTATGTAAAGGCATGTTAGGATTTCACCAAACTAAGAATTACAACATATTATATAATCGCGTTATTTTATTGCTAAATGTTTCTGCCGCACATATATTTGTGTTTACATATTAGTCCTGCGTTGCTAGTATTGAGCTCTTCCTCGGGTCTAGACTCTGAACTCCTTGCAGGTAGCTACTCCTTGAGGGTGGATGCCCAGAAACAGCTACAGGCTCAGCCATGGGCCAGTGGGTGCACAGACATTGTTTGATGAGCAAACTAACCGTATCATCTGTGTACGAGAGTCTAGAGACTTGAAGAAGCTCATAGGATACGTTTCTGTTGGAACAAAAGTCTGAACTCAAAGACACTGAGTTTCTGAATCATCCTATAATGAGTATTTGCTTATTCATTAACTATTTTGTTTGTTTTAACTATGCTGTAGAAATAGGTAGGATGATGTCACTAAAAGAATAATCATTAAGTTAATAACTGCATTTTTTAAAAAATCACTTTCTTCTCTCTCTATTAAAGGAATCTTTTGCTGAACACCTGGGCTATTCAAATGGAGTCATCAATGGGTAAATTTTAAAATGTTTTTTATTCCAAAAAATAACATTGTTGATCCTACCTGAACACCTTTTGTCTACAGTGTTTCCGATCTTGCAGATACACACTTCCAGCCTTCTCGGCCCTCCTTGCTCCTCAGCAGAGGTGCAGAAGTTGTTAAGCAAAATATCAGCATTCTCTTTTACTTCACTGGCATAAATCACTACTTGCCTTGAGCAAGTGGCTATTCAAAGGACATAGATCTCATTTAATAGACCTAATGGTATCCTCGTGCTCTAAAAGTGTTGTTGAAGCTCCAAAGGTTGTTACTTATAACCAAAAGTGTAGCTTGGGCTTGAAAAGAATTTGTCTTATTAACTTTCACATTGATCTCTAACATGAACGTGCATGATAGGAAATGTCTCATCTGCTATAAATGTGTCCGATTTTTACAGTAAATTGTTAGAGTGTGACCATATAAGAAACGTTTTTCATTAGCAATGGATATTGAAGAGAATCATGCCGTGCATTAGCCGAAAGTCTCTGTTTTGCTTATTTTGCACTGGGGAAAATTTATTATTAGGATATAGGTGTCATTCTTGGATCCCAAGGACAGACAGTGTCGCTGGGCTAAGAACCAGGAACTGAAACCCATCCAGAAGCAATGCCACTAAGCTCTCCCTGCCTCTCCTAAGCTCTCTTTCCTCTGGGTCCTGTGGTCACTCCTGCTCCCATCTGCTTGGCCAGGGTTGTGTAGTGAAAACGTGGCTACAGAGGGTACTTGGAGGATAGTTCTCAGAGCAGGGGATGGACATCAGGAAGACCTACTTTTGAAAAGAGATTAGAAATAACGTAATCTGCATCATAAAATCAACTACCCCCTGATGCATTTCAGTGTTATAGACTGCATGTGTACTGGCAAGTTTTCCAAACAATATCCACGCTAAAGTTTCAACAATATACCATAGCTCTGTTGATAAAAGAACTAAGTGGTGAATTAATTGCAGAGGAAAAAGGCCCTACCTCAGCCTTTGTCTGTATCATGCAACCTCTCCATCTCATGCTCCTGTTATATTTTTGACTGCTACAACTAGCCAGGACTCTTGTCCCCTCCCAGTCCATTCTGACACAGGGTCCATGGTGATCATGTAAAAGGGTTTGCCAGATTTTGTCACTCCCCTGCTTTAAAGCCATCAACGGCTTTCCACTACGCTGAAAATAAACCATTCAGCATAGTTAATAGAACCCTGCAGTACCTGTGGCCGCGCCCAACCCCGCCTCTCTGTGCTTATGTCCCAGTATTCTTGCTTCGCTTGTGTTTAAGCCACACTCTCCGGTTTGGTTTTGTTTTTTTCAATTTCTCAGACTCTCCAGCCTCCTTTCCTCCTCAGGGCCTTTGCACATGCTCTTTCTCTCCCTGGAATCTCCTCCTCTCCACCCCCACACCCCCCATTCTTCACTTGGACATCTTTTCACTTATTATTTCAGGTTTTAGCTAAAATGTTATCTTTCAGGGAGGTGTCTCCTCTGACACTCTAAACCAGTGGTTAGCAAACTCTTTCTGTAAAGGGCCAGATTGTAAATATTTTCAGCTTTGTGGGCCATAAAGTCTCTGCCACACCTGTTCAACTCTGCCCCTGTAGCACAAAAGCAGCCAGACAAAACAGAGATGAGTGAGCGTGGCTGTATTCCAGTAAAACTTTACTTATAAACACACGCCGCAGGCCAGGGCCAAAGTTTGCTCTGCCCTAATCTAAGCAGGGTATCACATGTGGCTTGAGTTCTCTCATTGCACCTTGCTGTTTTTCTTTATAGTACTTAGCACAATTTGTAATTACTGCAATTATCCATTTGGAGGCTCATTATACACATGCCTAGCATTGTGCTTGGTGCATAGTACATTCAATAAATATTTAAATGTATCTTAAGTGCCCTACATTAATAGTTTTAATATACTTAAGGAGGGACTTAAAGAAATATGACACGTGTGTGTGTGTGTGTGTGTGTGTGTGTGAGAGAGAGAAAGTGACAGAGGGAGAATTGAGAGAGACCGTGAAAGTATTAGGAACATGAAACTGTTTCCTTTCCTTTCTAGAATATGTCCTCATACCTAGCATACACAATGCACTCTTTATGGGTTTTGTCTGAATACATTATATTTTCTTTTTCTGCTAAATACTCCCATTGCTTTGGAGTTGATATTCATTCCATAGTTACTTATTGAACGTTTACTATGTATAAGACCCTATATGAAAAGCAAAGCGGTACTGGATCCTTCAAGAAGACAGCAGTAATACTGTCTTCTTGTTTTGCATTTTTGGGTTCAGGGCCGAGCTGTATCGGGCCTCAGGAAAGTTTGAGCTACTTGATCGTATTCTGCCCAAATTGAGAGCTACTAATCACCGCGTGCTGCTTTTCTGCCAGATGACGTCTCTCATGACCATCATGGAGGATTACTTTGCTTTTCGGAACTTCCTTTACCTGCGCCTTGATGGTAAGTGCAGAAGGTGCTAGGCTCAGAGGCCCGCAAATGAAGGGATGGTGGACACTTGGATCCAGTCTCAGCCGAAAAGGCGGGTTAAAATTGAAGAACCGACTAGCAGGGTGGGGCACAGTTTTTCTAGACAGAAGTTTTTACATCCTCCAGCTTCAAATTAGCTGACATCATTCTCACAGCTGTATGTCCCATGTACAGACCAGCTCAAATGAAGTTAGAGTCACCTATGAGCACCACGGTTAAACTAAACCAAAATTTTAAAATTCTCCTCGATCTCAAGACTGATTGTTACCTATGCGCCAGATAGAATATGTTGACCGGCTTTTAACTTTTTCTGTTAAGGAATATTTTAAGGGGATAAAGGCTGTGTCACTTTTCTTCACTAACAATTTAATCATTCATTTAAGACTATATTTAATTATCATAATTAATTATCAATTAATTATCATTGCCTTTCTCTTTTTCTAAATAGAAAATTATTTAGGACCTGCCTAAAACATTATATTGTCAAGAGATTTGACTTCATTGTTTCCCAGATTTTGCAAACTATATAAAATATTTGCCTGATTTTAAGAGTGAAATTTAAACACCATGTCCTAAAAATTAGTAAGAAAATATGAATGGAAGAAAATGTGATTTTAGGGATACCCCCTAAATTTATGATTTGGATACCAGCCATAATGTATTAGAGATTGAGGATATCAAAGTTTTTCTCTATGGCAGGGGATAATGCATTCAAAGAGTGGAAAGCAGGAAAAGGAGCTAATTTACAGCCAGGATGCTGTTTTAATCCCTGGGTACAACAGAGTAGAGTACTACTAATACCAGTTTTTACCTAATGCAGTATTAGTGTTATTGCTAAGTGGGAAATTTAAAGTTTATGTTCCATTAAAAGACTTTGTTTTATTTTCAGTCCAACATGTTGTCTCTCTTATGCCCTTGATATAATTGGATATATACCAAACTCCAGCTTGCCATACGTTCTCTTACTTGAGTCGTTAGGTGAATTCACTTTATGGTCTGCCTCTTAGGGTATTAAGTTTTAATTAATTATACCCTCTGACAAATTTGATTATTTAAAGTCATTCTACCTGTCCTTTCCAAAGTCACTGAAAGCCAATGAATGACTAAGTAAATGTTCATTTTAAATTCATAGATACAGCCATATTATCCACAGTCTGTCTCTTTTGGCAAATCTCTTCTTTTGTCTCTTCTCCTTTGATTGGATCCCTCCCTCCCTGGGAGGGGAAGGTTCAGCAGCTTCTTTCAAAAGATAAAGCCTGCTTTACCTGCTGCTCAGGTGAGGGGCATCTCGGCCTTATTTTTCCCCTGGATTTACAGCCCCCACAGGTGTCCTACATATAACCATATAACCGTTGTTTGCTATTTTGTCGCACTTCGTTTTGAAGCTCAGCTCTCCGGGGGCTGCTGCGTTGAGATGTTTGAATCTATAAAACTGGTAAGAAGTGATTTCCCTGAAACAAATCACTCTAATGTTTTCTTGCCAGCCTGAGAGATTCTCTTTAATAGTCTATTGGTTGCTCTCCTTATTGTTATTAATAATAATAGTCACAACAGCTATAATAGTCATAATAGCTAACATTTATGGGGCACCTACTCCATGTGGAATGCTAGGCAAGGCACTTCCTGTGCATTATTAACTTAATTTTCCCAACAAATAAGGTACTGTCTTCCCTGTTTACCAACGTGCTCTTATGATCCCCAGTTAACAGATGAGAAAACAAAAGTAAATGGTGAAACCAGGTTCTACCTTGGATCTCTCTGATTCCAAATTAGCTCAGTTTTAGCAGATCCAGCGAGATATACCCCATCTCTGGAAATACAGGCTGCTTTTCTAGCTACAGCATTTTATGAATGATTTTGAACTTAGTTAAAATTTTTTAAATTGATTAATTGAAAACGACCAGGCACTAGAGATACAAGAGGAATGAACCACTCACCATTCCTACTCTCAGAGCTCTTACCATTAGGTTGAAGGAGACAAGCAAGTTCCATAAAATGCTACAGATGGAATTGAGAAGGCTATACAGATTTCTTTGCATGAGAAACAGCAGCCATTCATTTTGGGGATGGACAGAATTGACGGACAATCAATATACACATCGATAAATTAGCACACACACTTCCAACTGCACCACCCTCCCTCTACCCCTATCCATTAAGTGTTAAAATGACTTCACATTTTCATTGCTGAATTTGATGTCTCAGATTTTGACTTCAGGAAAAAAAAGTCACTTGAATGAAAGCTAAGCATGTTTTTTTCTGCAAAGATTATGGTTTCATGAATAGATTTAGCTAATATTCCGTTATAGTTTTTATCTTCACTGGAAATGATTTTTGAGTGAGAGCAAGTGGTGAAGTTTTATCCCAGAAGACAAAATTTTCTAAAAGCAGTGGAAACTAAGTTAAAATTAGTAATCGTGAAAAACTGGCAATGTGTTCCTTCTGGCAAATTCTGTAATTTTCAACACAATTGCCCTTGGTATTAATTGTATTCCTATACTTGGTTATGTTCTACATCAAAGTCTAAAAGTCCATGAGACTGATGCTAGTACTGAGCACATTAAATCCTCTGCCACCTGCAAGGAACATTTGCCTTTGGATAAACTCTTACATGGTGGTTTGAATCTCCCTGAGCAATATTAAACAGATAGCTGATGGTCAGCAAAGACCTTGACTTGGGAATCTTTGACTAATGGAATTGGTAATTTGGCAAATCTGAACCTTCTAATAAGAAATACTGTAGCCTTGCATGAAAAGTGATTTCATCTTGTTTGTTTTTATAATTTGTCAAGTTCCCAGCTATTTATACAATTTATATACACTCCAGATATATGGTTGGTCTGTTTGCTTGAAGTATCTGGCATAGGACCTGAAAACTCTTTTTTGACCAAGTGATTTTGATATTCCTTTTGCTTTTCAGTGCTTTATTTTATACTTAGGGTTATTTCATCCCAGTAGGCATATCCCCTAGTTTATTTCTTAATACATGTGATCATTAACTGATTATTTTTCAGTTAATCAACACTGTTGAACTTCTTCTACCCTCAGAGTACATAGATGGGCAGTTTTTGTACCCTGCTATCAGAAAACAGATGCCGTTATCTCTGGGAGCCCCTTCTTTCCCCATTTTAGAAATAGTTTTTGCTTTCTGTGGCTTTTCATTCAGTTTAAGACAGGGGATAAATATGTGAACCATTAATCCATGTGACTAATTTTTAAAACATTATTGCAGCTAGAAAGACGATATAGAGAGGTTTCATGGCAAAACAGAATATGTCTCCATTAGCATCATGAACAAATAGTTCACGTTGATCTCAGAAAGCTAATTCTGAAAAGAAAAAAAAAAAAAAGAAATTCCACATGTTTGAAACTTCATTCCACAAAGCACATTTAGTGCCCCTGCCCCAAAATCTAAATTCAGACAATACATTGTGGCAGGATTTGACGGGTTTGCTAAACTCAAAGTCTAACTTAGAAAGTAAATTGAATCTAAAGAAAATTGTTTCATCAAATGAGGAGAGCCCCTCAAACCCCTTGTTCCTGGGCCCCATTTGTTATATGCAGGGAATTGATTTTTCCCCCTCATCAGGAGGGTATTGTTATTTTTATTAAATGTGAAAAACAGATTCCTCCCATGTTTGAGAACCTGACCCTCATAGTAACTTGATTCCATTAGCTGTAGTTACTTAAATGCTTTAATCCTCTGGAGTAAATTGCTCATATATTTTCATCCTTAAAAAACAGAACATGTAGAAATAATATTTGTATAGCAGCCAGTCAGGGACTGTCATGTAACATGCATATACATTTCCCAACAGCCTAAAGCCTTTTTCAAAACTCAGCACCTATGCTTTTCTGCTGAAATATGTTCAGGTGGAATAGTGGTGGGGTTGTTTTTCCCCTTTCCATAATGCATTTCATAAAATGGCCAGAAAAATACATTACAGCTACATAGTCAGTGACTAAAGGGCTGGTTTGGAATGTGAGTGTATCTCAGAAGCCAGCACCGAACTCTGCGGTTTGGTATCCTTTGCTAATTCAGTATTTTGGAGCCTCCTCAGACTCTGGGTGAACCACCCCAGGTGTATAACATGCTGTTCTGTTTGATTGGTTTTAATTTAGCATCCTTTGAACTCAACAGAGAAGAATGTTAATGTGAGAAACAGACTAGGAGACTCCTTGTATTTTTTTTTTTTTTTTTTGGATTATTGTGGCTTTAAGTCTTGCTAACAAGGATAAAAATATTCCATTCACATTTTATGGTTTTCCCAGCCAGGCCATACCCAGTAGCAATCCAAATGGTAAAGTAGTAGAAATCAGCTTTTCTTTTGTTTCCACTCTCTTGGCATAAATTAGTCCTCACTCTAATGCCTGTTGGCAAACTTGCTTTAAGCCATTATAAGAATCCTGTTAGGTATATGTGTGTGCTTTAAAAATTATTTGATATGTTAAAGTACAGAAATAAATCCCTAACATGTTTTCCTTAAGTTTTAGGTTAAAGTAAGAATTCTGTAAAATTTGTCAAGTTGTAAAGGTGCCCAGTCAGAAATGTTTAAACGCTTTCTTTCTCTTTTTAATTGCCAGTGTTCAAAGTTCTTTCCAAAAGTACAAAACCCTGGGGATTATCTCACCAGGGCTAAGAGGAGTCTGGGTGTGTTTTTCAAGGCAGCAGGCCTTTTTGTCTAGTTCTGTGCCATTTTCAGACAGGAGTTAATTGGCAAATTTATTTTTCTGATCCCCTAGGTACCACCAAGTCTGAAGATCGTGCCGCTTTGCTGAAGAAATTCAATGAACCTGGGTCCCAGTATTTCATTTTCTTGCTGAGCACAAGGGCTGGAGGCCTGGGCTTAAATCTTCAGGCGGCTGATACGGTGGTCATCTTCGACAGCGACTGGAATCCCCATCAGGTCTGTGTGCCCGACTTAGGCCTCCTCTGCACAGGAGCTAAGAGATTATCAGTCTCATCATTCACATTTACCAGGCAGAGCAGATTTCTAAATCAGTGGGCCATTTCTCCTTTGGAGTTGTTTCTTAGGGCTCTTATCTCCCCCGGAGCATAGATATGATGTCCTACATTTATGCCTTTAAAGAGGTCAAGTTTGGGGTAAAAAAACTCAGTTTCATATTAGTTTTAATCGCATCTCCTGGGATTGCCATTGAGTAAAGTACATTTGGGGAGGAATGATCAAAGAGGTTCCGAAATAATAAGAACAACAGCAACTAGCATGTGTGGGATCCTTACTTTGTGTCAGCCTCTCCAGGTGCGTTGTTGCGTTTAGTTTTCACAGCCACCCTGCAAGGTAGTTAATATTACTGTTTATGTCTTTACCATGAAGGAAACTGAGTCCTAGGCTCTTCCCCAAGGCCAAACAATTCATATGTGGTAGTTAACCTTTTATTTTGTGTGTTTTATTTAAAACCATCATCAAAAATGATTCTGTCCAGCATTTGTTATTGTAAGTTCTTTTATCATAAATTTAGAGTTATCTTTTTAAAGGAATACTTTGGTTGATTTAAAAAACAATCCAAACAGGTCTCTTATGGCACTGGTTTCCTAAATTACTCTGGGAGGTAACGCACCTGCCTGTAGGATATTGGGTAGAATGATATTGGCCAGCATTTGATTCATATCAGAACAGATGTTGAACTCAACATAGTAAAAAGGAAAACTGCAGCTCTCACATATGAAGGTGCCTTCTGTATCAACTTAACCTAGGCTCCTCACTGAGCCGTGGTTTCCTCAACAGTACCACTAACTATCTCACTGGGTTGTTGTGAAGATTGAGTGGAAAGGCTTATCGCAGTAATTTTGGGCAGAAAGTACAGTTCAGGGCTGCATTGGAATTCTAAGAGAGTGGCTAGGCATGGTGGCTCACACCTGTAATCCTAGCACTCTGGGAGGCCGAGGCAGGAGGATCGCTTGAGCTTAGAAATTTGAGAGCAGCGTGAGCAAGAGTGAGACATGTCTCTACTAAAAATAGAAAAAATTAATAGAAAAAATTAGCCAGGTGTGGTGGCGCATGCCTATAGTCCGAGCTACTCGGGAAGCTGGGGCAGGAAGGTCACTTGAGCCCAGGAGTTTGAGGTTGCTGTGAGCTAGGCTGATGCCATGACACTCACTCTAGCCCAGGCAACAGAGCGAGACTCTGTCTCAAAGAAAAAAAAAAAGAATGCTAAGAGAGCTTTTAAAAAATATACCTGCCTGCTTCCCATTCCCTACAGCCCCACCCCAGTTCTTATTCAGTGGGTTGGGGGCTTCCTTCAAGAGCTCCCAGGAGATTCTCACATAGGTTCTCTCCTGCTGTTGAGGAGCACTGATTGAAAGAATAAACCGGTGGTTCCAAACCTTTAGGTGACCACTAGCATTAGACCACTGCGTATGCTCACCAGTCATTCTCTGTAGGTGAATAAATTAAAGAAGAGTTCCTGTTGAAATTTTCTTTTTTTTTTTTTTTTTGAGACAGAGTCTCACTCTGTTGCCCGGGCTAGAGTGAGTGCCGTGGCGTCAGCCTAGCTCACAGCAACCTCAAACTCCTGGGCTCAAGCGATCCTACTGCCTCAGCCTCCCGAGTAGCTGGGACTACAGGCATGCGCCACCATGCCCAGCTATTTTTTTCTATATATATTTTTAGTTGGCCAGATAATTTCTTTCTATTTTTAGTAGAGACGGGGGTCTCGCTCAGGCTGGTCTTGAACTCCTGACCTCGAGCGATCCGCCCGCCTCGGCCTCCCAGAGTGCTAGGATTACAGGCGTGAGCCACCGCGCCCGGCCCCTGTTGAAGTTTTCTGACCTTGAAAAGGGTTGGGAGGCACCAGCACAGAGTATATAAGTTCCAAGTTCATAAAATTAATTAAATTAATTAATTAATTAAAGATGAGGTCTCGCTCCGTCACTCAGGCTGGAGTGCAGTGGCACAATCGATCATAGCTCACTGTAACCTTGAACTCCTAGGCTCAAGTGATCCTCCCACCTCAATGGCCCACGTAGCTGGGACTATAGGTGCACACTACCATGCCTGGCTAATTTTTAAATTTTTTGTAGAAATGGGGTCTCACTGTGTTGCCCAGGCTGGTCTCAAACTTCTGGTTTCAAGGGATGATCCTCCAGCCTTGGCCTTCCACAGTACTGGGATTATAGGCGTGAGCCATTGTGCCCAACCCAGAAAATATTTATACTTTTTATATCTGGCTGGCTATCTAGGGGGGAGAAATACGTGATTCCTCTTCTCCCAGGGGTCTCAATGTGGTTGGGCATTTAGATTACTGTACTTGCTGGTGCCTAAGTCTTTACTGAAGACAGTCCTGTGGGTGACCGGAGAGTTTGTTATATTTTGTCTTCTAAGGTAAACATTTCTACTGAGTCTGAGATGTTTATCATCACTGGCACATGCAAATTCTAAGAGGCAAAGGAAATCACTGCTTCAGGAAATGCTAATCTACCATGGAAAAGGATGCTGGGACATCTTCCCCACCACCCCTGTCTCTTGGTCTTTTCCTCCCTAGCTCCCTCTCTAGCTCTGTTAAAAACATTGTGGGTACAACTTTTGTGACCAGTAGCTAAGAGGGGAACTCCAGAATCAAAGTAAATTGCAAGAACACAGAACAGTTCCCTCTTAACTACGTGTAAAACTTTGGCAATAAAACTCAGGACCCCAAATTTCCACTGGTCTACTTTACCGTGACTTCCTCAAACTGGCCCACCTGCATCTGTAAGTATTTCTCTCTGCCTCAAGTGGCTTCACTTCCGCCAGATCCGATACAATGGGCTGACCAGATTTTCCGTCTGTCACTTAAACAGGACCATTAGTTTGGGCCATCTTTTTTTCATTTTTACAAATCGGTGACCTTAGAGTGATAAAGATGAGTACTGAGTTTTCATTTAAAAGGTACAGGAACTAACTTTTATTAAACAACGATACCAGGTATTATTAGGCACTTTGCATACGTTAGTTTAGGTAATTCTCAAGATATTAGCTTGCATACATGAGTGCACAGCCAGGATCATTCAAACCCGTGTCTGTCTGGCATTGGGTTTGAATCCTGGCTTTGAGCTCTTTCCACCCTGCACATTTATTGCATAGCCCCAAAATGAAAGCTGTGGAGCTCTTTTTACTGTGTTAATTTCAGCATGCACTGAAGAAAAACTGGGGTTATTCTTTATCATGTCGAGTAGAATTAAGGCAGATGGATAAAAGAGGGGGTTTATTTGACATAGTTTGGCAGATTGTAGAGGCCTTAACTTGACTAACTGTAGGCCCTACCTAAAAGCAAAGATAGAACTTGTGATTGTGGAGTTAGCAGTCAGATTCTTCAGGGTTACCAAGACTCTCATTTCCTAACTGTTGATTATAAACATGGGTTGCTAACTTGTATTTTTAACCCAGGGCGCCGTAGCTGCATTACAGAATGCCCAGCCACAGTCACCTTGCAGGCCCTCTTCTCAGGCCAGCGTCTTGGCTTCAGGTGTTGTCACACCTGAGTCAGGCTCATGAAGTTTCAGACCACTAATTAAGACTTTCAAAATAATAATCCTTTCAGTAATTATACCTATTTTTTGGTCACAGTATTCTTTTCCCCCTCATTTTGGCTTAGAGACTCACAGGTTCACCTTCCATAAACTTCTCCAGCCTAGAAATACTAATGCCTTTTGCTGCTTTCCAAATAGACGGATGATCTTAAACACGTAAGCACACACCACTGTCACCACCACCCAACAAAACCAACTGCAATAAGTTCTCAAGGATCCGAGAACTTATTATCCTTTTTGTATATCGTCAGTGTGCTCTGCTCCCTCACGTACTATATTGTGCTGCCACTTGCATTTTAGCATGTTTGTGGCTTTATCAATATCTTCTAGGACAGGGGTCAGCACACTACGACTCATAGGCCAAGTCTGGCCTGCCACCTGTTTTGGTATGACCTGTCAGTGAAGAATGGTTTTCACATTTTAGGTATAAATATAAAATAGGAGGAAAAATGATTAGCCTTTGGCAAGAAGAGTTGCTCAATTTTCGCTCCTGGGCCAGCCTAGAATATTGACTTTTGGGCCCATTACAGGGACAGTTTGCTGTCCCTGTTCCAGGAGACGATGGAAAGGTTGATGGCGCAGAGCTAGTCATCTTGACTGTGGCTTAGCAGTTCCGGTGAAGAGGAGTTGAGAGAGATGATCAAACTAAGGGCTCGAAAAGGAAGTTTGGAGTTCCCCCACCTTTTGCATTTTAATTATCCACCTCACATTCTCCTCTTTAGAAAATAATCTAATTTGGATGGGTCCCAGCTGTGCTCATGGCTCAGCACTGTGACATTTTATATTCACTTACTCAAATATCTTCTGAGGACAAACTTTTGCCTAATTAGTTATTTAATTTGAAAGGTCTCTGCAACAAAAACAAATCTTCTGGGCAGACTTCTGCTTGCTGCCTCCTTTTGCTACACGGATGACCAGGAAACTTGTCTGGGCAAGAGGACGGGTTTTACAGCTGCTAAGCACCAGCTGTGTGCAAACTACGGTGCTAGGGATGTGGGATCCAGGGAACAGACCTTTGCCCCGAAAATCTATACAGTGTATTGGGGGCACGTGCAAACCACTAATTAGCACTGGCCCAGATACCATTGCCTGGACCACAGTGAATATAAGTGGCATGCCAAGAAGTTTTTATTGGATAGCTGTAAAATTAGGTAACTCTGCTTCATAGGTTTATGAAGGTTTTTATTTAAAGATTTCATTAAAGCCTTTTTTTCTTATAAGAGTAAAACATCTAAAGTAGAAAAAAGCAAAAGGAAGAAAATTAACACCTATAATCTTATTACCTGGAGATATAAACATTGTTGGGATGTTGGCGTTTGTCCTTCCTGCCTTTTAGACAATCTCATTTTTAATGACCTGTCAGTGAAGAATGGTTTTCACATTTTTAGGTATAAATATAAAATAAGGGGAAAAATTATTGGCCTTTGGCAAGAACAGTTGCTCAATTTTCGCTCCTGGGCCAGACAGCCTAGAATATTGACTACTGGGCCCATTACAGAGACGGTTTGCTGTTCATTTTTAACACGTTGTTTTCACTTACTATGGCTTTATGTCATTAAATCTTCTACATTATAATTGTTATGGTACTATGTTGGTACAGACATACAGTGGAATACTATAATTTCTTTAACCAATCTAAAAGCCTCTGAAAGTTATCCAAATGAGTGTTTTGTTGAATGTTGATTTCTTTTATTGAAAAAACCATTATAAATATTAATAATAAGTAACACTGAGAAAGTACATCTTTATTTCTAAATCTTTGTGCATATCCATGATTATTTCTTTAGGATAAATTTTCAGAAGCAAAATTTCTGAGTCAGAGACATACCCAATTTTAACACTTTTTAGTGACAAATTTCTGTCCCGAAAAGTTTACCAGTTTACCAGTTTTCTACCCCACTGTCAATCCTTTTGATCTTCCAGACTAAAAACTGAGTCTTTGATAGAGTTAGGACCCAGGAAATTGGCTAGCTATGCAATCCACCATATATATTATGTATGTACAATTCAGTGATGTTTTAAAAATCATCTTTAACACATCATACCAAAGGGAAGGTGTTTCTTGCAACTTAAGGTTAGTTGTAGGTAATAATCTAAGTCAAAATTCTGATCTCAGTGTTGTGTTTTTTGTTTTATTTAGGGACTAATTCTGATAGCAAACCTAAGAAGAGAAAACATTTTGAGATCTTGATTTCAAAACCTGAGATGTGTATATAGGTTGGATTGGTTAACTGAAACTCAGGTTTCCTCAACTAAAAATGTCTGTGAATTTCTCCAAAGAAGGTAGCTTGCATATTTTTAAAATGTAAGCAGAATCTTACCTTGGTGAAGGCAGAATGCATAACCCTCCCGTATTTCTCTCTTGGGTAGGGACTGGTTTGGGAGGCCGAGGCAGGCATCTCAGTCCTCAAAGCATGTGGTTCCCCCAAACAGGATCTGCAGGCCCAAGACCGAGCGCACCGCATCGGGCAGCAGAACGAGGTCCGGGTGCTGAGGCTGTGCACCGTGAACAGTGTAGAGGAAAAGATCCTCGCGGCGGCAAAATACAAGCTGAACGTGGATCAGAAAGTGATCCAGGCCGGGATGTTTGACCAAAAGTCTTCAAGCCACGAGCGGAGGGCGTTCCTGCAGGCCATATTGGAGCACGAAGAGGAAAATGAGGTATTAACGGAAAGCCCCACGTTTGTGAAATCAAACCGTGACCTTTTGTCTCTGAAGGCGTCAGAATAACCCCTTTGTTCTTTAAAGAACTTTCTGGGCTGGCGTTAATTACAATGAATAAATTAGCAGCTGTTTTAGATCCCAAGCACAGAAAGCCTCTGAAATTTATCCAAAGGAGTGTCTTAAAAGTTGTTGCTACGGGGACCTCAAGGCTTGGCCTGCGGGTGCTCCGTGTTCCCGGGGAGGCACAACCAGCTGCGTTATTGTGCTGTCAATGCTGCCTTCTGTGGGGCGGTCGTCGAACTGCAGGGAGGACGCTCGCAGGGACGAGTTCGGCTGGATGAGACCAGACAGAGCTGGAAGGGGCCCTCCTTGCCTTTTCTTCCTCACCTTCTCTGCTGCCTTTTGATCAGGGATCACAGCACTTCAGCACCTCCGTAGGACAAGCCCTCACAGCTGTCTGTAGCTCATTCAGCTGTACCTGCACTTGGAAAGCTTGATCTTAACCTCTACTACAAATTGTTCTTTAAGAGCTGACCAGAGACTGAGAAAAATACTGGTCCAACAGTCTTTATTCACCCAGATTGTGGAAGGAATGCATTGATTATGTTTATTTTAGGGGAGCTTTGGGTTGTCGCTTGTATCTTTTTTAGATCGCCAATTTTAGTAATTTTATACTAAATATTCATTCCAAAATGGATTTGAAATAGATTTTTAAAACACATTTATATAATCTAGCAAACTACAGAATACCAGTACCAGTTCTTATCATGAAACTGGCTGGGTATGAGCGTATATTTTTTGTATACCCATACTTATAAATTGAAGAGTAAGTTTACCTTACATATTCATATAGAATACTATTTTTATTGCATATATTAGATAGATTTTTATTTTTGCCTTAAATAGGATATGTGTTTTTGAAGTCTTCTACAAATTATGAACCAGATTGTTTTTAAGGTCTTATATACAGATGCTCCTCAACTTACGATGGGGTTACATCCCGATAAACCCATTGTTAAGTCAAAAATATCAGGACATAGTCCCATCTTAAGTCGAGGAGTGTACTGAATGCATATCCCTTTCACACCATCAGAAAGTCGAAAAATCATAAGTCCAACCATCGTTAAGTCGAGGATCATCTGTACTTTTTTTTTTCCTGAAATGAATCTAAATGTGAAGTAGAGCTTGATATTTAAAGGAATCCTGAAATGAACCCTTTTGCAAACTGAAGAGCACTTTTGTATTATGCTTCCTAATTGGACGGTCTTACATCTTTGATTAGTTATCCATTGAGTTTCATGAAATTGATGAAAACTGCATATGCACTCTCACACATCTACACACATTTTAAAATTTTTTATCTCAAATAATTCACCATTTCTGATTCTTGAAATTGAATATCTGATACAGATATAGACTTAAATTGTAAGGTGATTTTTTTTGTTGCTGTTTACACACTTGGACGTTTCAAAAAAAAACCCAATATGGTGAATGATATTTACTGTCACAAAGCAGATGTGGACAGAGCTGATATTTAGCCTGTAGTCTCCTCAGCATTTTTGCTTATTTGTTTTATGTAGGCCATGTGACATTAGAACCTGACCTGGTTTAGAAGGGGTGCAAGGTGGCCTGCCCTCCTAAGCTGCAGGGAGATCTCTCCAAAGCCAGAGGGCCTCCAGGTGGGGCCTAGAGTGGTGTGAACTAAAATAAAATTTTAAGGCTCACCCCCTCACCAGCTGACCAAATGGACCCCCTCATGGCCAAAGGAATATCCTAAAACTAAATTGTCTGCCAGGAGGAAGGAGGTCAGACATGCCTTATCATGCCCCCCTCCCTTCTTGGGGACATCCCTTGGAACCCATTGGCAGGCCTAAGGGTATGCAAGACAAACCTACAGGTCCTCAATTTACACAACAAGTCCATGTCCAGTGGCTTATCTCTGATAAATAGCAACTATGTTAAAACATTCCAAGCCTTTAGACAAAGCTTCATGTCTTTAACCAATTACAAGCCAAAGAATCTTTAAACCCACCTACAACCTGTAAGCCCCCCACGCCCCTTAGAGATGGCCCACCTTTTCCGGCCAAACCAATATATGCCTCCCACGTACTGATTTATGACTTTACCCGTAAGCCCTGTCTCCCTGAAATGTATAAAACCAAACTGTAACCCAGCCACAGCCAGTCCATTTGCTCAAGGTCTCTTGGGCGTGGCTCTGGGTCAAGGTCCTCAAAATATATCTCTTTAAAATTATTTTACAGAGTTTGGTTTTTTTTCCGTTGATAGTGGAATCTCCTGCCAAATGCTACTAGCTGTGAGTAGCCTCGCTGAGGCTCCACACCGCTCCTGGGCCACCAGTGTGTCACGCAAACATTGTCATTTTCTGGGTGGCCTGTTTGGGGGGACACTGAGAGATTGCAGTCAAGGGCTCCAGTCCTGAATATCCAAGGCAGCATAGGCTGCCATCACCGTGTTTGACGTGCCATCAAGTGCTAGGGCCCAAAGAACCCAGGAATATTTATCAGGCACTTCCCAGCCATTTGGTTCTCCATAAAGGTCTGGTCACCATGGGCAGCCTTCTTAGGATAATCTTTTCATCTTTGGCATGGAGATGTTGAAGACCTCCATTGTATAGGTGATGAGAGGGTAACATGTGGCTCTAGGAAGAGAATAGGCAGAGCAGGACACCTGTTCACCAAAGGATGCATTAATCGCATACTTGGTACCATGAAGTCTAAGCCCACTCCCAACTAGTCTGTGTCTTTGTCAGATGAAATGTAATAGTTAGACAAATTGACTTTAATCAATCTGGAAGTAAACTAGAATAGAAAGCTTTTCAGAAGTAATTATTATCTTGAATCATAGGTTTTCTACTTTATTGGATTACATTCATTTCTAACACTTATTAAGTTCCTACAGCATGAAAGACATTATCTTGGGAACTGACACAGTCATCTCATTTAAGCTGCTAGTACACTCATACTCTTTTTCTAAAACAAGTTGCCTCATTTTGAACATATGATTTGTGAAATTGGATGTTTGAAGTTCTGTGTTTTCCTCTTTCTTCCCTCGGCTGATACACTGAAATTCCCCATTTGATTTTTAACAAGCCCACTCAGCATATGATAAAAATAATTTTGAAAGATAAGTCCTGTAGTATATACCCAACTTTTAGAACCGTTTTTTAAAAGTGTGGAAGTCATACTATAACATTTCTGAACAACTTGAACTGATTATTTCTGAGGAATTAGCAGAGAGAAAATGTGCCTTCCTTTAACAAAATTAATTAATTAAAATTTTAGCCCCTATGTAATTGCTTTCTCTGCATTATTTAAATTATTTTTTGTTATTGATACCTTTTGTCCCAGCTTTAGCTCTAACCATTAGCAATAATAATGCCCACAGAAATACATTGATTAAACATATCTTAAAGGGTTTATATTTGGCACATATATGTGATTTTTATTGTCTTACTCTGTGCCTAGTCACAAGGTTTCACATACTTATGTTTTTTGTAAGGCTTTTTACCTTATTTGGGATAAGGTACATGAAATTAAAAGAATTAATTTCATTTTTTCATGTGGTTTTCCTTATTTAAATCTTACATCCTCCTGTGAAGCAGCTGTCACACCCTTTTGACAGATGAAGTCATTGAGGCGGGGAGATATTAAGTAACTTGTTTTAAAAGTAACAGAATCAAGATGCACACCCAGGAGAACCAGTATACCAGTATTTCTTTTAATGAACCACGTTTCCACCCTGAACAGATTTTGCTCTGGGAAGATCATTTGAAAAGCTTGCAAAATAATTACAGCAAGTACTAAACCCAGCAACCCTTCCCTTTTTTTTTTTTTTTTTTCTGGCTTGAGAAATGGGACCCCTCTGGTCTGGAGGATAGAGCCACCTTACTCGTCTGTACCATGCCCCAGCGGTCCGGCCTCTCCCCTAAAGCCTGTTAAATCACTCTGTTTTTAACCCCAGGAAGAAGACGAGGTACCGGACGATGAGACTCTGAACCAAATGATCGCTCGACGAGAAGAAGAATTTGATCTTTTTATGGTAATGCAAAAAATCATGAAAACAAATCCCTTCTTCCCCTGCCCCTCTTTCTGTTAACCAAGATGTCTGGAGCCTGTGTGCCCTGGCAGAGCTTCCTTTGTGAAGCCCGTGCCTTTCCTTCAGTTTAGAGGCTGCAAACTGGCTGGATTTAGCCTGCAGACATATTTTGTTTGGCCCACGCAGAGATTTTTTTTTTTTAAATATCCCATTCCTTGCCAACATAAAAAAAATCCTGATTTCTGGCTTCTCTTGAAAAATGAGAGCGGGCAATACCAGGCCCACATCAGTGTGTAGAAACAGTTGGCCAGAGCTGAGTAGTGACTGCACCCGCTGGACAGGCCATGTGGTCCACAGCTTACCGCAGACCCCCTCTACTCCCAGATTGCTTCTAATCCCAGGCCGGCGTCATTGAGGAAACCTGCCTGGTCCCTGTAGACATTAGAGTTTATAACTGTGCCCTAGCCATCTCCTTACTGGATCAAAGCAAGTATGCTCCCTGTGGGGACAGGTGGGTAACAACAGCTAAAATAACAGATGTGCTTCTTTTAATTGTTGAGGAGAGCCTGCCTCAGCAAATGGGATCCTTCAAGGTGTGTATAAAGGTATCACCTTCATTTAAAGATCAAAACGGGTTGGATTTCACTGGTACAAACTAGGTGTAAAAGAACCTTGACATTTGAGGATTTGATGTCCATGGTGTCAACCTTGACGTTCTGTAACATACCACCTCTGTAAGTTTACTGAGACCTGAATTTGATTTATGTGCGATTCCTGCTGCTAGAGAAGGAGGCTCCCTGAAGTGATGTTCGCTGCATTCTTAAGGCATCTGCTACAGCTTGTTTACCTCTGTATTTCCAATGACCAGAACAGTCCCTGGCACTTAGTAGTTGCTCAGTAAATATTTATTGAATGAACAGTGATATCTGCAAAATTACAGGCTCTGTGAAGATGTCAGGATGGATCAGGATGTGTAAAGTTAAGAGGTTCCTTCCAGTACCTTCAATGACTTTGATCTTTCTCAAAGACATTTAGCCTGATGGTAGAGGGAGTGGATAAACAAAAACCATAATTTTGGTGGTCAAATGCTGCAGAACCCTAAAATCAGAGGTCCCAAATTTGAACACCTTCAGGTCTCAGATAAGTAACTGAGTGAGGCAAGTGGACAGGGTTAGGTGTACTGGAGAAGCTTTGTCTAAGGGGGGCAGACAGAGCTGCAAGGTAGAAATGTGAGACCCATGTAGCCAGAAGTTATGAATTTTCAAGAGAAGCTGGAAATCTAGGTTTTTATATGCAGTCTCTGGATTTCAAAATGTTTGCAACTAAATTCATCTTTAAAAAATTATTATATAACACTGCAGGCCAAACAAAACACTACTGTGGGCCAAATATGACCCACAGAGTTTGCAATCTCTGCCTTTTCAGCCTAGACAGTCTTTGCGAGTGGAGCTCCAGCTGTGTGGAGGCTTATGTTATTTTTGGTTTTTCATGTGTGAATTTTTTTTTTGTCTAGGGAGTACTGATTGTGTATAATGATTCTCCATAAAAGATATTTAATTCCTTCTCGGGAAAATTCAGGTGGCCATAGGAATAACTCCTAAACTCCTAACCTGGGTTATGTTCTACCTCTTCTAGCTCACTCCCCCAAAGGAACCACCCTACCCAGGCAAAGTCATTTTGGAGAGAAATGGCAGTAAGAAAGATGTAAGAGCATGGTCAACATAGGGTATTCATAAAATTCTAAATTTCTTAACTCATATTGTTGGTCAGCACATTTGTAGATTACAGAATTCTCTATTTAGGGAGGTTAGGTATACACATCGGAAATAGACATCCTCTCGCTCCTGGAGGAACTTATTAAAATGTAGATTACTGGGGAACACACAGGCAAGAGGCCCTCAGCCTCCCTGGCTGATGATCGCTGATTGGCAATAACCCAGCACTGCTGTAGCCTCAGCTACTCTCAAGATGCTGGAGAGGGTAAGCGGCCTGCCATGATCCAAATTAGATTAGGCCCAGAGTTGGAGAATTCCATCAGCATCCCTGAAATAAGGGGAGAAGAGTACTTACCCTCCCTTACTTTTGGGCGGGGTATTTGCAGAAATTGAAAGCCTCAGAAAAAATTGGAGTATGTGGCCAAAGCAGGGCCTTCTTTTAACTTGGGAATATTTTACCAGCCAAAGAACAGGCTTGTAACAGGTGAGGCTGATTAGGGAACACTTTTTTCATAGGCACTTTGATTTTGTGAATTTTCTGCTTGTTTCTTAAAGGTTGGCATCTATTTGCGGGATTATACAGATTTGGGGTTTGTTTTGTTTTTTAAAAAATCTTCGAATCCACTGTCTGCCTTTGGCCAATTCACTGTTCATTAGCACCTCCACCAGGGGGCAGGAAATAAAATGTGAATCCTTGCCAGCTATTCCTATTAAAAAGCTTAGTGAGAAACAAGAATGGAATGTGAGCTAAGATAAATCTTTGGATTTCAAGTATCTAAACTCTTTATCTAATATTATGAGAGAATTAGTTCTCTCTGTAAAATTAATATAAACTTATTTGATTTTATATCATAGACACTGGTAAACAACACAGGATAAGCAGATAGTGTCTTTAAAATAAAACCTTTATTTTACACATTTGTTTGGCTTTCTCCTTCTAAAAATGTGACTTCAGAAAAAGTTATCTTTCATACTGATTACTTAGGAATTTTACCTAAAAAGATCTTTGACAGATCAAGATATATATGAAACATTTTGCTAACATACAAACATTAAGTTTTTAGATGCTATGTTCTCTAGAAAGGCAAGAATCTTAAAAATTATTCTAAAATTTTAAAAAGTCATTTTAAAAATAATTTTACTTGTAAGTATAAAGTTTATAATCAGGTCTCAAGACAAACATGTTTATGTATAATAGTATCTAAATACTAAGTTAGACTTTTCCTTGAAATGGTGATTTTAAGATTCTGTGTTGGTATTCTGCAGATAGAAATCTCTAGGGAGAGATGAATTCATTAGGACTTTAAGCTTTATTTATTTAATTGCATCAACCTTTCCTAAAAGAAAGAGCAAGCATATAGTATGCTTTTATATCAGAAGAGATTTATTTTCACAATTGTGGATAAATGCAGAGCCCTTTTACAGGCTTTGGGATAGGCAATAGTAGTAGTATAGTGTAACCAAAAACCGAAGTGGCAATGTTTTGTCATCTCAGTGTAGGACATTAACGAAAAAATGTTTTTTCTTATTAGCTACCTAATAACTATTAGGAGGTTGCCTCATGAAGCCTCTCTTTGGATCCTCTTATAAACAAGGCATCCTCTGTGTTCTAATTATGAGAGTTTGGTGGATCCCATTTCTGATAGCAAAGCATTAGAAGGCAGGATGGAAGCAGAGTGTCGTGAGCTAACTATAGCATATGACAGAGCAGGATGGCCACATTTATCTACCAATGGGACTTCACCATGCCCCAAGCCTACCCGATTCTGGGAACATAATGATTTCCAAAAGTGTTGAAGAAGCACACTGTAAGGGGCTCTGACCTCTCATTTTTAAATCGGTTCTAGAGGTCATATTTGGGTCTGAGTAGTAGATATTTCATTTACATTTTATCAGTCTTAGCTTTTCAGAAAAAATTGTATCGAACTCTGTTTCAGTACGGTAGAACCGAAGGAAGAGGGAAAAGGTAAATAACGTAATGATTAATGGTCTATTTGATTATGGAAATAATACATCTAGCTAGTGATAATATATAATTAATGTGTATGGAAATTCAGTGACAGTTTTATTTACTCTTTTTTAATCTATCAGAGTGTTTAGTTATTGATTAAAGCCAAATATGTGGCACTTAGTTTATGTACAAGTGAACTGAATTTTAACAAGAGAGCAGGACATGAGGAAATAGGCATTTTGAAGGCTATGGAAGGAGCCATTGCACTTACAACCTGATCGGTTGAGGTGAGATTACCTCTGAGCTCTGTCTCTCTGAGGTGTAATATTTTCCTAAGAGCTCAACTTTTAAAAAGTAGAGAATTGAGGAGCATTCCTCTCACAGTGCCCACGGTGGACTGAAAACTTAGTACATTCGTGGCTGACTTACTAATCAAGCCATTTATCTTCTTTCCGCATGTCCAACCACAGGTGGCTATTTTGTCACTTGGGTCACTGTGGTTTTTTTTCCTTCCCTGATGATTTCATTAAAAGCATCAGCCCTATTGAATAAAAGTTCATTTTCTTAATGAGCATTTTCTTGTATATGCTCAAAGAATATATTCCAGGGAAGCAACTAATCATGTAGCCGGAGCTCATATTTTTAAAATGCATTCCCAATTTTCCCACTGTTACTTAAGGGGAAGCTTTGTGCACACATAAACCAAGAAAAGGAATTCTTAAAGAGTATTTTTTTAAAATGTGCAAATAAATTTCAAAAGGTGGATGCAGAGGAGGGGAAGGCATTGGTTTTGTGGAATCTCTCCCCAGACACCGTACTTTAGGGATGAGCTAGAACAACTCAACCAGGATGAGGGCGGCTGAAAGGGACCCTGTGGCCGTAGGAGACAACTTGGGAAAGTTGTAGGACCTGTAAACACTATGCCACACCGGAACCCCTTTCCCTTTGGTGACACTGTTGTTAATATCTCCAGCGCATGGACATGGACCGGCGGAGGGAAGATGCCCGGAATCCGAAGCGCAAGCCCCGCTTGATGGAAGAAGATGAGCTGCCGTCCTGGATTATTAAGGATGACGCGGAAGTAGAAAGGCTGACGTGTGAAGAGGAGGAGGAGAAGATATTTGGGAGGGGATCTCGCCAGCGCCGTGACGTGGACTACAGCGATGCCCTCACCGAAAAGCAGTGGCTAAGGGTAAGTGCGGCTTTTCTGACACGCCCGTGTTGGGTAGAGTGTTTTTGTTGGCTTGGAGAAACCTAGAGCTGGAATTCTCTGAGGGAGATGCGTTGCCCATCAAAGGGAAGGAGCTGTTGAACACAGCAGGTACTGCTGTTGCAGGAAAGGTGTTCTGCATTGCCAGGCAGTGCTTAGAAAAAATAGCAGGAAGAATTTTTTGCTAGAGCAGATTGGCCATTGGAAGCACAGGATTATGAGAGCTGTGAGACCCACTAATGTTTTATGACCAATTGCCTGGTCACGCCTCACCCTCTCCAACTGACAGTCAAAATGTGGAAGGGCACCTTAGAAATCTTTTTAATTGTTCCCCCTCATTTTACGATCTTAATCGGGGCTTTACTTTTGCAAGGCCTGCAGAGATAGCCCAGGGACAGCAGAGTTTTCTAACTGCGTTGTTACTTTGTGGACCCATAGCACATTTAAAGCTGGAAGATGCCTTTGTACTCTCTTGGTTTGACAAGGAAATTGAGGCCCAGAGAGGTTATCTGACTATGCAGGACACACAGCTGGCTGGAAAGAACAGAGTCGGTGGGTGCTGGTGCATTTGTGTGCTTGATTCCGGCTTGATCTGATTTGTCCATTGCAAACACAGGCTGAAGCCTGGGACTCGGGTCACTGATGTTTGGAAATGTTATTCCAGAGTTTGTTTGTGTTCTTTTTCCCTGTGGAAAATGGTGATTTCTCATTTTGACTGGGGACTGAAATCTCAGAATGTTCCTCGGAGAGCACAGAAATATCAAAATGCTCACAGGCGTCACGTGTGTGATTGTGGAGGCCCGTGTGAACCTTTCATTTGAGGGTTTAGCTCGACTTTCCATTATTGGAGCGGACTTAGTACCTAGACAGGCAGAGCAACCTAGGACACGCATTCCAGACAAGGCCAATAAACGCATGCTGGAAATAGTAAGTGCAGTTGGGTAAAAACCAAACCAAATAGAAGCTGTTGTATGGGAATTGTTCATTTTATCAAAGGGGAATACAGTTCCCAAGCTTTGGGAAACATGGATTTTAGGACCCAGGCCACACATAGGTAGGTGGGTAGAAAGGCAGTGGGAAGTATTTTGAGATTGAATATCAAAGGCAGACAGGTCTTGTCACCACTTGAGATGTGATTTACTCGGGATGTTGTGTGATGAGAGGGATGTGACTTGAATTTCGAAAAGATTGAAGTCCGTGTGACTCTGAAAAGAGAGAGCCTAACAAAGCATCACTCATATTTATGGTTGAGCAATGGCGTATAAAATGTAACTGGTGTGTGATTGTTTTACTGTCATTTCCAGTCAAATATTCCATTTGAGTGGCTTCGGAATATAATTTTATGAATTTTATTTATTTCACTATTGAGGTTGTAGTTGCATAATTAAGATTCATTCTATAATGGTTTTTTTTGTTGTTGTTTAATAGTCATTTCTGAGCTCAGGAAACTTCTATTCCCTTTCTCTTTTGTTTAAACAATAAATCAAATATCTGGAATTTATTACAGCAGATGAGACAACTATAATCTAGGCCAGAGTTTTAAAGTCAGTCTTTGATATGTATAATCTCTAAACATTACAAGCAAAATAACTCTTTATTGGACAACAATGTAGCTGAACTTATCTTTTTTTATAGTCATTGGGAATTGCTGTAAGAAAAATAACATTATGATTCTTAGGGAGTTTTCAGGTTTGATGCCTAATTTTTTTCCTCTTTTTCATTCAATTTATATTGCTAAGAATTAGCACAGTACCCAGCACATGGTAGGGACTCAATAAATGTTTGTGAAAATGAAAGTATGACCTTATAAGAGGACAGTGGAAAGCTACTAACTTACCAGTAATGTTAGGATAGCATTTCTCTTTTTAGTGCATCTAGTAGACTTCTTTTACCTATAACATAAACATCTAAAAATGGAAAACTATTTTGTTTTACAAAACTACATTGTGGATTTTTATAATTTTAACCCTACAGTGCCTCGCAACATACTAAGTCATCCAAAAAGGATAAAACTATTCTCAGTACAGCTTTATTATAATATATCATTTTATAATCTTTTGGAAACCATATGTCTATATTTGGTGTGAACTGGCAACTTGCTGTTAACTAGGACACGTACTGAACACAGAATGCCCCATGGCCTAAACATTGAAAATAGATGCTTACTGTCATGTGTTTTTTTGTTCAACACCAGCCATCCTATTTAATATCCACCTATTAAGCTTTTTGATAATAAATGGATAGTGAGGGGTTCTCATGGGCCTGGATGTGAAGATGTTCTCTGCTGGCTTAGGATTTAACATGTTGCGTGAACCCAGCCAACATAGCCTTGAAAGGGAGTTTGGCAAGGACTGTTGTGTAAGAAATGCTGTAACAGGGCTAAAATAATTCTTCTTTTTCCTGGCAATGTTGTACAAAGCCTGTTTGGCAGAGGCATCGGAGATACATAGAATCCCAGAGTTGGAAGGCAGCTGAATGGAGCAACGACTGCCCGTCCCTTACTTAAATCACATTCTCTGCAGTCCCTGTGCCAAGAGGCTGGCCAACCCCGAAAGGAAACACACTACATTTTTGTCTGCATGGTCCCTCTAGTTCACAGTCGGCTCTGATTTTTAGTTCTTCCTCCCTTTGAATGGAATTCTCTTTCCCTATAGCTGCTCCTTACTGTCCTTAATTGGAAGAACAGAATGTATATTTTTTTCTGTCTTTAGCATCACAGCCTCATGGATAAAATGTTTGTGTACTCACATTCATTCTGGAATGAACTTTCCTACCCTCTTCTTTATCTTGAAATTTCCTCAATCTTTGAGGCCAAACTCAGTTGCCACCTCCTCTGTGGTGCCTTCACAGGTGAATGCTACTTGCACTTTGTATTGTGTTCTCTCAGTTCTTTGCATTTCCTTCTGTCACCATTTCCCAGTATTCTTGGTAGTTGCCAACCTGCCTGCTTTCCTGACGAGGCGGTAAGCTGGATCTGTATCTTCTTAGAATTTATTTAGGGTTTCAGTAATAAGTGTCCATTGACTGCCAAATTGAAACAGCACTGGATTGTGTATAAGAGTATAGACGAGGAAAGTGTTCACTGCTGCGACAGATGGACCTCCCATGCCCGTTCCATAGACCTGTCCAAAAAAATAAATAGAAGTTTCTTTCTCACTCACAGAAAAGTCGATAGTGGGTGTTTCTAGTTGGTGAGAGCAGCTGTTCTCCATGGGGTCATTCAGGGATCCAGGCTGACAGAGCCTCTGCCAGCTTGGTCATCTCCATCCTCATGAGCTGGAAGTGGGGAGAACAGCATGGAGTAGTGGATGTGCAATTCTAACAGGCCCTGCCTAAATGGTTCCACATCACTTCTGCTCACGTTCCGTTGGCTAGAACTTGGTTATGTGGCCACTCCAGCTGTAAGGGAGACTGGGAAATGTGGTCTGGTTGTGAGCCCAGGAAAACAAGGTTTTGATGAATACCTAGCAGTCTCTGCCTCAGCACACTGAGGTTAAATTTAAGTGATATGGCCACTTTCTTTGCAAATGGTGTTAGAGTTTCATCACAAACAGGTTTTATTTTATAATCATAGTATGCTAAAAATTCCCACAGTGTCCTTTAGAGAATCTGTTTAGTTGGAAGAATTCAACATTTTTTTTCTGTATTCATAATGTTGTTTTTAATGAGGAGGATCACAATTTCAATCACAGCTCAGTTAAAAAAAAAAAAAAGGTATTTTAAGTTGTCTTGAAATCCTTGTTTCCATTGAGGAAACCTAAATGTCTTTGGTGTTAGCTGATCTCAGGTTAACTTCATCTTTTGGAGATAGTCAGTTCAACATTCACTCACCCCTCTGGGCTGCTGCTTTCTTCTTTTGGGGTCCCCACCCCACCTTCCTCCCCAAGACAGCATCTGGCTAAAGGTGGAATCTGGTGTTTTCAGCGTGGCATTGGGTGTGCAGGCGTCCTGGTTCTCCAGCTTCCCTGCGGGTCTCCTCTGGTCTCAGCACAGGGCTGCTGGCCTGCTCCTGGCCTGCTCCTGTCCTGCGAGGTGTTGATATGGAGTCGGTCCCATCTCATTCTCTTGGAGACTTCGATGACAGGTGCCGTTGCAGTCTGGGGTCCGAGCCACAGGCTCTAGTTGGCAGTGTTTCTGCATTCAGCTGCCCCATAAGGCCCCTGGCCTCTTTGGTCTCACAGTGCCCTCAGGACTTTTGTATTCTGTTTGGACCCTGCAAACTCTTGGCTGCTTTCCCCACGCTGTGCTAGAACATGAAGCACGTTCTCGCAACAGTTACTAAGTCACCACCAGGGGGTTGTCAAACTTGAAGCTTCTAGAATCTGATGGTTGGGTGGGTCCTGGATGGAGCTTTTTAAAACAAGCCATTCCAAATGTCTTAAATTTAAAATTTTTTAAAAAATACGTGACCACATGAACACAGTGAGGGGCCCTCCCAGAGCATGGGAAGGAGCTTGTGAGTGAGAGACCTGCGGCCCAAACTTCATTAGCTTCCCAGTAAATCCACCGCTGAGCATTGTCAGTTCCTCACTCTCTTGTTCCCCACTTCACTCCCCTCAATCGCCCCAGGTTTGGACCCTGAAGGGGCAGCATTCTATTTCAACCCCAACTGCAGTTCGATTCTGGCACCACCTACCCGGAGTTAACACATACCCCGCAGGTTAGAGACCCTGTCCTTAATGAGACTGCCCTTACCTCAGACACCAGCCACACTTTGGGGTCCCTAGGTCCCCTACACTTCTGACTTACTGGCTGTAAATTCAGGGATTCCCATGAACCCTTTGGGTTCGATAATTTGCTAGAATGACTCACAGAACTTGGAAAGGTACTGCTGGCACTTGCACGGTTTCATTATAAAGTATAAAAACATCAAGAGGATCAGCCAAGTGAAGAGAGGCAGAGGACAAGGTCTGGGCAGGAACCCAGAGCTCCCCTGCCCTCTCATGGAATCGGGGTGCATTGCTCTCCCAGCACCACTGAGCTTCCATGTCCAGAGTCTCTACTGCGGCTTTGTAATGTATGCGTGATTAAATAAATCATCAACCACATGATTGAAATCAGTCTCCAGCCTCTCTGTTCTCCTTGGAGGTCAGGCTGGCCCACAGTCCCAACCCTCTAGTAAAGTGGTGGGTCCTTCCGAAGCCCCATCTGAAGCCATCTAGGGGCCATCACAAGTCACCTCAGGAAATGCCAAGCCTTGTAGAAACTCCATGCCAGGAACCCAGGACGAAGACCAGACGGATTCTTCATTATATAACAGGTAGCAGTATCTTCAGGCTCCACCTCTTCCCTCTCTCCCTCTTTGCTCCCTCCCCCTCCATGGAAGAAGACTCCTCTCCTTGCCTTCCCGTCAGGCAACAACTTCCCAGGCACTGGGTGTCCCAAGTCCCAGGCTCTGCACGGTGGCTTCCAGTGCCATTCTGAGGTCCCCGTCCACCAGGCATGGCTCTGGATTGCGAAGAGCCTCTAGAACTGAGGAACTCTTCTATCAGTGACGCTTCATTTAGATCGCTGTGGTGGTGGGCTCACAATCCTATTTGGGGAGTCAAAGGTTTTATTTGTCTTTCTTGACTTTGATATCAACTTGATCCTAATTCTCCTCAAGGCAATGGGTCGATCTAGAGGAAATGGCCCCTCTAGAATGTGTAGAAGAGAATATTAATATGGTTAAAAACATTCTGTGACTATTTTGTAGCTTTCCCATGGTATGCCCAAGGTGATAGCAGAGCTGTATTACATATGGATGTGTTTGCACATGCACAAGAATTGGCTCATCTTGATAATTTCTTGGAAAAATATCTTTGCTTCTTTATGTGTGAAAGCAGGCATTCCATCTACCTAAATTGGCGGAGACTTCTGATGAGCCCAGTGGGCCAGCATTTTTGGTTGAACTTCAGCCATGCACATACCAGCTGTGATGCTTCTAGCGTCATAATGCAGCCATCGTTATGGAGGCAGAGGCTCTGCAAGGTTAGGGTGACTGCAGAGCTGAAAAGTGGGCCGGAGGGTGATTTCTAGAATGCCTCGTTTTATTCTTCTTCCTGTTTCTTCAGTCCCCCTGCCAACTTCAGAATCCTTCCCTTCCTTAAAACATTCAGTGATATCCCTGAATTTCTTTAATTGCTGCGTGAGTGATTTCTGCCCCACAGCACTTGAAGATAATTGGAATGCAATCTAGATTATGTGCTCTGGATAACGTGCAATTGCCAGCCAGTGGAGAGAATGGACTTGGGAGAGTATGCCTTTGTCTTGCAGTGGATCTGATGTCTTGAGACGGTAATTTTGAAAAATCTCTCTTATTAGCTGGTGTTTGTTGTTAGTTTCCATGACATCATCTGTCTGCAGTGGGGTCCTTATGTATAAGCATGTGGATGCTTCTTTTGGTACACTGCATAAACTCCTGGCCATGAAAGAAGACACCTCTTTGTTTTGTAATTCCCTATGCACTTGGGCCTCAATAAATGCTGTGTAAATGATGGTGAGGAGACTCACTTCCTGGCATCTGTACATCTGGTCATAGATACCACACATTTTAGAAGCCACAGAGTCAAAAGGAGCCTTTTGGAAAGACAAAACACACCCTCTTTTGCCTTGACCAGTCTGTCACCAGATGAGAGCTTGAGTTTCCCATGATTTGTGTGCCTGAATGGGGTCCCCATAATCATGTCTGCTGACCACCAAAAGGATTTTGGGGTCTTCCTCTTCTCAAAGTTTGTAGTAGAGAAAACCAAATAAGAGACTCTTAAAATATGTAAGAGTAGGGGGGTAATCAATAAAGCGAAATGTGACACCTCTGTATGGAATTTACTCTGATGTCTTAAAAAGTTAACATCACACCAGCATGCAAATATAGGATAAGCTCCCTTAGTGGACCTGTCATCACAGGCAGCCAAACTGCTGAACACCACACAGGAAAAGGCACACAAATCCATGGAGAATTAGTGACAAAGAACTGGGAAAAGTATGAAGAAAGATTAAAAAAAAAAATTGGTGTTTCAAACAAATTATTTGAAATACACAATGAGAAATAAAATATTTGCTCCACGTATGAAGAGGGAGACTGCAGATTTTTCTCTGTAGAAACCTTTGGAACAAGATAACATCTCTGTTTGGGCTGGATTAAGTCTGATCTGGCCTGAAATCAGAGACAGGGGCTGGAATCTCTCTGCTATATTTCAGCTGAAAGTGTTAGTGATTCTGGGAGACATGCTTTTCTCCTAAAATGTTTTATACTGGCAAGAGTTTTTCTTTTTTTGGATCCTTTATCTAAAGCATAATGTGCACAATACTTTTAATATCTTGCTGCTTTTGTGTTTTGTTGCTTTAAATAATCTTTCCTAGCTTTTTGCTATAAGATGACTTGAAAAAAAAATCGCCCTTGTTTTCTTTTAGCAAATGGCATTTGAGCTTTTAAAATTGGGTCATCAGATTTACGGGGGCAAAATTTTCTAGCAAGCTGCATTTCCGTTTTTATACACAAGGGAGAGCTAAGGCCCTAGAAAATAGATTTGGGTTTTGCCAAATTCCAGGTTCTTCAATACTTTAGGTTGAAAGTACTGAACTAATTAATGGCAAAAAGCATTGTGAATTGTTTGGGGAAATATTTGACAGTAGTATACGAATTTTAATAATTTTCTACACTTTTTATTTTCTTCTTAAATCCATTGACTGGATTGCTGTAAAAGCAATTGGACTTTAAGATGTTCTCTTTTGTCAGAATTTGGTAGAATAAATTCAATAGAACTAGTTCTCAGAGGGCCAACTAAAGTAAATACTAAAGATTGAGAAGTGAGAGGGGACTTGTTTTGATTGATTTTTAAAACACTGATACCTGGAATTTCTGATCTTGAGTTTTATCTTTTGAAGTCGGCATTCAGGTCTGAAATCATAGTGAGTCATCGAAAGTAACCGTGGGAAACTGGATCTGGCTTGCAGATACTAAGAAGCCCCAATAGGTTCACATATCATGAGGTAGAGCAAACTACTGCAGAGGAATAAATGGTTTTAGGAGTATAGCTGGCTTTTTTTGAATCAAGATTTGGCTTTTGTTCTGTGCTTTTTTTTTTTTTTTTTTTACTTTTTTAAAAATCAGTAAGGCTACACAAAGAAAATCTTCATCCATGGGGTGGGGGTGGGAAGGTACATTTTGGGAAGGGAGAGACAGGGTGGGGTGACTGCATCACAGGAAAAGAACTGTGACCTTTCATGGCTCTCCATCTGGGGAGTTTAGGATAATGGTTAAGAGCATCAGCCTTAGAATCTGATGAACCAAGGGTTCAAATTCCAGCTCCACCTAATTAGCTCTGTGACCTTGGGGACCTTGTGTAACCTCTCATAGCTTTGTTGTCCTCTTAGGGGAAATCATAGAACCTGCTTGATGGGGTGTTCTGAGGTTTAAATGTGTGTAATGTAGAACCTGGCATGTAAGAAAGATTCAAAAAATATATATTACCTATTAAGAAAAAGTAGTAAATTAGTTCAGAGAAAACCTAATGGGTAATAGGAAAAGAAGGGAAAAAAAAATCTCTTGTGTGTCTTGAAGAAAAAGTTTGGGGTGACAGGCGAAAGGTAAAATGGGGCCCAAAGAGGCTCCCTTCCCTACTCACTGGTGGAATTAGAAGAGGATGCTGTGTTTACTTGCTGCGTGTGTTACGGGACCTGGCCACAGGTTTACTCACGACAAGCGACAAGCACACGACCCTCTACTCAGCCGTGAACGAGCTTTACTCTGGTTTCCTCCTTAACCTTGCTTGCCTGCAGGAGGAAGACTGGGGCTGGCAGTTAGGAGCCTGGAGTGTGGGTCCTTGTACTGCCACCTGCTAAGTATGTGATCTTGGCCAGGTCTTTTGACTGTCCTGGGTTGTTACAGACTGAACATTTGTGTCGCCCCCAAATTCCTGTGTTGAAATCCTAGCCCCTGATGCAATAGTATTAGGAGGTGTAGGGCCTTTGGAGGGTTATTAGGCCATGAGAGCAGAGCCCTCATGAATGGGATTAGTGCCCTTTCTGCTATGTGAGGATACAGTAAGAAGTCAGCAGTCCGGAAGCTGGAAGAGGCCCTCACCAAAACCCAACCATGCTGCACCCTCTTCTTGGACCTCTAGCCTCTGGAACTATGAAAAATAAATTTATGGTGTTTATAAGCTGTGTCAGTCAGGGTTCTCCAGAGAAACAGAACCAACAGGCTGCACAGGAGAGATACATAAGAGGAGATTTATTATGGGAATCAACCCACACAATGACGGAGGCCGAGTCCCATGAGATGCCATCTGCACGCTGGAGACCCAGGAAAGCCAGTGCTGTCATTTAGTCCAAGTCTGAAGGCCTGAGAACCAGGGTGGAGGCCACCACTGCTATTACTCCCAGATTCCAAATGTCTAAGGACCAGAAGCTGCAGTGTCTGAGGGCAGGAGAAAGGGAATCTCACCTCTCAAAATGAACAGGAATTCACCTTTCCTCTACCTTTTTGTTTCATTCCAGCCCTCAAAGGATTGGGTGATTCCCACCCACATTGGTGGGGGCAGATCTTTCCTCAGTCTACCAATTCAAATGCTAATCTCTTCCAGAAACATCCTCACGGACACATGCAAAAACAATGTTTTACCGGCTATCTGGGCAATCCCTTAGCCCCGTCAATTTGACACACAAAATTAACTGTGACGTTGGCCATCCAGTCTGCCTTCCTTAGAGTGGCCCATCTGGCTAGGACATGGCTTGAGTTGCATTATCTCTAATTTTCAGGGTCCCTTCCACGTATGTAAAGATAACCTCTAAAATCACATGCAGCTGCTTTTGCTTTACTTTTTACTCTTGTTTTAATGGTGATCACCCCCTGCTTTCTTACCAGTGAGTACATTCACAGAGGCTGTTTCAAAGTAAATTCAATTCGTTTATTGAACATTGATTAGGTTGAGCCCCATACTGTGCTTGGCCTAGGGAAGGCGATGTTAACTTTCTCTTCCTTACAGTCGTGGCTGGCCTGCCTTGTTAGTGCAATTAAGAGCCAGATAGGAGGCAGTACTAGAGGCAATAGTGCACAGTTAGCCACCTTGGAGCGCTTGTTGGGAGCAGGTCTCCAAGTACACACAGGTGTGAATTAATAGATTAAAATAGGCCATTAAAATAGGCTCCTACTTGTATGGTTTTTGAGTGTTCAGGAAATCAGTTTAAACAGCACATATTCTACTTAACGCTGGAGTTTTAGTGTCCCCTCTAGGGATGTTATTTACAATTTTTCCTTACCCCATCCTCAGACTCCCAGAGGAGGAAAGGGCTGCTGCCTCCTTGGCCAAACAACGTGGCCTCCAGACACAAAAGGGTTCATGGCCCTGACGGCAGCTGGGAGGCCCAAGCCTTTCTAACAGCAACACCTGTGCCTGTGTGGCGTCTCTCAACCCAGCTTGGCCCCAAGTGAAGGAGAAATTGAGCGCATCATGGTCGTTTACCTTTGACAACAGAAAAAGAGATTCAAGGATTTAGGTGCCAAAATAATAAGGGTCTGGAATGTGTAACATTTGCAGATTTCTGGCGTTTTGGAGGATGGGTTTCCTCTGTTCACAGCAGCAGTTCAGGTGGCTACCTAGCAAAGTCAGTGGGAATTTTCCAAAACAAGTATCGGCTCTGATCACCACTCCTGCGTAAAGCCCTCCAGTGGCCTCCCATCGTGAGTGTAATTACATCCAAACGCTTTAACGTGGTGTATAAGGCTGTGGTCACCAGGCCTCTGCCTGGCACTGGACTCTCTTCTCCTCCCCTCCGTCTCTGGGCAGCTGCCCCACGGGACCATTTCTGGTCCTCTGCACTTCTGGGGGCCTCTTTCCCAAACCTTCACATGCTGTCTCCTGCTCATCCTAATGATCTCTTTCCAGAGAGACCCTTCCTGGCCACCCTCGCTGAAATAGCCAGCCCCTGCCAGTAACTGTCACATAACCTATATTAATGTTCTTTGCTGCCATTGCCACTACCTAAAAGTCATTTCATTGTCTCTTTCCACTGGTATTAAGCTCCAAGAAGGCCAGGGCCTCGCCTGTCTTCTCCACTGCTGTATCCGAGTACCTGGAGCTGCTCACCAAACTCATTGTAAGACTCGGTACAGGTGTGTGAATAAGCGAAAGCACTGGGCAGAAACGAGGGCTAGGAGAGGAGACTTGGTGCTAGTCCATATCCTTTTGGCAAAGTCAGTAGAATCATGTGGTTTTTTGACTAATATAGGTCAAGGTAGAAACTGTTGTGATTCTTTCCTATTAGATTCCAGTGATCTGTGTCTTCATGTAGAGATTCCTTCCTTAAAAGAATCCTAAAGGCACACAGTTTTGACATAAAAGTGCTTGAGCTTTTCAAAAATTTGAGGGTTTCGTTCTAATTTCAGAACATATTAATGAAGATTATTTAGATATGCATTAAAAATTACAATCATTGCTTCAACCCAGCTATTCCTCTGAAATTCCCATCAGTTTTATAACTGCCATCTTCTAGCTTGAACCCTCTTGTTTCTTTTTCAGCAAAACCTAGATTAACAACACATCTAACTTAAAAGACAAAAAGAAAGTTCTGAATTAATTGGGTTTTTGTTTTTTAATTTTGTTATAGGAAAGTTCCCCAAATGAGTATGCTGATTTAAAGTGTGATGCCATATACCTTTTAGACAACTCCCTTTCTTATTTTCTACTAAAAAACAAATTGTCAGAATCATGAAAAACAGTGGTTGGGACCAGGACCCTTTGCTGTAGGCAAAGCTTGAGTCTCCTCCTGCCACTCCTACTGAAACAATATTTAAGTCCCTGCTCGTCACCCATTGTAGAAAGCAAATTCCTCAGGCATGATGCTATTTTTTAGAAGCTCTTTCCCTGGGACCTTGTAGAATATTTTTTCCAAAAACTATTTTAGATGATATTTTCAAAAGTTCAGCTTTAACAAGACTATCAGTGGTTCTGTTCTTCTCTTCCGCAGTTTGCCTCGGATAACTTAGTGGAAGGTAGGTGGGCCTGGGCATCAGGGCATCAGGGCTCTGGATCCAGATCTGCCCAAGTTTTGCTATGTGAGGTCTAGGATAAGCCATTTCACCCCTGGGGCTTCCTTATCTATACACCGGAGTCACGAAGTGGGGAACAAGGGGGTGGGGAAGAGAGCACAGCCCATCTCTCCTGCCCTGTCATTCTTCAACTTTGCCTTTGGTCACCCTAGAAAGAATGATGTGGGTTTGCCCTGGTCAGGCTCCAACTCTGAGTCTCAGTTCTCAGGAACTAAAACTCGGAGGGGTGTGGGCAAGAGATTTTTTTCCTCCCCGATTTTAGACTTTCTCTTGAAAATGCAGGCTTGACAAAGGGTTCTCATGCATATGTGTAGCTCAGTACCTGACCCAGCATGTAGAGCTTTCGGGGACTCACCTGGTTGTTTACAGCGTTGCAGCAAGTCCTGTGTGCCTGTGGGACATGATGGGCAGGATGCCACCGCGGTAGGGCTCTAAAAGAAGCACCCCTGCCACAGCGGCTGATTTCCTTAATGCAAAGTGTAACAGTTGGGGGCTTCAGCAATTCTGCACAGACCAAGACCAAGAATTTCTAGCACTCTGTCATCAAGAAGCTACCCACCCTGGTCACTTTTTTAATCCCTTGCACACTACCTAGCAGAATATATAACAGGTGCCAAATGGATCCATTTTGTTCATCAAAACATCAAGATTTCCCAAAATTATCAAGACTAAATCCATTTGCATTTACTCTGATGTTTTAAAATAATCCACTAATGTCACCGCATATTATTGGAAAGCATAGGGAAGGATATTGCAAAGTCCAACTGACTATGGTGTCAACATTCCAGGGGGAAATCAGTGACATGAACATTTGTTCTGCAAGAGAATTAATAAACCCAGTTTAGGAGCTCACTGATAGATATTTTTATTTGTCGCCATTTATCTGGTTACATGATCTGATGATTGACTGTTTTATTAGTTCTGTCTTTCTGCATTTTTATAAGCATTACCCAAAACACCTGGACCTTTGGGTTTTTGTTTTTTTTTCCATGTAAAATTTATCTGGAGGCATTTCCTTGTCATAAAAGCATAATGAAAAATACAGAAGAGTGAAGAAAGAAAATAGAATCACCTATAATTTTATTGACCTTCATGTATCCAGGTTGGAGAAGCAGTCAAGTAAAATCACAGAGCTTATTTTGGTGCCATTACATTCAGAATTATTTTTAACCTGTTGTGAGGCTCAGCTCATCCCAACCCATGGCCCCGATCAAGCCCTGGCCTGTTGTTAGTGGTATTTGCATATCCTTCCATTCAGTCTTGAGAACACCCTGTTTTACTGGACACTTGGTGCCAGAGGACTTTTTTTTTTTTTTTTTTAGGACCATTAAGGGATACATGAGGGCATGCCTTCCCACACTGCAGTAGCAAATTTTGCTTCCTTTCTCTAAACAGGACTTTGGTGTTTCACAGAAGGGGAAAAAGAGTTTTCCCTTCTCTTTTAGAGATGACTTCTTGCCTCTTGTGTTATACAGTCCATGCTGTCTTACTGCCATCAAATTGGCAAGCATCATGCCATTTCCCTCCCCAGGACTGAATTCCTAAACCAAATTCATTCCCAGAGAATTTTCAGGACTTCTCTTGAACCAAATCAGGCCCTTTCTCTGGGAAGGTATGCTACCCACTCCCTTCTCTGTATCAGACGGTGCTAGACTGGATGCCATAAACACAGCGCTTTTTAATCCCCTTAACAACTTGCGGTGGGTATTATCTCTCCCATTTTGCAGATGAGGAACTAAGCCTCACAGGTAGGCAGTATGGTTTGTATTTAGCATTTAGTTCATGATAGGTGTATTTGTTTAGTGAATGTCAAATATTGAATTTTGCCTTTTATATTTTGAAAATACACATCTACACAAGTCTGAGGGACTGTGGGAGTTTGGTAAAAAGTAAATCACGTCCCAGTTCACAGCTGCTTTGCCCAACGAGCCAACCTCCTCCTGGCTCGTGAGCTCTGGCCACTTGAAAAGGTGCAGGAGCGCGAGTCAGATCAGCAACAGGTGGTCTCTGGCTGTAGGAGGGCTTGTGCGGGAGCACTGAAGACAGCCTCCTGGAGGGGACGGGAGGCCTCCCCAGGAGGCCGTAAACCTGGCCCCTCCTGGAGAGGGGCTCCTGCATAGACTTCATCCCGCCAGGCAGCAGGCAGGACTCTGGGGCTTGTCTGGACTACAGGTGAGTCTCCCCACCCTGCGGCTGGCTGCTTCTCGGGAATGCAGGGCCTCTACTGTTCCTGGGCTTTTCCCCCCTCCATCAAGTTGCAGACGCTGCTCTGCCCTTGAGCTAACAGATACTGTCTTCATGGCTCCTCAGACCAGGGATGACCAGGGATAACATTGGGAGGGTCCTTTTTGCCTGGTGAAAAGACACAGTTACAACAAGCTTAGTTTAAAGATCTTAATTGGCAAGTGTTACAGCTCTTTTAGAATTCGCCTAGCAGGTTTTATGGTCCTCACAAGAAGACCCCAAATAAAAATAATAAAAAGGGAAAAAATCTTAATTGGCTTTTACTATTCTAGGATAAAATAGAATGAGTGTTCTGATGAGCCAAGCAGAGGAGGTTGGTTTTATGAACATGCCGCAGAGGATGGCAGAAACATAGCGGAAAGCAGACTGGTTGTTTGAAAGTTGCTTTTCTTGTAAAAGGTAAAACAGGGCGCTTTCTTATCATGCTGACTAAAACTGGCCTGTTTGGGGATTTGGCTATTATTTCTTTTTTTCTCTCTCTCTCTTGATTTCTCAGAAGGTCAGATAAACAACTTAGTTTGTGGGTGTGGAACTTCAGCATGAGTAACTACATTTTGGTTTGGTCTGTTAGGCCTAGTGCAGTTCAGTCCAAACCAGTGCCCCCTGCCCCATAAATTTTATTTAATAGGCTGTAGGGTCGAAATCTTTGTTAAGCCATTTAACTCTCGAAGCTAAAGCAAGAGAGAAGATTGTATGGTTACTAGTTAAAATAAAGACAGTTTAAAGAGATGGGCTGGAGCAAGGCAAACTAAAAACAACAATCTTTATTTTGCCCCATTACTCATATTGGCCCTGGCTTATTTTAATTCACTGTCTAATTG
This sequence comes from Varecia variegata, assembly GCA_028533085.1. Lineage (NCBI taxonomy): Eukaryota > Metazoa > Chordata > Mammalia > Primates > Lemuridae > Varecia > Varecia variegata. Next base: position 75,538,536 of record CM052443.1, read on the forward strand.
TATGGCCCTCCCTTGAATAGTAATCATTTAAGCCAGGTGTTAGAATGTGCTTCCTCAGTAAGCCCTGTCATTTTGAGAAAGCAGTGGGCTAAACAATAAAGACTTAATTTTATTTCAGCAAGATTTTTGGGTCCCTTTGGTGAGTAAGTCATCAATTTCAGTGCCTTTGGAAGCTATTTTGATTAAAATGACTTGAAAAAAAATTCCAAAACAGATTTCAGGCTGATATGGGAGATTCAGACATTAAAACAAGTGAACTTACACAAAGCAGAATTAAACAAACTGAATTAAAATACCTGTGTTGTATTGTGACAGTACGGGGTGGGGGCTGAAGGAGAGACCAGGTAGGATATTACAAAAGATGGTATTTTAGCCCTTTTTTAAAAGATGAGCCTACTTTGGATAGGAAAGAGGGAGCCAGGAGCAGAATTCCGGGCTAAGGGAAGCACATGGAGGCTTGGAAATAGGTGACCCAAGCATACTGTGTGTTGAGAGCAGAGTTTTTATAGGAATAGAAGTGGGGAGGAAAGACTGAGGGTGGGGCCAGACCCTGGAGGTTATGCATGACCAAAGAATCCGAGCTTCATTCTATTTCATAGCAAGAATTCAAAGCCTGACCATATTTGAAATGGAAGGACGAATGATGTGTCCTTCCTTATGCAGGGAGAAGATAAGTATTTGAATGGAAAAGGCTGGAGAGGGCAGGAAAACCCACAAGGGATGCCATTTGACCCTATGGGAGAGGAGACAAAAGGGAAAAGATTGTTTATGAACCATTTTAAAGGTAAACTATGTGGTGACTAATAGGACTGTAGGGAAGTGAGAGGGGAAACTGATGATTTTAAAGATTTTCAGCCTGGATAAGTGGGGGCGAAATGATGCTACCTTTAGACAGGAGGGATCCAGGAAGAGAAATATTTGCTCAGTTGGAGGAAAAGTGATAAACTTGATCTGGTAGGATAGTGGAAATCCCAGTTGGTAACTCCAAGAAGTACAGGCTAGAGAGAATATTGGAAGCCATATGCACTGAGGTTGTAGGGGCCAAGGGAAAACTCCCTTAGCCCTCTGAAAGTTCGACTGACCAAAGCAGATTAATAGGAGAAAGGTGTACAAAATTTATTTTAATAGGCATAGCACAGGGGAATCACAGGAGAATGATGACCCAATGGCCCAGCGTGGTATAGAAACTTATATACCCTTCGTCATAGGGGAGGGGGAAGATGGGCAATGTGGACAATTCTTCCAAGGGACAGTAAATCATAAGGGGAATGAATGGACAGAAATTAACTTGTAACTGATATTTTGGGGAATTTGGGCCTGAGATGCAGGTATTGTCTTGTGAAGAAGTCCTTTCAGGTGTGTTTACATTCCTCGGTCTTTTCTGAGATAAATAATGAAATTTCAGGGAGGGGAAGAAGGCAATTGTGTTTCTTTTGGAAAGAAGCTTTCTTGGCCAGATAAAGAAATTCCAGAGCTGGTCTCTCCCTGCTTGCTGGGAGGTGCAGCTACAATACAAGGTTAAAGGGATTTTGATTCTGAGACAGCTTCTAAGACCTCTCACCTTGTCAAAGGGACAGTCTTTGGGACGTTGCTTTCTGAACCTCGACAAGGTCCTATTTGAAGCCATAGGGGCAAATTGGATCTCCATGGAAGATTTTACACCCAGAATGAGAGATTGGATTCCTCTCGGGTACCTCCTGTGGGTAGTTAGGACTCCTCAGAAAGCACTGACTGGGTGAGCATTGTGAGTCTGTGTCCAGGCTGCTCAGCAGGAGTCTAGAAGGGAGCCCCCTGTCTAGGAGTGGTGGGATTAAGGCCTTCCTGAATAGCGCCTTACATCCCATCTGGGGGGGCCGCTGTGAAGTTCTCTAGCAGTAAGTCCTTCCGGGGTCATTCAGAAACTCAGCTGTTGCTGATGAGGACATGGGACTTAGTGATGTCTGTTGTACACTCGGAAGTAAGACTCAACGGAAATCAAGCAGGTGGGAACGGGGAGGAAGGGATGGGTGAAATCATACCTAACAGGTGCAGTGTACTCTATCTGGGTGATGGGCACACTTATGACTTTGTCTCAAGCAGTACAAAAGCAATCCATATAACTAAAACATTTGTACCCCTGTAATAATGGGGGGCAGGTGGGGCCACATTTGACTGCCTATTGACAATCCATGAGAATGAAAAAAGACAGAAGGAAAAGTTGGGGAATCTGTATTTAAAGAGAGAAAAATGTGGTTAGGAAAGGTAGGGAAACACAAGATTACAGCAGCATTATAGGAAGGAGAGATTTTAAGTAAGGAGCGATGGAGGAAAAAGTAAATAAAACAGGGTTTAGATGAGACTAAGATGTGGGAATTAGGAAGCCTTTGGCAACTTTTTGAAAATATTAGTGACCTTCTGGGTGCTAAGGAATTTTACAGTGTGGCCAGGATATAGAATCATCAGTAAATGTGACTCTAAAAGCTTGACAGTACAGGGGAGGTGAGACATGGGTGATAAAGAAAAGATACAGTGAGTTGGATGCTAGATTTTATCATGTAATACTCAAAGATTAACATAGAACTATCTAGAACAAATATATAAATACTTGGATTCATTATTAGTGTTCAGTAAATAGGTATACACCTACAGGCAATTCTCCCGGGGAATCCTATCTAAAAATTGAATTTATATTCAACTGTATTTATAGTACCTCACTTTCTCTCCCCCATTACTGTGCTATGTACTATAAGGGAATTGAGAAAAAGTAAGGCATGGTCTCTGAGGGGGAAAAGAATGATCTGGCACATCTAGGGGCTGGAGTGGAATGGGAGTTGATCACTGAAGCATGTGTGCACTGTGCACAGGTACAGGGGATTGGGAAAGACATTCCAGGTGAGAAGTGAGAGTAATCACAAAGGTGGGGATAAATACAGCACGCTATGGGGAGGCATTGGATTTGTGTTCTTGTCATGTATAGAATGTTCATGTAAGTGGTGTCTTAGTCTGGGCTGCTACCCCAAAATACCATAGGCTGGGTGGCTTATAAACAGAAATTTATTTCTCATGGTTCTGGAGGCTGAGAAGTCCAAGATCAAGGTGCCAGCAGATTCCATGTCTGGTACTTCCACTTCCTGGCTCCTAGATGATGCCTTCTTGCTGCCTGTGTCCTCACGTGGTAGGAGGGGCAAGGGAACTCTCTGGGGCCTCTTTTACAAGGGCACTAATCCCATGCATGACCTAGTCACCTCCCAAAGGCCTGACCTCCTACACCATCACCTTGGGGATTAGGATTTCAGCATAAGAATTCTAGGGAACACAACCATTCAGACCATAGCAGTGGGAAATACAGCAAACCAGATTGGAAGGATCAGATCATGGAGATGATCTGTAGCTTCCAAACAGGCAGGCTTGGAGTTAATATACTGAGGATAACTTAGGAACGTGCTTAGTGCAATAACCTGGTGAAAGAAGTGTTTACTCTCTGACCAGTGGAACTATGGCTCTTAACTGTTTAGAAAAAATACAGAATCAAGCTATTAAGTCTTATCGGGGAAGAAAAGGAGTAGGTGGAGAAAAAGAGCAAGGAAGGTAATACAATCTTCCTTGTGACCCCAATTCCAAACAGAAACAACAGCGGATGCCTTCTTAACTGAAATAAGTGGTACGTTGGACAATGAAAATATCTACTACACATCAGATAAAGGACTGATAACAAGAATCTATTTAGAACTCAGGAAAATCAGTAAGAAAAAATCAAGCAACCCTATCAAAAAGTGGGCAAAGGACATGAATAGAAATTTTTTCAAAAGAAGATATAAGAATGGCTAAC
>CM052443.1:75542843-75616367 GCA_028533085.1 Varecia variegata
ATGGGTGTATACCTACATGAAGAGTGCGATGTTCACTGTCTGGGGAATGGACACGCTTGAAGCTCAGACTCGGGGGAATGGGAGGGACATGGGCAATATATCTAACCAGAACTTTTGCACCCCCATAATAAGCTGAAATAAAAACAAAAACAAACAAAAAAAAGAAAATATCTGCTAAAGTGAGAAAATGATATAGTCACTTACATGTAGATGAAATTTTTAATTAGAATGTAATATATGTCTGTGTGCCACATTTTTCAATGTAAAGCTGAGGTCGCCTCTTGGAGTCTGCTGACTGGAATATTGTGTAGTCTTTCTCACATAAATGACACCCATAACATATCACTTAGGATTTCCAGCTTTGGTGTTTTTAGAATGAGTGAGAATCTTGATACTAACAAAGCATGCTGAGTACAGACTCTTCCCCAGTTTATAACAGTCTAGCCCTCACCCAATTCAATAGCATTTTTGTTGTCGGTACTGTTTTTAAAGAAACCCACCTTTTCAGAGTCTTTTGTTGTACTTTTTGTAGAAATAAGAACCCAATTTTTTTCACAATTACATTGCACCCATTTATGTAATTCATATCTAATGGAATTATGTAGCTCCAGTAACGAGTGTAACCAGCATCAACATGTTTGGGAACCCAACTAACTGCTGGTATTCGAGCCCAGTGGGAAGAGCAGAGTGGCCCAGGCAAGGAGGGTCTATGCTGTGGGCAGAGTCTTGTAAGTTGAGGTCAGTTGAGTGAGCCTTCCTTCAGATTTAGTGACTGTCAGGTGAGCACTCTAAAATTTTTTCTAGACACTCCATTTCTGGTATGCATTTTAGGCTATGTTTTCTATATATGTTGCCACTGCCCATTAGAGCCAGTCCCTATGTTTGTCTACTCTGTGCAAACCACTGACCACACTTCAGCTAGCCCTGTCTCCTGGTATCGTGTTCTCTGCCACCCCACTCTGTCTGTGTGGATTTCAACCATGGATTCCCAGCAACACTGTCAGTCCTAGCTTAAAATACCAAAAATTTATGGAAGCCATGTAAGGCCAGAATACAGCTAAGTGTGTTTGCTAGTAAAACCTGGTCATATTTACCTCTGTTCTTATTTCTTGGTGCTTTTAAAGTTAGAGCTTCACTTTGAAGTTTATTACATAGCAAATTGTGTTTGCAGCATATGTATAACTCTTAACTAACCAGGACTCAAAATTTTGTTTTGAATTTTAGCTTTATTAAATCAAGTAGGACAGTCATACTTGACAAATAACCTTACACATACTTAGCACTGTACAGACTAGATCTGAAATGATTATATATTTCCAAGTTGGCTTCTCAACTTTAACTGGAACCAGACACTCCTCCACGGATAGTCTCCTCTCATAATATGTGTGCGTATGTATATGTGCATCTGCACACATCTGTGTGTGTGCATGTGTGTGAGTGCATATGCATGTGTCTGTGTATAGCCTAACCAAATGTGTGTGTGTACAAGGAATTACACCTCCCTGGGAGCAGCTAATCTCTTTCTCCTTCACACTGTATACTCTTTTTGCATCTCCTGTTGTCCTCTGTTTATTCATGGTTTCTACTCATAACATCTCTGGCCTGCTTGCTACCTTGTGACCTTTATTCAACTTCAACTCCCACACCATCTGGACATAATCTTTCACACCTGCAGTTAAATTCCTAAGAGAAGTGGACTGACTCAGCCAATCACTCTCACTTGTGTTTATACAGAGACCCTCATGCCAGGCCCTGCACAAGCCTAGAGACAGGCCACTCTGAGAACAGGGGACCATTCCCATTTCCATCAGGTGGGACCAGGACAGGGAGAAGCTGCTGGACATAGAACATGGCCACCCAAGCAGCAGGTGCTGTGGGTGGGGCAACATCCCTTCTAGGATGGCATGAAAGAGAAAGGCTGCCATCACTTGTTCAAATGGACATGTCTATGGGCATACAGGCAGCCTTGTTTTGCACCATTCCAATATGTACAAATTTTCTATCACCAAATATAGTTAAACACAAGGTCCCCCACAACAAATTTCAGTTATACTATATATTAGTTAGCTGGGGCTGTCATAACAAAATACCACAGACTGGTAGCTCAAACACAAATTTATCATCTTATAATCTGGAGGCTAAAAAGCCTGAGATCAAGGTGTCAGCATGTTTGGGTTTCTTCTGAGCCTTCTCTCTTTGGCTTGCAGATGGCCGCCTCTTTGCTGGGTCTACACATGGTGTTTCCTCTGTGTGCATCTGAATCTCCTTTTCTTAGGACAGTAGTCATATAGGCTTAGGGCTCACCCATATGACCTCATTTTGCCTTACTTCAAAGGCTCTATTTCCAAGTTTAATTACATTCTAAGATGTTGGGGGTTAGGACCTGAACATATGAATTTTGGAGGGATGCATTTCAGCCACCATAGCATAGCAATTGTGAGTCATTGCACATGAAGAACAGACTTTGCTGCTAACTCTTCAGCCCACTAATCACTGTGTACATAACAGATGCATGTTACGATCAGTGACCAATCATATCACTTCTTTCAAAGTCTGTTGGTGATTAGTCAGTGAGCATCTGTTATTCAGTGCACAGACAGCAAAGCATGTAGTTATGTTGCCTCCTTGTCTCCCAGGGATGAACTCAGATAACATTTTAAAAAAATACCTCATCAGGAGAGGGAATTGGCTACCAAAATTGACAGTGCTGCAAAGCAACAAGAAGTGAATGCAGGAAGCGAAATTTGTTGTGATTAGGAGATTTGGAAATGGCAACAGCAAGGTGAAGATAGCATGAGACCTAGGCCTGCATGAAGCTACAAAACAAACCATGTTAAAAAAGTCTGATGAATGTACATAAAAAGCAAGATAAAGTCATCTCAACATAGTTTAAATTGCACTAAAAGAGAAAGCCACTTATGGTTGAAATTGAGTATTTACATCTACTTTAGATGGAAGATCATAATAATTTTAAAATTCCTGATCAGTTTGACTCATATTCAGGGCAAAGTGTTGAGGTTAGTTGGTGAATAAAAAGAAAATGGTAATTACATGGAGACTGTAGAAGAACTTTTTACTGCCAATAAAGGCTGGTTTCATTGTTCCCAAAGTCGGCATGAGTGTTACACTGTCTGGTGACAGTACTAGTGCAGATAAGGGTGCTTCTGTGAAATGTGCGTCCAGAATCCAAGGATTAAGGCAGGTTTGTGATGATCATGGAATAGTTAATGCTGATGAGATAGGCCTTTTGGAAGACAACCTGTCAAGAACTTATGTCAAGAAAGATGTAGGACCACAAAGTGGTGGTAACAGAGAGATTCTAGATATTCAGACAGGGAACTTAGTGAAGGTGAACTTACTGACATAAGTGAGAAATGTGGTTGTGGAAAAAAGGATGAAGATGTCCCAGAGGAAGTGGCACTGGCAAAAAAACAAAAAAAACTTCACATTAAAGGAACTCATATTTCATGGCATTGAAAAGGCAAAATGTTGGATGCTGATCCAAATTTAGGAGTATGGCAATTAGCCACACGGCATAGAAAAGATGTTCCCCTCCGTATCATAAGTTATTTGACAAGAAGACAAGCGCTGGCCAATATACTTCTGATAAATTTTTTACAAAGAAATAAAGCACTTTAATGCTCAATATTTCTAGTATTTTAAATTACTGTACTAAGTAAATTGTTGATTTTAGTATTTTTTTCATTTTTCTATATATGTATAACTGACGATAGTTTTCAGTGTTTTGACATAAATTTTTAAAGGCCATGGAACAATCATAATTTTCCCATTGATCATCAAAATGGCTTTGTACGGTTTCAGCTTGCATAGTTATTTTCATGGTCCCACACTCCCACGCAAAGTAAGGATGGTGCGTGCGTGTGCGTGCGTGTGCGTGTGCGTGTGCGTGTGAGAGTGATCTTTGCTGGGAGTCTTCCTAAGCTGTATCGTGTTATGTTTTTACTTGCGTTATTCACCTAAGCCTGGCAAGTATAACTCAGCCTTTTCCTGATGGTTCAGAATTGTCATTAAAAACAGCAGTTGTTGTTTTGTGCTCTAAAGTAAAATAGCTTGAAAGTTAAGGGTGTGGTTTATGCAGCCAAATTTTCAGAGTTCAGATACTGAGTCTGCTCCTTAATTTTGTATGATCTGAAGCAAGATGCTGTGTCTCTCTGTGCCTCACTTTCCTCATCTGTAAAATGAAGAGAACAATAGTACCTACCGCATAGGGTGGTTGTGAAGATTAAATGAGTAAAATGTAGGTGAAGCACTGAGTGCCTGACAACATCATAAACAGTGTGTTAGCCATTGTTGCTGCTGCTGGTGACCATAGTGTGACCACAGTGCTGGTAGTAGCAGCAGAAGCAATAGTAGGAGTATTAATATCTGAAGATTTACTGAGATTGGGGCTCTTTCTTTCCTATATCAGATAGCCTCAAGCTGCTATGCTTTCAATTTCTTGTGTTGCTTTATTTGTGTGTTCTCCCTCGTTATTGGGTTATTAATGGGCATTCTCTGCACCTGCCTCCAGCAGAACAAGTGCCGCATTCTCATCACCTTCTCGTTAATTTGACACTCTTAACCACAGTGGGCACGTGGAGCAGAGAGTCTGTCTTGTTGTAGTAGCGTGTAACCCTGGATCAGGCCCAGTTTCTCATGGAACTGTCACAGGGGAGCCCAGAAGAGAGCCATTTCTTTGGCTCAAGCCTCACATTCATGAAGGTGCCTCCAGTTTGCCATTTGCCATTAGCTCTAAATGCAGTTATGCTCTTAATCATTGTATTTTACCTGTCTGTCTTAAAAGCATTACATTATTCTTTGTAAGTGTTGAAATTATACCACCTTTTTTTGGCATTTCTTCATTTTTTGAATATACTGAGAACCTCGAAGTACAGAAGGGCCCAGGCCCCTCTGAGGAGCCCTGCTCAAGAGAAAAGCAGGTGGAATGCTGGCTGGGTTATAAGTGGATGGTAACTGGATAAATGGGCTCAGAACAAGAAAGCAGATGTAAGAAAATATTCATTTTCCTCTTCCCAACCTCAAATCGCTTTTACTCAAAATAGTGTACTAATTTACGTTGTCTCAGATGTGTAAGCTGTGGTTCCCTGTGTCCTCCCCCGAGTTTCCTTACGTAGTTTCCTTGTGCCATAGGGGGAAAGAGAGCACCTTGGCTCATTTTTTTGGCAAAAATAATCTGAGGTTATTGAATAAGAAACTGAAAAATCCACTGTACCAGAAAATTCAGTTAAGCTGAGGCTCAATTGCTTCCCCTGGATGGCCAGCATTGTATATTTCAGGGCCAGCTCAGGGAGAGCTGGGCACACGGTTGGCATCCAGGTTGCCTGACAGGTGAGTGAAATAAATGAGGGTCAACTGAATTAATGTCATCAGTTTATTGCACCACAGTGGAAAAAAAAAAAAAACGTATGCTAAAAGATCCTTAGCCTTCAGATCAACTCATCTCTTAAATAGTTGAGGCATTTGTGAACAAAACTATAAAGTTTGTGAATAGTTATGTCCTATTACAGGTATTTTCTTTTTTTTTTTTGTTTTTGTTTTTGTTTTTGTTTTTTTTGAGACAGAGTCTCGCTTTGTTGCCCGGGCTAGAGTGAGTGCCATGGCATCAGCCCAGCTCACAGCAACCTCAAACTCCTGGGCTCAAGCAATCCTACTGCCTCAGCCTCCCGAGTAGCTGGGACTACAGGCATGCGCCACCATGCCCGGCTAATTTTTTTTTTTCTATATATGTTTTAGTTGGCCAGATAATTTCTTTCTATTTTTAGTAGAGACGGGGTCTTGCTCTTGCTCAGGCTGGTCTCGAACTCCTGACCTCGAGCGATCCACCCGCCTCGGCCTCCCAGAGTGCTAGGATTACAGGCGTGAGCCACCACGCCCGGCCCTATTACAGGTATTTTCTTACATCATGGATATTTCCTTAACAATATTTGAATGAATAAATAGGGATTTTTGAAAAGGCTTCTAGCCCCATTGCCCAGGGCAAGACTGAACATGCTACCTGTTGAAATGCTGAGAGGTTTTAGTTCTGAAGGAAAGCTAGTGAGATTTCACTAGTATTGTGTGCTGTGCGTTGAGGCATTAAGAACACGTATGAACCTGTAGTTGTTGGGGTTTTCTTGTTAATATTTAGAGAATTTGATTTTTTTTCCCCAGGGACTTTTCTTCTTGTGGTAAAATACACACAATGCAAAATTTACTATTTTAATCATTTTAAATGTACATTTCAGTAACATTAAATATGTTCACATTTGTTATGCAATCACCACCATCCGTCTCCAGAACTTTTCCATCATTCCCACACTGGAACTCAGTACTCATTCAGCACTAACTCCTCTCCCCTTCCGCCGCCCCTGGTCTTTGGTAACCACTGCCCTCCTTTCTCACGTAAATGGAATCATACAATATTTGACCTTTTGGGCCTGGCTTACTTCACTTTAGGAAATTTGATTTTATGCATACTTTTCTAACAGGCTGCTGCTTTTGGGGATAGAAGTAATCAAAAACTTACCATTGTCCAAAGCCCTAAAAGTGCTACAGTATTTATTAGACTAAGTGACTAAAATGATGTCGTATATCATCTTTGAGGAAGAACTCCACGTTCAGTTTTGTTGTTGTTGAATATTTCTATTGTAAGAAAATTTCTCACACGTGAAATTTTAAATTTTCTTAAAAATTCCCCCCGCTTTTTTTTTTTATTGCTGTTGCTCTTCTTGTTGGGGGATCATTACCTGTCAGGTCTCAGCAGGGCTTAAGGGAGATTTAGCCTCCCTGATTAGTGGAATCAAGTTTGGTGATGTGTGAGTTGCCCCCAGAAAGCACTAATATAATGTAATTGTCTTCTCCTGCATTCTTTAATGCTTAGCCCCACCCCCACCCCCAGCAGCACCCCAGGGTCCTCTTCTGGAATCCCCTAGAGTTCCTAAGGGAGAAAGAGCATGTGTCAGGGGACAGACACATGATGTTTAAACATCAGAGTTAGTACTGGAATACTGAATTTCCCATTTCACTTCCAAGAAATTGCCCACGCATTGTTGTCTAGAATTGTCTTTAGAATTGCCTCTTCCAGTGTTTCTTAAGATGGTTTGTTCCACTCTGAGGGCCGTGCCACACTGCCTGGTGGACTTGGGGATGCGGAGGTGGAAACAATGCGCAGGGGTTGGCCTGGGGCTTTTTGTTTGCGTGTCCCTGTTTACCTATTCATAATCATGGATCCCTTCTGCTGCGTGATGCCGTGAAGCACGCACAACAGCAGCTCCTGACTCCACCGGGTCGGGAAGGAAGAGCATGACGCCGACTTTCTGGACCTTCCATCAGGCAGTAAGAGGTGTAGTTGGTGTGTGTCAGGATGACAGAGGGCCGAGGCTGGACCCACGTGTGGCCGCTTCCGGGGTCTGCCATGTGCTTTGCAAGCTGCAAAGTGTTTCCTTTAAAACAGCTAATCCTGCGCGACAGCCTCCTGCATTTTGTTGTCAGAAACCTACACGCGGCTTTCCTGAGAACTAATTGCAGAAGGGAGCCAGTCTGCATCCCATTCCTGCACACCCTGAGTCATGAAAACATATTCTCTTTCTTTTAAGCAAAATTGAAAGAAAGAAAAGAAAAAGAGAAAGAGAGAGAAAGAAAAAGGTTGCCATCCAGTGGAGGAAGGAGTAATTCCCAGCTTCATTCAGGAAAAAAACGCAGGCTGAAATATGCTTAACTATTTTAACTTGACTGGGGATTTTTACCACCTTCTGGGCTTTTTTCCCTGACATCCGGAGCCAAATGGGTGCAGTGTGCCTTTAAGAAAAGAGGTGCCTCACCAAACTTCGCTGTAGTTGTAGCTCACCATTTCGGTAGGGAAGGAAAGTGTTAATTTCTTATTTGTACACTTTTTTTCCCCCGACTTCCTTCCTATTCACTTCATTAAATCTAGAGGCAGTTCAGCATGGGAGCCGTCTGTATGTTGAATTAGGGCTCGCACTCTTGCGCAACACGTCACCAGTCGGAAACTGGGGGTTTGCTTCTGTGATTTATTTCATTATTGTGCTGGTAAAAGGTTTGGAAGGGAATTCTTTTTTGGGGTAGTACTTTAGGATTGTATAGCAAGTTTTTGTGTTTTCTTTTTTTTTTTTTTTTTTTGTGCGCCCCCCCCCCCTCAGTGCTGAGTTGAGTCAGTTGAGCCAGTTTAATAAATAATTTTTTACAACAAAAGAACAGTTTAAAATCTCCATGAATGATTTTACTTCCATGCAGGAGTAATCTTACTCTACTCTTTCTGTGCGAAAAGCATTGGGAAGTATTTAGTGAATTGATTTCCATTAGAAAAAGACCCTTAGAAATCACAGAACATAAAGCACTGCATATGGATGTGTTGGGGGTCTTTGGGGAGGAGGGAAGATGTTTTGTAGCTCTCTGCATTCCTGCATAAAACCTTAATTTAAGGGGAATAATGGTCAGTACTTTGTGTGTTTCCTTGTAATTCCAGAACTTAAATTTAATAAGAATCTGCACGTATTAGCAATTGTAATAAATATTGTTTCACTAGTTCTGTTTGCAATCTAATTTGTTTTCGCTGCTTAGCTACTCACAGCTAAGAGATTTAAAAGTCCAAATATCACAAGCTTATGCTTTGTTCCTTTTTTTCAAAATTAAGGGGGGTAAGTGCAGAAATACCCTTTTCACAACTTCCCCCCTCTTCATTTATCCCACTGAAAAGAAAAACAATGAAAAATTTTACAGCATGAAACTGAAAGTGAAGTGTCACAGTTAGAGATTTTCTTTAAAGAGAAGACTAACATATTGTATTAAAATATTTGAAACTGAGAACATGCACATTGCTTTTACTTACATGCAGTTAATGAAAAAAAATTGTCTTCCTTTTAAAAAATCATTTTAGACTGCTCCAAAACCATGCAGCTTTTTTTTAAAAAAAAATAAAGCACTAAAATGAGGTGTAAAATACCAAAAGAAGCATACCTTGTTTTAATTTTTAAAAATAAATTTGAATATTAATTTGTTTTCTTATTGGCTTAATTGTTAAAATGCAGGCAAGAATCAGAAACCACCTGAGCTAAAATCTCTAATTCTGCTGCCTGGAATAATAAGGGGAGAAAAAATATGATAAGTAGTTGTCAATATTAAAACAGGCTGAAGGAGGAAGGCTTCGGGCCTTGTAGTAGGTAGAATGAAACAGCAGATTTGAGTATCCACAATCCTTTCAGTATTAAATTTTCAGTAAAATAAAATTACTTGTATATGAAAACATAGCCTTTCCCCAGCTCTCTTTTTTTTTCCTGATCAGCTGATGAAGAGACTAGCAGCTCGCTGCTTTGCTGGCTTGTTAATTTTATCCCCACTAACTGTGATTTCCGATAGCCGGCCTGCTGATAGTGGTAAGGTAAATATCCTTTTTCGTTGCCGTCTTGAAGATTCAGTAGAACTACATCCCAGGCATGTGTAGGTGTGTAACACATCAAAAGCCGGTGTTCTCCGTATTTCTGTGTGCAACTGGGTGCTTGAGAAGAGCAATACCATTAACTGTTGACAGCCTTGCATGCTGTATTTATTATTAGCATGTTCAGCCTCCAAGATATGCGGGACAATTTCCTTTTCTTAATCTTCGCTTAGCTGCAGTGTGTTTAGCTGTATAGTGGGTGTCCTGCTTTTAGGCAAATGAATATTAATGAAATAATGTGGAGCTTTTTTTTTTTCCTTTTTCCTTTTTCCTTATAACTCATCAGATCTTGCCTCCTTCATAGTGGTTATCTGAACACTGTAGGATCGTGATGGAAATTGTCTTTTGATTATTAAGGCCTAGGCTCAGACTGTCCCTGAGGATTCTGTCTGTGTGCATGTTGCTTCTATGGATTTGCACATTGGAGGATGCATAGAAAACATTTCTTTTAATCCCACTGGCATTTTTAACACGCCAGGTTGTTTTGTGTTCTGTACCAGGTTTTCTTCACAAAAACCTTTCTTTTTCAGGAGGCATTGTACATAAGTGAAAGAAATTATGTCTGAGCTGTAATCACTCTTTATATTGATTGTTATACTCACATGATCATAAATATTAGCCATGTTTGGTGCTGTGGAGAAATGAAGGTAATTGCCTTATGATTAGAGCTCTTTCAGCTAGAGAAAGGATTGATTAGCATTTGCATACTGGAGGCAATATTGAGAGGCAGGAAGAACAAATAACAACATCAGTTATTTTGTGTGAGAAAGCAATCTCAAAATGTAAAGATATATTTTTTTAAGAATTTCTTTGCCATGTTCACATGTTATCTGGGTTTTGTGGTTTTCTGGGGGTTTCTTTCCAGTTTTTCCCCCCCCTTTATTTTTCTTCTTTTGAGTTCGAGATTTACAAGGGAGAAAAAAAAAGTTGAAACTTCTGGGTCTGTCACATGGATCTTTTAGCCCTTTATGAACAGGTTTCTTTTATACCTGGTTGTTTTTATAGCTATTTTATTATCTCTCTGCATTAGTGCTGCTGGCTCTGGTTTAAAGCAAGCGTTTGCAGGTAATTGGAAAAAAGTGTTTATTGTTTGTGAGTGTGTGTGTTCTTTTATCGGATGATTTAAGTGCGTTTACCAAGGAATGTGGCTTTGTACTTTCCCGTTTCCTTGTTTACTAATTGCTACGTTAGAACAAAAATCTGGATGGAATTTTGTTCTATGTTGTGAATCATGAATAAATTGATGTAAAAACCTCAAAAAAAGGTCAAAGCTTGTATGATTGTACGGACGTGTTCTTAGGAAAATATTTTTCTTCACCCACTCCTCATCTTTGTTTACCTTCCCTGTCTTACAGTAATGAAAACAGTTAGGGTCTTCTGTTGATACTGAGCTAAAATTTCATTTGAATTCAGTTATCAAATACTTGAACCATATAGCTCTTTTAATATTTGTCACATTCTCCTTCACTATGAGTATTTCCGGCCTTCAACGTTATTTTGCTCCCAAAACAGACTTGGGTTAAAGATGCATTTATCCATTATGGTTGCATTCCATTTTTTCTTCTTCCTCCACTGATTACTGTTAACTTTTTTTGTTAGTTTGTTTCATTTTATTCTCATTGTTCAAGCTATATATAAATACACACACACACACACACACACACATCTTTTTTGTCTTTGTTATTTTCTTGTCTTGAATTTTTCTCCTTCCTTTCTGATCAACAGGCCATTGAAGACGGCAATTTGGAAGAAATGGAAGAGGAAGTACGGCTCAAAAAGCGAAAAAGACGAAGAAATGTGGAGAAGGACCCTGCAAAAGAAGATGTGGAAAAGGCTAAGAAGAGAAGAGGCCGCCCTCCAGCTGAGAAGCTGTCACCAAATCCCCCCAAACTGACAAAGCAGATGAACGCTATCATCGACACTGTGATCAACTACAAAGATAGGTGAGTGTTCCGGCCCTTCACCTTGGTCATCGGTCACCAAGACTGAGTGATGCTACCTGAATGGCAAGATTTATCAAGTTGTGCGCATGGGTTTGGAGGTTCTTTCTACTTTGTGTTGTACGGTTTTCCCTGCAAAGGTATGAGGAATTGTTTAAGATAGTTGGAAATGAGTTTAGATTACAGAATTTTAAAAAGATTCTTAAAGACCTCTGAAATACCATCATTTATGTGAGAAGGGATTGGGATGACAGAACGAAATTATTATTATTTTTTTTGGATTGAATTGTTAGAGAAAGAAGAGTCCTAATATGTTTAGGGTAGATATTTCATGTTAAGGCTCTGTTTAAAACCAAGCAGATGCTTCATTGAAAATGCTGTTTCTTCTTTCATTCTAATGCTTGAATTTCTGAGCATTTGTCAGAGCCATCTCTTTCTTCCTAACAATACTACATAACGTGATTTTTCAGGAAATTTATCTTTTCTTTGGAACTTTTTGGATGTGAACTTTGAGAAAACTGTGCTGGACACTCTCCCCAGAACATTTTAAACAATAATTATTTGAAAACCAAAGCAAAGACATTTTGTGGTGTCAGTCAGTCCTATACAGTAGATAAACTAGTTTGGCTACATTTTGGTTAGTTGATTTTGGTTGGTTCATTCGGTTTCCACTTGATAATCATGTAATAATGTTTTCATTTGAAGATGGTGTCTAATTTCAGTTGAACAATTGATAGGAAACAAAACAGACATTTTAGTTCTCTAAATTGCATAGGTGGTATTAATCAGTTTTTAGTTATTAAAAATTTTTTTTCATTCCCCCAAGGGGGTGCATCCATCATTCCTGGAGGTACTGCAATACCAGGTCAATGCATGGGGTGGACGGAGCAAGCTCCTATTGCATCTCCCTGCTCCAAAAATACATTTAATATATCGTCCTCCAATAGAGGATGTATCGGATATTAAACTGATAACAACAGATACTATACTCCATCTTAGCCAACAGGCCGAGAAGCAGTTGTTTACCAAAAATGTTTGGCATTAACTAGTGTTGCTCTGTACACCTGGAAGCACTTAACATGAATAACTAAGTTGTGTTTTTAGTTTTTCACTGTGGCTTTTTGGGTGCATGTATTATAACAGGAAGGAGAAATTTGTTACAAAGATACAGTAGTATAAAAAGCAAGAAACTTTCTACCCTGGGGTTTTGTCGTTAAGCCTTTCTTATCTGCCGGGCGTTTTCAGAAATGGTGAAAGAGGAGTAGGAGGAGATGTTTGTGAAAGGGTCAGGATTTCTTGCCCCTTTGTACCCACTAGGTCTCTTCAATTCCATTGCTTACTATTTTCCTTCCTTAAAAAAAAAAAAAAAAAAAAAAAGTCCATCCCCTTTAAGGATTCTGGAGTGGACACAAAAGGCAGCCCCATTATATTGGGTTTGGATCAGCTGTTCATTGATATAGGGGAATGGCCGCAATCCAGGAAAGAAAATTTTACTGCAAGTCCATTCCTTGCCCAGAGTGAACATGAAAACTTCCTTGTAAACCAAGAATCAGTAACACTCTCTGTCAAGTTTCCGTTCACCCCCAGCTCCACTTATAGATTTGCCATAGATTTAGGGACAGTTTCCAGGAAGCTAGCTTGGATGATGCCTTATTTTACCAGTCCTTGGTGTAAAGAAAAATATTACTAAGTAGAGAGTGTCACTCTGCATATACCTCGAACTTTCTTGCCTTTGTCTCAGGAGAATGTAACATCTGTTTCTCTGACCAGATGTGCCTTGACATGCAACAGGCATTTTGTTCATTACTTGCTCACTATGTCTAGGACTGTTGTAACATTGAAAAGGGCCAAGAAAAATCCTTAGAGGTTTAAAAGCTAGGCCTTTTTTTCCAAGACAATGGCTGTATCTTCCTTTAGTGATGTAGAAGAGGTCACCAACAGGTGGACTACATATTGCCAACAGATTGTTCTTTATTTGGTTTTATGTTGTTGGGTTTTTTGGGGGGAGCAGGTGGCAGCCAATATGTAAACCTAGAGAGATTTCTTTTAAAAACGTCAGGGGTCCCTTCCCACCTCCTTGTCTTTTCGAAAAACCTGAAAGTGTGGCAACACTCTGCTCAACTTTCCCTAAGGTGACAATGGGTAGGGGTGAAGAAGTGGAACCCCCTTTACTTGGGACAGCGGGCGCTGGGTTGCCACAATCCCCATCACTCTCTATCATCTCTCCAGTAAGGAGTGTGAGTTGCAGTTTATGCAGCTTTTCACACCAGGCTCACTGCATTCATTTGCACGGCCTGCTGGTTCCACAGTCTTTGGAGTTTGTG
Source organism: Varecia variegata (assembly GCA_028533085.1). NCBI lineage: Eukaryota > Metazoa > Chordata > Mammalia > Primates > Lemuridae > Varecia > Varecia variegata. The sequence goes on from CM052443.1 coordinate 75,556,562, forward strand.
ACTTCTTGGCTTACATGGCTGCAGGCTGACCACTTTCCTAGAAACCATCCCAAAATACAGAGCCGTGTGAGGTTATAGCCCTTAAACCTCAGCAAAGCATAGCACAGTGGTTTAGAGTACAAACTCTTGTCTTGATTTAACTGCCTGCGTTTGAATCCTGACTCCAGCATTCCCTAGCTGTGGGACAATGGGGTAATTTACTTAACCTCCCTGAGCCTCAGTTTCCCTATCCAAAAAATGGGACGATTACTGGACCTGCCTCGAGTCATTATGAGTCATCAATGAGTTAATAGAACTGAGGTTCTTTGAACAGCTGAATTATTAATAATTAGCCTTTCAGACTATTTGTAGCTAGTTGGGTGGGTGAATAACCTCTGCACTCAATAAAGAAAGTGTCCTTGCTGGTCATTGTTTCCATGGTTTTATTTCCAGAAACAGAAAATGTAGCTTCATGGTGACAGATCATTGAGCATCGAGCATGTCTTTAGTGGTACTATAGGTACAGGATATTTAAATATTTCAGCATGCGGATGTTAAGCAGCTTTTTTCCCCATTTTCCTGGTTTTATTTATTTTTTTAATTACTTTCTTTGCTTTTCTTTAAAAAGTACCCTTGTAAGGCCTATTCTGTTAGCGCCCACATTTACTTTCTGGGGAGTGTGTGCTAAATCTCCTTCCACTGCATGTTTCATGTACATTTCATGTTGATTATCCTCTGGAAAAAGCACTTACTCTATTTATATTTTGTATTTCTCTTTAACTTGGTACTCAAGTAGGAGGCACTCAAATTAGAGGGCCTTAATTAGATACAGTGTCATATTTTTGGTTGGTTTTAGAAAATGCTACTGGCAGATGTACATCTCACTATGTTGAGATTTTTGTACCATTAAAGTCAGTTGCTATTTTAGAAACTCAACCTACCTGTGAAAGAAATACCACCTGTACTAATCTCCCTCCCATCACCTTGGTCCAATGTTAGGGCTATGACAGTCATGTAGATTAGCGGTATATTAAGTAAGAACTTCCATCTATATTTAACTGATATATAAGAAGAATTAATTAGCTCTCATGAGACAGTTGTTTAAAAGTTCTTGCATGATTCTGGGACAGATGTATCTTGATATTTTTGTAAAGAACTAAGATAATTTATGTATCTATTTATTGCTTTTGTATTTCGTGCCAGGCCTCGTTTTTTTAAAGGAGGGTACTTTTCAAAATGTGACCCAGCAGAGCCAGTAGTTTTGTGTGATTCATAAATGTAAAACCCTTCTGCAGTAACTGCTGTCAGAGGTAGTACTGGTCTGCTCTTACTGGTTCCCATCATTTTATTTCCCCAGATAGAGTATTTTATATTAAGTAGTACTAGATGGCTTTGTTTTGACTTGTTAAGCATGTTTTTGTTTTCTGCTTATTTAGAAGGCTTTTCAAAATCATATTCTCAGTTTCTGTAATGTTTAACCTAAGACTCTCTATTTCTTTGAAAAGGGATTCATCCTAATTTGCATCTGTACCCTTGAAAATTGCCCCTGGGATGAGATGTAGAATAAGATGGTAAAGCCTAGGGTTTAGTGGAGTTATCCCAAATCTGGAGACGTGGCTTATTGTTACTTGGATAAAGGAAAGAGAGATTCCTAGAGGCATTCTTAAAGTTGGAAGGGACTTTTAGTTCTGCATGGTCCAACTTGCCACAACCCAGATGTGTTCCCCTGCACCTGTGACAGATGATCACCCAACCTCCCTGTGGACACTCTAGCATCAGCTCACTGCTCCGGGAGGCAGTTCATGACGCTGAAGGACAGTCCTAAACACATGGTTACTTCCTCCATTAAGATGGATTCAGCCCTCTGACTTCTAGCCATTTGTTCTACTTGGACCTTCGGAGAATAAATCTGTTCTCATTCTTAGAAATGTCCTTTAAAATATTTGTAAACGAGCATATCCACCTCAGGACATCCTTCTTCAGGTTGAAATACCTAACTTTGCTCTCTGAGCGATGCCTAGACTTCGGCCATACTGGTCTGCCTCCTCAGGAACATGCTATGGTCTTTGTGTCACATTTAAAACATGGCACCCAAGCCAGGTGTGGTAGTGTGCACCTGTCATCCCAGCTACTTGGAAGGCTGGGGCAAGAGGATTGCTTGAGCCCGAGAGTTCAAGACTTGCAGTGCTCTGTGATCCACCTCTGTGATCACCACTGCACTCCAGCCTGGGCAACATAGTGAGACCCCATCTCAAACAAAAGAAAAAAGAAAACATAGTACCCCAAGCTTCAGAGATATTCTGACAGCTAATTGCAGGGTGGTTAGCTTCCTTATTCTGAACGCCAGGATTCTGTTAGCATAACTCCAGAGTGTGTTTACTTTTTTCAGCAACCTTGACACACAGTTAACGCATATTGAACATGTGACTTGTTGAAAAACCCTCACTCCCCACTCCAAAACACACACGCACAGCTGTGTTCTCAAATGAATGCCGTCAAGGTTAGCCTTCAGCTAAGCATTGATGGTTTTGAACCTGTACCTCCTGATTGTATTCTTATCCCTGTGCAGTTCCTTTTATAAGTTTTTGTCCCATGATTCTTGCCTGTTGCTGTAACTCTGAATTTTTATTTCTTTTTTAAAAATGATGTTCACTTTCTATGTTTTTTGTCATCTGAAGATTTAAGCTATTACAGAGAAACTTCTAAGGGACAAAGGACAGGTCTCTGTGACATGCCCCTGAAAATCACTTCAGCTTGACACCACTATATTAACCAGTAATCCCAAAAGTTGATTAACCATCAGTGAACTCACATGGCCATGCTGTCCTGTCACCCACATTTATCCTTTCTAGAGGTTTTCAAGAAAGGCTAAAAGCAGCATACACTATGGCTGTAGCCTCTCCTACGTATCAACCTAGCAACCCCGCCAAAAACCTGAAATGAGGTTAGTTTGCCGTGGCTTTTTCTAAGAGACCTCCTGCTGGTACTTAGTGATGTTATTTATCTTTTCTAAATAGCCTCATGGCATCTGAATAATTTCTTCTAAATTTTTACCAAGGGTCAACATCAAGCATAACAGTCTCAGGTTTTGTTTCTCATTTTGAAATTGGGACATTTGCTTATCTCTCATCTTACTCCATTTCTGCTGTCTGTGATTTCCTAAGCGTTATTAGCAGAAGCCATCTACACCCTCTTTCAGGATGTAATTAGATTGCAACTGGACACTTGAACTTACTTGAAGTGACTTGATATGCTCTTTTTATCAACTCTCCTATCAGGAGCTTTTGTTCAGCATTTATGACGCCTTGCTTTTCAAACCCGAGCATTGTTCTCCTTCCTGAGGAATCTGGAAACAGAACACGAGTAGGGTGTCATTACCTCCTCCCTCTCTACCAGTTGTTTGAAGATGCCTTCTTTGAAGGAGCACTGCACAGGAGGACTAGCCCTGCAGGTGAAGGAGACAGGAGATGCCCTCCTGGCCAGCCCCATCCGTGGGCACAGCCCTGGCGCACAGTGGGGCACTCCTGCCTTTCTGGCACTCTTCAGTTTCTGATCTCTTCCCCCAACAGGAAATACTCTCTTGCCCCTAATTTTAATAAGCTCTAGTGGTATCCTAGGAATTGTGGTAAGCCTCAGCTTGTTCTGAATTTAGTTTTCCTCACATTAGAGAAAATCATTCATTCATCCAGGAAATATCCGTGCATTGTTCTCTTATTCCCAGCAGTGTTCTGTTGAGTCTGGCCATGGGGTGAAAACTCCAGGTACTTGTCCCCTGTTCACCGTGCAGTGGAGGAGAGAGCTTTCTGCTGGATATTACTGAATGGGCAGCTGGCCTGGGGAATTCAGGGAAGGAGGGGTCACATGAGCCCCATTATATGAGGATATAATAATATCTGGTGTGTAGAGTCACTTTTGGACATTACGATGACATTTACCTGGGAAAATAGAGCCAACATTTCATTACATTATAGCACCTTTTTTAAGGATTTGGGAAACTTCAAACCTAAGGACTAATTACACTTGTTTGATTCCTATACACACCAAAAGTAATTTGTAGCATTTTCCTCGTTTTGAGTAAGACTGAACCAGTTTTTAGGGGCTCACATATAATCAATCCATTCTCCAGAGGGCTGGGCTCTTATTTAAAAATGTTTCCAGGGCTCTTTCTCCAAAGTGCTTTACCTAAAGTGCACTTAGGTATTTACTGTGTTGAAGGCTTTCCCACACTGATGGTCATCCAATGGACTATTCCTTCTGGCGTCCACACCGCCTTTCTAAGATAGATCTGTAGTGACATACGTTTTTAAAACCAAATCCGTGTCATTTTTTAGTATTCTTTTTTATTGTTTTGTCTTTAGATTTTTTGTTTATACTTTTTTCCTGAGCCAGATTGCTGACCTATGTGTACTCCTCATCAGAATGATTTGAAATTATTTCTCCAGAATCTTTCCTGTTCAGAACCTCACATCTCTGTTGAATTGTAGTCTCTGTTAATCTCAGATCCTAGAACCATGCCTTTCTTCTTTGAATTATTTACAACGTATTCTATAAAACGTCTGAGATGTCACCTGTAGTTCCTAGGTTTCTCTTTCTTCACTGTTAAACGCTCTGAGATGACACAGTCTATTCCAGCTTCTGTATTCCCTTGGTCAACACCAGCATCATTCCCAGGTCCTAAATGTGAAAGAGTCAATGTTTTCCCAACCCTATGCCTTGTTTATGACATGCACTCAAATACAGAGTCCCCTCGACACACCCAGCAGCGTCCCCCCAGGCACCCCTCCTCCTGCCTCTGCACACACTGTCTTCATGAGGCCCTTTCCGGCCTGGCCCAGCCTCCAGTCTGTTCCTCAGCCTGCCTTCTCGCCGATGCACCTGTCTGGTCATATCGTACTATTACCAAAGAACTTTCTGTAGCTTCCCGTTGCCTGCCTGATGACGATCAGACTCCTTAGCCTAGGAGAATATACAGTCTGCACCTAAGGACCTTCCCAACTTCTTTTTCCAGCACGCCCCTCCCAGCTCTCCTTATATTCCAGACATTCCAAGTGCTTCTGTACATCTGAAATACAGCGTGTACACTGTCATCCCTCCACTCCTCAGTTCATGCTTTCTTCTCTCTGCACCCCCTCTCCACCCCCCGCTCTAAAGCAGAGTGGGGCAGTGGCTCTGAGGGGGCATTTGTAAGTGGCTGAGAGTAGGATGTGTACGCCACAGGGTGCTGCCTACGCCTGGAGCAAGGTCTAGAGGGTTTGGAGGGTTTCCCAGGATCCATCAAGCCTGACAGCTGCTTCCTTGCCACCACACAAAGGGACGCCAATGTAGCAGCTTCAAAAGTCCTCAACTGAAGAGGCTTCCCTAGAGGCCTGTAGGGGCTGAAGGCCTCAGGTGGTGGTTTATTTTTATTTCCACTTGAAGATCATGGATTCAGTGATCTATTAAAAAGAATAGAGTTCTGAGAAGCAGAGCTGATTACTTAGACGGCATGCAGAACCCGAACTGGCCGATGCTTGGACCACCGTCTTTGTGCAGGCCACCTTACCAAAGCACTTTATCCTATTTCGTTTTCACAGCAGCTCAGGGTAAGTATTATGCCCATTTTCCAAATGAGGGGCTAGACTCCCACAGGCTAACGCTATCTTCTGAAGGTCACATACACCCCTCGCAAGTGGCTGCCTGTCTTCCGCTGTTGCCGGAACAATGAATGGGACATGTGTGGAGGGAATGGGACCAGGGTAATAGGCATGTTTGTGTTTGGCAGAAGCAGGAAAAGTCCCAGAGTGGTTGGGAAATCGATTATTTTCCCCATTTTCGGAGAACTCTCTTTTTTCAGAACGAGGTTCTAAACATAACCCCATGTGATCTTCCCAACGAGATAGGTAGGTGAAGAGAACGAGGCTTGGAGAGTGACATGAATTACGCCAGGTCGCCCAGCCGAGGAAGAAGGTGCTGGGCTGGGACGAGAACCCAGGTCTTCTGACTCCAGTGTTCTTTCTACTCTACCGCAGGTGTAACGTGGAGAAGGTGCCCAGTAATTCTCAGTTGGAAATAGAAGGAAACAGGTCAGGATCTGTCTTGTATTCCGGTGTCTCTAAATACAGGTATCCCTTGGTACATGAAATAGACCGCTTCATAGAATCAGCCTTTGGAAGCAGATTTCTCCATTTCCCTCCTTGTCACCCCTACTTGGCGTGGGGGATGGAGGCACAGATATTCTTAAACACCTGTCATGGCTTCTGAGGTTTGCTGTGTTTTAACCCGGGTGTGTCCTGCTCTGTACATGCACTTCTTACAAAGGTGTCGGGAGCTCCCTGAAAGCCTGCGCTGCTGCAGCACCACGCGCGAGGATGGGTTTCTGCTGCTTCCTCCCTTCCAGGGCAGCTTCTCTCGTACGTTCTGCCGTCCCTATAACTCTCTCTGTGCTGTGTTGGTTTAGAAGCTTAATGCCCAGCACCTGTGGTGACTTGATCTGCAAGACGTGAAGCCTGCATGTTCATGCTGTGTCTGCATTCTGGAGTTGATCACGGCGTGCGGAGGGCAGTTGCCGAGTCGCTTCCTGTTTGCGCAGCGGGTCGGGTTTCAGGGTGTGACTTCTTGACCTACCTGTTGTGTGGGGTCCTGAGCATCCTAAGCCGGTCTGTTTAACCTTCCTGTGCCTTTGTTTCTGTTGGGTGGAACGCAGAAATGCTTTTCTTCTAGAGAGATTGTGAGAATTAGATGATGTTGGCGGAGCTAGAGAATTGGATGTATATAACATACCAGGGCGAGGAGTTGTTATTGTAATAATATATCAGGAATAACATTTCTTTCCTCCTTTCAATGTGTACTTTTAAGAACTATTGATACAATGCTTTACCATCCATATTCCAACCTTGTCAACTGACCCAAATAATGTTCTTTATAGCATTTTTTTCCCACCAGTGTAGGATCCAAAGTAGGGAAAAAGAATTGAGGCTGTATCCGGTATTTCAGAATGAATACTGATCACCAGTTGTGACATTCTTCTTGATATAAGGAGATACAAAATGGGAGTGAGTTATACCTACCCATGTCTGTGTGGAGATGAAAGTGTTAGACAAGGTTATTGATTTTTGATCTTTCTTATTACGGTTCGGTAAACTGATAATTAATCCCGGAAACCAGGCACACAAACCATGGTGTCTACTGAGAAACATCAAGAATTGTGTTCTATTTTTGCCATTAGGAGAAAGAGCTCAGTGTGGGTTTGAATTTGGAGACTGAAACAACAAACACTTGACTTTGTAAGTTTGGGCAGTTTAAACAGTGAACCCAGTTGGGCAGACACTTGTACCCCGATACCTAGGAAGGAGGTCTTCTGGTCTAAATCGCATGGTATGGGCTAAACACCCAGCTCAAGGCATGTGCTTGAGCTCCTCTTTCCCTGTCCCCTCTTCCATCAAAATGGTCATGTGACCATGAAAAGTGGATTAATAACTTTAAAGGATATTGCGACTCCCCAGTGTCACGCCTAGGCTTTTCAAGGGGAGATGATGTGACCATATATAGTTAGGACCTAGAGAAATCCATTTCACTATAGACACATTTAGGCTGTCATTTCCACAGGCGTAGCAAGGGGCTTGGCGTTTGCTTCCTCAGGGCACTCTGGAGTCTGTCTTGTCCCTGCCTGGCTGTCACACGTGCTTCCTTTTCCCATAAGCCTGAGCCAGCGATGTGGTGTTCAGAGGTTGTATTATGACAAATTAACCCTTCCTTCAGAACAGTTTGGTTCTTTTTTTTTTTTTAAGTCCTTTCTTCATGTGTTCAAAAGCACTGAGCATTTTCTGCATGTCAGTTTCTGTGTAAGTATTGAAAATGGGGGGAAAAAATGAATAAAATGGAGTACTTTAAAGCACATTTGGAAAGAGCTGTCTAAACGAATAATGCCAGTACCTAGTGTGAATGAGGTGTACGGACGACGGGGTTGGGGGGAAGCTTCTAATTGGCTGTGGGCAGAGTGGGAGCTTCCCAAGCAGACTGAGAAGGGAGGACAGTGGGCAGGGCAGAGGCACTCGGTGGCCCCAGTGTGTGGGCAGCCATGGAGGCATGGAAAGCAACCTCCCTCAGGAGAACACACACATCTCAGTATTACCAGGTAACTGGGGACAAGGAGGGGGACAGCCCAGGTGAGGCTGGAGGAAGCAGCAGAGCCAATCCCAGAGGCCTCAAACACCAAGTTGAGGAATTTTAAGGTTCTCTTCTAGGACTGGGGTCTCAAGGTCAGTCATTAATCACTGCAGTGACTGTTAGGAGCACTGTTTTGAGGGGGGACCCATGGAGGGCACACTTGAGCTCTGGGCGTGCGCGTGCAGTGCCCAGCCAGTGCTGTCTGTCACATGGGGGAGGGGAGGCGACACCAGCAGGGCAAAGTGGAGAGCCAAGAGGGGATAGTGGGGACACAGGCAGCTTCCTGTTTGGAAATGTCACTCTGGTAGCGTGTGAAGGACGGATTGAAGGAGGCCTAAGTTAGGAGGATGTTTGTTGTTTGGTAGGTGTAGGAGGAGATGTCCTTATAAGGAAGTGGCAGTCGGTAGGATGACAAGGGAATAAATACTCAGAGGTATGATTGACAAGACTTAGGGACAGGCTGGATGTGCGAGGAGGAGGAGAACTCAGACAGCTCTTGGATCTCTGCCCTGAGTGATCAACGAGCGGCAGTGCCATTTACAGGAGTGCAGGTGGAAGGAAAGTTGGCATGCATGAAGGTACTGTATGTGCATGTGTGTTCACACGTGTGTGTCTATGCAGTTACCCAAGCCCCCAGACTCAGCACAGCTAAGTTCTCTCCATGGCTATTAACAGCTCTGAACATTGTGATTATGTTGTTAGTATTGACCGCCCCTTCAGGACCAGCCAACGAGCTCTTCTAGACAACATGTATTTTTAGCATCCTTGGCACCAGACATTCCACATTTCTTGAAGCCAGGGAGAGAGACTGTAACAATGGCTCTCAAGCCCAAGCACCTTCACATTTAGTGGCTCTAATTCGATTACAGAGAAATTGCCACGAAATAGCAGTGTGACCAAGTAGATCCACTTTTAAGGAATTTTAGTTCTAGGTGAAGAGCCTTTCTTCAGTCATTCTGTTTCCCACACTTGGGACCCCGCGTCCAGGCTCACAGTTTATCTTGTGGAGCAGCAGCCTGTGAGGCCGGCGCCTCCTGCGTTGTCTGGGATGGTGCTTCCGGAGTGTGGTCTTCCAACTTGAGTTCTGCAGCTCCTTCTTGAAAATTCCCAGTAGGGTTAGAGGCTCTGGGAAGTCTTGCTGTAAAGTAAGCTGTTTAAACATTGTTTAACCCACTATTTCCCAAACTCATTTGAACAACAAACCCCGTTTTCAGGAAACACTGTTAATAATCCATTCAGCCAGCGTTCCCATGGAGCACACTTTGAGAAATGCTGAATTAGAGCTCAGTTGTTACATTTAGCCCAGAGAGAATCTGCTCCAGGAGGTGTGGATTCCAGGACTTTATGTTGCCCTCATTACAAATATTGATACTTTAAACGTTCACTGGAACAGGCTGCTGTGACTCCTGGTGACTTGACACTTACTTATGGTGCTCAGCCAGCTATGCCCACATACAGCAGGTGGGCAACCCACAAATAAAGTCTGTCGTCTGCTTTCTGTGGCACAGAAGGCCTCCCCTCAGCTTCCAGCGTTAGCCTGGCCCCCAGTCCCCTCTGCCACCCAAGCTCCAGGCCAGCCCCAGCATAAATAACCCCTCTCTCAGAGGGGAGGGAGTCCCAGCTGGAAATAACAAAACGGGGTTTTCTTCCAGGCTGACGCATTGTTTTCCACACCACTGTATAAACATTTTAATCAAAAATGAATTGCCCTGAAAGATAGCAGTTCTTTGGATTTGTACGTCCTTGTGTATTCATGGAGAAAGAAATCTGTCTCATTCCTTTAGAATCATACCTAATATGTCTTCCTTAAGAATTTACCAAAAGGGCCATTGTAGGAGAAAGCAGTGCTCCGATGCCTGCCAAGACCCACTGTTTAACAAAGCAACGTGTGGGACTCGGGCACAGATGGAGAGGCATTTGATTTTGTTTGTCTGCAAGAGCTTTGTGCTTTTGAGTTTGGTCCACAATTCAGCCAAACGCTTTGAAGCATTTTTACCATTAAGAAGTGGGGACGCTTGATCAAAGGACCATGCAGTGGAAGGGAAAGTAGGTCCTTACGTTTTGAAAGGCAGGTGTTCTTGAGTCATGAGCAGGTGAGGTGGCAAAAGTTGGTAAAATGGTCGGCCAAGGAAGCAGCAGGCTGTTCAGCTGTCAGACTGAGATGGGCAGTGAGAATTCCATACCTTTATCTGCTGTTATGAAATGTCAAGTGAGAAAAAGAAGGTAGGAAACTAGTCCTGAGTTAATATTTCCAGAAGTCAAACTGTTGGAATGCTGGGAAGTCTTCAAAGATCTCTCTTCAAAATGCTTGTCCAAAAAAAAAAAAATACTATCTGAATCTCATATACTGTTGCCAGCACCTCTGATTTGTAGTAATAAATGCAGTGAGAGAATCCTAGAGAAATAAATAGGAACTTTGTACAGTAGATACTGATGGTTATAATAAATTTTAAAAAATTTATATAACTATATATTTTTTAAAAAGTGCCAATTGGTAAAACATGCTTTTTATGGTGATACAAATAAAAGTTGGGCATATGACCCTGAGACATTTTTCTGGGAAAAATAAAATTAGATTTCTGACTTATACTAGATTGTCAAAGAAGGTAACCCAACCAAAGTGTTTGAGGCCTATTTATGGCTAATATGATACTAAATTTATTAATACATTCAATGGTAAATCTTCATTTTGTTGAGTGAGAGTACATTATTATTTATGCTTCAACATAGCTCCTTCTGGTCCTTTTAAAAACTTTGTTGAAGTCATATTACACGTACAAGTTGATATCCTGTTTTGGGGTTTTTTTTTTTTCCATTTAATGACAAGCAATTTTTCCATTCTTTTAAAGCATATAATTTAAAAATATATAATTTTAGATTCTCCAGCATTCCATTACTTGTCCTTTCTCCAACTGCTAAACATTTTGGCTACTTTGAATTATTTAATTATTTAAAATAATTCTGTAATAAACATCTTTACATATAAATCTTTAATCTGTGTTTCAGCCTAGAGTAGATTACCAAAAGTAAAATCATGCATCAGAATGTGATTGTATTTAAGACTCTGGATAAAGTCTTAGTGTTTTTCTTACTGAGCAGAGAGAGCCCTTTCCAGTCTCCTGACCTGGAGGTGTTTACTTTGCATTAATCTGATGCAACCTTGTTTTTCCTGATAACCCAAGGACATTATATATCTACAGTTCTTCATGACCCTTAGGGTGATTTTAACAGCTACCAGTTCCTTACCAAAAACAAGTCCACCCCCCATCCCACTCTGTTTTGCTGTTGCTTCTTATATGCTTCAGGAGTCTGGGAGATCAGATTTCCAAGCTTTTTAGAAATTATCACCAGTAAATACTCATGAAGACTGAGATGAGAGATCTCCGTAGTGAATACGGAATCCATGTCCGTGTGATGCCTGGTCCATAACTGGCTCAGATTTCTGTGAGCTGCCTTGATAAGTGAGATACTACTTACTATGGGCTATGGAAATTTCTCAGTGACATGTATTAAACTTCTCAGGAACCTGACCCTGAAACCTACTGCCCTGCAGTGTTGACCCAATTTTTAAAGTTTGCTTCCCGAATGATTTCCTATGTTTAATTCCTTTAGGACTGTGATAACTTTCTTTCTAACCCCAAGTGGGTATTCTAAATCATGACATCATTTTCTCATCGAGGCAAGGTAGTCACATGTTTAACTTTATTAACTAATGTAAACAAAACGATTTCGGCTTTGGTTAAGATCTGTTTTTCAGAAGTATCCAACAGGAATTCTTGTCAAAGGATCAAGCTTATGCAGATGAAAAGAAAAATCATAAAACAGGAAGAAACAAAAAGACCCTCACCCAATATCAGTCTTGGTTTGGGCTTGGAAAAAAATCACCCAAAGATGTAACAGGCAGTATTTGAAAGGAATAGGCTTCTTAACTAGCGTATCAGTCTTCAGCATGCCTCTAAGCCTAACATGTAATCAAAGGTAAAGCTGAGGTGTATGTAAAGTTTATAATGTATGCGGTCACCATTTTAGAGTCACAGTAGTATAGATGTGGAATTATTTCCTTTTGGTTTGTGGAGGCAGTGAGGAAAAAAATTGGTTCCCAGATGAAGCATAATAAGTTAAATCTCAGTGTGTGTGTGTGTGTGTGTGTTATGCATGCAGGATTTGCAGACCACCATTTACACAGTGGTATGTAGGGCTTTTCCAGCTCACATACTATGACGACATAAGCATGTCCCTATGCCCATTCGCTTCTGTGGAGAGGAAAGGTGCCCACCATCACCTGTAAGTCCAGTGTGTTCCTTCGAATTTGTATTTCAGGTCACACTCTTCCCCCACCTACCCTGTGTCTTATCAGAGTCCCACTCAGTCTGAGATAGATAATTGTGCAAAATCGATCTGAAATCACAGACCCTCTGTGGACTCGGGGAGAGAGGGGGTCTCCCTTTTGTCCTGGGAAGCAGTGTACTTTGAGGTAACAATTTATACTTAGGCCTCCAATTGTGTAAAATGACATAATGGAAAATACCTTGGTAGTAGGATAAGCATTTCAACAGAAACAGAACACCTTCTGTAAACCATTGTACAATTAGTCCATTGTTTTCTACTTAAAAAAAAAAAAACTTTCTAACTGCAAAAAAAAAAAACACATTTGAAAAGGTATATTAAAAAAGCCTTTGCTCAGCTCAAGTTTGAAAAAGAAATGCCAAGAATTCCAAACTCTATCGAGCGAGCCCTTTCACTTCCTTTTTTTGTTTCTTTGCTTCTTTTTTAAACCTGCAATTTAAGAAAAAATAAAGAACTGTAGCAGTGCATGCTCCTGCTACCTCAGTGCGTTCTATAGGTGATGTAAGAGCTGGGTGCAGCTGACTCCCAACTTTTCCTGGGGAAGCTGCCCAGCGCTGCCATTGCTCTGGTAGGGAAGGGGGAAGGGTTTGGCGTAAGATATTCCCATCCTGTGGGGAGGAGAGAACATACGTAGAAGAATTAAGTGAGGGACTGAGAATTAGTGTAATATTCAGGAGAATTTCCTTCCTCCATTTTTATGGAGAATAGATTCTTAACCCTGGATGGATAGTGAAGTATGTAAAGAGAGGAAAAAGCACAGAGAAACTTCCAGCCATGGAGTGAGAGATGGGTCAGGGCTAGAGACGTGGAATGGGTCATAAGAGGGGACTGGCCACATATGTGGAGGTACACGGAAGAGAGGCTGTCCCGACTAGGAGAGGAGGTGGTCAGTGGTACAGATTGGGTTTGCAGAGAGTAAGGACATATCCTGGAGAGCTTTGGAAGCCAGACTGAGATATTTGAGTGATGATGCAAGCAACACAGTCCCAAGAAGTCTTCCTTAGATAGCTTCCGGGTCCTCTTCTTGTCCTTGGTCCTTTTCTCTTAGGAAGGGGAAAAAAAGTGGAGTAGAGATATTAAGTCCAGTGAGCTTTTATTTTTGAAACAGAATAAATTTGTTTCTTATTTTACAGTTTTGGCCCCAAGTCTCAGAGCATTCAGCTCTTTTGTTTATGAGCATAGACAACTCCGGATTTGTCTCTTTATGGGGTGGGGTATAGAATTTCTAGGGCCTGAGTTCAGAGATATCAGATCGATTGTTTCAGCCATTTTGCCCCCTAGAGCTTTATTGCACTATTGGTCCAAACTGCTTATTTTCTTATTTTGCCAGTAGCACAGTTGGAATTAAGAGTATGTCCATCACAGGGGTACGAAGCAAAGATGTACTGTAATCCGTCAATAGAAAAATGACACCATCTGTTGGCAATGTAGAAAATGACACCATGATGTTATTGGAGGAGGATCAGGTGTTAACTCCACAATTACAAAGAGATCTGACTTTTGGGTTGTTGCTAGGTTATAAAGAGCACTAATTATAAAGTCACTCGTAGCAACAGAAAAATTAATATCTATAAATTACTCCCCTTGCATTTCATATGCTCCTTTTTAAACAGGTAAAATGTTGAGTATATAAATCTCAGAGTGGTAGAAAAAGAATAGATTAGAAATCGTGGTATTGAAGGTGACAGTAGAGATTTTCCCATATACCGTGTGGCATAAGTTATGGCAGCACAAATGCATTTCTCAACCTGGGAGAGGGGGGTGGGGAGGAGTGGTGGTTGAGAGAACACCTTGGTTTTTACTACAATAATCTAAAAATCCAATTCCCTAGTAAACTGCGGTCTTCTTAAACCTCTCGTTTGCCTGATTTTAGGATTCATGAGGCTTATACGTGCCGTAAAAAATAAAACAAAAACAGTGACCCAGCATAGAAGAAAAACTAGCCCATTCCTTTGACAGAGGATTTTCAGTTAATTTATGCAGGCCCCTTTGCACTTCAGCATTTTCCCCACTGGTTGCTAAGCAACCATTTGAGTTACTGCGCATGCCTTTTTTATGATAACTGTCATTATGATTACTTTTTAATTATACAACTGGGACTGTGGATTAAAACAGCATATTGTCACTTATGCTTTGCCACTGCCTTCTAGCATTGTCACAAACTCCTAGATTCACCTTCTGAAATTTGCATGGCAGTGACTTATGATTTTTTGATACCTCTGGCTTCACAAAGGAAGTGGAAACGGCATTGTAAGGGGAGCGAGTTTTTTTGTGAAAAATGACTGAACCATACATCACAAACGATTATTGATCTGGGTGGGCCAAATCAGATATTAGGATCTTGAACCTAAATTATGAATGTCTTTGTTCCTTTAACCATGTCTGCTTCCAACATTAAGTGATGTTAAAAGCTTGTATTGCTTTGTAGCCTGTGTTTCAAAATCACAAAATGCTAAGCATTTGTTGCTATTAAACCTGCTTTCAAATAAACCTACCATGAATTTGGGGGAAGGTACAAGCACTAATCCCGAGGCATCCACACCTGCTAAATATATGCGTTCTTTTTTTGCCCAAAGGGCTCCACACACACACAGAAGGGCAGTTAGGCAAGAAGAAGGGGTTCCTCTGGCAAATAATAATAAAGGTGTGTGTGGCTCATGGTGTGTGAAATACTCAGACACTAGGTACATACAGAAGCTTTCCATTGGGGAGGGTATTCTAACATTATTTTGAGTTACTTTGTAAACATAAAGTGAATTTGAAGACAAAGGAGTATGGAAATAAAGTCTGGTTTTCTTTTTTTTTAACCAATTCATTTACAAATGAAATTTTTGGCCTAATAGGATATTTTAAATATTTCTGTCAAAATGAAGAGCTATATTGGGTCTGAAAGAGAAATCCACAGTGGACTTTCCCATATCATCTATGTGACAGAAGTGGAAACCAGGTTGTATTTTAATGTGACTTTGAAGTTAGCACGAGGGGCATTAATTTCCTGTACAGTTGTGGGATTTTCCTTGACTCGAAGAGCCCCATGTCAATATGCAGGGGATGTAATTTGCTTTGTTGACATTTTCTGAAATAAAACCTTTCCTCAATAGTGTTTGATCTGGTTTGTTTTTCTTTGTCTCCCCCACCCTACAGTTCAGGGCGACAGCTCAGTGAAGTCTTCATTCAGTTACCTTCAAGGAAAGAATTACCAGAATACTATGAATTAATTAGGAAACCAGTGGATTTCAAAAAAATAAAGGTATTTTGTTTACCCACTTTATTCTTCAAGCAAATAAAAGAAAAGCATAAATTCATTGAAGTGGTTAGAGCTGGGACTCAGTGTGGCATCCTGTCTGACCACCACTGTCACCCAGCCAGGGCTTGCCCCCAGAAAGGTTGGGATGTCCCTGTGCCTTTCCTTGTATTACTTAATCATTATGTTGAGAGCTTGTATACTGTATATTGCATTTTATTGAAGACCTTTCAGACTCCCCCCATTTGCTCTTCTTGTTTGGCATCATGTGCTCCTTCCCATCCCCCCCCCCCCAAGAAGGAATACTAGTGGGGGAGGGTGGTCTCGGTGAATGGTGTTCCCTGGGGTTTTGTAGTCCCACGTCCCTGGCAGGGCTGTATTCTGTGAACACAAACAGAAAATCAGTCTTTAATGATTGTTGCATTTTCCTCTTCCTTTTCTTTTTCTCTATCTTATCCAAAATTTCCATCAGGAAAGAATTCGTAATCATAAGTACCGGAGCCTAGGCGACCTGGAGAAAGATGTCATGCTTCTCTGTCACAACGCTCAGACGTTCAACTTGGAGGGATCCCAGGTCTGTCTCCAGTGGTCCAAAAAGTTTTTAACCTTAAACTTCTCAGTTCTTTTAAGTAAAATATTTCATTTTTTACCCTTTGAATCATTTGAATCATTGCTACTACACTGGCAGAAGGAAAATGACAAAATCAAAGCCTGTATTTCCATGCTACCTGTGTAAGTAAGTTGAAGCTTTAGCAGTTTCAAATTACTTTTGTACCATCGCTGTACTAGCTCCTACTCTTCCCTTCAAGGCTTGTCTTCTAATTAGAGGAGGAATTCAAGTAAATTATTTAAGATGATGCTGAGAGTCTGACAGTACCACTTTTGATTTTAGAGAGATGGTGTATTTGATTATATTTACCTTCATTTTTCTGATTGTAACCTTGCATCAGGAGTTGAAACTACTGTGACTTAAGACAAAACAAAATATATATTTAAAAAAAACACTACCTCTAATTGCTTTAAAAGAATCCTTTTTATTACAATTCTTCTTACTCCCCTTCTCCATAATTAGCAAGTCTAAGCATATATAAGTGAACTGAATTTATTAAAATAACAAGGGGGGGGAGGACATTTTCACTTTAATTACACCTCAATTACTGTCACCTTTTGTAGGAACTCACTGTCTTTTAATCTGTGTATCTGGCCTAATGCTCTCCTACCTGTGAAGAAGAGAGAACGAGACAACATGTCAGTGTCCCCCAGCCAGGGCAGTGTCAAAACACTGTTAAATTCCTTAAGCCTTCCTGATCTTACTCTTTTGCCTTCATGTCAATTCTAGTCATCAAATTGGAGAACATAGGAATTGTCAGAATGTTCCTTGAACAGACTCTACCGTTCCAGGTTGTTAGTATTATCTTGACCACAATAGTAGGTCTTGAAAGCAAGCCTCTGTATTCCAGACACTCCCCAGAGAAAGTTAAGATGAAAGTCGGGACAGAGAGACTATGGAGAAGAGTCTTTTGTGAATGACAACTTTAGTCTGTGGATAGATTTTTGGATTCTTGCTGGCAGTATGGCATTACTACGATGTGCATCCAGTCCCTTTCCAGCCCTACACCCTCCCTGTCTGTCCCCACTCTCACTGTCTCACAGCTGAAATGGGTTGATACGTGGCCCCTTGATTGGTTTCTCTCCCAGTCCATGTGGGATACTTGTTTGTCTTTCTCTAATCACCTTCTTACCCTGTGTGTTTACTGCCCCCCAGCTTTGAGGTCCCCCATGCACTGTCTAGGATGACTTTCATCTCTGTAGACTGTTTTCTGAAGTCTAACCTAAGTCTGGAGCTTCATTTCCTGCTGTTCCTCAAACCAAACAGTCCATAGTCCAGCCAGAGTGATACCATAAACACCTGCCTCCGTGGATGCATTTCTTTTAATTTTTTAAAGATCACTGTAGATTCACATGCAGTTGTAAGATATAATAAATACAGAGAGATCCTGTGGACCCTGTACATCTTCACAAGATAGTGACATCTTGCATAGCATGGTACGATGTCATAACCAGGAAACTGACATTGACACAATCCCAGATGCATCTTTCATATTCTCATTTCCTATGAATCCCCCCTCTCACCTTTCTCATCCCTGATGGACTCCTCCTCACCTTTAAGATCCAGTTCAACTCTGATGTCTCTGGCAAATGCTGCCCCCATAGCCACATCTTAGTGTTTTCTCTCTCTGGGGGCTTTTGGTCTCCTCTCGTGCTCACTGCCTTTGTTCATTTGTTGCTTACCACAAATCGCTCAGTCACGTTTTTGAGTGTGGGTCATCTTTACAATAAAGGAATATGTTCTTAGTGAGGACCATTTTTTTCCTTTAAGTATTACCTTAATTGTGGTAAAAAGACATAAAATTTATCATAATCATTTTTAACCATACAGTTCCGTAGTGTTAAGTATATTCACATTGTTGTACAACAGATCTGTAGAATTTTATCTTGCAAAATGGAAACTCTTGTGCCTGTTAGATAACAACTCTCATCTTCCTCCTCCTCCTGGCCCTTGGTAACGATTCTATGTATTTGTCTTTTTGTGACTGGCTTACGTACTTATAGACTTAGCATAATGTGCTCAAGTTTCATCCATGTTGTAGCATGTGACAGGATTTCCATCTTTTTTAAGGCTGAATAATACTCCATTAAATGTATGTACCACTTTTGATTATCCATTCATCCATCCATGAACACTTGGGTTTTTTCCACCTGTTGGCTATTGTGAATTATGCTATGAAAATGGGTTTGCAACTGTCTTTTCAAGACCCTACTTGGGGTTCTTTTGGATATATACCCACAAGTGGGATTGCTGGATCATATAGTAGTTCTGTTTTCCACGTTTTGGGGAAAAGGACCACTTCTGAACTTTCTATCTCAGCACCTACCCAGGCTATGCTTAGGTATGTACATATACTGAAAAAAAAAAAAAAAAAAAGTGTTGATTCGGTAAGTATTGGCTAGTACTGAGAAACTCAGTTATAGGGAATAGCCCTCACAATTGCATTTTAACGAAGGTTGCTTTACCACAGTATTTGATAGAACAGTTCAAATAAATGTGGCCTTATAAATACTATTTTTGTAGTCATGATGAAGGATATCTTATCCACTGTTCTCCCCCAAGTACAAATGCTCGAACACACACACACACACACACACACACACACTCTCTCTTTGAAATAATTTCAGCTACATTTGGACTTTCTCCTATAACAATATGTATGTCTATATTTGGGTCTGGTATTTTTCTATTGAGTTTTCATGTAGGCATAAAAGCCAATGGTGACATTTCTACTAAAATTCATGTCAAATAAAGCTGGTGTGTTGCATAAGAGAAAAGCATGCTGGGGTGGTGAATTTTGGGCCCTCAGCTCAGTTTTTAACAGATGCCATTTTGACCATTTAGATCTACGAAGACTCCATTGTCTTACAGTCAGTGTTTAAGAGTGCTCGGCAGAAAATTGCCAAAGAGGAAGAGAGTGAGGATGAAAGCAATGAAGAGGAGGAAGAGGAAGACGAAGAGGAGTCGGAGTCTGAAGGTAAGCCCAGGCATCTGGTTCCTCCATGTCTTTGCCCCTTCCCACCTGCGTCGATGTTTCCATAGATGCTAATGGAGGAGACTTTAGAGTTGGCATCTCTGCATTCGAGTCCTTAGTCCTTGCTGGGCAACCTTGGGCCACCTACTTAACTCTGCTCATGCTCAGTTTCCTCATTTGTAAAACAGGTAATAAAAATGACCTGCAACCATGTAAAACATTTAGCACCAGGCCAAGCTCATGGCAAATCCTCTCTTAATGCTACCTTTGAATGTTAGTATAATATACATTCTTTATCAACACTACTGCTAATACCACCTATCTATCCTTTAGCACAGTGGTTCGCAAACCTGGGTTTCTAGGTTTTGTCCATGGTGTTTCTCACTCAATAGCTTGTTGGTGGGACCTGGGAATAGGCATTTCTAACAGATTCCCAGGGGATACTGCTGGGCCAACAACCACACTTTGACAACTGTTTTCTAAAGCAGTGATTCAAACTGAGTTGGAACTGTGGTCTATTTTATCTGTCAGAGAATTTGGTGGCTTTTTTGGGGTGCAGTGATACTGATTCCTGTCTTTTATTTAAAATGCTGATAGTTTGTTCATCATGGATTTTTTTGGCATTAATTTTGAGTTTTTAAAAATACTCCATTAGAATATTTGATTACTGAGTTTTGGTGCCCCCTTAAATTTTACACCCAAGGCAGGTGTCTCCATTGTTCTTCCCTAGTCCCAGCCCTGGTTGATATAGCACTAATATTCCAAAGATTAAGGCTGCTTTCAGAAGTCTAAAATTTCTTCTTACCTAAATTATGTTTTTACCCCACACCTCCTCTCAAAGTAATAAATGCCCATAGTTATGGTCTGCTATGTAACATGCTTTTAAAAAAGTATCAGGTTTGTTTCTAATTATACATTTAGTACAGACGACTTGGAAAATAGTTTTTAAAGTAAAAAAGTTTTCTGTAATTCCTTATCCTGATATATATTTAACTTTCAGAAGTTGCCTCCTAATTTTCTCTATATAAATATTGTTTATAGAAGTATATAGCACACTATTGTGTGCCCTGATTTTCCTACTTATTATGAACATTTTCCCATAGCAATGAGTATGTTAACATATATATTAACATTCATTAATGGATATACCAAAATGTATTTGTCACACTCCTCAGTTAATCAAGCTTTTTTGTTTTTTTTGAGACAGAGTTTCACTCTGTCACCTGGGCTAGAGTGCAGTGGTATCATCATAGCTCACTGCAACCCTCAGACTCCTGAGCTCAAGCGATCTTTCTGCCTCAGCCCCCCAGAGTAGCTGGGACTACAGGCCCATGCCACTATGCCAATTTTTTCTATTTTTAGTAGACAGGGTGTCTTGCTCTTAAGCTGCTCTCGAACTGACCTCAAGGGATCCTCCCACCTCAGCCCCCCAGAGTGCTAAGATTACAGGCATGAGCCTCTGTGCCCAGCCCAGGCTGTTTCTATATAATCCTGTCCTGAACATTCTTATCCATAAATTACTTAAAACATTTAAAGTAATATTTGCCTACATATTGTTACACAGAATGGATTTTACAGCCTTGTCAGCAATATATACAAGTGTCTCTTTCCTGACACTTTCATCTACTATTCTTTTTAGTGATTCTGCCTTTTGTTATTAAACTTTCTCAATTTCATCTGCTTATTCCTTAGTTTTAGCATTTGATGAATACATTTATGTAATCTGTCTTAGCTATATATTTCATTATCTTAGAGCCAGATTTCTAACCTATTTTCACATAGCTGCCTCTCTTTTCCCATTTAGCTTTTCTGTAATTCCTTGAGACTCGTATTAATTTTCTGTTGCTGCTATGACAGATTACCCCAAATTTAGTGGCTTTGATGTCCCACCAACTTACTCTCTCGCAGTTCTGTGGGTCCCAAGCACACATGGGTCTCTCTGGGTTAAAATCAAGGTGTTAGCAGCCTGTGTTCCTTCCTGGAGGCTCCAGGGAAGAATCCATTTCCGTGCGAAGCCTGGTGGTTAGCAGAGTTCCAGTCCTTGTGTTTGTAGGACCGAAGTGCCCGTTTTCTTGCTGGCTGCCAGCTGAGGGCTGTTCCCAGCAGCACGCTCTGGCTTGTGTCCCCCCTCGCTCCATCGTCACAGCAAGCAGTGACAGGTGGAGCCCTTCTCATGTTGTGTCTCTTTGACCCTCTCTTCTGCCGCCTCCTTCCACTGTTAAGGACGTGTGTGGTTAGAGTCGGCCCACCTGGATAATCCAGAATCATTTCCCCATCTCTCTGTGAGCTGATTAGAAATCTTAATCCCTTTTGCCATGTAAGGTGACATACTCACAGGTTCAGGATTAGGACATCTTGGGGGGAGCCCACCACACTTGGTAAAATGAGAACTTTTCCTGGGTGGCTATGGTCGTATCATAAAACCTGAGGAAGCTGTTTGTAGAGCTCACCTCATGGTCCAGTTTATCAGCCTGATAGGCTTTCTAAGGGACATACCCACTGACACACAGGCCTGACGACTGAGTGCCCCACACTCCAAGGCACATTTGGATTATGGTCTCGAGGATGCATTTTCCTGCCGTTACTGCCATTCTTCTGCCCTCTCATACGTTTCTGTACTTCCGTGTCAGGAAGAGCCACACCCCTATAGATAGAAATATTTACTTTGTCTTTCCAGATTCTCTAGAAATGCCTAGTATGACTGCCTGCTGGCATCCTTTTTTTTTTAGAGGCCCCCACAACATTATGCATTTCCATTAATAGGTTAGGCCTTGTCATCGCCAGTCTTCTTGGTGTCCTGAGTTATGCCACCCACAGCAAAGGCCCCCTACCTTGTAGCTCATTAAGCAGCAGACATCTGGGTATAAGAGATAGAAGCCTTGACTAGGAATACTATTTTGTGTAGTAGGATTTGCCAGCTTTTGCCCCACCTGGGATGAGGAAGGGCACATGCTCCCCCTACACTTCGTAACAGCCCCACTCTCATGTCCTTGGTTAGCTTACATTTCTATGAACTATTTCATTTTTGCAAATGTTTTGGGGGTCTGTCCACTTCACAAAAGAAGTCTGAAAGATTCTGATTCCTTCCATGACGGTATCTATTTCTAGGAGTCTTGAGACCCACCAAACATGATATTCTAGGCAAAGCTGGTTTGTTAGAGACACCCTCATTCTCAGCAACTTCCTCATCACATACTAAAAATGGTATTCTGTGTATGCCTATCTCGGATAGATACGCTGGAGCAGATTTTCTCTGTCCCTTGGGATACGCACTTTTACCTCTTCCAAGGGTTAGCTCTATGAAAGTAGAAGTGGCTGCAGTATTTCTCAAGGCTAATTTGGCAGAGCACTGTTAGAAATTTACCATATGGATATGTCCACCCTACCTCCCTCAAATTCTGCCAGGGTATGTTGACAAATAGGTTTATAGCTGCTTTGTTTATACTGGCAAAAATGCAGGAAACTTGAACACCAGGGGACTGGTTAAATAAATTATAGTGTACTATAAGATGGAAAACGTTCAGGTGTCAAAAAGAATTAAGCAGATATGTATGAGGTGATACATAAAAATGTCCCACATATGTGATTAAACAGCAAAGTGTGGAATATGGGCATGTATAAAGATCCCTTCGGAATAACTATAGAAATAATTCAAGTGTGTGTGTGTGTATATATATATATATATATATATACACACACACACACACAGAGAAATGGATGTATTTGCAGGTATGGACATTTTGTTTCTAGAACTAATCACCAGAAAAAGAACTGTAGGGAGAGAGACTTAGAAATCCATGTGTTTGAATGTTTTAAGTTTCCATTTTGTACCTTTCTGTGTTGTTAAAAATATTATCCAAGTATTTGAATTTTCTTTTAAGTCAACTGGAGTTATCTACACAGTAAAGTTATTGGTCTCCTTTTTACCTTTATATTTTCTAACGTAAAAGCTCTCTGTTCCAGGCACTCTGGGATGTTGGGTTCGTTGCCTGTAGGTCAGCAATTGTTTCACTGCTTGTAAAAAGATTTCCCTGCGATGCCTCATTGGTGTCTGTGTCATGTATTTTGGTTGTAGCGAAATCTGTTAAGGTGAAAATCAAGCTCAATAAAAAAGATGAGAAAGGCCGGGACAAAGGAAAAGGCAAGAAAAGGCCAAACCGAGGAAAAGCCAAACCTGTCGTGAGCGATTTTGACAGTGACGAGGAGCAGGATGAACATGTAAGTGACGCTGGCGCCGACCGAAGGCAGAGAAGTGCTCCCGCCGCTGGTCTGCCCCTCACGCGGCCGTGCCCTCTCCGCCTTTTCGCTTTATTATCCCCAGGGAGAGAAATGTCAGGGTTTGGTGAGATTTCATTATGGAGGGATATAAACAGAGCTGCATGATTTAGAACAAAGAATTTGGGGCTCTGTTTAGTGCTTTTTTAATAGTCTTCAAAAATGAAAAACTCCTAAATCAAATTCCCTTTGCCCCCTTTTTTAATCTTCCCACATGCTTACTTATAAATATGGTTCTCTCCATGGCCAGTTAATGTTTTATATCCATCACACCCAGCGTGGTGCCTAGTATATAGCAGTCGATTAAATGGAAGAATGAAAAAAAGTGTTTTGATGTCAGAGTTTTGGGTTTAAGTTGATTCTTAAGGGGTCATTTAAAAAAAAAAACAACAAAAACCTCAAATGACTTTTTAAGTACTTAGAGGTGTTATTTTTAATATTTGGAAAATTCCAGGAGCTCTTATTGAGCTAGACCCTGACACAGGCACCTTCCTGTATGGTAGCATATTTAATACTTACATCAGCATCATTAGATGTCACTCTCGAGATACTACCTATTAGAGAAACCAGTACTTAGCTTGTGTGTGTTTTGCTCCAGGTCATGTAGCAAGTAAACAGTAGAGGCTGAATTATAACTCAATCTAGTTCACCATCCCTGACTGGGCAATCAGGCAGAAACTTCTAATACCTTGCCTTTTAAAGCACCCTGCATTGTACCCGTTGCACTTGCTAGAGCAGCTTGGGTTTCCTTGCTGCCCATACTTTATTCTTCCTGGAAAGATAATTTTTCATTTTAGTGTATATGTTAGTTTGATTTTTCTTCAACACAGTGCCATTTTGGCAAAGTTTCAGAATTATTAGCTGAGACAGGCATTTTCAAATACATTTAAAATACTGTGATTTTCTTTTTTTTTTTTTAGAAGACTTACCAGTGAGTAGACATCAAATGCATGGTTTTTTTTTTTTTCCTCTCATGAATTTCTTAAAACACAGGGCTAAAAGTAGAAATTATTAGCCATAAACTTTTCAAGCAAAAGTGCAAAACACTGGCATAGATGGTGGGTATCACTTTGGGATTTTCAATGAGGAACTCCCTTTTAAGCTTTAGAGGCTGTCGATGCCTCAATTAATGTGTTTCTGTCTTCTCACAGAAAGAGATTTGGAGGGTTAACTGTTTCCAAACTACTTTGCCTCTTGATGGTTTGTTATCATACTTTCTTTTGCTCACGTGTGATTTTATTTCATTTTGTCTTTTTCCTTCTAGGAACAATCAGAAGCAAGTGGGACTGATGATGAGTGATCAATGCGGACTTTTTTTCCTTGATGGAACTGAATTCCTTCCTCCCCCGTCTCATTTCTGCCCAGTGAGTTCATTTGTCATATGGGCACTGGGTCGTTTCTATATCATCCTCATCTATAAACTAGCTTTAGGATAGTGCCAGACAAACATATGATATCATGGTGTAAAAACACACACACAAATATTTGTAACATATTGTGACCAAATGGGCCTCAAAGATGAAAACAAACAAAAAAAAGCTTTTGATGGAAAATATGTGGGTGGATAGTATATTTCTATGGGTGGGTCTAATTTGGTAACAGTTTGCTTGTGCCTGGTTTTATCACCTGTTCAGATGAGAAGATTTTTGTCTTTTGTAGCACTGATAACCAGGAGAAGCCATTAAAAGCCACTGGTTATTTTATTTTTCATCAGGCAATTTTCAAGGTTTTTATTTGTTCGGTATTTTTTTTTTTTTTTACACTGTGGTACATATAAGCAAATTTAATAGGTGAGAAATGTACAGTAGTTAGATTTCACCTACATATACATTTTTCCATTTTATGCTCTATGATCTGGAAAAAAATGCTTTTTGAATTGTATAAGATTTATGTCTACTGTAAACATTGCTTAATTTTTTTGCTCTTGATTTTAAAAAAAGTTTTGTTGAAAACGCTATTGAATATTGCAATCTATATAGTGTATTGGATGGCTTCTTTTGTCAACCTGATCTCCTTATGTTACCAATGTGTATCGTCTCCTCCCTAAAGTGTACTTAATCTTTGCTTTCTTTGCACAATGTCTTTGGTTGCAAGTCATAAGCCTGAGGCAAATAAAATTCCAGTAATTTCGAAGAATGTGGTGTTGGTGCTTTCCTAATAAAGAGATAATTTAGCTCGATAAATGCTGCCTCGTATTTTTGAGTTCTAGGGGATTGAAACCCTTGTTTGTGCCTGAAGTGGCAGTTTCCTGCAGAGGGCTGGGCATGCTCTTGCTACGGAACACTTGGTAGGAAAAAAAAAGAGAGCCGTTCTCCTGGGGTGATCCCAGTGGGTCACAAGGGAGAAGAGTCTACTGGATACATGACTTTAACAGCAGGAGAAATACTTCCATGGATCAAGTCACATGAAGTCCCCACTCAGCCTTTTCTAGTGGCTTAAACTCTACTCATTAGCCAGAAAATCTATATAGCTATTTATATCTTTTGATTTTGAAAGATTTCAAAAAGATTCCATTGAAAGACTGGCTCAGTGAACACCTTTATACTTTCCCTGAGATTCAACAATAATTAATATTTTATCCCTCCCCTCTTTTATTTGACCAAGCCATTGGAAAATAACTTGCAGTCATTATGACACTTCACCCCTAATATTTCAGCATATATCTCCTAAGAATAAGAGCATGTGGTGGCCAACTGCAAGCCCACTATCATACACCAAAAGGAGTGAACAATAGTCCCCTAATATCTAATATCCAAGCCATAGTCACATTTTCCCAATTGTAGTAAAATTGTCTTACATTTCTTTGTATTTTAACCAGGATCTTACCAAGTTTAACACTTTACATTTGATCATATTTGTCTCAATATCTTAAAAAGTTCTCAAAAAACCAGCACAAAGATTGGCCCATTCTTTCTTAAAGAACTGATGGTGATAGGATCAAGTAGTTTTCCTTCATCACTAATGGAGTGGTGAAAACTTCCTTTCTTAGAATGGTTTAAGGAGAACTCCAGGATCCTTGTTTATGTAGGAAGATTTGCCAAGGCTGAATCCTAATTTGAATCTTGAAGGAAATTTGATCCATACAGAGTGCAATACTCCTGAGAAACTTCATCTTTCTAAATGTCAATTCTCATTGTCTGAATTTCCAGTTAATCTGAACATGAAGGAGGAGTTTCCCTTTTTGGTTTGTTTCTAGGATTTGCTAACTGCAATAGGATAGACCTCCACGAGAGAGTAAACCGTATTAGCTTTTCTTGCTGAGATGATTTTGTACCAGTTCAAAGAAAGCAATCTTCCTTCCCTGCTTCTACTTCTATATTTTCTGTATTTTTTATGCTCTTTGCAATCTTGTCTTGGCCTCAGAGGCATTGCTATTCTAAAGCCATCAAAACAAGGGGTCAGGAGTTCTGTTGTGGGAACAATGTTCTCTAACCCTTCTGCTGCTGTCTTTGGTATATTGTTCTCCCTGGCTACGGTGGAAACGAGAACCGGGGAAGATCGGCAGCTACCTTCGCAGTGTGCGGTGGCTGCAGAGTGAGCACACGCCAGCAAGAGGTGGGCTGTCCTGAAGAATGGATAATTCTTATTCCCGTTTTACAAATAAGGATAATGCATAGAAGAGATTAAATAGCAATGGCCTGAGCACCAAAAGCTGAATTTGGAAGTTAGATTTGTTTGACTCCAGCGCCCACATGCCTTGCATTTTCCCCACCTTCCCCCAGTGAGTGAGGCTTGGAACTGATCTTTTTTATTAGCCTCAGTACCCCCCTTCGCCCAGCACTTGCTGACACAGTTGGCTCACAGACAAGTCCTGGCTCAGTCGTCTGGTTCCCATGGCTAAGGACGGAGCTTTCCTCTGAGACCCATTTTTCTTGGCTGGACCTTGCTACCCCCTGACTCTTTCACCAGCTTCCGCAAAGGCCAGGGCCTTGAATCTTAGACCCCAGCTACATTTGGTGGATCCTAAAGGCTACCGAGACCCAGATGACTTAGATAACACTACTGTCATGATCCACCTGTCAGATGGGGGTCTACCATGAGTAGAGGTAGTGATCAAGTTCACATGTGTTCCACCCATTGACAGGACCAAGGGCTTGCTAAGAAGAGTTCTTAGAGCCCATGATCTCCACAGGTGCTAGATAGGGTATGCTTAGTGTACAGCTATAGCTTCAAGCCAAGTCCTCCAGTTCCACATCCCAACAGAATGTCTTGACTGCCCCCTACCCCAGCCTGGCCTTTTAGCCGAGTCAGTCCCTCAGCTCTAGTTTCTGTCTCTTCTCTGCAATTGATTTGGCATATATCGTGGCTGGGTCTGCCAGAATTATGGCTGTGCCCAGATAACTAGCAATATTACCTTAAATGGGATTATCTTCATAGGTCTGACCCTTAGAATGGGATGTTCTAAATATAAACCTCTTGATATTCATTAAAAATATCATATAGTCAGAATATACTGGAACCAGATGCACTGTAGCAGGAATATAAGACTTTTTAAAGCCCTAATTTTTATGAGAGACTATGATGATAACTCTGAATTGGAAATCAAGTATGTGGATTATTCTGGGCTTTGCCACAGACTTATTTGAGTTTCAATTTCCTCTACAAAATGTGAAGAGTAAGCAAGTTGTCCTATAATTTTAAGCCTTATAGTTGAGATATACCTCTATGTTGTCAAAGGTTTTATGTTAGAAAAAAATGACTTGCAAATTACATTTTATTAAAAAAATCCAGAAAGATTCACAAAATCAAGAAATAGACCAGAGATGCCTTCTAAGTGCCCTTCAAGTGTTGATCTCTGTTATTTTATTCCTGGGGAACAATATGAGGCCATAGTGTGGTCTTGGTTTAGATCACTGGTACATGGATATACACCCAGTACCCAATTGTCACTCTAGTAAAAAGAAAGTCAACATAAAAGGGAATAGCAGAAAAAGCTGAATATTTTTTCTCTCTCTGAAACAGCTTTACTGTCATATATGTTACAAAGCAGCAATCTTCATTTGTGCTTGACTTAAACCTCATTCAGATTGATATGGTGTAATACTTGTGGGAAATATCTTTGGTTGGCTTAACAGAAAGGTAGAAACATACTCTCCCCTTATGAATAAATGTTTTTCCCACAAGAACATTACATTAGCAATCAATCTTACTACACGGATATCTTGGAGGAATGGGCAAGTCTAATTCTTTTTTCAAATTTACTAAATAAGATCTGCATCAAACTAAGATAAAGTACAATTTCTGTCTATATATACTGTCAAAGTGTGTGAATTTCTGTTTTGCTTGGGGAAGGGTAATGAAAAATAATGGGCATAGGCTGAGAAACAATGACTGACAGGGCTACAATTGCTAGACCTTGGCCCAGGTGAGATGTATTCGTCCCTGGTGTTTAGGACGCTTCCTTCATGGAAGGCAAGTGACATATTCCAAATGACTGAGCCCCTTTATGCAAGAAGGTGTTTGTGTTCTACATCACTTTCAGTAAGAGTTTTCCAATGGGATTTTCCAAGTTGAATAAAGCAAGGCAACTAAGTCTGGAGACTACAGCGAAGCCAGTTCCCTGCTTCTAAACACTATTTTTTGTTATGTACAAGAAAGTAGTCCTCCTCATCTGTGAACCCAAGAGCAGTTATGAAGCAAGGCTCACTGTGGGGATTATAAACCTCAAAGAGAATGGACTCATAGCCCCTCAAGCAAATATATGTATTTTTTTTAATTCTCTTGTAAAAATTTTAATTAAATTCCTCCTCCAGGATTATAAAATGGACATGTGTCCACCACAACCAGAGAACTAATACAAAGAAAATTAATTTGGAATTTGCCCCCCACCAGGCAATCAGCTTTAATAGCCTTGTGTGGTTACTTCTGCACCTTTCTTTGTGCCCACATCAACACATACAGGCATACAGTCCATCGAAATGCCAGCTCTGCAACTATTACAAACACAACCTGTGAATAAGATTAAGTTGGATTTACTGCTTACTGCGGTAAGAGAGACCACCACCTTGATGGAGTTTGGTAGTTTCTTTGAAGGAGAAGGTCAAGGTCAGGTTTTATTGCAATTTAAAATGTGTCTTTCAATGCAGGGATTTGATTAGGATTGGGTAAAGGTTATGACGGTAGTTTAGGATTGGTGGAACTGTTAATGGCAGGGTGAGGATTTTGAACAGCAATCAGAGGATCTTAGAGCATAACTATCAGTTGGATACTTTCTACTAAAGGTTTCATGTGTCTTTCAGGAAGCCCCTATATTGAACAATTTGCCTGGGTAAGAGTCTCCTGGAATACTAAAGTGGTAATGAAGCCAATGGAATAGTAAAGTCATTTTAATGTAGCCAGTATAAGCTGTGTGAGAGTAGATGGCTTTAGTTCTCTGCTCTACTTTAAGGATAATATAGGTATTTTGTTTTTTTGTTTTTTAAAGCATGCCAGTATTCTCTGAAACTTGCCTTGCTCACTTAACAATACATTCAGTATTCTCCTCCAAGTAAACAGAGTTTGAACTCATTTTTTTGCAGGACAAAAACAAGGATACCAGAGGAAAGTTTAGCTTCTGACACCTATAGTTATAGCAAACAGTAAACACAGCCTAACCCCTAGCCAGATAAACATAAAACCTCACACTAAGGCCCATTTATCTCAGTTATTTTTACCCTGCACCTCATATGCAGCTTGCAACAACAACAAAAAAAAAAAATTACAAAGCACACTAAAAGATAAAAGACACATTCTGAAGAGGCAGAGCAAGCATCATAGCCAGACTCAGATACGGCACAATGGGATCCATGAGGAAGTTGAAAACCAACACAAAGAAACAAACAAACAAAAAAAAACTTTATAAAACTAACACAAGGGAGAACACAAAACAACAAAGCTATAATCAACATAATGTCTGGAAGAGTATCTCTCACATATCAATATTAACATTAAATGTAAATGGCCTAAATATCTCCTTTTAAAAGATATAGATTGGCAGAATGGATTAAAAAACACCAATATGAATAAAAATGGATAAAGTGAATTAAAAAAACCTGCTGTCTACAAGAGACACACAGAGATTCTCATAGACTCAAGGTAAAGGGGTGGGAAGACTATTACATGCAAATGGAAACCAAAAGTGAGCGGGAGTAGCTATTCTTGTATCAGATAAAACAGTAAAAAAAGATAAAGAATGTCATTATATAATGATAAAGAGATTGATTCAACAAGAAGATACAACAATTCTAAATATATATGCACCTAACATTGGGGATCTCAGAATCATAAAACAAATACTACTAGAACTAAGAAAAGAAATAAACAGAAATACATAAATTGTGTGAGATTTAAACCCTCCACTGACAGAACCAGACAGATCATCAAGGCAAAAAATAAAGAAACACGGGACTGAAATGGTATTCTAGAATGAATGAACCTAACAGACATTTACAGAACATTCTACCCAAAAACTAAATATACATTCTTCTCATCAGCACATGAAACATCTTCCAAAAAGACCATATATTAATATTGGTCCACAAAACAAGTCTCAAAAATTTTTAAAAATTGAAATCATACCAAGTATCCTCTTAGACCACAGTTGAATAAAACTAGATATCAATTCTAAGAGTAAATCTCAAAACTATACAAATCAGTGGAAATAATCTTCTGTTGAATTAATTAATCTTTGGGTCAATGATGAAATTAAGATGAAAATTTAAAATTTTTTCAGATGAATGATAAGAATGACATAAGCTACCAAAATCTCTCAGATACATTGAATGCAGTGCTAAGGGGGAATTTTACAGTACTAAATACCTACCGTCAAAAAGATGGAAAGGACAGGGATTGACAACATAATATCACACCTCAAGGAACTAGAAAAAAAGAACAAACCAAACCCAAAGCTAGCAGAAGACAAGAAATACCAAAGATCAGCACAGAATTAAATGAAATTGAAACAAGTAAAAAATACAAAGGATCAATGAAACAGAGTTGCTTCTTTGAGAAGATAAAATGGACACACAATTATCTACATTAACCAAGAAAAGAAAAAAGAGGATTCAAATAAATTTGATCAGAAATGAAAACGGAGACATTACAACTGATACCACAGAAATACAAAAGATCATCCAAGACCAATATGAACACCTCTACACACAGAAACTAGAAAATCTAGAGGAGATGGATAAATTCCTAGAAACATACAACCTCCCAAACTTGAATCAGGAAAAAATATAAATCCTGGACAGACTAATAACAAGTAGTGAGATTGAATCAGTAATACAAAATCTCCCAACTAAAAACAGCCCAGGACCAGGTGGATTCACAGCTGAATTCTACCAGACCCACAAAGAAAAACTGGTACCAATCAACAGTTTTGGAAACTGTTCCAAAAGATCGAGAAGGAGGGACTCGTCCCTAACTTATTCTGTGAAGCCAGTATCACCCTGATACCAAAGCCAGGAAAGGACACGACAAAAAAAGAAAACTACAGACCAATAACCTCATTGAACAAAGATGCAAAAATCCTCAACAAAACAAGCAAACCAAATCCAAAAGCACATCAAAAAGATAATTCATGATCAAGTGGGTTTCATCTCAGGGATGCACAGATGGTCCAACATTCAGAAATCAATAAATGTGATTCACCACATAGATTTAAAAACAAAAATCATATGATCATCTCAATAGATGTAGACAAAGCATATGACAAAATCCAACATCCCTTCATGATAAAAACTCTCAACAAACTAGGCACAGAAGGAACATACCTCAAAATAATGAAGTTCATATATTACAAACCCACAGCCAAAATCACACTGAATGGGGAAAAGTCAAAAGCCTTCCCCCTAAGAACTAGAACAAGACAAGGATGCCTACTTTCACCACTTCTATTCGACATAATACTGGACGTACTAGCCAGATCAGGCAAAAGAAGGAAATAAAGGGCATCCAAATTGGAAAAGAGGAAGTCAACCATCTCTGTTTGCTGATGATACAATCTTACACCTAGAAAACCCTAAAGACACCCCCAAAAGACTCCTAGAATTGATAAATGAATTCAGTAGTCTCAGGTTACAAAATTAATGTACACAAATCAGTAGCATTTCTATACACTAATAACAAAGTTTGAGAATCAAATCAAGAACTCAATACCATTTACAAAATAACTGCAAAAAAATTAAAATACCTAGGAATAAATTTAACCAAGGCAGTGAAAGATCTCTACAAGGAGAACTACGAATCACTGCTAAAAGAAATCATAGATGATACAAACAAATGGAAAAGCAACCCATGCTCATGGATCAGAAGAATCAATGCTGTTGAGATGTCCATGCTGCCCAAAGTAATCTACAGATTCAAGGCAATTCCTATCAGAACACCAATGTCATTTTTCACAGAAGTAGAAAAAACAATCCTAAAATTCATATGGAACCCAGGCAGAGCATGAATAGCCAAAGTAATCCTACACAAAAAGAACAAATACGGAGGCATCACATTCCCTGACTTCAAATTACACTACAAGGCAATAGTAACCAAAACAGCATGGAACTGGTATAAAAGTAGACACATAGACCAATGGAACAGAATAGAGAACCCAGAAATAAAGCAAAATGCCTATAACCAACTGATATTCTACAAAGCAAACACATATACTGGGGAATGGACACCCTATTTAATAAATGGTGCTGGGAAAATTGGATAGCCTCATGCAGAGAATGAAATTGGATCCCTATCTCTCACCATACACAAAAATTAACTCAAGATGGTTAAAGACTTAAATTTAAGATCTAAAGCCATAAAAATATTAACAGAAAATCTAGGAAAAACCTGTCCTCAACATTGGCCTAGGTAAAGTATGACTAAGATCCCAAAGGCAAATACAACAGAAACAAAAATAAATGAATGGGACTTAAATAGACTATAATTAAAAGCTTCTGTATAGCAAAGGAAATAATCAACAGAGTAAACAGACAACCTACAGAATGGGAGAAAATATTTGCAAACTATACATCTGACAAAGGACTAATATCCAGAATTTATAAGGAATTCAATAAATCAGCAAGAAAAAAATAACCTTATTAAAAAGTGGGCATAAGCCATGAGCATTTTTCAAAAGATATAAATAAATGGCCAAAAAACAGGAAAAAATGCTTAACATCACTAGTCATCAGAGAAACGCAAATTAAAATCACAATGAGCTGCCACCTTACCCCTGTCAGAATGGCCATTACTTACAAATCAAAAAACAGATGTTGGCATGGATGTGGTGAAAAGGGAATGCTTATACACTGTTGGTGGAAATGCAAATTAGTACAACCTGTATAGAAATCAGTACGGAGATTTCTCAAAGAACTAGATCTACCATTCAATCTGTCAATCCCACTACTGGGGATCTACCCAAAGGAAAAGAAATCATTTTATAAAAAAGACATCTGCACTTATATGTATCACAGCACAATTCACAGTTGCAAAGATATGGAACTAACCTAAGTACCCATCAACTGTTGAGTGGATAAAGAAAATGTTACACACACACACACACACACACACACACACACGCCATGGAATACTACTCAGAATGAAATAATATCTTTTCAGCAACTTGATGGAACTGAAATAATGTCTTTTGCAGCAACTTGAAGTAACCCAGGAACAAAAAAGCAAACACTGCATGTTCTCACGTACAAGTGGGAGCTAAGCAACGGGGATGCTGGTCATGTGGAGTGACATAATGGACATGGGAGACTTAGAAGGGGGAAGCTGGGTGGGAGATACAATATGAAAAATTAGCTGTTGAGTACAACGTACCCTATTCAGGTGATGGGTACACTAAAAGCCTAGACTTCTCCACTATACAATAAGAAACAGGACAATTGGACATACAAAAAATTGAGACAGTTTATATTTTTTATACAGTCTAAAAAATCGTGTTTTACATGTGGTGCACATCTCAGTGTGGACTAGCCACATTTCAAGTGTTCAGTGGCCACATGTGGCTATCATATTGGATGATTTAAAGCTTGGAGTGCTGAGCTTTAACACCTACAGAGTTTTTGATTTGTTGGGTCTGGGGTGGGCCCAGAGAATTTGTATTTCTGAGAATCTCACAGGTGATGCTGATGCTGGTCTCTGGGCCACACTCTGAGAATCATGGCTCTGGATCACAGACTATAAACTGATCGCCATAGGTCGGATCTGGCTGGCAGATCATATTATTGGACCACAGTGTTTTGAAATTTTTAAAATGAATTACCCACATTTAAAAATAGGCAGATTTCTCCTAAAAATCCAGGCTCTAAGATTCTGTTGGAAATTTTGTAAATGTGATAATACAGGGCTACATTTCTGCCTGGTATTGAGTAGTAGGAGCTAAGTTGCAGGTGGCTCTTTCTTGAAAGGTCAAGAAGGCCCACTTTGCTTATTAGCAATACCGAGGCTCCTGTCGTAATTGAGTTGCCAGTCCAAACCCTAGGCCTTCTGGGTTCCTTTCAGTACCTAAATGCATCAAGCTTTCTCTTGCCTCTGAAACTTCACTAGTGTGGTTCTCTATCTGTGTTCCATTCTTACCAACACCACTACTCCAACCTGTCTAATTCTCACTTACTCCTCTGGCTTCAGCTGAGATGTCATTCTCTCCAGAAAGCCTTCTCTGCTGTCCTCGTGACTGAGGATAAGGGCTTCTTCTACGTGCTTTCACAGGATCCCTGTGCTTCTCCACCTCACAGCTCTCACACCTGACTATAATCTGCCACTAGCTCACCTGTCTTACCCATCATTCTGAGTCTTGACCATCATTAGGAGTTCCCTGAAGGAAGGAAAGCACTTCTTACAGCTGTGTATCCATGTATCAGACTGGCACATGGCAGATATATGATAAATATTTCTTGACCAAATGAATGAATAAAGACATAAAACAGCTAGAAGCCAGAACAGCTCTTTAAATAACATTGCCAAAACCTTTGACTTTCTCCTACGTGGCTGCAACAGAATCTTAGTGTTAGTCCTAATTCTGGAAGCAGGAACAAAAAAGCAAATTGCAAATTTTAATTAAATTTCTCTTAAAACAGTGGTGCAAAAAAAAAAAAAAATTAAACTCCTCAATTATTTAAAACATTCTACCAGTTTGAATTTGAGCTTCATTTCACCCCACTTGAATTTACTAAAAACCAGAAATAAAGTGCAATATTATTACGTTATCAAGTTACAGACTCTTGCATATCATCTACACTGCACCATTATCTTACTGGCTTAAAATAAACAGAAAATTCTTTCCTCAGAATAAAAGAGTCAATATTACAGACTCTTGGAATTTGGCACTAAAAGCTTAAAAGGGGTAGGAGAGGAGGAAAAAGAGGAAGAAAGAGATTGAGATTCCATATCCACCCTGACACAGCCAGTGTACTAGGCACTCAGGGAATTGCAAAGATGTAAAAGACCAATTCTGCTCTTAAGGAGCTCATTGTCTAGTGGAGATAAGACATGGACCCAAGGAAATGTAATAAAAGAGAGGAAGATGCAAGTGGAATGTGATAGGTAAAGAATGTCATATGGGAATTCAGAAAGTAAAAGCTCTTCCAGCTTGGGGAGAGAGCTGGGAATCTTGCATGGTGTAGGTAGCATTTGCCCTGGTCTTGCAATAAAATTTAAAATATATATGTCCTCCAAGAAATTATGTTTACTGTGAATTACATTCAAAAATATATTTTCAAAGTGCAAAATATATGAGAAAGTAGATTAGCTTAAGAAAAAAGAACACTGTATAAAGATCCTAGAAAGCAAGATTTTAGACTCAGCTTTGCCAGTAGCTAGTTTGTAACCTTCAGAAGTTTCTTACTCTTTCTGGGCCTGAGTTTTCTCATCTGCAAGCTGAGCTGATAATAAATTATGTCTAAAGTCCTTTCTGGTGCTATCATTCAATGAATGTCTATATTCTAATTTTTTATGCTGATTAGACTTTTGTGGTTAAACGCAATTAGTTTTGCTATGTGCCTCACAATAAATTCAGCCTTTGGAATCCTTCATTATGCACAGAGGTAGTCATGTCTTATTGCTTAGGAGACAAATGAATTGTCAACTTTATTCTGAAGAAAATGATTAGAGATTACATGTCTGGAGGGGAAGAGTAACTCTTATTCAAAAGTGAAATAATAACTTCAGAATGTCTTGAAAAGACTATTGAAATGTTCTTTGGAGTCAGAAGATTGCATGACTAAGTCTGCAGATGGAATGGAAATAGACAATGCATATATCATTAAATAAATGGTATTTCATTAGTCCTGACTAGGTAAGGGGAGAAGAAGAGGAAAGAACATGCTGATATATTTTGTCCAGCTTACTGAATCCTGAGAAATGGCAATCTATTGAAAGACAAGCCTTTGCTAGTAAGCATGACCAGAATTTGCATACTTCTTTGTTTACTTAACATCTATTCTTCACTAGTGAGGATATTGCTTGTAAGCTATATGCCAACAAATGAAATAGCCCAGAATCAGGTAGGTGATAAAAACCCACTGGAAAACCCCTACACAACTTTATTTACTAGCAATATTTTGCTTAACCTGGCTATATACCAGGTATATTTAGTGACATTTATGGACAAAGATGGAGTCACTCCCCAAACTTCCATCAAACGACTCTTCGAGAAACAAACCTATGGACATGAAAAACCCCAAATTAATTTATTTTTAAAAGTCAGTTGCTTTACTGCAATTTGAGAACACAGGAAAGATTCCCGAACAGTAGGATGCCTAAAGCAGTAATGACACAGTATCTTTCCTTTGGAGCCACAGTGAAAATACAGTGTTCTCTCTGATCCATGGAATGAAAACAAATCAGAGGCAAGAGGAGGTGTACAGCTCAGAGAACACCCAGGGGCTGGGCTGCCTGTTCTTCCGAGCTCACACACTGGTTTAGCTGCTTCACAGTGGGTTTGGCAGTTGAAGCAGCCACAGCCAGCAGGGCCCAGGGATAAGGCAATATAGGACCAGGACAATTAAGGGCTTGATTGGTCTGGAGCTGCTCTTAGATGAGTTTGTCCAGAACGAAAGAAAAGAAAGCTAGGATGGAAAACAGGAGGAGATAGAGGACCGAAGAGAGATCACTCAAGGTCACAATGGCTGAGATGGCCTCAAACCCATGGTCCTGCTTTCTTACAGAGTTCACTGGATACAGAGGGGCAGGGGGTTCATTTTATTTGGGAGGGAGAATGGCATGGTGAGATTCGGAGCTGCACAGATCTGGACTGAATGCCACAGACTGTGTGAGTAAACGAGGAAATGTACATAAAGTGCCTGACAGGTAGATGACCCTCAAAGAGGGTTAGTTTTCTTCTTTCACATCCTCACCCCAGTCTATCTGTGTAATGCCAAACCTTGCTGGTATTTTTCATTTTCGCTATGAGGTTTAAGAATTATCTTTCTTGAAAATATGTAAAGCACATGGAAAAGACAGTCTATGTTTACTAGAGAGTGATGTATTTTTTTAGGCTTTTCACCTACTTTTTAGGTGAAATGATGATATTACTTGCTAACTTTATTGTGATTTACTATGTCCTGAGCACAGGCCCAAAAGAGAAAAAATCTGGAAATAATCCTCAAAATGAGGCTACAAGGCAGAGTGTATTATGATTCCTACTTTACACACGAGGACAGCAGGCATGGAGGGTTAAACAACTTGTCCAAGGTCACTCAGCAAGTGGCTGTGCCAGGACTCAAGCAGACAGTGTGGTGCCAGAGCCCCTCCTTGTTTTTAATCCCTCTGCAAGGCTACCTCCCAGTGTGCACATGTCACTCTTTATTACGTGCGTGGCACCTAGATCTAAGACGTTAATCAGACTGGAATCAACAGAAACACAAAAACACCTAAGCTCATTCACTGTCAACTTTAGAGATGAGATTTATCTCTGGGAAAGAGTATTTCAGAGTGATTGTAAATCTTTAATAATACAAATAAATTGATTGACCTGTAGCTGTCAGTATCTCCCTATTTCCTGCATATGCTTAAGTTTTCCACAACTGAACCTCAAGAGAAGCCGGGGCTTAACAAATCAAATATTATCTTACATATTATCATTCATTCATTCCACAAAAGTTGATTTAGCTCCTGATATGAACAGACTATAATAGATCCTTGAGCAATGCAGGGATTAGGGATGCCAGCTTCCCATTTTTGCAGTTGAAAATCTGTGTATAACTTTTGACTCTCCCAAAACTACTAATAGCTACTATTGACCATAGCCTTCCTGATAACATAAACAGTTATTATACATATGGATGTAGGTTACATATATTATATACTGTATTCTTAAAACATAGTGAACTACAGAAAATGTTATTTAGAAAATCATAAGGAAGAGAAAATACATTTACAGCACTGTATTGTATTTATCAATACCTCAAGTTTATGTTGTCTGTTACAAAATAAATCATCTGTCTGAAATGGTGGGCAACCGCAGCTGCAGACCTCAATGTATGGGACATATTGAGCAATTCAACTTTTTCTTGTGATGTCATGATTTTTCTGTTTCTATAGAGGACTTCCAGGCTCTCCAGTGGCACTTTGTATGGGTTCCATAGTGTTATTCAAGGTTTATGATATCATGCTAAATGCAATAAAAAATACCCAAGAATTGCAAGAGACCATTTTGTACTGTGATATGCGATTTACTGGAGAAACAAACTGCTTACGTGGAGATGATTAGCATCACATGTGTTTTAAGCAGATATTTGCAACACTTGAGCTCACTGCCATGGCAACAAGGGGGGCTATGAAATTATTACAGTAGTACAATATGCACTATGGTTAATTTTATGCAGTTATAATTGAATATTACATTTTTACTTTTTTTACATTTCTCTAGATTGTAAATAGTACCATGTATAGTCTATGTCTGTGTATGTAAAGTTTTGATAAATTTTAACTCAAAGTACGTTTTTTTTCATGAATAGTCACATTTCAGTCAATCACAAACAGCCAAACTTCACCCAATCACAGGCAGCCAAATCACCACACCATGCCCAAATAAGGCAGATGCCTCACTATAGCCAATCAGATGAGTTCTCTACTTTGCCTCCATGTTTGTCCTACAAAACCTGGCTGTTCACCCTGCTAGTTGGAGCTCTCCAAACCTCTCGGAACCGCTTGTAGCTCTGACTTGGGTGGGGCGCAAAGGCAATATATGTAACCTAAACATTTGTACCCCCGTAACATGCTGAAATAAAATAAAATAGAAAAAGAAGCCATCAGCACGTAGGCTCGATGAATGCTGAGGAAATGTGGGCAGGGTACTGAGGGCATCTGCTATATCCATCCATGTGCCTTTACTTAGGCTAGAGTGAGTCTCTCTTTGCAACCAAGCAGTCTCTTACTAGAACAGTTCCACTAGAAAAGCCTTTGGTAGCAGAGTTTAATTCATGGTATTTCTTTAAAGGAATAAATCTTCACTTCAAAAAATATATTTTTCATTCATTCTAACTGGCCTTCCCCCTCCCAAGCCCCCATTGTCGGAATTAGTGTCATTTTATTGCATTACTGAAAGTTGATTCTACATTGTAAAAATTTCAATAAAAAGTTACAGGAAGGGAACTGAAATTGGACTTAAATCTAATGTGCCTGACAGTTCCCTTCACTAGAAAAGTCCCCTTTCATTAATTATTTATAGGCTAGTGACAGTACTGTATCATGAATTAGGATAGCCATACAGGCCATCCATCTCCCAAACTGAGAATTAATGACCAAGCAAGACCAGACAGAGGTGACTAGACATGCAACATGCAAAGTCTCTTAATGTCTGCTATTAAAAAAAAATACCAAGAGGGATCGAAGTCAATGAGAAACAAATAGTTTATTTTCCTGTTTTGAAAAATGGAACTGACTAAAAAGGCCAAGGCTCAAGCGTCGATAATTTATAGTCCTGCCTCAGCATCACTCTTGGTACTAGAATGCGAGCCCTCACTAGACACTGCTCTGTATTATCAAAGAAGCATGTTAACCCGACTCCTGAATCAACAGATAGACTTTATAAGTTATAGAATAATGATGTAATTCCAGACCATGCAGGGGGGAGGCTAGGAATTATCAGTGAGTAGGAGAAAGTGTGGACTGTCCATTTCTTCTGACCCTGGGTTATTCTCTCTTCTAAAGTTAGTAACAGGGTTTGAGTCAATCTACCTTCAAGTGACCCTGGAAGAAATACCTTTCACATTCCTTTGTCAAGAGTCTTTTCACAAAGTAATTGTCCAGTCTCTCCTTCAGTGTCAGACTGGAGAGTGCTACATTCTCTAGATGGTAAACACAGTAGCCCTTGTTTGTGTTGCTCATCATTCTGTCCTAGGAGCTGGCCCAGTGTTTGGAACTGAGGGCATAATGATAAGTTTGTTGACTGACTGAATGAATGACAAGTGCTAGGCCTTCCAATCTAGGGGAATTTTAGTTGGAGCAAAGGTAAATAATGCTAAAAAAAAATGTGATTTCCATAGCATCTTTTGAAAACCAATTATGTTACACTCTTTTAATTCACTTATCTAAAGTCCTCAAGCATCTGAGAATTGAAAAGGACCTCAGCATGCAGTAGACTATTATGGGTAAAGTGCTAGGCAGAAATTTAGGGCTTGGGGTCTAGAATAAGTTCTGCCTCTAATTATAACAGTAATTTTAGATGCCTCACTTCTCTATTGCTAATTGAGCTCTATTAGCATTGAGCCTTCCAGTTTTATTATACCAAACTGTGTGTCATCCAACCCACCCCTCCTTACCATGCTAAAAGAGTCAGACATCATGAATTACAGCAATAATCAAGATAGGGAAAGTCCCAGCGCTCAAAAGTTTAGCACTGACCGACTACTAAACTACTGAGATGAAAGTTTCTTGCTTTATTCTGTGAAATGACCTGTAGTGAGGTCTCCAGACAGATGGGGACTGAAGACTCATCTCAAAGGCCATTTCTATCTTTAAAGAGGACTCTTGGAGGGAGAGGCTTCTGGTGGCTCAGACCTCACCTTGCTCCATTCAGCCTCAAGTCTTCTGATCACTGCTCCCAAGCTGGGGAAAGGGATGCTCTAGCTAAGTTAAATAGCTTGAAGGCTAGAAATGGGTGAGAAACAATAATTTTCAAACTTTGAGCAGGTTGTCTCTTTTTCTGGAAGCTGAGTTTTGGATTCACCTTTGGGAGCTGTGGGGACTTTGGGGGGTGGGGGTAGGAAAGGGTAGGACAGGATCATGTTTCGGGCCTTTTGGTCTTAAAAAGCAAAAACCATTGTTATGGCACAGTTTGAGACTGGGAAAGAGTAACTGTTCTGTATGCATCACAGTGGAAAATTTTGTCTATGGGCAGAGCTATAGCTCAAATATTCTCCCCTTACTCTTTTTAAAACTGGACATTATCTTTTAGAGCAGTTTTACGTTCACAGAAAAATTGAAGGTATAGAGATTTCCTATCTACCCCCTTCCCTCACATATACATTGTCTCCCTTGTTTTCAGTATCACCCATCAAAGTGGTATGTTTGTTACGATTGATGAACCTACACTGACACATCATCACCCAAAATCCAAAGTTCAGTTCATTCTTGGTGTTGTGTATAATGTATGTGTTATATATGTACATGACACGTATCCACCATTATAGTATCATACAGAATAATTTCGTTGCCCTAAAGTCCTCCATGCATTGCCTGTTAATCCCTTCTCCCCGGTAACCCAAGGCAACCACTGATCTTTTTTTTATTTTCTTCCAGAATGTCATATAGGTGGAGTCACACAGTATGTAGCCTTTTCAGACTGGCTTCTTTCACTTAGTAATATGCATTAAGTTTTCTTCATGTCTTTTTATGGCTTGATAGCTCATTTCTTTTTAGCAATGAATAACATTCCATTATCTGGATGTACCATTGTTTATTTATCGTTCACCTACTGAAGGCCATCTCGGTTGCTTCCAAGTTTTGGAAATTTTAAATGAAGCTGCTATAAACATCCATATTGTAGGTTTCTGTGTGGTCATAAGTTTTCAACTCCTTTGGATAAGATAACAAGGAGTGCACTTGTTGAATCATATGATAAGACTATGTTTAATTTTGTAAGAAACTGCAAACTATCTTCCAAAGTGCCTGTACCATTTTACATTTCCATGAGCAATGAATGGGAATTCCTGTTATTCCACATCCTTGTCAGCCTCTGGTGTTGTCAGTGTACTGGATTTGGATTTTTGTCGTTTTAATAGGTGTGCAGTGGTATCTTAATGTTATTTTAATTTGCATTTCCCTGATGACGCAGGATGTAGAGCATCTTTTCTCATATGCTTATTTGCCATCTGTGTATCTTCTTTAGTGAGGTGTCTGTTAAAGTCTTTGGCCCATTTTTCAATCAGATTGTTTTCTCATTGCTGAGCTTTAAAAGTTCTTTCTGTGTTTTAGATAACAGTTCTTTATGAGATATGTCCTTTGTAAGTATTTTCTCCCGGTCAGTAGCTTGTCTTCTCATTCTCTCGACAGTGCCTTCCACAGAGCAGAAGCTTTTAATTTTAACGAAGTCCAGTTTATTAATTTTTTTTCATAGGTTATCTTTGGTGTTGTATTTAACAAGTCATCTCCAAACCCAAGGTCATCTAGATTTTCCTGTACCTTCTTGGAGTTTTGTAGTTTTGTGTTTTACATTTAGGCCTATGATCCACTTTGAGTTAATTTTTGTGAAGGGTATAAGGAGTCTGTACCTAGTTTCATTTTTGTGCACATGGCTGTCCAATTGTTCTAGTACCATTTGTTGAAAAAACTATCTTTTCTCCATTGTATTGCTTTTGCTCCTTTATCAAAGATCAGTTGACTATATTATGTGGGTCCATTTCTGGGCTTTCTATTCTGTTCCATTGACCTATTTGTCTATTCTTTCACCAATACCATGCTGTCTTCGTTACTGTAACTGTATAGTAAGTCTTGAAGTTGGGTAGTGTCACTCTTTCAACTTCTTCTTCATTAACATCATATTGGCTATTCTGGGTCTTTTGCCTCTCCACATAAATTTTCTAATTCCTTTGTTGATATCCACTAACTAACTTGCTCGGATTTTGACTGAGATCACATTAAGTGTATAGATCGAGTTGGGAAGAACTGACATCTTGACAATATTGAGTCTTCCTATCCATGAATGTGAAAGATTGCTCCATTTATTTAATTCTTTAATTTCTTTCATCAGAGTTTTGTAGTTTTTCTTATATAGATCTTGCACATATTTTGTTAGATTTACTGCTAAGTATTTCAGTTTTAGGAGTGCTAGTGAAAATGGTATTCTGTTTTAAATTTCAACTTCCATTTGTTTATTTTTGTTATATAGAAAAGTGATTGGCTTTTACATATTAACCTTGTATCTGGCAACTTTGCTATAACCACTTGTTAGTGCCTGGAATTTTTTTTGTTGTTCATCCTTTGGGATTTTCTACATAGATAATCATGTCATCTGTAAACAAAGACAGTTTTCTTTCTTCTCAATTGGTATTTTATGTTCTTTTCTGGTCTTATTATCTAGGACTTCTAGTATAATTCAAAAAGCAATTGTGACAGGGGCCATCCTTGCCTTATTTCTGATCTTAGTGAGAAAGTTTTGAGTTTCTCACCATCAGTATGTTAGCTTTAGTTTTTTTGAGGTATACTTTATCAAGTTAAGGATATTTTCCTCTATTCCTAGTCTACTGAGAGGTAGGTTGGTTGGTTGGTTGTTTTAAAAAAAATCATGAATGAGTGTTGAATTTTGTTAAATGATTTTTCTGCATCTATTGATATAATCATGTGATTTTTCTTCTTTTAGCCCTTGTTGTGATGGATTTCATCAATTGATATTTGAATGTTGAACCAGCCTTACATACCTGGAATAAATCCCACTTGGTCATGATATATAATTCTTTTTATACATTATTGGAGTCAATTTGCTAATATTTTGTTGACAACTTTTATATCTGTGTTCATGAGAGATATTAGGTCTGTAGTTTTTTCCCCTTGTAATAGCTTTGCCTGGTTTTGATATTAGGGTAATACTGGTATCATAAAATAAGTTAGGAAGTATTCCTTTTGCTTCTCTTCCTAAAGAGATTGTGGAGAATTGGTATAATTTCTTTCTCAAATGTTTAGTAGAATTCACCAGTGTGCCCTGATGGGCCTCATGCTTTCTTTTTTGGAAAGTTATTTATTACTGATTCAATTTATTTAATGGGTATAGGACTTCTAAAATTGTTTATAGCTTCCTATGTGAGTTTTGGCATATTGTATTATTCAAAGAATTGGTCCATTTCATCTAGTTTATCACATTTGTGGGCA
This sequence comes from Varecia variegata, assembly GCA_028533085.1. NCBI lineage: Eukaryota > Metazoa > Chordata > Mammalia > Primates > Lemuridae > Varecia > Varecia variegata. The sequence continues at coordinate 75,601,418 of CM052443.1, forward strand.
TAAAGTTGTTTATAGTATTCCTTTATTATCCTTTTAATGGCCATGGGATCCGTAGTTATGTCCCCTCCATTTTTGATATTAGTAATTGTTATTGTCTTTTTTTTCTTTAGTTAGCTTGACTAAAGGCTTATTGATTTTATTGATATTTTCAAACAACCAGCTTTTGATTTTGTTGATTTTTTCTATTGACTTTCTATTTTCAATTTCATTGATTTCTGCTCTAATTTTTATTATTTATTTTCTTTTGCTTACTTTTGATTTAATTTGCTCTTCTTTTTCTAGTTGCCTGAGGTGGAAACGTATATGATTACTGATTTTATATCTTTCTTCTTTTCTAATAAGTGCATTCAATGCTATAAATTTCCATCTAAAGACTTCTTTCATTGCACCTCACAAATTTTGATAAATTATATTTTCATTTTCCTTTAGTTCAAAATACTTTAAAATTTTCTTGAGATTTCTTTTTGATCCATGTGTTATTTAGGAATATATTATTTAATCTCCAAATATTTGGGGTTTTTTAAACTTTTTTTTCTGTTATTGATTTCTGGTTTAATTCCTTTGTGGTCTAAAAGAAGACATTGCATAATTTCTATTCTTTACAATTTGTTAAGTTGTATTTTATGGTCTAGAATATGGTCTGCCTTGGTTTCCATATGAGCTTTAAAAGAATGTGTATTCTGCTGATGTTGTATGAAATGGTTAATAGATGTCAATTATATCCAGTTGATTAATGGTGCTGTTGAGTTCACCTATGTCCTTACTGATTTTCTGGCTGTTGGATCTCTCCATTTCTGGTAGAGGTGGGTTGAAAGCTCCAGCTGTAATAATGGATTCATCTGTTTCTCCTTGCAGTTCTACCAGTTTTTGCCTTACGTGTTTTGATGCTCTGTTTTTGGGTGTATGCACATTGAGGATTATTGTGTCTTCTTGGAAAATGAACCCCTTTTTGTCCTTATGTAATGTCCATCTTTATCCCTGATAACTTTCCTTGCTCTGAATTCTGCTGTCTGAAATTAATATAGGTGCTTCTATTTTTTTGATTAGTGTTAGGATGATGTATCTTCTCTGTGCATTTACCTTTAATTTATATGTTTTTATATTTAAAATGAATGTCTTGTAGACAACATACAGTTGGGTCTTGTTTTTGATTGATTACAATAATATGTCTTTTAATTGGTATATTTAGACCAATGCCATTTAAAAAGTTTTTGCTGAGATAGTTGGATTATTATCTACCATATTTTTGTTACTGTTTCCTATTCATAGCCTTTCTTCTTTGTTCCTGTTTTCATCCTACTTTTCTTCTGCCTTTTGTGGTTTTAATTGAACATTTTAAATAATTCTATTGTCTTTCCTTTTTAAGAAGGCATCAGTTATACTTATTTTTATACTCTTTTTAACTAATCCAAGTTCATATTGAAATAACACTATACCACTTCATGGGTAAATACCTTATAATTTTAAAAAAAATCCTAATTTCTACTTTCTGTCTCTTGTACTGCTGTTGTCTGTCATTCACTTCACTTATACGTACACATAAATATGCAGATAGATGCATATATATAACCATACATAAACATACATAATACAATATATTGTTGTCATTATTATTTTGTACAAAGCATTATCTGTCACATCAATTTAGAATAAGAAACATAAATGTTTTTATTTTATTTAAGTTATTCCTTCTCCAGTGCTTTTCTTTTCTTTATGTAGATCTGAATTTCTACCTTTAACTATTTTCCTTCTCTTGTAAGAACTTCTCTTTAATGTTTCTTGCAAGGCAGGTCTACTGGCAACAAACTCCCTCAATTATTGTTTGTCTGAGAAAGACTTTATTTCACCTTTTTTTTTGGTATAAATTTATGGGGTGTAAGTATAATTTTATTACATGGATATATTGTGAAGTAGTGAAGTCAGAGCTTTTAGTGTATCCATCACCCAAATAGTGTACATTGTCTCCATTGCTTTTGAAGGATAATTTCACAAGGTACAGAATTCTACGTTAGTGTTTTTTCTTTTTCATTTCAAAACTTTTGATACTTCACCCCACTCTTTTCTTGCTTGCATGGTTTCTGGAGGAAGTTGGATATAATCTTATCTTTGCTCCCTTATAGGAACTCTTTCTCTTCTTGCTTCATCCATGATTTTTTTTTCATTTGATTTTTTGCAATTTGAATATAGTATATCTAAGAGTAATTTATTTTTCAAACTTATCTGGCATGGTATTCTCTGAGTTTCTGGATCTATGGTTTGGTATCTCACATTAATCTGGGGGAATTTTCAGTCATTGTTATTTCAAATACATTTGGTCCTTTATATCCATGGGTTCTACATCTGCAGATTCAACCAACTACAGGTCAAAAATATTTCGGAAAAAAAAAGTAAAAAATAATAATACAATAAAAAACAATACAGTATAACATGTATTTACATAGCATTTACATTGTATTAGGTATTATAAGTAACGTAGAGATGATTTAAAGTATACAGGAGGATGTGCGTAGGTTATATGCAAACTGTGTATCAGGGACTTGGACATCTGTGGATTTTGGTATCTGCGAGGGGTCCTGGAACCAGCCCCCTGTGGATACTGACGGATGACTGTATGGCCTCTGCTCCTTTCTCTGTTTCATCTCCTTCTGGTATTTCAGTTATGCGTAGGTTACACCTCTTATAGTTGTCTCACATTCTTGGATATTCTGTTCTGTTTTTTTTTTTTTGTTGTTCAGTCTTTTTTTCTGTGTTTTTCAGTTTTGGAAGTTTCCATTAAGATATCCTCAAACTCAGTGATTCTTCACCCATGTCCAGCCCATCAACTTTTGGGCTGGACTAACTTTTCCATTAGTGTTTTTAATCTCTAGCATTTCTTTTTGATTCATAGTTTCCATCTCTCTGTTTACGTTGTCCATCTGTTCTTGCATACTGTCTACTTTTATCCATTAGAGGCCCTTCACATATTAACTATAGTTGTTTTAAATTCCCAATCTGATAATTCCAACATCTCTGCCATATCTGACTCTAATTATGATGCTTACTGTTTCTTCAAACTGTATTTTTTGCCCTTTAATATGCCTTATAATTGTTTCCTTATAGCAGGACATAATGTACTGTACAAAATACATTGTGGTAAATAGGACTTTAGTAATGTGGTGGTAAGGCATAGGGGGAGGGGAAGCGGTCTATAGCATTGTCCTATGATTAGGTCCCGATCTTTTAACGAACCTGTGTCTCTGGACTGTGAATGTCACCAGTGCTTCTCAGTCCACTTCCACCCCCTTAGGTGGGATGGGATGGCTATCGTGGACTAGGATTGGGTATTTACTTTTTCCTAGGTTGGTTAGATTCTGACAACCCCCAACAGTTTAGGCTCTGGTAAAATAGTTTCTCTTTTGTGCAGGCATTATTAAGAAGAATAGCATGCCCTGGCATATTTTAAAATAATTATGCTTCCTCTCCACTTACCGGAAGCAACAGGGAATTTTCTCTGATATTCACTGTGAGGACCCAGTTAAGTTCCTGGAGGTAAAACTCATGAAAGTGTGGGGTTCCCCTAGGACTGAGTCCCCCCGGAGTTTTTAAGTCTCAGACTTACTTACACTGAGCCACTGGCAGTTTGTCAGTTGCAGTTCAGGTTTTTCTACCCCAGCACTGGTCTCCACTGAGGTTTTTGCTTGTGAGTTTCTGCTCCTGTAAGTTGTGATTCTCTGTATCCATCTTTGGTCTCTCTTTTTCTGGGGGCAGCAGTTTGCCCTGTGACCTCACATCTCTGAATAATCTAAGAAGAGCTGTTGATTTCTTTAGTTTGTTCAGTTTTTTACCTATTGTTAGGATGGAGTGGCAACTTCCAAGCTTCCTACATGCTGGACTGGAAACTGTAAGTCTCCTTCCCTTACTTTTTATTCCCTATCTGCAAAGCCCAGAGATTTGGATTCTGGGTAGAAGAGGTACAGTTAAGGCACTGCTGTACAAAGAAGGGGATCTGGTCTCTGCAACATGGCAATCTGCCTGGCTCTAAGCAGAGAAATACTGAAGTAGAGAATTTTATGATGAAGACCCTGGACCTACAACATCCTGTGTCTAAACTGAAGTCTTTTCTACTCGTGACTCCTCAACTTATTCCCAAGCCTTCAGTACATTTTTCTAAACATTATAGCCTACTATTTCCTGTGCTTTGGGGGATTAAGGAATGGGCCAGTATCCAGGCTTGGGAAAAGGACACTGCATGTGTCCAAGGAGCTGAGCACTGGCTCAAGTTCAGGCAGGGGGTACAATTCCCACATACCATAATGTGAATGGCAGCCTTCAAATTTGCAAATATGAACTTGCAGCCTCTGTCCTGAAAGAAGCCACAGTTAATAGGCAACCGGGACAGGTGTGTGGCATTGGGATACATCATGAAAAAGTTCTAGAAATACCTTGAGTAAGAAATTTAGGCCGGGCGCAGTGGCTCACGCCTGTAATCCTAGCACTCTGGGAGGCCAAGGCGGGAGGATTGCTCAAGGTCAGGAGTTCGAGACCAGCCTGAGCAAGAGCGAGACCCCGTCTCTACTAAAAATAGAAATTATCTGGCCAACTAAAAATATATATAGAAAAAATTAGCTGGGCATGGTGGCACATGCCTGTAGTCCCAGCCACTCGGGAGGCTGAGGGGCAGGAGGATCGCTTGAGCCCAGGAGTTTGAGGTTGCTGTGAGCTAGGCTCACACCGTGGCACTCTAGCATGGGTGGCAGAGTGAGATTCTGTCTCAAAAAAAAAAAAAAAAGAAATTTAGAAAAAAAAAAACTGGATTTCCAGAGGTCAAGTGGGATGAGGCTTTAGACTCATGCCATTTGGGCATTAAAGGGGAAGAAATGTGACCACCAAAGGCTGGAGAAGTCGGGGCAGCTAGGTTACACTTGTCTGTCCTCCTCAACCACTCCCCTGGCCTCTATTTCTATCACAGCTCTTTCCCACACCCCTACAAGCTGGTGGCCCCCACACCTCTGCTCCCTGCCCTCGGACCAGCTCTCCAGGACACTGTGCTCTCCTAGTGAGGTCTTAGAAAAATTCTCACCCAGCTTTTCTTTCTCTTCCCAAGAATTCTATCAGCCACAGGCAGTTTTGTTATAATTTGATGTCAAAGTGGGAGCTAAGATGGCCAAACTGAAAATAAATAAAATTCAGAGGCATGGTCTCATTCTGGAACATTGTATTCCAATTTAGTATGGGTTTAGTCTCCGAGTATGTGGTAGAACAGCCCAGAATAAAACAACATCAGGTTTCCTAAAGGAGTTGCTTTGGATGAAGTGATGAGCTGATAAATGCATTCAGGAGCCATCATCTCAAATCCAAAGCATCGTATGGGTCTGCAGAAAGGCAGCCCAGGAGCACCCACTGGTTTCAGCAACATGCAGTGAATATTTATCGCATGTCAGCTCTAGGCCATCCCTGTCCTGAATCACCAGGAATCCTTCTTGATAGCTGTCATCGTTACCTCTCTCATTTCACTCCATCACTAAGTCCCAGTGCTATTTTCATTTAGTGTCTTTTGGGTCCCTTCCCTTGAATTCGCTTCACCATCTCATTGACCACCAACACCTTGGTCTACTATGCATTAGCCTTTTAACAGTTCTCCCCTGTTCACACCTGCCTGCTCCCATCCGTTCTCTAGACAGAAGCAAGAAAGGTCATTTTGAAAAACAAGCCTGATTATGGCCCCTCCTACTGAAAGCACTTCAGCGGCTAACCACGGTCATCTACCGTCTGTCTTAGTTTCTACATTCCTGTCTGACCTACGCTGTTTCAATTCCTCGTTTGTTCCATGTCCCCTCCTGCCACACGGCATTTGCACATGCTGCTCCCTCTTCCCACAGACCCTCCTTGTGATCTTAGCTCAGAACTCACATCCTCAGAGAGCTTTCGCCAATTCCCCCGACAAGGTGAGACTCCATGGCCCACTCATGACTCACGCTCATAGTACCGCAAAGCTTCTTTGTAGCATTTCACACAATGGTAATTTCCAAATTTTTTTCAGTATCAAAACATCACATGAACACAATTTGGATAAATTTATGGAAATGTAGCACATACAGAAAAGTCATATTTGAAAATTCAGCCCCATAAATTTTCACATGATCAACACACCGGTGTAACCAGCACTCAGACGAGGAAACAGATCATTCCCAGCATCCCGGAAGCCCCTTTCCTGTGATGACACCTCCTCCCAAGGGTAACGGCCACTATTTTGATTTCTAACATGTAAGTGCATTTCTGTTTTTAAAAACTCCTACAATTCACTTAAAGCATGAATCCCTCAGGCTCCTTCTCACAATGAGTTTGGTGTGTTTCTCCTTATTCATTTTCGATACATGCACATACACATAAATGATGCATGAGTGGAAATGTACGGTCTTGCTTTCTCATCACGTTGTAATTTGACATTTATGTGTGTGACAATTTCTTTTTCTGCTTCTGCCACTAAACTATAATCTCCACAAGGACCAAGCCAACGGCAATATCTGCTCCTCGTTTTCTCCCCAGCACCTAGCGCAGGCCTGGCACATCTGGTACGCACACTCCACAAATGTGGTAAATAGATGAACGAGCATGCCAGGCACACGAGAGAGCAAGGCACGCGTGTTTGCTGCCCCTACGCTTCAGTCTAAGGAGTGTGACTGATCAGAAATTTGTCATCAAGCCTCTCCGAAGTAATGTCCTAAAACCACAGTCCTTGTCCTTCCTCCCAGAGACATCCTACACCTCAGAGAGCTCTGCCCTACTGACCAACACATCTGCCCTAGGCTAAAAAAGGGGCCTCTGCTCACCTTCCTGATGCTTCCCTCCCACTTCCACTGGGCTCAGCTCCTCTGTGTGACGTCCCCAGGTGTAAAAACATGGGGGGGATTGTCCTTCTGCCTTCATCCTACAAAGTTCAACATGTCTCCTAGAATTAGCTAATGAGACAAATGTGGTGGAGAGGGCTTTGTGCTTGAGAGTCTGAAGACACGGGTTCAAGTCCTAAGGCTTTCACTTTCTGGCCTGCCCTGGGCAGATCATTCCACCTGTCTGTCTCTGAGTCTCTACCATCCCCCTTAAATGAAGGGGCTGGACTGACAGAAGCTCTAGGGTTCCTTTCAGTGCTAATATTCTGCGATTTTTATGATGAAAGGTACCAATGCGTAAGTGCAGACAGCTCATCTTTCTACCGATGGCCTAAGTCCCAGTGATGATTTATTTCCCGAGGGAAGCTTACTGCTTCTGAAGCTCTGTTTGGTTTCTTTATTACACAGGTCAGTCTCACCCCATACCTCCACTTCAATAAGACATACTGCAAATAGCAAGAGTGGAAGGTAGACAAACAGTTCTTTAGGAAGGTTGACATGGGTGATCAATACTATCCTTGTGAAAATGCCAGCAAGTTTGGGTGTTTTCTTTTAAAAATCTTTCTTTAGAAAATTGTCTTTTGAAATACTATGACCCGATTTTCAGGGAAGGACTGCTTACAAAGCTGGGGGTTTCTTGCCAAGGCAGTGAGTTTTTTGACTCACACTCAATGATTAAAGGCAAAGCAAAAAGCAAAACAACTAGAACCTCATGTCCTTACCTTTTGGATCATGCTGGGTTGAGATATGGAAACTGAACAGCTCTCTGGAGAATAGGCCAGCCAGTCAGCAAGCATTTGGGATCTGCAGACCATGGGGACCCCAGATTTCATACCCAGGCCACTGGGCACCTAGCAACATGAGGACCCCCTGTTCTGAGCCACTCCAGTGTGTCTGGGCCTGCTTCAGTTCTAGTGATGAGAAATGACTCCCTACTGCAAGTAATGGCTTGATCTCGACTCTCCTCACTCCCCGAGACAGCAAGGAACCTCCAGACTTTGGCGACTGAGAACATGGGTCGTCATGAGTTTCTCTGGGCCATTTTGAAGCTCACCCCTAAATCACTGTCTAATTTTGTTTTAACAGAAGCACTCCAACGAAATATTATTGGCCCCATTTTACAAACGAGGAAACGTAAACCACTTGTCTGATGTCACAGGACTAGGGCAGAGCAGAATTAGGTTTTAATTCATGTCTTAGGGCTCTAGCCTCCTGATGTCAGTTATACTAAAAAGAGCTTCCAGGGCCTGCAGCCTCTCCCCCTTCCCCTGACCCCTTATTATAAGAAAATTCCAGGGCATGTTGTAAAGTCTGTCATTCAGGCTGGGCAGAGTAGCTGCCAGCCTCACTCTGCCCCTCGGTTCCCCTTACCCGTCACTGAGGAGGGAAGGAGCCAATCTGGTACCCTTGGGAGGCACCAAATCATCAGGCTCCTGTGGGCTCTGCGTAGGGCAGGGAACACATTACAAAAACACTTCCTCTGACCCTTCCTCAAAACAAAGACAGTGGTGAAGTTGGAAAGACCCAGATTTGAGTGCTGGTGAGCATGAGGCAGAAGCACACCTGGAAGTGGTTTAGGGGGAAGGAGCTCAGGGAAGAAGAGAGAGTGAAAGGTAGATTTTTTGGGGGGTGGGAGGGTCATTGTATTCTTCCAGAGCGTAGTACTGACCCTAGTACATAGGGAGCATGGGATAAACCAATAAATCAATGTGGGAACACATGTATAAATTTCATGGGAAGAAGTACCTTGAAGGACACCAACAGTTTTCCCTCATCCTCTATGGCTTTGTCATCTACTAATATGCTCAGGCATCCCTTATCCTCAAACAAACACTGCAGTCACCTTAAACTACTCTTCCCTCTATCACCAAACTTTTGGAAAAGAGTAGTTTGCAATCACTACTTCGAGTTTCTTATCATCACCCTCTTTCACTTTAACCTCATTAAGTATGACTCATTCTATTAGAACAGGCCTTAGTGTTATCATTCTTTTATTCCCAGCACCCATCTGATCACAAAGAGTCCCTGTTTTTAGGACAGGTGCCTACATCTCTAAATTGCTCCTCCTACCCCACACAGGAACTAGACAGCTTCCTTTGCCATCTCCTCTATATAGATGCCTCTGGATAGGCCCAGAAAGCATCTTCTGTTCCATATGAAGCCAGCTTTCTCCCTGCCCCATCCTCCCATCTGAACTAATTTGTTTGAACTCAAAGTGGGCAATTGATTCAAGGTCAAGGTATATGCAAGCGAGACAATGGCCTATGAGGTGGCCTGGGCTAAAAAGTTCTACCCATATAGGAACCAGGTAAACAATTACTCTCTTTCATGAATTTGAATTGAAAAATATGAAAAGTACCAGGTGGAAGCAGAAGTTGATGCTGAAAGGATATAAAAATGGGGATAATGAACAAGTTAAAGTTTTGAAAAAGTCCATGTTTTCAGGAATGAGAAACATTAGTAAGTGGAAGTACTAATGGAAATAGAGAAAAGCAAGGAAACATAACGAAAACAGGAGAAGAGTTGAGAAGTCATGGTAAGAGAAGTAGAGAATGAGTTATATTCTTACTAGAATGCTAGCATGAAGATCAATGAACTCCTAACCACTGAGACCTTGGAAGTAAACTTGGATCTAAAATACATAGTTGACAGTCACAGCTTTTAGGGGATTTGGCCACAGAATGGTCTCTTTTATAGATCGCCAGTAAAATTCCAGTTCCCCTTTGGAGCAATCCTTTCAACTTGAACTTTCTGGGAAGACTCTTACTTACAAGCATACAAACTGGACCCAAGTGGGTTATGCAGAAGTAGATGATGATTCAGTCTCTCCACAGTCCTCTGAAAAGATTAATAGCCCAGAATACTCAAAATATTGTAATTGTTCCTTCCAACATGTTTCCACAGGACATAGGGCAAGTAAAATTTCCCATGTTACAGAAATGTGAGAAAGTCAAAAGACTCAGTGAGAGCAGATATCATCATCTCTCAGCACAATGTTCTCATAGCTAAACTCTACAAAGTTTATGGATCTCAATAACAGTTGTCATTTCCTCTGACAGTTCTTCCCCTATCTATCATGTGTCTGGGAAAATTCACAGTTTCAAAGAGGAGCTCAAGGAGATTGCATCAAACTAAAAAGCTTATGCACAGCAAATGAAACAATCAATAACTAAAGGGTCAATCTATAGAATGGGAGAAAATATTTGTGGACTCCATATCAGATAAGGTGTTAATATCCAAAATATATACGGAACTTAATACCAAGAAAACAACTTGATTAAAAAAATGGGCAAAGGATCTAAAAAGACATTTCTCAAAGGAAGACATACACATGGCAAACAGGTCTATGAAAAATGCTCAGCATCACTAATCAAAGTCCAAATGCAAATCAAAACCACAAGGAAATATTACCCTTCATCTGTTAGGATGGCTACTATTAATACACACCAAAACTAGATAACAAGAGTTGGTGAGGATATGGAGAAAAGGGAACCCTTGAACACTATTGGTAGAAATATAAATGAGTACAGCCATTATGAAAAATAGTATAAGGTCCCTTAAAAAATTAAAAATTGAACTACCATATGACCCAGCAATTCCGCTTTGGGCTATATATCCAAAGGAAAATGAATCAATATGTCAAAGAGATATCTGCACTTCTATGTTCATTGCAGCACTATTCACAATTGCCAAGATACAGAATCAACTTAAGTGTCCATCAGTGGATGCATAAAGAAAATGTGGTATACCTACATAATGCGATATTGTTCAGCCTTAAAAAAGAATGAAATCCTGTCATTTGTGGCAAATTAGATGAACCTGGAGGATACTATGCTAAATAAGTCAGGCACAGAAAGAAAACTGCCACATGATCTCAATTATATGTGGAATTTAAAAAAGCCAAATTCATAGATGCAGAGAGTGGAATGGTGGTACCAGGAGCTGGGGGGAGTGAGAATGCCTGGAAAGATTCTGGTCAAAGAATACAAAATTTCAGTTAGAAAAAAGGAGGAATAAGTTCGGGAGATCTATTATACAACATGATGACTATAGTTAATAATAATGTATACTTAAAAATTGCTAAGAGAGTAGATCTGAAATGTTCTTACCACAAATAAATTATAAGTGAGATAATAGATATGTTAATTAGCTTGATTTAGCCATTCCACAGTGTATACAAAGCATGTTGTACACCATAAATATCCACAATTAAATAATTTTGCCAATTAAAAAAATAAATTTAAGAAAAACTGCTTTTGCTGCATCCCATTAAAAACCAAATAAAACCAAAAGATGAGCTCAAGAGTTAAATATCACAATTATTAGAGAAATGACAGGTGGAAGAACTGGAAGGTCTACTAGGGACTGTCCTTGAAACCAACGTGCTATTTTGAACCACTAGGGTACAACAAAGGTAGTGGTATCTGTAGGTATTGAAACAGTTTGTCCAAAGGAGAAAAGCATTTTGTGACTCTTCTATTTCCGTATTCTGTGGCTTGTGAACATTAAACCAATCAAAACAGGGTTTAAGAACACTGTCGCACTGCTACACAATCTCTACCTTGCTTAGACTACCAAATTCGGAAAACCACACACAGTTCATATTCTTGTACCTCCTACACATTGTGTAGCATGTTCTTAGCTTACTGAATCAAATCCGGAGCAACAGTCAATCAATTATTTTTTAAGTGATAGCTTCTTCCAGGGAATTCTGTTTCTTTCCCAAGGCAAACATGGCATGGCCTTCATTAGAGGGAGACTTGAGATTTCTCTCAAAGGAAAAACCTGCTGATTAAAATAAAGTCCAAAATCTTATTACAAGTGGGAAATGCATTTAGCTAAATTATTTAGATCCAGGGCTGAAGCACAGGTACCTTCTTTGTCATGTATGGATTCACTGTCAGCCTCTGCTGGGCTTATCTGGAGGGTGAGATGACCTCCACAATTTAGGAAGGGCAAAATCTCTTAATATCATACCAAACCTGATGCAGATTTTCCAAGAGCAGGAGTTTCTTCCTTTTCCACACCCTTGAAACAATGGTCCATATCTGGACACCCAGGGGCACCTTCTAGGAGAGGGCATTATAATAATTTCTATTAACCCCCAGCCTTTAAAATCTGCTCTGAATAAGCACATAATCCAAATAAATATAGCTTACCGGCCATGTAATTAGAATCTCAAATTTCCTAATTTCATATCGAAAACAGTATGCCTGACACTTCTGAAATCCTCTTACATAGACATTTCAGGGGGCTCACAGCCTTGGAGGTAGTTCAAAAACGTGTACAAAAAAAATTCCTAGTGTTTTAGAATAGATCCAAAACAAACTTTGGAGATTTTAGGCCACCCCCATTTTTACTGGTGAGGATTCTAACCCAGAATGTGTTTGGCTCACTAACCTGGAGAGGGCACCAAAAGGAGGTTGAGCACCTGTCTTACTCCTGCCTGTTTTGTTCGCCTGAACTGGCACCTTGTACGTAGTACTATACAGTCTTCAGTGAACAATTGCTGTGTTAGATTGGCAGGGTTTGAAGCTCCTCTCTGCTGCTAATTATAATACATAATCCTTGTAATAGGATGGGAGAATAAAATGAGTTAATGTGTTTAAGCACATTGTTGAGTGTTTAAAACAGTGTCTGGCATATAGTGAGTACTCATAGGATGCTAGTTAATATAACTTGTCCCTCCAAGGGCTGTTTTCTAGGATTATGAGATGATACCTACTGAAGTTTTAGCATAGTACCTGGCACATCATGCTCAATAAATGTGTTCTTACAGCTTTACAGCAAAGGTGGGAGATAGATTTCTTGAATCCAGATCATTTACAGATCAGGGAGGAAATAGTACTTAAGATTTTTATTTCAAAGTGAAAATATTTTGATATTTGGAAGTTCTTCCATAATTTACATAATAACATAGAATAATTAACAGAAAAACCTTAAACTACTGCTTCCTTTCTATAGCGTGTTGAAGGGAATTCCACAATATCTGGCATCCATACTTCTACTTAGTGGGAAGTCCAGATCAGAACTGTCACATTGGCCACATTCGTTAAGAATTATCAGTATATGAGGAGGACTGAAAGATTCCCATTAGAGCCCACAGTTTGGCTTTTAGTGTTCAGTGAATATCATTATGTTTAGTAAACTCAATACAATTCTCAATCCAGAGCAAGGGGTCACATTATCAACAACAAGTCTGCCATCATAAAATACTGAGTTAATGATCTCCCCTGGGTGTTAAGTAGGTACCCCTGGACTAACCGGGGCTTAGCTGACAGACCCAGTGAAGGTTTTGGAGCTCAGAGTAGGGCAAACAAGGCCAGAAACGCTTTCCTTATGAGACTTCTCTTAGGGTCGGCTTCATGATACCAAGGTCATCTACACATCATCTTTATAGTCCTCAATCTCAGTGGAAAGAAAGCTTCCCTTCCCTGAGATTCCAATAAAATTCCCATAACCCAGTCTCACTGGCCTGGCTCAGTCACATGCCCATCTCTGAAGCATGTGTCTGTGGCCAGATTGGGGTCAGAGTTTGGATAAATTACTCTGTTTGGCCAGATTGGATCATGTCCCCGCCTTCGAATCTGAAAGCGCTGGTTTAGCCCCATTCAGACCACAGGAACAGAAAGAGGAGGGGGGGTATGCCCCAAGTAGAATCTCGATATCATTACCAAAAGAAAGGGCTATGGATGTAAGGCAGGGAAAACCAACAGCTCTCTACTCCACCTGGCGCTACCCCTACTCACGCCAGGACCAGGAGAAAGTCACTTGACCTCTCTGGGATGCAGTTTTCTCATCTACAAAATGAGATATTTGGGCTAATCAGATCAGGGCTTCTCAAATTTTAGAGTATGTTGTTAAAACAATTTCTTGCACCTCACTCCCATGGGTTCTGACTCAGTAGGTCTGGAGTGGAACCCAAGGATGTGGCTTTCTGTCAAGTACCCAGATGTTACACTGAGAGTAACAGTGAGCTAGCTGGGGGCTCAGGTCCTGGGCACACAGTAACGCTTTGAACGATTAAAGCAGAATCTAGAGATTCTGCTTCTGCCCCTACCGTGGGAAGAACAACACAGACCCATGACAGAAACACAAGAACGACAGCTCCAAATTGTCAACTGAGGCCTCATCACTGGAGATACTGACCAAGTCGGATCCTCACGTCAGTAGTTACTCATTCTAAGTAGGTCATCATGGCGGGGTTGGAGCAGGGAAGCCTCTGCCTTCTCAATTCCAGGGCTCCCTGAGGACAACTTCTGTTTTCCTGATCCACACTAGTCCTCATTCACATCTCTGCGGAGGTGGCCCTGAGCTCCACAGGGAAGCAGAGAACTTTCTGGTTAAGGACACAGACTTTGGCAACAGGCAGACCTGGACTCCAGTACTCATTCTTCCCTTCATTAAAGACTGTGTGACCTTAGGCAGGTTACTTAATCTCTCTGTTCCTTAGTTATAAAATTGGGTGTGTATAGGACCTACTGACCTTGTGGGGTTGTTGTAAGGATTAAAATAGAGAAAAGGTCATGCACAGGTACAAGATTTGGCCCAGCGCTCGGCACATATGAACTCAGTAAATGCTACCTATGATTAACACTGTAAGTTCAGGTCTAGGATGTTCCTGCACACTGCATAGCTGAACTTCATTTAACAAGGCATACTTACATCCATCCCCAATTATTAACCTCATCTTAGTTAGGAATGTCCTATTCCTGCCCTGCAACAATTGTGTTTTCTCAGGGTATCTGGGTAAAAGGCGCTCTGGGGTCAAATGTATGTGGAAAATGCTGCGTAAAGGGAAACTTTCTTTATACCATGGGAACTTTGAAGGTTTTTTTTTTTTTTTTTTTTTGAGACAGAGTCTCACTCTGTTGCCCGGGCTAGAGTGAGTGCCGTGGCGTCAGCCTAGCTCACAGCAACCTCACACTCCTGGGCTTAAGCGATCCTACTGCCTCAGCCTCCCAAGTAGCTGGGACTACAGGCATGTGCCACCATGCCCGGCTAATTTTTTCTATATATATTTTAGTTGGCCAGCTAATTTCTTTCTATTTTTTAGTAGAGACGGGGTCTCGCTCATTGCTCAG
>CM052443.1:75616867-75655268 GCA_028533085.1 Varecia variegata
GTGAGTGCCGTGGCGTCAGCCTAGCTCACAGCAACCTCACACTCCTGGGCTTAAGCGATCCTACTGCCTCAGCCTCCCAAGTAGCTGGGACTACAGGCATGTGCCACCATGCCCGGCTAATTTTTTCTATATATATTTTAGTTGGCCAGCTAATTTCTTTCTATTTTTTAGTAGAGACGGGGTCTCGCTCATTGCTCAGGCTGGTCTCGAACTCCTGACCTCAAGCGATCCACCCGCCTCGGCCTCCCAGAGTGCTAGGATTACAGGCGTGAGCCACCGCGCCCGGCCCTTTGAAGGTTTTTACTATGGTAATTTGCATTGAGAATTTCCAAAAGAGACATTTGATTTTCAGTGGTTCCCAAACCTATTAAACCATGGAACCCTTTTTTTTTTTTAAAGGAACTTTTGTTAACACATATTAACACTTTCTGACACTCATCAGAATGCAGGCTGGGAAGCTCTGCTCTAGAGCTAAACTCTACCCAAAAGGCTCCAGTATGCCGATGCACGGGCATGTTCAGAGATGTCCTACATAGTTCCTGTGAATCAACACGGTGAATATCAGGATAAGTTATCATGTTTAGCTGGGTAGTTGCCATGTATGCCAATGGATGAGGATTGAGGATAAGGGTTATGTTTCAGCAATAATTTAGAAAATTATTTTTCAACTAGAGGAGATAAACATTTGGAAACTGAGGTGCTTATGTCTCTGCTCTGCTGTGATTTAAGGTGAGGGGTAGGATTTGGGGAAGGGGTATGTGAATGTCCTGTTCTCCGTGGGAAGGAAGGGTGGAAGAGAGTGAGTGGGGGCAGGTAACACTTTGTGGCAGGGCAGGGAAGGGTGGCCGTGCCTTAGATGGGCTTGGGCTTAGGGAGCAGCTCTCATAGCTGATACCTGTTGTAAGGACTTGCAACATCACCAGAAGGTTTCTATCTCCTAAAAAAATTACCGGAGTGTTCTAGGTCAACAGCCAACTTTAAGTGCAATGAAGATTATACCAGATTTATCTACATTATAAAAATGTGATACTGATGATTAAATCGGGAGAGGAAGTGGCTGCCCTTTTTAGAATAGCACCTAATGCCACTGGGATCTCTGAAAAATGAAATGTGGAGGATACTTGGGCGAGTGACTCTAATTTGAAGAGTCTCTGAGCTCAGTGAAACTGCTATGTCAGCTCTCTTTCCTGGGATTGTGTGCGATTTGCTGAACTCTCTCAAGAACATAAAATAAATTAAATTAAAACAACTGTGAGACTACCACTGCAAGTTTCTTGCTCCGTGCTAGATGAGTCTGCCTGTCTCACCCAATTAAGAGGAGCTGAACTTTACGGAGGCCTCGAGTGCAGAAAACAGGCCGCTGGTGTTGAAGTCTCATCATTAAAAAATAAACACGTTGGTCCTGCTGCCAGCAGCAAGGCTGTGACTCCCCCATCTCTCCCTGCTTCTCAGGCTCCAGCTCTAACCAGCTGGCCTGTGTCATCTCTCCATTAGTGCAGGGTTTGAAAAGCGCCACCACAGATGGACTCGAGATCGGGGGACCTGCCACTTATATTTGCTGGAATACATTGCTTGCATTTTTAACAGTGTGGCACACAAGAATGTTGCTTTTTAATTGCAAGGAGCAGAAAGGGCTTTTAAGGCAGCTGGCATGCCTCCTGGGAGCCCCTGCCAAGGGAGCCTCCTACAGCAAACTTCATTTTCCCCAAGGCTGAGGTAACTCATGTGGCTCTTTATTAAGTCACTCTTTCAGCTGCCCCCTTCTGTGCCTGGCTGTCCTTTCTCAGGCCCCTAGATGTATTCTAAAGCCTGTCAATGCTCAGCCCGGGCTGGACATGGACTGGCAGTCCTCCCCGCTGCAGTAGGGGTCGTTGGTCACCGGCTCAAGCAGCCGGGGAAATCTTCATCTCTCTTGTGCCCAGTGTGCTCTGATTGGCAGGTTCAGCTCGGGCACTGTCATTGCATTTGTGTGTGTCACTATGTGAGAGTCCTAAAAGCCACTGCCATGGGGCTTCTGAGAGCCCAAAGGGGTGAGGGAAGGAGAGCCAAGAGATATTGTGATGTTAGAGAGAAAAATGTCAGCCCTGCTTCCCTGGATTCCAGCAGGATTTGCTGAGGACAAATCAGAAGGAGAGTGGGAACTACTCATTTCAGAGGAGAGCTTAAGACGACAGAGTCGGTTAATAACGACATTGGCATTAATAAACCTCCGTGTGCGCCGATTCCCCTGCCTCAAGAACTATCCAATACCCACGCTCAGCCCCTCTTCCCACCAGTCAGCATGTGATTGGGATCAGGAATCTGGGGTCACAGGGGCCCCTTGAGGAGCCCACAAGTCCTGCCCTTTCACCGTGTTTCCTCTCCAATAAAGGACCCAGCACCGACCGATTGGTTCAATGGAGGAGCGCGCGGAGCCCAGTTATGACCACACTGAGATGCTGGGGCAGCTTCATGCTCATACATCATAGTGCCAAGGATGAGCTGGTGATTCTAAAACCAAAAAGACAGCTCTAAACTGCAACCCCTCTATGATGTACAGGATTCAGTGTCTGAATAGTTCCCACTTGATTCCCACTGGCGGCTTGTCCACCTCTGTTTTTTGGGAACGAGAATCAAACATCGTGAAAACCACCAATGAGACCTGTCAGCGGGATCTCACTGAGAGCTGAATGAGCATCTTGGCTGCGGGCTCCACAATTAAGGGTAGCAACTGGAACCCAGGGGACTAATAAATCATTGTTAAATGGCATTAAATCACTCTTGTTTTTCATCTGTGTAGCACCTTTCTACTTTTATGAAATAGCTTTGTATGTTGTTTATTCTTACTGGAAGCCTTTGTGGTAGAGCAGATATTTTTCAATTCTTTAAGTGGGAGATGAAACCAAGGCACAAGTGGGTTAAGTGACTTGCCCAAGATGACAGGGGAAGTGAGTGTTAGGGTTGGCACTAAGCCAGCTGCCAGGATGAAGGGACACTCTAGGAAAGGGAATTAGGTCTCCCAGGTCCTGCATATGCATCCCTTAACTTACTTATAAGGCTTTAAATTTGTATCTATTTGAAGTATCTTATAAAATATTGAGGGTCTATTTTAGTTATAAAGCAAAAGTGAAAATACGTAAAGATCACTATAGGTTATGGATGAACAAATGCCCACTTCTAGGTTAAAACTCATGCTAACAGTTTTACACAGCTGGTGAGTAACAATAAAGCAATCAGACATCACCATAAGGCACAAAACTCCAACAGAAAAAAAAACAACATCAAATTTTTACATAATGGAAAATAGAAATAATGACTGAGTCATTGGGAATATTTACCATAGAAGCAGTTGTTTTTGCCAGGAAAGTAAACATTTCCACTTTTCCTGGAGTACTTATCCAGCAGCAGGGGACCATCACATCAGATAGAGCCCTGCTCAATTAACATTATCCCTTAATTATTTCTAACAACTATTGACAACATAACCAAGTGGATCAGTGGCCACAAAGCTGAATTCTGTACCTCTACCATTACTCTTACGGTGCCACGTTTGCTTTCACATAGTAAATTATTAACACCTGAATCTCAAACGGTACCAAGTATGATTTTTGTCATTATAAACAATTCTTTAAAAGCTGCTTTTTATTCTCTAGGTCATATATTCTCACTAGGGCCAGTATTGCTCCCAAGGGGGTGAAAATTGGTTAAGGGTTAGAATGGGGGAAGCATGTGACAAAGTCTTACCCTTTTTATGTATAAAGCGCATATACAGATACAGTACATAAACACATATGTAGTATGCTTGTGGTATTGAAATTTCATGAGGAGGCAATTAGGGTAAAAAAATATATTTTAAAAGGAATATGGGAAGCCTTCCTGGGAAGGCTGGGGTGGGTATCCATAATGAAAACAGTATAAGTAACACAGCCCTATACCTGTGCTTCTCACACTGGAATCTCCTCAGGAGTTTTGAAAAATACTGATGCCTGGGCCACTCCCAGAGTTTCTGATGCAATTGGTCTGGCTGGAGCCTGGACTTGGTGTATGTGAAAACTCTATGTAAAACTCTGGGGACTCCTCAGACTGAGTCCCCTTTAGGGCAGCCAAAGTTTAAGACCACTGCTCTAGAGTACAGGTGACTGCACTATCTACCCACATCATGGCAGACGTGACTAAACTGTCATGACACCCTTTCCTAAGCTCAGGTGGCACTTTGGAATTTTTTCCATACATTAGTGCAAATTGGAGTTGACACATGAAATGAAACCTATTTGCCATCTCTATTCTAAGAAGGTCCCCTGGGCTAGAGCAGACTCTAAACCCATATCCTAATATTTTAGCACCCAGAAGTGTCTCATCAAGTGTCATTATACCTTATGTTTCCTCATTATCCTTTTATTGATCAGGGAGGAAAGCACAGAATAAAAATTGGTGGTGAGCGACGGGAGAAGAGGAAGTCTGCTGAATGTCTAAATATAGTTGTGCAAAAGTACATTTGGTTGTACCCGGGTGGGGCTGGTTGATGTTCTATTTTCATACTACGTTCATTGGATGTGAACAGACAAATCTACAAGGTCAATGAATAATTCCAAAAGATTTCTTTCATAGCAGGCCTCTTTTGAAAGATAGTTGCTCAGTTTTACGCTAGCATCTATGGTTAAATGTGTATCATTCAGTAGGGAGAAAGTGAATAGGTATCTCTAAGAGCAGGGATTAAGATCAAGTTTTAGTGAAGTTAGGCAGATCTTCAAGTGGAAAATCAAATGAAATCATTTCAAGAGTAAGAGTTTCTAATTAGCCCCCAAAATTTAAAAAAAAATGCATGAGATAAATACAGATTAAACAAGTGTATTCCATAAGAAAATTTGAACACAATTTTCCTTGAATTTGATGACTCACAAAACATAAAATGTGATGTTTATTTTGATCATTTAAATTGAGCTATTCATATATTACTATGTGTGTGTGTCAGAGAGAGAGAAAGTAATTAGTTTTTGGTAACAAAATTGCCAATAAATAAATGAAAAGGTACATACTTCATCAGTTATCTGGTAACTACAGTAAAAACAGTCACCAGATGGACAAAAACTTAAAAGGCTGCAAATAACAAGTTTGGAGAGGATGTGCAAGAATAGGATCTCCCATATAGTGCAGGTGAGACTACAAATTGGTTCAATCACTTTGGAAAAATAGTTTGGCAATATCTAGTAAAGGTGAAGATATACAAAAACCTGTATCCCAGCAATTCCACTCCTAGAGATCTCCCCTAGAGAATGTGCTCCCATGTATCAAGAGACATAAAAATGCTCACAGTAGCATTGTCCGTAATAGTCCCAGTGGAAACAATACAAATGTTCTTCAAGGGGGGGGGGATAGAATGATTTAATAACTGTGCTGTGTTTACAAATGGGCTATTATACAGCAATAAAAATGATAACCTACTTCTACATATAACACGGATTACTCTCACAAATATACCATTGAACAAAGGCCCAAAAGATTTTGTTCACACAAATTTTGAAAACAGACAAAAGTAAACAATATGTGTAGGGATGCATACATAAGTGATGAAACTATAAAGCAAAACGAGGAAATGATTATCAAGAATGGCAGCAGAGTGGTCAGGGAAGAGCAAGGTGGTTGTTACCATTAAGGAAAGGTGGAGAGAAGGTGTCCAGGAACACTGGTAATATTCAATTTCCTGACCCAGGTAGTAATCACATACATGATGTTCACTCTATAATTATCTGTAATACATTTTTTTGAACTTTTCTGGATGCATGTTGTATTTCACAATAAAAAATAACTTGTTTTAAACTTGCTCTTTTATGTATATAAATGTATTAAGTTAAGCAACAACAAAAAAATGTTTTTGAAGGGGAAGTGGAGTAGCCTACAAAATAGAGAGGAAAAGTTGAATAGATCTTAGAAGGTACCAGAAACAGTGCAGCTCTAGGGTTCATAGCCCTAAAGAACTCCTTCCTCAGGGTATGGTCATTAGATAATTTGCTATACCTCCTATATCCTGGATCTCCCCATTGAAGATCCCAGTCCTTGGAAGACCGAATAGAATTGGCCTGGTCATATGCTCTATTTGTTATGTGTCCTGATTCACCAGAGCCATGTGGTGTCAGGCAGAGGCCAATTCTTCAAAGGCCAGGGGGAGAGAGAGAGGCGAGATTATACAGATGACAATAACCCACAATCTGGTCACTGTCAAAGCCAACAAATAGAAAACACCAAGGTCCAGGAAGTTGTGCAGATAAGAATCACAAGCAAAGACAAGATCGATTTGTTTCTTTGACGATAATTTAATTGTTCCTGAAGAGTTCATCCCACAGAAGGAAAGCAATTAGCTTGGTGAATTCTACTGACCATTGGATTCCAGAGTTGGAGTAACTGATGTGAAAGAGTGAACAATGGCATAGGGATAAGATTCTTCCCACAGTGCCTGAACTCACCATATTCCCTCTGAGAAATGTATGCCAACCAAAAAATGTCACTCTGATCATCTTTCCTTTTCAAAAAACTAGACTTCAACCATCCTTTATGATCTCCTCTCTGGTGAGCTCTGTGGTGGTCAGAGTCACAGGAAGGCGCGGAAAGTCAAACAAGAAATGCCAAGAATCAGTGCTCCTGTTTGCTGGGACTTCAAGGTGGAGGAGGACTAGCCTGACATCTACAGGTCTTCAGCTCCTTCCAGGCCTTCATTTGGGTTCTGGAGGGAAGAGGGCTTGTAAATTGGGGACTGTGAGGGTTGAGAGGCAGGAAATATTACCAGGCCAGTAGAAATCCTGACCACCTTGGTTACTCATCCTGTACCAAGCAACCAAGATAATTTTTTAAAATACAAATGGGTGTATAAGCATATCCTTCCCCCAGAGCTCAACCTCAACACCCAAATGGCTCTTAACTGAATGGTGACAAACACATAGGTAAACAGAACCGTTATGAAGCCTAATAAGTTGTCTCAGTTATAGAGACCAGTTTGGAGACTGCAACATAATAAAATTAAAATTAAGCATGAATTATCTTTATTCATGAGTCTGGATTCCTAAGAGTGAGGGTGCCGATGACTGTATTCTTATTTCATTCGGCAGTCACATTCATCAGACAACACTCGAATGCATATTTGGTTTCGAGTTTGCACTTATTCCTCTGGAGCCTTGAGCAGTTAATAAACATTGGCTCATTAGCATTAATAAAAAAGCATCTTATCACACCATGATTCAGAGTTACCACTGAGCCACTCTAAAAATCAACTGATCTGCTTGGCTTTTAGCAAAGCCTGTTTTATTGATGGCTTCTGTGGATATAGTTGACATTGCCATCCCCCCTCTGATCTCATTATTTCAGATCCACGCATCCTGGCTGGCTTTGCCTTCTCTCTGTCCTCGATCCTCTGGTTACGTAAATGTGATTGTTTCATCGCTTCCTTTCTGGAGCCTGGGTTTTGTCCGGGTTTGCATGTTTAAGGACGAACTCCCGGCACCCTGGGGGAGTGTCTAGGGCTCCTGCAGCCCTCCATCGGGTGACCTCCTCCGGTTGGGGCCATTTGTCTGGAGGACTTCTCTTGGGGGCCCATAACAGGACGCTCTGAGTGGGGCCCTCGTGCTTGGCAGACAAGCCCCCAGATTGTTGCTGGAGACCCCAGGTCGCCTCGGGGCGGAGCGCGCCTTTCATGAATCCGGGAGGCTGAGACGCAAGGGGCGTTGAGGGGGAAACGTGCTGGGGAGAAGGCAGGCCTTGATGTATGCCCCGGTGGACAAAAGCTGCTAGTGTCAGCTTGATTTGCAAGATCAACATTCATGAGTCCTACCGCTTAGAAAGGGGGATTATCTGCAAACCGGAGTCTGAATGGAAGCCATAAATAAGTGATTTCACACTACCAAGCAGGAAGAATATTCTGCCTCCTAAATTATTCTGAACAGCATGTTCGGCCCCTCCCAGGTTCCCACCGCTGGCGAGCCCCGGGGGCGGCGGGGGGTAGTGGCGTGCACAGACGGTAGACCTCTCGGAGCCCAAGGGGCCCGTGCTGAGCACCGGAGCAGCGCCTGCTTTGCTTCCCGAGATCCACTCCGGGTTTTGCCGGACGCTGCTCCGGCAGCCCATTCCAGATCCGGGGTAGGCCAGGCAACGTTTTCCCTCTCACCCTCCCGAAGCCCGCCCAGAGCCGCTGGGGTTCCCAGGCAGAACGTGCCACACTAGCACGTCTCAAAATGTGCTCGGATATGCATCTTGCATCAAAGGCGTTGGGAGGGTCTTTCATCCCTTCTTTCAGCTGCCTAAGTAGGGACATGCTCCCAGCTACCCCCATTTGTAGCTGGGTTTACTCTGAAATGGAAATGTACCTCCAGATGCAAACAGAAAGGGTGGAAGGTTTTTTTTTGTTTTTTTTTTTTGCTCCCGATTTCTCATTTTGCCTCGCCCCCACCCATCCTTTGTGTATGCTTGGCTGTGTTAACCCTATGAGGACTCCCTTAGCTTGCTCTTTCCTTTCTCCCTTATGGCTGTCCTCCGGTTGTAGCTTGACCTCTTCGTGCTGTCACGTATCCTTGCCTTTTCCTGGAAGTAGTTTTGTTGTAAGACAGCCACAGGTGTACTGTTAGAAGTTATCGAGCTTTGAAGTGTGGGGGCCTGGGGCGAAGGCTAAACGCCGCAGCCCAAGGACCTGGCCCAGCAACCCACGTGGTTACAGTCGTTGTGGTCTTTATATCCAATCTCCTGGGACCTCCGCTTAGCTCGGCTGACCCCCTCCCCTTACCCCCAAGTGCTGATCTGGGAGAGGCAGCTTTCCCCAGGGGCTGTGCAGGACGCTGGAGATTAGAAGTGAAGGGTTTAAGAGCCACCCCCTACTAGAATGATGCCTGATGTTTAATAATGATGAATTACCCAGCAGGCAGCTGACTTTAAATTTTTTTCCCCCTTTTCCTTAGGAGCCCCCCACTGTTATGGAAAGATTTAAGCCTTTCAAAAAATGTGGGGGGGGGGGGGCGGGGAGAGGGAGGAGGAGGAGGGAGGGAGAGAGAGATGGGAGGGAGCTAGTTGAGGTGAGCTGGGAGGTGGAGGGGAAGGGAAGGCATTGAGCACCATGCCATAGTATGGGAGGAAGCTTTGTTCCTGGAGGATTGATTGTGTGAGGGAGGGGAGAGCCAGGCAACAAAGAAAAGTGAGGTCATGTGTCTGTGCTGGGAGGAGATGAGGGACTGCAAGGGTCAGCTAAGGCATTGGTCTGCACACTCAAACCATGGGGTGTAGACAAGGCACAGAAAAGAGTGCTATGCTGGGGCCCAGCCCTTTGGTGGGGCTAGGCGTGGAGCCTACCTAAGAAAGGTCTATACCATGAACCCAGCCCACTGCAGACTTGGGGCTGACTGATCCCCACTGGCTCTGTGTGCAAAGGCACAAGTCTGCAGCACGAATGTGAGGCTGCAGGGAAGCCTGCTGGTCTCCAAAGCTCAAGGAGATTGTTTCTTCTCAACCAACTGCAAAAGAGTATATATAGTGTGCTTTTTTTGAGAAAAAGGGAAAATGAGAAAATACATATATCTGCATATCTTAGAGAGAGAGAGAGAAATATAGGAGGAATAAACCAGAAAATAATGAAGTGGAATGAAATGAACCAACTATAAAAAGTAGATGGAGAACAGGGTGGAAGGAATATGAGAGGGAGTATTACTTCTATGGTACAGCTTTTTGTATGACTTTGATTTTTAGAAGCTTAACAATGTTCTATATATTTAAAAAATTAAACCATCAAATATGGGAAAGGAGAAAAAAATACTAAAAATTAAAACCAAACTGAAAAAAAAAAATGAACCCAGTTGTATTTCAAATGAATGATCATACTGAAAAGTGGAAAAACAAGCAATCCAAGTAATTTATGAGCAAACATTAGATGATACTTTGTTAGACTTAGTTAGGGTGGGGGTTGGGGATGATTGTAAACAAATAGTAAACTCTTTTTAATAGGTTTGTTTTTGTAGCAGCATGGAGAGAGTGATTCTGAAGTTATTTTGGATATTTTATAGTATTGAGCAAATAATACATTGATGTTGGGAGCCAGAGTTCTCAATGTGGGAGAAGAGAGTTATAAACATGCAGAGGGGACACATGGATTGAGAGGAATGGATTGCATTAGAGGAATACCAAGTGCAGTGTGGACTCATGATTTCTGAAATATGTATATGTGCACGTATATGTATTTATGTGATTTCTATCTATCTCCTAGCTCTGTCTACTGAAGCAAAGACAGCCAGTAGCAGTGAGCAGCCAGACCTTGCTTTCTAATGCAGTATTCTAACTAAAAGGAACCGTTTCCAGGGCTGAGGCAGGAAAGATTCAACATGAGCCTGGAACTTTTTTTTTTAATTGAGGTGAAATTTACATAACAAAATTAACCATATAAAGTGTATCATTCAGTGGCACTTAGTACGTTCCCAGTGTTGTGCAACCACCACCTCTGTTGAGTGACAGCCTGGAACATCTTGTTATTCTAGGACATAAGAGGTGTGTCATGAGGACAGAGGAGCCAACCTGGAGGGGATGTTCCCCGGCCCAAGGCTGAGACGATTTGAATGCCAAAATAATTAAGGATAGTAACAAATTATAAATCATTGAAAAAGAAAATGGGAATTAATTCCATATACTAGTAAGCAGAGAAAGAAAGAAATAAACATGTGAGAAGGAGTGGAATTTTTTTTAAACAGTAGAATACTGTTTTAGACTGAATTGTGTCCCTTAAAATTCACATATTAAGGCCTTAACCCTCAATATGACTGTATTTGGAGATAGAGGCTGTAAGGAGCAATTAGGGCTAAATGAGGTCAAAGGAGAGGGGCCCAATCTAACAAAACTGGGGGGTGTGGTGGGTGTACACAGAGAAAGGGCCATGGTGAGAAGACTGTCATCTATAAGCCCAGGAGAGCGGCCGAGGGTGAAACCTACCCTGCTGGCACATTGATCTTTGGACTTCCAGCCTTCAAGAGCTGTGAGAAATAAATGTCTGGTGTTGAGGCCACCCAGTCTGTGGTATTTCCTTATAGCAGCCTGAGCTGACTAGTACACACAACTAGTGTGAACTGGTAGATGTAGGAGAGCTAGAGTTGGAAAAAAAAAAAAATCATCATTTTACCACCATTGTGTAGTTAAGACTGTTTCAGGCAAGAATCATACAGAAGCTAAATTTAGAGAAAATTTCTGGCAAGGAGCAGGCAATTTGCATGGTCTTAAAGTGTCTCCCCACAGATTGCCTTTTAGTTGCAAGGGAAAAAATTGTAATCATACAGTGGAGAAATCAGATACCATCTTTGCCAGTGATCAAAATTAACACCACCAATGAAGGATAGATAGGCATCGTGCATCTGTGGACGTGATACCCCAAAGAGAAGACACCACTACTCATGTAATATTTATCTGGGAATGCATAACCTGAATCTAATAATAAGGAAACATCGCAGAAATCCCAAATGAGAAGAATTCTATTTTAAAAAGGGGGATTGTTTTTTCAAAAATGTGTCATAAAGAAAAAAAACAAAGACTAAAGAGATATGTCAACTAACTGCAATATATGATTTTAGGACTAGGTTTTATACTGGAATACATCCCTGGGTCTGGTATATAGCCACTAAGCAGGTTCCTAGTAATCCCACCTCCTGGTATTAGCCCCGTGGTATAATCATGTCCCCTGAATGCGGGCTAGACTTAATGACTCGCTTCTAATGAATAGAATATGACAGAAGTAATGGAGTGTGACTTCAAAGATTAGGTTGCAAAGAAACTATGGCAGCTGCCATGCTGTGAGTTGCCCTGTGGAGAGAACCATGTGGTGAAGAACTCAGGGGACCCCGGTCAACAACCAGCGAGGCACTGAATCCTGACAATAGCCGTGTCAGCGAGCATCAAAGTGGATCTGCCCCGTGACGAGCCTTCGGATGAGACCACAGATCTAACCTACACCTTGAGCCAGGGGATCCCGCTAGGCCACGCCCAGACTGCTAACCACAGAAACTGAGATCATACATGTCTGCTATTTTCAACTGCTAAGTTTTGGAGTAATTTGTTATACAGCGATAGATAACTAATACACTGTGTTAGTTCACAAAATTGGAATATGGACAGTAGATTATGTAATAGTATTGTGTCAGTGTTAAATTTACTGAAGTTGATAACTTTATTCTGAGTATATGACATTGTAAGATAATATCCTTATTCTTGGGAAATATACACTGCACAATGATCTATTAGGTAAAGGGACATGATGATTGCAATTTATTCTCATATGTATCCCTAATTGTATATACTTGAGATATATATGTAAATGTAAATGAATTTATATAAATATATATTATTTTATATAAAATATATATAAATAAAAAGAAAGAAGAGAGAAATGGGAGGGAGGGAGGGAGGGAAGGGGAGAGCCCATAAGCACACAAGTACAGGTGATAAAGCAAATGGAGAAAAACATGAATGATCAGTATACAGTGTTATCTGTAATATTCATATACTTTTTTGTATGTTTGAAATTATTTCTAAGTTTTTAAAAGTATCAGATAACTCTGACATATCTTTAACAAGGCATTTACAAATAATGATTCCATGCTTTTAAGAGACCAGTGTGAAATGACATGTAATACCCCCCATTTCCTCCCCCTTACTTTAGGCTTATCTTATAGGATTTGTTATTAATTCTTTGTAACACCGTAAGAAAAGCAAAACTCTCTAGACAGAATCTTGTTTCCATGAATCTCCTATCTTCTGCTCATGTTTTTTCTTTAGTTCTAAGATGTCTATTTCATAATTTCACTCTTAGGAGCTAGCATTCTTAGCAACTTTGAGAGAGTTATTCTTACCAGGCTTTTCTTTTCTTTAAAAACAGCTTTATTAAGATAAAATTAATATACCATAAAATTAATCCTTTTAAATAAAGTGTACAATTCAGTTATTTTTTTTTGTAGTATATTCACCAAGTTGTGCAACTATCACCACTATCTAATTTTGGAACATTTGCATGTTCCCCCCATAAAAAATCTCCATTTGTACCTATTAAGCAGTCATGCTCTATTCTGTGGTGTCTCCAGCCACTGGAAACCACTAAATCTGATTTTTGACTCTATGTATTTGTCTATTCTGTATATTTTATAGAAATAGAATCATGTAATATATCACCTTTTGAATATGGCTTTTTTCACTTAGCATAATGTTTTCAGAGTTCCTCTATGTTATAGCATGCATCAGTAGCTAATTCCTTTTTCTTGTTGAATGATATTCCATTGTATAGATATAACAATTTATCTATTCATCAGTTGGTAGACATTTAAGTTGTTTCTACTTTTTTGGCCATTGTGAATAATGCAACTGTGAACATGCACGTACAAGTCTCTGTATGAACATATGTTTCAATTCTTTTGGGTAGACACCTGTGAGTACAATTGCTGGGTCATATGGTAACTCTGTGTTCAACATTTTGAAATTCTTTTCATATTTTAATAAGCTTTTAGGCTATATTGTTTTTTCAAGAGGTGCCTTAGCCCATCTTAGAGCATTGCTGTCCTGTGTATGTTTGTTTCTCTGAATTTCTCTCTGTGGATTTATGGTAGGCATACTTCCCTCAGGAATTAAAGTGGTTTACGAACAAAGATCCCACAGGTACAAGCTAAGTCCTTCCTTACCAGTGGATCTCATTGTAGTCCACTCTTGTTTTCCCTTCCAATAAGTGACTATTTAGACTCTGGGCAAACCTTTCTGGCACTTACATTTCCTGCCTAGGATCACAGTTTAAATATTTTAAGCGCATATTTTTCATTTCCTACAAAACCACGAGCTCCCAAAAAGCAAGATCCATGCATTATCTTTCATGTCTCACCATACCTAGCCAAGTATGTGAGTTAATTCAATGCTAAATGCTAAGCAGGGACTATCTGTTATACTTTTTAAATGTCTTTCACAGCACTTAGCAGAGTATAGGGCATATAGAGGTGTTTATTTAATGCTAAATAAATTCCTAAGATTTTACCCTAAAATTATTTATAGTTTTGGGTTTCTTAGTATGACTCCCATTTGCCAAATATAGTTACGGCATGTTCATTTCCCAGGTACCCAGAAAAAATGTCCATTTCTCGATAAAGATGCTGCAAACACATTCCATACCAGTCATGTGTACGTTTGGTAGGGAAAAGAGGGAGAAATGGGCAAGGCATTTCCCTCTTTTCTCCTGCTCCACAGCAACTTCTCTAAGCCTCATTTGCCTCTTATTTTCTCAACTTTTTCTCATGGTACCATTTCTCAACAATATTTTCACCACTTTTCTGGACAATTGAGGAGAAAGAGAGAGAAAATATTAAGGAAAGGTGGTATCCTGGAGACTTAAAAACATGAACCTCAGCTGTAAAATGCCATGTCCAGATGGGCTCAAAACAAGACATCTTGTCTTTACATCGAGAAATGTAAAATCTAGAAAAAGCTTACCTGAGAACTTCTTTGTTCCGCAACATAGTTGGGGAATGGTAATCCTAGCAAATGATTATTCCGATTAGTTAGGAGTTACTACACACACAATACCTGGATCATCATTTTTTGAGGAACTAAAATCCACTAAGATATTCAACACCACAGCTGCCCTGAAATAATTTAAACCTCTTTTGATGATTCAGAAGGTATTTTAGGATTTTTTTTGACATTTAATTATTTACTGCGTATGTGTAAGACTGCCAGATAACAGTGTCTTGTGGAGAGAGGAATTCCAGATCACAGAAGGATTCTCATAGTCAAACAGGATGCCCATTATGTATTCCTTGCTCATCACGAGGAAGCAGAGCAATGACAAAGATCAAGTGAAATCAGAAAGCGGAAATGGGCAGCTCTTACCATAGCCATCTTTAAAAGTCATACCTTCCTTCTCTCAGAGTCCTCGTTCATTCCCCAGTTCTCCTTGTAATGAGATTTCCTCCTGTCCAAAAAAAAAAAAAGTGGTCCTTGGTTTGTTCGTTGAAACTAAACACACTGAAAATGTATAGGAGAGTTTTCTCTGGATTTTACGATGTACATTCACAAAGTTATTCTTTACATTAACCTGTGCTAAGATCCTTTTATTTGAATCACTCAGTTCTCTTTAGAACGTGTGACATCTTGCCAGGCTTCAGCCGGACATGCCTCAGTCTACCGAAAGTTATTATCCAGAAAGATTTAAGGGTTCTTCTTCAGTGGGTGATTATTTAGACATAAGTTGTCCCTAAGGGTCTCCTCAGGAAATTTGGAACATAAAGACTATTATGTTTGTCTTCAGTCACCTGTGAATTTGCTTTTTTCCTTTTGCATATGCAAACTGTTTACATGTCAGTAATTTATTTTTAAAGGCACTATGAGATGTATCTATATATTATGACTAGATTAGGATTCCTTACTCATTAAAAAACTTTCTTTTTTTTTAAAAAAAAAAAAAAAAAGTCATCCACCATTCAAGGAATTAGACAGCCATAGTCCCAAACCAATTTGGTTATTGAAATCACTAGGCAATTGGCATTTTAAGACCAGCTTTGCAAACCTATCCACATGGCTCACTCCCTTGTTTCATTGAAATGTCACCTCCTCTGTGAAGCCTCCCTTGACTACCCTCTCTAAACTAGTTACTCTTCAATCACACTTTTTTCTCTTATTCTGCTTGTTTTTTCTAGCACTTACCACTATCTAATATGATAGCATACATGTGTTAATTCATTTGTTATCTTTATCTCCCAGAATAGAAGCTTCTGAAAGTAGGGACTTAGTTCACTGTTTGTTGCCAAGCCCTGGAGCCTAGCACAGAGATACTCAATAAATGAGTGATTATTTTAGCCTTATTAATACTATGAAGGTAACCTAAATTTCAGAAATTGCTAGTTGGTATTAGAGACAGCAATTTGTTTGTTGAACTCCTCAATGTTTAATTAAAAACAATGTACTGGATAGTAGAAAGGGTATGAGAATCAGGCTGAGTCCTCAAGGCACTAAAATCTAATACTTGACATATGCTAGGTTTACATGATAGATAGCGAAGCCAGAAACCATTTTCCAAGTACCATGAGAGAGTACAGGTGAGCCCCACACAAGCTAAGAATTCAGAGGGAGATTTTTTTTTTTTTTTTTTTAAGAATTAGGGTTGTCAGGAAAAGTTTCCTGGAGGGAGAGTTGAATTGTATCTTGAAGGAAGGTGCAAAAGTTAGCTAACTGCAAGGTTAGGAGAACAGTCCACATAGGACCATGCTCACTTCCGACACCAGATGCAAGTTCAAGGGTTCCCCAAACCACCCTCAGTTTTGATAACTCATTAGCAAGACTCACTTAACTCATGGAATGCCATTATATATTCATGGTTAGGGTTTATTACAGGCAAAAGATACAGGTTAAAATCAGTCAAGGGAAGAAGCACATAAGGTGGAGTCAAAGAAACGTACCAAAAGCCAAGCTTCTAGTTATCTTTTCCCAATGGAGTAAGGAAAGTGTTAGTTTCCCAGCATCGATGTATAACAATATGCATGGGGTACTGCCACCCAGGGAAGCTCACCAAGGCTTGGTGCCCAGTCTTTCCTGGGGCCCATCACACAGGCACAGGTGACTGCTTTCCTCAATTTTCAGCCCCTCGGGAAGTCAAGCTGATATTGCGTAATCCAAAGTCCCCACCCTAAATTAATACTGTTGTGGCTCAAAGCTCCAACCCTAAATCACGTTATTACTATATGGCTGACCCAAGACACCCAGGCAAACAAAGACACTCTGTTCATGCATGATACTCCAGGGGCTTACAGATGACCTCCTACAATCTCTCTTTGGGCTAGGTTAAATTCTTACTACATAGGAAAAGAGTTTAGATAAACCTATTATCAGAATAATCGTAATAATATAATGGTAATAATAGAATAATAATAGATGATCAACAAACCTGTGACTATATTGTTCTAGGAAAAGTAAGAATTTATCAATTTTATAGATGATTTTTATGAAAATATCTGCTTTTGAGAAAGGAAGGTTGGCATTCAGAGTAAGTATGCATGGGGGAGTCACATTGTTTGGCATACTGTGTGCATTTTCTAAATAATTTCTCCAATTCTCTTAACATTGTAAGATTTATAAATGGTAAATAGGCACTAGACCAGAAATGAAGCCTGTGGCAGTTATCTATCGCTGTGTAACAGACCACTCCAAAATTTAATGGTTTAAACAATGAACTATCTTACGTGTTCATGATTCTGCAGGTCAGTGCTTTGGGCTGGGCTCAGGTAGATGGTTCCTCTGCTGCTTTAGCCTGTAGTCACTCATGAGGCTGCAGCCCTCTGGTGGCCTGACAGGGGTTGCATGGTCTAATATGGCCTTGCTCACATTACAGGTGGTTGGTAGACATTAGTCAGGATGCCTCAGTTCTCCCCCAAGTGGCCTGCCCAGCAGACCAGCTCAGACTTGTTCATTCAGGGCAGCATCCAAGAGGGTGAGAGAAGCAGCTACAGGCCTCTTGAAACCAGACAAAGAAGTCTCCCAACTTCACTTCCAGCACATTCTATTGACCAAAGCAATCCTCAAGACCAGCCCAGATAAAATAGCAGGGTAAATAGACTCCATCTCTTTTTTTTTTTTTAAATTAGAAAATAATTTATTTTATTAATACGTATATAAAGAGAAATAATTTTTGCAATATAGTAAAATGTTAACAACTCTGGGTAACAGGTCTATAAAAGTTCTTTGCACTCTTGCAACTTTTCTGCCAGTCTGGCATTATTTCAAAAATTAAAAATTACTGCCAAAAAATGTGTACATTGACTCAAAACTAACATTTAGGTCTCTCGCTCTATGAAATTGAGCTGGGTTAAACTTCCTCAACAGCAATTAGGTTTTGTCCCTGCCACTATAGAGCACTCTGCCACTATAGAGCAGTGTGACCATAACCGAATCATTTAAGTTTCTGAATCTCACTTTTCTTTTTTTTTTTTTATTTCAGCTTATTATGGGGGTACAAAAGTTCTGGTTATATTGCCCATGTCCCTCCCATTCCCCTGAGTCTGAGCCTCAAGTGTGTCCATTCCCCAGACAGTGCACATCGCACTCTTCATGTAGGTATACACCCAATCCCCTCCCCCACCCCCATCCCCTGGCCAGGGAGATACCATGATCACGAAGGTGGTTTTCCCAGGGCGAGGCTTATCTATTGCACTCCGGGACTCCATCTCTTGATAGGAGCAGCAGCAAAGAATTTGTGGCCATTTAAAAAACATCATGAATCCTAATCACAACTTTTTTTTTTTTTTTTAAGTCTCTAATATAGCTAAGTAGATGGCTAGGCTCTAGCTTCCCTAGAGAAAGAAGAGTTTAATGTTGCCTAAGTAGAAAACAACATTGCTTTTACTTCTCTAAGTTGCCATTTAAAAACATTTTCAAAAGCATTTGAAAGACTGGTCAATTTGTAGTGGTACTTTCTGAGTCATTACATATTGGTAAAGGATTTTTTCCTTTCTTTTCTTTTTTTTTTTTTTTTTTTCTTGGTATTTTATTCAGTTAGGCAGAGTGCTTCTGTAGTGGAGAAACTTACATCTTTTAGTTCTTCTATAAAATGACTCCTCACCTTGGCCACGATGCACACACCCACTTTCAGAGCCTGGCTAATGGCACTGCCCCAGAATGCTGAACACCTGTGGGGAAGCCACTCCCTTTGAGAACAGGCTTCTGAAAGTAATCCCCTGCCCTGTGGGAAAGCCTCCTAGAAACAACTGGAGATACTCCACCGAGGAAAATGTTTAATGGATGTTGCAGCTGGGCTGTCAGAGGAGTTTAATTCCAAAGGATGGAGCATTGATTTGAGGATGAAACGCATGCAGGGTACCGAGTTAAGTTGGGTGGTTTGGTCGTGCTGTGGCTTTTACCAGAGCTTTGTGCACTGTGATTTCCCCTGGTGCCTTGGGACTTGCATTTATGGGGAAGTAGAAATAAATCACTCAGAGAGTAGAGCTAAAATTTCAAATAGTATAAGTTGTCCTCAGTGATCTTTATCAATGCAGACCTGAGTCTTATAATAAAATGCTTTACTCCCCCCTGTAGTTATTAAAATTTCATCTCTCCACATGACACCTCCTTTCTCTGGCTCCCTGGGGAATCGGCTCTATTTGCTTTCATACTCAGTGGTCAGCTGGATGGCTATGTTTTCTGATTTCTACTTATTCACATTTTTCTTTCCCACTGCCCTGCCTGAAAGCGGGGCTCAGCATTGGAGCAATTCGTCCTGTTGCAGAGGAAGTGAGCAGGAATGTAGAGGAACCATCCTGCTCGTATCAGCAGTGAAATATTTTCAGGGAATTGACCTTGAAGTTTCTGCTAGTTGGAAACCATGGTAACCACTGCTTGCCCCTGGAAAATTATTTCTCCTTACAGCAGCCCTGTCAATCAGTGCATGCTTCCTCCAACTTCCAAGCTGCGATCCTTAAAAGGGATATGGCAGCTAAAATCTATGATTCTAATATGTGGATGACTATTGGTGTTTGAGACTCAGGGAGGCATCAGCCCTTCATGCGCCAACCCGGAGTCTCTAAGCAAATAATAGCAGCTAGTGTTTGTTTGGCACTTAATATCCACCAGGAACTTTTTAAAGCATTTTACACATGCCGTATTAGCTCATTTAATGCTTACAACTCCATAAAAGAGGTGCTGTTATCTTCATTTTATATGTGAGAAAACAAGACACGCAGATTTAAAACCTTGCATGGGATCAATGAGGCAGGCTTCCTAACCCAGGCAGCTTGCTCTGGAATCTGTGTAAAAACCACCATATCGCCTCTCATTAAAGACAGTAACCGCTTTCTGGATTAAGGGGAGATTGCAACTCTGTGCCACCAGTGAGCTCATCCCCTTGAAATATGTCACTCCTTGCTACCTCATTGTCCTGGCTTGTTAAGGCCCTTGTATTCATCTGGGTCTAACAAGAAAAACAGAAAACACTTCAAGTATTTATAAAAGAGGGAATTTACTACAGGGCATTGGTTACCCAGGTGATGGAGGAGTTGAGAGCCAAATATGGGATGGCAAGATAACCTAAACCATTAATAGCAGGCTGGAGGGCCAGAGGAAAGGAGGCGTGCTCTGGGAGCCCAGAGGCTGAAGTCACTCAAGAAAGCCTGGAACCACAGCAATAGTGTCTGGAGGCAGCTGGAGCCACAGGGGAGTCTCTTAATTCTCTCTTCCTTCCAGTCCATTCTCCACGCCGATGCCAAGTTGGTCTTTCTAAACTCAGATCTGATCCTGCCATCTCTCATGTCCCAGTGTATAAACATCTGATGCTTCTCCTGCCCCACCAGAGAAGCCCCTTATACTCCAGCATCTCTGAACTATATATGGTGACTTCCAAACACACAACAGTTCTTCAATCTTTTGTCTTTGCTCCATCTGTCCACTCAGTTGTGAATGCTATATTAGTCAGGGTCCCAACATGGAAGAAGTGGCACACTTAAATTGACATCCAAAGGGACTTATGTACAAAGGTAGCTTACACAGGGGGAATACTGGGTAGGAGAACCTCAAGGGCTGATGCAGTGACACAGTGTCAGCCACAGTAGTGATGCTGCCACTCATATGCTGACAGAGAGTAGGGGAGGATATTTCCTGGGACCCAAAAGGAGAGGGTTCTGCAGAGGTCACTTTGAGAGGAGCAGTGACTTTTGGCTTAATTTTGGACTGAGAAACAACCAGCCTGAAGCAACTTCTCAGGAATGAAACCGGGGGAATAAAATACCTTGACCCCACTTTCCTCCTCTTGCAACTGACTGGTCAACTGACCAACTGACCAACTGACTGGTCAAAACCTAGAGCTAAAGGGCCCAAGACCCTGTTGATAGGATTTATCCAGGTCAGCAGAAAGCAGAGGTGAGAAGGATGGGATCTGAAGGGGCAAGCAGAGGACATCCACCACGAACGTCTTTCCCTGACATCTCCGCTGCCCATGGCTATCATCTATTCTTGGAAGACAACAGCCCAGAGGTGTTCCCTCTGAGTGACACCTTCAGCTCTCCCAAGCCGAGACTGTCACTCGTGGTCTCCCCCAGTCCTTCCCATCCCTTGTGTCTGTGTTATAGATGGTGCAGACTCAGAGCCTGCTGGTCTTCCTAGTAGAAATGAGTCCCTTAAGCACACACACCATCTCTATTTATATTCACAATATATGCACAAGATGCTAGAGTATTTTTTGCACTCAATACATTTGTGGTTGAAGAAATGAATGAACTGCCTAAGATAACTCTTGTTCTACACAGATCACACTTTCCATTAGTTCTGAGAATAGGGCATCTTCCTTCACACAGAGATGATGTCTCTTTATACAGGCTTTCATACACTAAGTTAAAAATAATTTTTTTTTTTAAGAACAAGCCAACTAAATTCTTTCCTGGATAAATTCATCCAGACTTGACTAACTATGAACATTATCTACCACAACTGGCTATTATATTTACAAAAGAAAGGCTCCAATAAAAACTCCCAATTTATACCCCTCATCTTAGGAGATTGTCAATGTTTTAAGACAAGATTTCATGTCACATCACTTCATGTCACATCACTTCTAGAAGTCTTAGTCCCTGGGATATGTAGAGTTTAATATGATTCTCATGTGCAATCAAAAATGTTTTTTTAACAAAGCTGTGGATTCAGCTCTGATGTAGGTTATCCATTCAAAGCTAAGTTATTTTTCATTTGATTTAAAATTAAATATCAATAAGCCAGCAAGTTAGGAGCAAGGGGATTTGTGGCCATAAAGCAAACTGAAAATATTTTCTGAGGAAGGGGATTTTTGACTAAGAATCCCCTAAGAATTTTGACTAGGTTTTCCTAGTGCCTACACCTCAAATAAAAACTCTGTTCACTCTTTATCTCTGGGTTGATTAGGACAGATCACTAATGAGGCAAAATTATGAATTTAATGCCAGTGTGAGGCAGGTGGCTTTGTGTTTACAGATTTGAAATTTCTGAGCTAGGAGGGGTCTTTGCAGTCATCTAATTCAATTCCTCCATTTTATAATTAGAAAAGAAAAAAAAAAGTCAGAGAGGTTAAGTGACTAGCTCCTCATCATAATTATGCCTATGGATTGCTTTTAACCCCAGATCATCACACACCCTGTCACTTTTGGGGGAAAAAAAAAATTTCACAGCACATTGTCTAAGGATGTGCGTCCAGTGTTCCTCGTTCAGTAAGAAGGATAGCACGCTGCTCTGGGGCGAGATTTAAGGACCTACATACACCGAATGGGAAGATATGCCACGTTAATTTCCTGTTGACTCTCTTAAATGTTGGTTCTTCAGTATGTCTGCTGATAAAGCTGCACCGGGTCTCCACACGTGGGCTTGCATGCTTTGAGAGCTCAGTACTAAGCAATGACAAAGAAACTTACGATGCCATGGCTGTTTCTTCTGAAAGTACACGGGGCTGAAAACATGTTCAACTATCAATAAGACCCTCGTTTCCTACATCTGCTGACAACCCCAGGAACACCCCGTCTGACGATGGACACTAAGATACACAGATAATGCCTTAACCTTATTTGAGTTATGAGGGGGCATGACTAGCTACTTTTTATATTGTTTATTTTATTCATACTCTCTTTCTCAAGGAGATTTTAATGTGCAAGAAAAGAGAGGATAGGAAGAGGGGGAGAGAGGATTTGCACAGAAGAGGAAATGGGGAGGGAGGAGAACTAGATATTTCATTGTCCTGGTTCTATCAGCTCTGTAATTTGGAGAATTTAAGCCATTTGTGTCTCAGTTTCCCTACCTGTAAAATGGGACAGGTTGGACTAGGTGAACTTTAAACTCTTTCTTAATTCTAACATTCCATATTCTCTTAGAAAAGAGCAGTAGCAGCAATATGTCAGACTCTCCCAGAGGTTGCACAGATGAACTAGATAAGGAAAAAACCCTTGACTCTAGTTTCCATTTTAATAGAGTGAACTGCAGCTATCCTGCAATCCTTCTCTACCCTTCTCAACCAAACATTATATGCATATGTTTACTTATTTTTGTTATTTTTTAAGGCCATCTTCACACTAGAGTAGTGACTTAGACAACAACAGAAGCTTACCAGACGATAGAAGAAAAGTGGAGGTGACCTGAAGACGATAAAACCTTGGCTCTGTAGACTGCAGGGTCTACAAAACACACTTCAAAAATAAATGTAAAGCACCACATTTTGGGCTGCTTTGCCTTATACATCATTTTGCTCGCCATGCAGTTTTTAGCAATTGAAATGAGTTGCCCTTTTCTGTGGAATACCTATGTTTCCATATCAGTTACCTTGGCAGGCCTGAGGTTCTTCTGGAGAGCACAACTGGGTAGCTCCCCTCCCCATAACTATTTGCATCCATTCATATTCATGGGGACTTCTGGTCTTTGGGTAAGAAGAAAGGAGAGATTTTGAGGTAGAGGTCAAATGGAGAAGAAAGAGGGGCAGGACAAGGACAATTAAGAAAATGACATGGGACAGGCCTTTATGTACCTGCCCACACCTGTCCTCACCCCTGTGGGAGAGAGTAAAGAGTTGAGGAGGCTTATAAGACTCTATGAGACTCTAGACACAAGCACTGCTATATCAGGACTTGGAATCAAGTATAATGCAAAGTTGAGGAAAGGGCTGTTTTGCCTGCTCCTTCCAGCATTCTGCCCTTTTGGGACTCGAGCACACAGTCAGCCTATGACAGAAAATGGCTTCAATTAACAGAGCAGAGGTTCCACTAGGCACATGGGCAGCTACAACGCACCTTAATGTGCCCAGCAGAGAATGTGGGCACATTTGTCCCAGAGGCCACGGAGATATCACCAATGTTCAGACTTTGCAGTGAGACTGAAATACTGCTGTTAGACAGATCTAGGCTCAGAGCTACTAAAAATTGGCAATAAAATGACTACATCTACACCTATAAGCTGGTGAGGGCTCACCAAATATTCCATGAACTCCCCTACCTTTCCCAGGTTTTCTTGCTGTTAAGTTTCACCATGGGACTAGTTCAGGCCAATGAGCTGTAGGCAGAAGTGAGATATGGGTCAAATGTTAAGAGCTGGTATCCTTCCTTCATCTCTATCTTCCCCTTTTCTGGGAAATCTTAGAGGCCACATGTTGCAGCTGCAAGGACAGTAGATGGAGGAAGCTGCTCTGCTTGAATCTCATGGTATGTAACCTGAACCTGAAGGAAGCCTTCATAGTGTTAAGCCATTGAGATTTGGGGGTTGTTTATTATTATAGCATATGCTAGAAATTAAATTATTATAGCCAGGTGTTGGGCATATCTCTTTGGGAGATAATCCCTGCCTTAGTATGTCATCAATACCCAAGTTCCACCAATTCTATATTCCAGAGCCTCCATTCCTGTGGTGTTAGGTGCTCATACAATAATCTCCTAACTGCTCTCCCTATCTCCAATCTCACCATGCTTCTTAGTCATTATTTATGCCACTATTGGAATGATGTTTGTGAAACATTACTTATATTGTAAAACACAAACTTATCAGATACATAGAGTCACCTAGGAGGAGCCAGGAACAAGGCCAGCAAGTACATTAACAGCCTCCCCGCCCATGAGTCACCACTATCTTTGTGTGTGCCAGCTGGCGGTTCTGCCCTTTGGATGTGGAAGTGACTTCTCTTTGTTGACCGTTGTAAATAACTTTGAGTTCAGAGATAGGGAATCCAAATTCCAATTAAGTCAATCAAGACAACCTTATACTCTAACTTCGCTCATGGATCAGAAGAATCAATATTGTTCAGATGACCATAATGCCCAAAGCAATCTACAAATTCAATGCGATTCCTAGCAAAATACCAATGTCATTTTTCACAGAAAAACCAATCCTAAAATCCATATGGAACCCAAAAAGAGCCCAAATAGCCAAAGCAATCCTTAGCAAAAAGAACAAAACTGTAGGCATATTACCTGATATACAAATTATACTATAAGGCTATAATAATATCAAAACAGCATGGTACTGGCATAACAATAGATACACAGATTGAACAGAATAGGGAACCCAGAAATAAAACCACACACAACCAGCTGATCTTTGACAAAGCAGACAAAAACATACTCTGGGGAAAGGACACACTATTTGATCAAGGGTGCTGGGAAAATTGGATAACGCCATGCAGAAGAATGAAACTGGATTCCTCTCTCTCACCACTCACAAAAATTAACTCAAGATGGATTATAGACTTAAATGTAACACCTGAAACCATAAAAATTTTAGAAGAGAATCTAGGAAAAACTCTTCTGGACATTGGTGTAGACAAAGAATTTATGACTAAGACGCCAAAAGCAAATACCACAAAAAAACAAAAATAGACAAATGGGACTTAATTAACCTACACAGCTGCACAGCAAAAGAAATAATCAAACATATCCATAGACGACCTACAGGATGGGAGAAAATATTTACAAACTATGCATCCAACAAAGGACTAATATCCAGAAATTATAAGGAACTCAAACAAGAAAAAAAAAAAAAAAAAAAAAACACTTAAAAAGTGAGCAAATGACATGAACAGGCATTTTTCAAAAGAAGATATACAAATGGCCAAACATATGAAAAAATTTTCAACACCACTAATCAGAGAAATGCAAATTAAAACCACAACAAGATACCATCTTACTCCAATTAGGATAGCCATTATTAAAAAGACAAAAAAACAACAGATGTTGGTGCAGATGTGGTGAAAAACAGGGATGTTTATACATTGTTGGCGGGAACAAAAGTTAATACAACCTCTATGGAGGTCAGCATGGAGATTCCTCAAAGAACTACCAGTAGATTTACCCTTCAATCCTGCAATCCCACTACGGGGTATCTACCCAAAGGAAAAGAAATTTTATCAAAAATACACTTGTACTCACATTTGCTGCAGCACAATACACAATTGCAAAGATATAGAATCAACCTAACTGCCCATCAACTGATGAGTGGATAAAGAAAATGTGGTGTATATCTATCTATCTATCTATCTATCTATCTATCTAACTATCTATCTATATCATGGGGTGCTACTCAGTCATAAGAAAGAATGAAATAATGTCCTTGGCAGCAACTTGGACGGAACTGGAGGCCATTATCCTAAGTTAAGTAACTCAGAACAGAAAAATAGATGCTGCATCTTTTCTCACTTAAGTGGGAGCTAAGCTATGGCTATGCAAGGACAGAGTGGTATAATGGACACTGGAGACTCAGAAGGCGGGAGGGTGAGACGGGGTGAGGAATGAAAAATTACTTATGAGGTGCAACATACACTATCCGAGTGATGGGCACACTAAAAGCCCAGACTTCCCCAATACAATATAGACACATAATGGAATTCAACTTGTACCCCCTAAATCTATCAAAAGTTTTAAAAAGACTAACATATAAACACCTAAAAAATTTTTAAAATACTTTCAATTCCCTGTCTTTTCTTTATATGAATATTTTCCTCTCTGAAGCAACTTATATTTTGCTTACACTTGGTATGTAAACTCTTTCTAGAAAGTGTTTTTAAATAGCAACTTTGGTTTTTAACCCAGCTATCAAGTGGTTGTCTGCATTTGAGTAGGTTTAGTTAGTATGCAGATGAGAGG
Organism: Varecia variegata; assembly: GCA_028533085.1. NCBI lineage: Eukaryota > Metazoa > Chordata > Mammalia > Primates > Lemuridae > Varecia > Varecia variegata. The sequence goes on from CM052443.1 coordinate 75,643,441, forward strand.
GCAACAAATAGGTTGTTTTTTTTTTTTAAAAAAAAATAGGTCTATAATGTGTTTGTATGGTGTGCATGTATGTATGGGAATTTATGTATATACATATGTATGTGTTTGTATATCTGCGTATATGCATATATGTGTTCTTTAATTACTACTCTAAATGAGCATCAAGTTTATGCCATCTTATTTCACCTAATCAGGGGTCTGGCTTGTCGAGTACAGAAAGTATCTTTCTTCTTCTCTATGTGTAACCTATTGTCCTACACAGTGATAGTCCTACGTGGGACAGCGCAGGTACATGTTTAAGAGATGACTAAAATAACTCACTGTGGTTCTTACACTGGAAATGTGTGTGGCCTGCCTCTGTTTAGTGCCCCTGGGTGGCATTTATCGGCCATATCAGTACTTGTGGCTCTGCCTTTTTGTCCCCTAGAGTTTCTGATGTGCTTTTGCTCCAAATGGCTGATGGCCAGCTAAGCCAGGCCACTACTGTCCCTCCTCAGCTGTACAGACACAGCCACTTGTCATGTTGCTTAGCGTTCTACTTCAGTGCATCCTTGGACTATCCATTCGGCCCCTTTGGCTTGGCAGTAACTGGCTGTATTTTATCAATTAAATGTAGCTGGGCTTCACACAGCATTTCTCCCCCCTCCCCCCCGAGTCACCCTGCATGAAAGAAAGGGATGAATCAGAGATGACAACACAGTTTAGGGCAGGAGCTGACTGGCACAGAACAAAGGGACCATGCCATACTTTAGGGAGGTCTCTTTTGCCTGGTGACTTGGCCCCTTGGGGACAGGCTGTTTCTTGTTTCTGAGTCAGTGACAGTTATTTTTGTTAAACTAGAGGTGTTCTATTCAGTCCCTGGTGACATGAAATCAATGAATCTCAAGATTTGGGGCAGGCTCTAGGGCTTGCCACATCAGAGGAAAACACTGATTAAGGATTAATGTGATCTGGGAACACCCAAGTCCAAATAATGGCACTGACACGGTGCCAACATGTGGCTGGGTTAACCCAGCGGCATTCTGGAAGCCACTGAGAGCTGGGGCTCTTTGATTCCTAACCTTTGAAGGGGGGAAAAAGACTTGCTGGAAAGCCTTGAGTCATGCTGTGGCATGGTAATAAGTTCAGGATCAAATGACCACTTCATCTTCAAAGACTCCTGAGGCCTGGCAGCACTGAAGGAGACTAGCTAGGGTAGGGAGTGTCATTTTAATAGTCATTTGATCAAAGGCTCAAGTAACTTATCCTAAGTGCCTTGTGCCAAGTGGATAGTGGACCTATCTTCTCCGTATAGACCATGAATTATTCTGTTAGAGAAATTCCAATCCAGTTTTTCAGGAATTGTCCTAGGACTCAATGGAAAAGTTTCCCTACCAGATAGGGCCATCCTTGTAGAGACCCTGGGTAACACAAACTCAGACATCTGTCATCCACAGCAAAGATGTGAGCCCACATGTCAAATGTCCTCTCTTCTTCCTTCTAGATGCTTTCGAGATGATGTTAGACCCATTGGAGATCCATGTTTTGCTCTCTGGTTGTTGAATAGTTCCAATTGAACCACAGAAGTCTCAAAAAATGGTCTTAAAATGGAATCCAGGATACCTTCTCATGCTAATCAAGTGTGTCCGGGCCTTCACTGGAAGCTAATTTTGTTGACGTAACATTCTTCAGATGTGTTGCCCTTATTCTCTATAAAAGGCTCTCAAGTGCTTTTGAAATTCTTGATACTAAGTCAGGGAGAAAACATCAGATAGATGCTTATGACTATTAACATCTCTCTTTGATCACCTGCTAATCTCCTCCCCCAGCTCAGGACTGTTGACATCAGAGAACAAGAAATGATGAACAATGGGATCTGGTAATCCTAATCCTTGTGCACCAGGAGGACTCAGAAGAATTTGGAACAGATTTGAGGAATGCTCTTTCTCCGTTTTCTAATTTCGTTATTTCGTGAAATCTCTTTGGCTTTCACTCAGTTTTCTCATCTGAAAAATGAATGGGTTAGGCTGGAAGATTCCTAAGTATCCTTCCAGTTCTAAACATTCTTAGCATTTTCTTCCATGCATTATTCAGCTGTCAGAGTCTCCAATATTTGCAGTGTTCTTAAGGCAAATAATGAAAACCGAAATTGTTCACAGGACTCTTCCATTGAAAAACGCTCATTTATACACGTTATTTCATTTGATCTTCACCCCAAAGTCACATAAAGTAGGTTGGATAGGTATTACTGTCTTTCCCACTTACAGATGGAGAAAGTGAGGCTCAGAGAAGTTAAATGATTGGCCTCTGCTCTGCCTCTGTGAAGCAGAACAAGGGCGGAATCAAGTGATCTAACCACAAAACTGAAGCCCCCTCTTCTCTGTGCAGCTGCCTCTCGGCTGACAGAGGTTGTCTCTATCGATCATATCTGTCCCTTGACTTTATGGGAGAGCTTTGCAATCTACTTGATCATTTTACCCATGAACTAAACTTGATTATGAAAGACCTTGGAAGTTAAAAGGGCTGCTAAAATATTCCATAGCATAAATTCACTGCACAGTCTTGTCAATCCCATATTGCATATTCCATGCCAGCTCTTTTTGGTTTTGTTCGGAGAGGAAGGGAGGGAGGTCGGGAAAAAGCTAAAGCTATCATCTTATTTCCTCCCCTTTAGCAACTTCCTGCAGCCTCCTGGGCTTTCCCTATAAAAACAAAATCATCCACAAGGCAGAAGCAGTTTGTCATCTTAAGACCTTTGGAAGAATTACTTGGAAAATGAACTTTGACAGCTCTGCAGGCACACTCCTGCAACAGGCTGCTGCACTGTTCTCCTCCATCAACCTTGCTCTCTTCCAGAACAAAGCTTCAACAGTTGGAGGAAGAGGGGCTTGAGCCAATATAAACAGCCACTACCTAAGCACAGGCCTCAGGAGGTTACTCCAGGTTTCTCAATGCTTTGCCACTTAGACAAGGATATTTAGGGAAGAGGGGAAAGAGTGGTTACACCAGGGCTTGGATAAGATTTGGGCCCCAGGTAGGTGAGCATGCAGAGAATTGCCTTGGGCTCAGGCTCTTGAAACAGGGTGTAAGGTTTTGTTCTCAGGCACACTTGTTGAATGGAAAGTAGTCTAAAATTTTATCAGTTTCTACATGAGTTAAGTGCAAAGCTAGACTCTGAAGTCAGCACCAAGGGTACTGGTCTGCATAAAAGATCTGGAAGCTGAGCATAGCTCTGCCATTACATTTATTTCTATGGTCTTCCCTTTGTCCCTCGTATCTGTAAAAGGAGGGTTTTTAACTAGCATTCAACCAACTACTACTATATGGCACTAGCTGTGTGCCTTCTACCATGACAGACACTGATGTTACAGAGAGACAAGAAATCATAAATGCATTTGTTAGTGAATTAATTTTTGCCTTTTGTTATTGTTATGCATTTTGATTCTACGTGTTTTAAATTCCACTATCATTATTACTGCTTTATACAGTCTATCTTAATGTAAAATTATCCACATATTTTTTCTATTTTCATTTTTATTCCAGACTACATTCCTTTGGAGCTCAACTTTCCTCTTCCTGAAGAAGCTTCCCTTCCCCTTTCCTTTTTCCCTTTTTTACATGTAGTTCTGAAGCGGTGAAATTCCTTCCATTTTTATTTGACCGGAAAGTCTTCATTTTATTCACTTTGGATGACTATTTTCTTGGGTTATAGATTTGTTTTCTTGATGCTTTATTTTCATTTATTTTTATTTTAGCATATCATACACTTTAAAGATGTCATTGTCTTTTAGCTTCTCTCGTTTCTTTGGGGAAATCTGCTGCTCAATTAATTTTTGTTCCTTTAATGCTAATGTGTCTTTTTATCAGGCAGCTTTTAAGATTTCCCTTTGCCCTTGTGTTTGGTAGTTTTATTGTAGTATGATGTTTCTGGGTGTTGTTTTCTTTGGATTGAGCCTACTTGTTTATAGAACTTCTTGAATTTCTTCTAAGTTTTGGAAAATTATCAAACATTTTCACTTCCAATATTGCCTACTTCCCACTGTCTCACCTCCTTCTGGTATTCCAGTTACAAGTATGTTAGACCCTCTCCCTGTGTTTTGTCTCATGCCCTTTTCTGTATTCTTCATTCTTTTTTCCATCTCTAACTTTAATTTTTGCTACTGACATAACTTGCAGTGAAATAACCTTCAGCAATGTCGATTATCTGTTAAATCCACTTACTGAGGTCTTAATATCATTTATATAATTCTCATTAGATCATTTTTAAAAACAGATTCTAGTTCTTGGTAAAATTCTCCATCTTGTTATCTATCTTCCTAAATGCGGTCAAGCTAATGTTTGGTAATTCCAGTATCTAATTAACCTATGGGTTTGTTTCTATTTTTCGTTTTTATCTTTTTTTTTTCTTTTTTTAATTCTAGCAAATTTTGACTGCTTGCTAGACACACCATGTATGGAAAATTGGAGAGGCTCTGCATGATGTCATCTTCTTCCAGAGAGAATTTACCCCATCCTCTGGCAGGCAGCCAGAGTAGGGACAGTTCACTTCAATCCACTTAGAGACTAAGTAAACCTCAGTTTACTTCTGATTTTTCCCTACTCCTAGGATGTAGTTCCTTCAGGGATCTCAGATAAGATCCTGGGGTGTTTACTATGTCCTATCTTGAACTCTGATTTTTCTCTCTCTGGGACTAAGAGACTGCTAAAAACTCCACTCTGATTTTCAGATGGTATTAAATTGGCTTTTCTTTCAGACTGCCTTTCACCCAATCATCAAATACCTTGAGAAGGAAACCACCTCCAAGCGTTGGGCTCACTTCTCTGCATATCTCTCTTTCAGAGCTCCGGACTACATAAGTCCTGGATGCATTAGCAGCCACAAACTTGAATTTTTTTTCTCGCTAGTTCCAGAAGATTGCCAAAGGCTCAGCTAGCTCCTCTACCTCTTAGATGCCATCCTTTGCCTGGCTTCTTAGCCATGGCAGAACCATAACAACAAACTGCACATACCCTGATGAGAGATGCACAGTGTAGAACGTTGGGTCACAACAGTGAACTCTACTTCTTCCAGAGTCTTGGCCCCTCTAATCATGATTTTCTTGGTTACTCCCTGATGCCTTCAAGCAGATTAGTCCTTTTAAATGCCACTGTTTCTTGATTATTGGTCTGCTACAAGCTACTTCATAGCAGGAAAACAAACAGCAAAACAGCACCCAGAAGCTTCCAAAATGAATAAAGTATCAGGAGCATATGTGTGATTGTGAGACGTAGGCATTTTGGTAAATTTTTTCTGGAAATGACAAACTTCAAGCTGGATTTTAAAGAAAAGGAGAGCATTAAGCAAAAAAGTCATAGGAATTGGAAGTTAAGGGAATTTGTACATGCACACAGATTCTTATCACATGTTCATTTTTTCCAAGAAATATTTACCAAGATCTTGCTCTATACCTCCATGGGGATAGGTGCTATTGATGAAACAATGAACCTTCTGGCACTTACAGGATATGGGGCACACAGGGATAAGCAGGAAATGACAACATGTCATGATTAAGCATGTAAGTCAAGGATCTGGTTGAAGCAATGGGTCTAGGTAGAGAAAAATACAGAAAACCGAGACATCAGGTAGATAAGGTATTGGAGAGAGGGCAAGCGTGCAAAAACTGAGGTGGCGTGGAGGAAATGAGCGGTAGAAGGCTATGCCTGGAGGAGAGATTTGGATCTGCATGGCCAGGCAGGAGAGTTTCACTCCATGTTGAGTTGGGGTGTCATAGTATCATTGTGTGTGAGAAAGACTGTCCCTGTAGTGGAATTTTCAGATAGATTAGAAACCAACCTAGGGAACCCTTGGGATGAAGGCTTTTGGATTATCAGAGAACAGCAAAGGCACATCCTGTATCAGACCTGCCTCTATGTAGATTTGTATGCTACTTTGGGTCATATTCAATTTCCAAATGATCCTGAAAGGTCCAGAAGCAATTAGGCCTCTGGCCCCACTAGAGCGAACAACTGTGACCTTGCTTGTCCTTTGCTCCTCCTGTTTCTCTTCCCTATTCCTTTCCCTTTTCTGTCATTCCTCACTACTTCTTCCCTCTTTCTGCCTCATTCCTGCTTCATTTCCACTTTTTTTCTTGCTTTATTGCTTTCATTAGAAGCATCATCATTTGAGTAGTTTGAAAAACACGAAGAAAACAAATTCTGTTGGCTCCGGATCTTGTTAAAATAGTTGCAGCCCCGAGGATCTTACTGCCTTTTGCACTCCGTCCTGCTGCGTGGTGAAAGGGACAATTATTTTTGTGGTGCAGGTTTCCCTTGGCTCCCCTGCTCTGTGTCCCTAAAAAGATCCAGTCAGATAACCACGGCCACATCATGATCTCCAAGGACCGTGACAGGAGCTAGGTTTCGAGCACGTGTCCTCCTGGGTCTGTGTCAGCAGCTCAGTCCGCTCTGCTGGAAAGAGCACTCCAGGGTCACCCTCTGTGCATTAACCCCGGTGGCCGTCCTGCTCCATCTCTTAGCAACTGCCTCTTTGCCGCGGAAGGCACACGCAGTTCAGATAATTAAACACTTGTGGGGCATTTTACATTTTCACGAATCAATCAGCAGTGAATTATTTTTGAACGTGCTCATGCAATATATTCCAAGTCTCTTAGCCATATTTTGGAGGCACCCTGGTGACTGTGTATTTGTAATTCCTATTTTTCCTTAATGATAGTCTTCCTTCTTCCTCAACACCAATTTTATAAGCCTGAGATCCCAGAGTAACTGAATCTGCTCCTGGGGAAACTAAGACATTCTCATATAGAGAATTCCAACATGAGAAGGAGCAAGACTCTGCTTCTTGTAACCAGGCTAGGTCTAAAGCATCATGTGCATCAGATATTGCTCTGCCGTTATCGCTGATTTCAAATGTGCAGCTTTGGGTGCATAGGCAGTTGGTTCCTCATATATAGGCCAGTTCACTTTTTTTTTTTTTTTTTTTTTTTAAGATCTGTTTGAGTGTAGTGGTGATGAAAATGTGCCTTGCTGGGCCTCAACTATAGGCAGCTTAATTGATCAAGGAGCCAGGAGCTGACCTCTGAGAATCCATTGCCATATTTGCACCAAGGCTTCCCATTGGTTGTTCATGCAACAGGAATACTGAGGCAAAGCTAGTCCTGGGAGACACAGGACTCTTCTGATGTCTGGCTTTGACATAAGGGCTCCCTAACAATATTGCTGAAACTTTCTTAAACTTCTTGGCAGTTTAGGATGCTTCTACCCAACTTTCCATCCCTTTCTCCTTCACGTGGGGTCACACGTGCATAATGATCTGATGGCTTTCCCTGGTTTCTCCCCATTTTCTGTCATTTCCCTTAATAAAATCCTTGCACATTGAATCCTGTTTTAGTGTCTGCTTTGGAAAATGCAAACTAACACACTGGATGAATAGGGGAAAATGGGACTGGATGTTGGAATACATTAAAGTCCCACTGAATTTTCAGGGATTTGAGTAAATTAAATTTTGAAAATAGAGAAATTCATTGTCATATACTTTCCTGTCTTTAACTTTTGCCCACACTTAAAATTTCTTTTTTTCTCCTGTATCTAAATCTTGTTTATAATTTGAATCCCAGCTCCATTCCATTTCTTCCATGAAAACTTTTTGAATCTCCCTCTTCTGAATTCTTAGGATCCTGGCTCCATGAACTTAAACATCATGGTAATTCCCAGCGGGGCACGGTGGCTCACGCCTGTAATTCTAGCACTCTGAGAGGCCGAGGCAGGCGGATTGTTTGAGCTCAGGAGTTCGAGACCAGCCTGAGCAAGAGCGAGACCCCGTCTCTACTAAAAAATAGAAAGAAATTATCTGGCCAACTAAAAATATATATAGAAAAAATTAGCTGGGCATGGTGGCACATGCCTGTAGCTACTCGGGAGGCTAAGGCAGTAGGATCACTTAAGCCCAGGAGTTTGAGGTTGCTGTGAGCAAGGCTGATGCCACGGCACTCACTCTAGCCTGGGCAACAAAGCGAGACTCTGTCTCAAAAAACAAACAAACAAACAAACAAAAAAAACCACATCATGGTAATTCCCAATCAATTAGTGGTGATCAAATAGTCAATCTTTAAACCCCAAAAGGCCTAGCTCCGGCTAGCAACCTCTATGTGCCCTTCGCCTGTAAAACTTATAGACCAGTATTTTTAAAATTACGTTCCAGTGACAAGAGATAATATATATTTTAGGAAAGAAAATTTCCATGGCCAGATAAATTTGGAAGAAATACCTACTACGTACCTTAGCTATTTCTCAGATATTTAAATGCACCCCAGTACACTGAAAGCTTGGAAACAAATTGTGGGAATGCTTTAACTCTGTATTCTTCAAACTGATTTGACAATGCAAACATTTGCCATTAAATTTCTATTAATAGGCACAGGATTTGTTTTTTTATAACACAATTTGAGAAAAATGATTGAAGATATTTCTTTCAGGGGGAGGCATTTGTATCAAGCCGCCCTCTGGATATATTTAATAGGGACAGGGAGGAGGCAAACCAACCGGTATCACTGGCAGATGGGGGAACCTCTGGACTTCGGCCATGAGATCAAAATGAAAGAGGGCCAGGAACAGGGCAGAGTGGGCAAAGCAGGGGCTGGGAAATCAGGTCCAAGGATGATATGACCTTATTCTTCCTGGTTAATGTTTAAAGAGGATAGCAAGAGGTTCTTTTCTCTTCTTCACAGGAATCAAACGGTCAGCACCTGCAGGGAATACCCTTCAAAAATGACCCAGGAGCTTCTGATGCACGGCTCTGATGTGCAGACTGAGCATAATTGCTTTCCAACTAGATTCTAAACCAAGATCGGGGAAAATGTCTTACCATTCTTTAGCTTATCCCCAGCATTTAGTATTCCCTCATTCATTCATCCAATAAATATTTATTGTGCCCCTACCATGTGCCAGGCATTGTTCTTGGTGATGAGGATGCAGCAATGAACAAAAATCCAACAAGGTTCCTGTCCTCATGGAAATTACGTTCTAACTGGGTAAACAGACATCAAATAAACTGAAATAGAACGATAGTACTAGTAAGTGCTATGAAGGAAGTAAAGCAGGATAAAGGATTAGAGATTATACTAGGCACAGAGTGGATGCCTAATATACATTGATTGCGTACAGCCTTTGGATTGCTTCAATAATTCTCTGCAGCCTTCAAAGAGAACGTAACAAGAGGAAAGTGCTATCTTTACTTGCACAGGTGTGATCACGTTCTAAAAACTGAAAAAACCTCAGTGTGGGCAACATCGATGCCCTATATAACCCTGTTCCTACTATTCATCAGCAGGCGAAGAGTCAAACGTTCTGTCTGCAGCTGTCGGGGCTACACATCTAGCACAGTTCCTCTTAGTCTTCAAAATGCTGCTACCTTTCCCACGTCCTCCCACCCTTTGCCCCCTTGTAATTACTGCGATGATTTCAGATTAAGATGTTAAAATCCAAAATGTTTGTGAAAAAATTGGCAAGCTGTCACTTCCTAAAACCCAGCTGAACTGATGAATGAATAATAATGCAAAAATGCTTGCTCGAAAAAGTATAAAAGCTCGTTGTTGTGTAATAAATCCTTTTCTGTAAACTACCACTGAGGAAACTGGCTCTGGGCTTATCACATTTCCCTCCAGGCATTCAGGCCATTTTATTTCATTCTTTGCTATGCTTTATTTTTTTCCAGAAGCTGGTGTATGGTCCTACCTTATTGTTCCTTATGAAATATTAATGCTACAGGAGTGTATGCAGAGAGATGCCAGCGACATGGCTGTTGATAGGAGCTGCCAGTGACTAGAATATGTGATTAGTTCAGAAAGTGGCATTCGAAAGGGAAGTGTGCACTGTGGGCAGAGAGAGTTATTTTATTAGCCTTTAGCCAAAAGAGAAAGCTTTTTTTATTTTATTTTATTTTTTACCCTAAGCAGCTAGATTTAAGAGCATCCATCTTGCCCATAGCAGGGCAGCTCTGCTCATGAGAAACGGGAAAGACATTGAAGGCGAGCTCTTCTCTTTACTACACAACCAGTTGGACTTTGGGTTTGGATCTTCCTGGAAGGCTTCAGATTGGCCGTTATGCTTGGGGCAGACCTTGGGCAAAGCTATAAACCAGAGCTTATTGTCACATGTGGGGAATCAGCAAAGCATGTGAGATAATTGGGTAATTACTATTCTATATATTCTACTTTATCTATGTAGACAGGATTGATACATACATTGTCATCTCATTTGATTTGTCAAAGAATCCTGGGAAGTAGGATTATTTTGCCTGTCTTAAAGATGAGTTAGGTGAAGTTCAGAGATGTTAAGGAATTTGCCCAAGGTCACACTGTCAGCAAAGGGTCAAAACTAGAATTCAAATCTAGGTCTCCCTGACTCCCTAGGTGAGGCTTTAGTCACTCTTCTATATTTTCCCTTCTTCTTACCCAGACTCAGAGAAGGAGGCAGAACCCGGCAATAGGCAATGTACATCCTCCTCCTCCCCACTCCCTCCATCTCCTACGTGAGGCAGGCACTGCTGAACCATCAAGGCCACGGATGCTGACAAAGGAGACCTGGGTGACCTGCTCATCACTCACGGAACAAGTTCACCTGTAGCCACAGTGCTGGCATCCTCAGAGACACAAGAGATCCCAGACAAAGATCCAGGAAGTTCAGTATTTAAGGAAAGTAGATGTCAGAAAAATCCTTGGAAGGCCAGGTTGAAAACGGGACTCAGAAGGATCACTGGTGGTGAGGGGTGCACTAAAGCCATGGGTGGGAAGAAAGGAAATCAGGAATCCTAGAAGAATGCCTTCTAATCGTTTATTGGATGGGTAACTTTGGCACAGCGCCAAGAGTTGAGGTTTAAAAACATGGTGTACAGAAACACAACTGCAGTAAAAAACAAAACACAGTGTTAGAAGAGAGACCTGGGGGTAGGAGACAGGAAGAAGTGTAGGCTTCTGAAATAAGGTATAAGCCCAGACACCAGAACTGGTTTCACTGTGTGAAAATCCGTCCGGCAGCAAAGGAAACCGAGCCAGGTAAGGTGGAAGTGCCGGGGGAGATACTTAAGGCCCACCTTTCTCACACATGATTGGGCCCCAAGTGGCTGGGGGTGGGACTAAATTGGAAGATGGGCGCTGCTACACTGCCTGCAGGGAAACCAACCAGGAAATGTCTTGAGGAAGATTCCCTCTCTCCCCTCCCCCTACTCTCCAGATAGTGTATGTGCTCTAGTTTCCACAGCCTCGCCTCTGTGCCATGCCCAAATCTTTTCTTCTGCTAAAGTCCTAAAAATCAGACATCCCCCAGCTATAACGCTGGTAGAACTCGTACTTCCTCATTGCAAGAATTTCCTAGCAAGAAACAAATATCTGATAACTAATACTACTGGATGACTATCTCCTGATTGTCTTATGTTAACTTACCCAATGACTTGTTTTTGTTTTTTTCAATAGAAGCTTGTTAAATCAAAGAAATGCCTTCCTCATAGTGGGATTATAAGAGAGAAGTCTTTGGAGTGTGTGGTGATGGGGCAGGAACCGTGGTGTGAGTCATGCGCCCTGAAGCTGTCTAGTCTCCTTGCTCCGATTTTGATTCTGCTCATCTATCAAACTTTTAATAAGAGCCAAGTCCCCAGCTGCTTGTTGTCTTCCCCCAGATCAAGGTCTGAAGGATAGAGGTGGCCTCTTGAAAGTGAGAAAATGTTTATTTCACACTGCTTTCAACAAGGCAAAATTGGAAAAAAAAGATTGTCATAGTTCATTTAGTGATTTCTACAGTGCTGGAAAATACATGCTTTTTAAAGTCCTTGGCCTCTCCTGTGGAAGCTGCCTACTCAC
>CM052443.1:75655768-75694517 GCA_028533085.1 Varecia variegata
AAAAGTCTCTTTTGTGTAGTTGCTTCCATTGGGAGAGGCAAATTCTTACGCAGAGGTGTTAGAGGAACAGGCCTTAGGGCTCCCTATAACTTCCACCCTGAAGACAATTAATTTAATGCTAGAAAAATCACTTGCATTGCCACCTCCACACCTTGGGTTCTGGGTACACAATCTCTCATAAAATAATTAGGATGAGTACTGATTCACTGATAGTCTGAAGCCGTGCACCCAAATGTAACATAAAATTCAAGGTTTTCATTGCCAGAATTCTCATGCTAAAGTCACACTCCAATTTCTCGTTAAACTTGGAGGGGAAAAATGAGACCTGGGATTTCCTAAAAAGTTGGAGGAAAGAAATATTAGATATGGCCCAAGGCCTTTTTATCAAATGTGATTAGGTTCAGCCACACATACAGTAGTCGACCCAAAGAGAAGGGGTTTAACAAAATAAGGTTTTTATTTTTTTTTCCCCTCAGGAAAAGGAAATTGGGGCAGGTAGGATGACTCTAAGCAAAGGTAGGAAACCCAGTTTCTCCTGTCATTAGGTTCTGCAATCCTTGGGGCTTGGCTTCTATCCTGAAGCTGATACAATGGTCACTGTAGCTCCAGCCACAGGGCCGTGGTCCTCAAAATGCCGTCTCCAGATCAGCAGCAACACCTGGGAACTTGTTAGACATGAAAGTCCGCTGGCTGCACCCAAACCAACTGCATCAGAAACTCCTGGGTGGGACTCAGTGATTGGCGTTATAAAAAGCTGTCCAGGTGATTCTGATGCACTCTCAAGGTGGAGACCCACAGATCCAGGAAACACAAGTGGGAAGACAAGAGGGAAAGGCAGAAAGATACCCACTGCCAGCTGAGCCTCCTCCGGTTAAAGAAGTTTCCCTGAATCTCCACTAAACCACTTCCAGCTACTTCACTCTGCACCCTACCCCAACCCGGGAAACGTAGGCTCTAGCTGGGTACACTGTCACCCTCAACAACGTGAAGATTCTGCCAGTAACAAGGAGCAATAGATACGTGATAGGCAACTAGGAGGAGAATAATATCAACAAAGCACCAGGGCTAGGCACATTTTTATTATTGTTTTGACCCACGTATATTAGTGGTTGAGCTAATTGTTTTGTTGTTAAGTTACATGCTTTCAACTTGCAATTTTGTAGTAATATCAAATGCCTGTGTAGATTATATACGACAAGATTCATTCTAGCTGTGTGTACTCAGTGGACCATTTATTAGTAACAAAATTTTTTTTAGAAGTTTAGTAACATTTTCTCTATTACAGGCACTTTAGATTTTTCAAAAGTAGGAAAAGTGGTTAGCCAAACTCTTAGAACCTTCCAAGAGTTACTTTTGGACATCTATTCATACATAATCAAATATTGTTAATATGCTCTCCATATCCTTAAATGAACTGATTGACTTAAGAGAATTAAAAATAACCAGATAGAGTAAAACCAGATTCCAACTCATCAGAATAGTCCCTACTCCGTCTACCTTTCTTAGTGTTCACTCTTAGAGAAAACCCCTGTTGACAAAACGTGGCCAGCCTACATCAAGAATCCAATAAAAATTTAACTTACCAGTTAGATCAGCCGGTCAGAATAGACTTGTGGTCACCTTGTAGTTCTCTGTCTACAGCTACATGTCCGTATGGTGTAGTGGTTGTTCAGAATTGCCTTCAGCTGAGTTCACCAGGGGAGAGACTGGTGTTCTAAGATTTGTGTACAGGAGTTTTATTAGGTAGAACTCTCAGGGTCAATGCCTGTATGGCTTGAGGCACGTGGAATTGGACAGAGGAGAAGGGACTATGATACAAGTGCAGCGGAGGCCTCAGCCCATCCTGCAGAGAGCCCTGCCGCTGGTCTGGCCCTCAGCATTAGCCCAATTGAGGCCAGGGGTAGAGCCTTTGTACCTCACACTGATCAGTCATTGGCTGCTGCTGGTGTGGGAGGGTGCATAAGGTTGGGTGAGGCGGTGCCTTTAAACCAGCAATTCCTGCAACACGCCCCACAGCTGGGGGTTGAGTCTGTAAGTCCTGAAGGGGGATCAGGGCACCTGGGTGGGTCAGCACAGCGTCCACTACAGAAATGATTAGGATATGTGTAGATTATAGTGTCAAAAACGTATTGTGTAAAATCCTAGTCCTTACCATGACCTACAGACCCTACCCCATCTGGCTCCTGACCACTTCTTGGTGTCACCCCCTAATGTCTCAATCCCTTCCACCCCTGCTTTCTGCTCCTCGAGCATGTTGAACAACTCAGGGTCTCTGCACTTAACTGTTCCTTCTCCTGGGCCTGCGTCTCTAGATAGCCGTATGGCATGCTGCTCAGTTCAACCACGTCTGCTCAGATGTCGCCTCCATGGAGAGGCTGTCTTGACCACCCTGTCCCCTGATAGTCCCTTACTTTGTTATCTTCACAACACCTACCACTACCTGACATCATATTATATAGTTATCTCTGCTTTTTGTCTGTCCCCCTGTAAAAGAAAAATCCATGAACTCAGGGCCTGATATGTTTGGTCAATGATGTATAACAGCCCTTAAATAGTGTCTGACATACAATAGAAATTCAGTAATATATGGTGAATGAATAAACAAATAAATTCTCTCTGATAAGTTTAATGAAATGAAAGAGGTTGATTTTAGGCAGAAATGAAGAAGGTTAATAATGATCTTGAGATAACCAGATAATTCTAACCAGTACCTTACAACCCTCACCAATCAGTCCTTTGAAGGAATTGTTACTGTGGTAACTTACTATCTTGCATCAAATGGAGAAATTAATTTACCTGTAGCAAGCCAGCTTCTGCATTTCCCATTTGGTATAGTTACATCTACTCCTTTCATCATTTTTATGCCTCTGTCACCTTAACCAGGTCCTCTAGGGAGGAACACCTGTGACGTACCAGCAGGTGTTAGGTATAAATCACAGCTAACCCCTCCCCAGTAATCCAAACTTGGAACAAAATCAGAGTGCTACTTTAGTTTTGTTTCCCCAGTACAGGGTAATGAAAACCTTATTTTAGGTTTACAGCCCACGAAGGCTGGGCAAATGACATCAGCAGCATGTTTGGCTGCTGGAGCTGATGTTCATTCCCTGCTGAAAGTTCCCAGCTTGACTCCACCGAGAGTTTGTTTCATGGTGCCCTGAGGGCACTTTTCAGGACCTGGGAAGGTGGAAGGAGTGTGCTTGGGACTGAGGCAGCAAAGAGAAGAGAGATAGGAAGATCTCAGAAGGGATGGCCTGGTCTCTGTGGCATTGCCAGCTACAGCCAGAAGGTGACAGAACTGAGTTCATGAGAGACTTTGTGGGACCCTTGGCCATACACAGAGTGGCTGCTGGGCCCAGGGCTGGGGGCCCACTCATCTCCCTCTACAGAGCAGCGTCCATTCCTTTGCCTCCCCAAGAACTGACAGCTTTGGGATCACGGGAGACAGCACATTGGCATGGATGTTGGCATCCATCATGGGCAGCAGCAGGGGCACCAGAGAGTTTCCTGTATGGGAGAAAAAAAACAGGGAGAGGGATATGTGGCCACCACAGTTCCCCATCCCCTTGGGCACATGGAGACACCCCTCAGAGCTTTCTGGCAATATCTGGGGCAAGGGGCACTAACAATTTGCTGGAGTGTCTGGGATTTTCAAAGGCACTGTAATTTTGGCCTCAGTTTAGATGTGACCCTGTTTGTATCCACAGCCAGGTGACATTTGGGTTAGAGAGTAATTGGTCTAGAGTCCTTGCAATGCAATTATCCTGGAGAAGCCACCTCTTAAAAGCCTTTTGAAAGGCTTAATTTACATTTCAAATAGAATGCATCTGTTTTGCAGATTCTGATTTTTTTTTGTTTCTGCAAGGGGTGATTTCCATAACTTAAATACTTGAAAAATTCAGGTTCTAATCGTGTAGAATCAAACCAATATAGAATTAAAGGAACTCAAAATGTATTTACTCGCAAGGCATTGCCCTCAGGAGGTGTACACACAGGTAGCATGTGCACTGCCCTTGGTTTACAAATGTCCGGAACCTCTAGGCTCCTACAGTTTTGCCGTCTCACTTATAGAAAGATGCCCAGCAGTCTGCTTTTTGCCCTTGACAATGCCTAATTTTTTTTTGAGCTAAATGCTTTATGCTTATCTCTTTTAATCCTTCCTCATTTAATCTCAACTACCTGATGAAGAAGAAGATAATCTTTATCCTATTTTACAGGAGGTGCAGAGACCAAAGTCATTCAGCGGGTGGGTGACGGAGCGGGACTCTAGGGCCTCTCCCCAGTCTCCACCCTGCACTGCATCCCATCAAGAGTTGTCCAGTCTTGAATTCTTTTTGGCCCTTGTCATAGCCATCCCCCTCCCCCATGCCATCCTTGGATTCTAACCCTAAGGACACACAGTAACTGCTCAATGAGCCTTTGTTGTGTGGTCAGTTCATAGCTTAATGAAACGACCGCCCATCTCCCTTTCCGAGTATTCCCAGCAAATGTTTCCTGAATACCCTGCTCACAAATGTAATCACGAATCAGGGCTGGATTCGAAGCCAGAAGGAGCGTAGTCTGCCTGCCTGCCTACCTACGGAGTACTCACCTGGGCTCTTCAGGAATCATTTCACATGTTTGTGCCAATTCTAGAGCCATTGAAGTCCACAGCCGGTTCTCTTTTTCCCAGCAGTGCCCAGCCTACCTGATATTCTGACAGGCAATTTGATTTATCCCTAAGCTTTTATGTTAGCTCTGTCTGGAGTAGAGGAGGCAAGGCATTTGAAAGAAAGTTAGCGTCTGCAATTGCTTTTATTGAGCATAGGAGAACCACTGGAACTGAGGTTTTAATTAAAAAAGGCTGGTCAGGGAGGTAGAGGGTTCAAACAGCCTGTGTAGGGAAAATTAGTTCCTGATTTTCAGCTTGGTGGAGTCTCTCCTGAGCAAACCAGACTGTTCAGCTGTCCCAGGTTTGGAAGTGAAAAACACCAGCACCCTTTTAATCAAGCTTCCCTTTGCCAGAAATTTGGTTTCCATGGTATTTCATTAACAAGCGTAAAAATCCTTCAGAATGATGCTCCTGTGCTTTGTAAAAGCACATCCAGCACCCTACAGGGACTCTAATTCACTTCCTCATCACTAAGTGTAGTCACTTTCCATACTTTCTTTTTTCCCTTTTCTTTCTTTTCTGTGAATACAGGAGTTGGAGTTGCTAAAATGCATTGCAGCCCATGTTTTTCCTTAAGCCCAGGGTATGCTTGCTCAGTTCCCCCCTTCATCCTACTCCCACCCTTCATTCACACCCCCAAAGTTTGCCTGGATAATTGTGACTTCCTCTACTCATTTTCCATGTGACTGCCTCAAAGCCTTCTTTGAGACTCTCCACCCTTAAAAATCAGGTGCCCTGTAATAATGATATATATGTAGTTTGTGCTCCACAAATGCCATTGGATGGATGGACAGATGGATGGAGATCAACCAAGGTGGTAGAATCCCATTCTGTGAAAATTTTAGGAAGTAAGAACTTGGACTCACAAAGAGACAACAGATATTTTGGTTTCCAAGGAAGAAAAAAGAATGTTCGTTGTGTATCGTGATGACTTTATTGCAAGGCCTGCTTAATTGCTAACTTCCTAGCAAGGAGGGACCAAGATAACTTTTTGAGCTACCATCTGGCTCTCTGACTCTGCGGTGTGAGGAGGGCTGGCACTTGGTCCCAGCACAGAGAGAGTACCCTGTCCAGAGGAGAGGGGGTGAGGAAGGAGGGGAGAAACATGCCCTGACCTCTCAGCTATGGAAAGGCCTGGCCCTTAGTACAACACCAGGTAGGTGTGACCGTCTAGGATGACTCCATCCCTTCTCCCTCCCTCTTTCCCTTGTTCCTCTCTCCCCAGAAGTCCCCTCCCTGGGCATTAGCCGTGGGGAGCAGGGGGAAGGCAGGGTCACTGTGGCCTCTGCAGTCACATCAGCCTGTGCCTTCCTGCCAGTCAGCCCTGGAACGATACTCAGGGTCTCCTGCCTTCCTCCATCCTGGCTTATAATCTCTCAGAGAAGGAGGGACCGCCTCTCTAAGCTGCTGCGTGCTACCATGCTTGGCTGCTCCCAGTGCAGGCACGCCAGCTCCCTCCCCAGCAGAGAGGTGCTCACGTACCTGCTGCACGAATTTATGCCTCAGCCTGAGCACATGTTAGCTGGGCTTCCCTCTTACTTTATTTTTAATTATAATTACACAAATAATATACAAATAAATTCCAGTGGTAAAATTTAAAATCTAAGCATAAAAATATAGCTAAAGTCTACCTTGACCATACACTCCCCACATCCTCTCCCTCTTCCTGGAGGTAACTAATGTTACCTTTTTAAAAAAAAGTACATTTAGGCTTACATATGAAAATACAGAAAAAAAGTGGTTTTGTTTCATATTTCTAAAATTTAAATATCATATTGTATATAGTGTTCAGTAAATTTTTTTCTTCTCTCACTAATACTTCTTTTCTTGTTAATATATACAGATTGACCTCTTCTTCCTGACTGCTGCATATAAAATGGCTATGGATATAGCAGTGTTTATTAACCCATCCCTTATTAGTCGATTTTTAGGCTCTTTACAGTTTTTTTCTTAACACTAGGGAAGACACAGCTATGAAGATCCTTGTGCACTCTAGTTTGTGCCTGAGTATGAATGTTTCTCTGAAGCAGACAGCATGGTAGACACATATTAAATTTTAATGCACACAGGCAAATTGTCCTCTAAAAGAGCTAAAGCAGTTTACATTCCACCAGCAAGACACTTAAGTACCATTTATTACATCCTAAATAATACTTGATGATTTCATATATTAGAATTTTCATATTTGGCATATCTTTATTATTGTTGTTCATTTAGTTATTCACTGGCTTATTCAACACACACGTATGGAGTCTTGGCTGTGTCACCCACCAGACAGCAGGTTGCCCACACAAGAAGAGTTTGTAAAGCTAGCAGTTCTGCAAGTAGCAACCTGCATGGCTGATTTCAGGGACAGGAAATCCTCCTCCAGCCCAGCCCAGGCCCCTTCTATCTTTAACAGAGGTCTCAGCTCCCTGTGCCTTGTGAGCCATCAGGCTGTCAGTACAAAACTGCTCAGGGGAGTCACATTCACTGGAGCAACTCAAACATACTAAAGGCCCCAAGGGACCATTCCTGGGGGCTTGGATGGAGGATTTGCAGTGGGAGGGAAGGGAAGCTGCCAGTTGTAGGCAAGGGTGAAGACAGGGAGGTTTTGTCTACTTTAAATCTTCCCCTGGAATCAGCTGGATGCTACTACAGGTTGGTGGGACTTGGCTGTATTTTCTCTCACATTTTGAGGATAATTTACATGGACTGTTATAAAAGGTCTAGTATAATGAGGATGATGATAATAATACTAATTATATGTAAAAATCCTCAACAAAATACTAGCAAACTAAATTCAACAGCACATCAAAAAAAAAAAAAAAAATTCACCATGACCAAGTGGGCTTCATCCCAGGGATGCAAGAATGGTTTAACATATGTAAATCAATAAATGTGATTCACCACATAAGAAGCAAAAACAAAGACCATATGATCATTTCAATAGATGCAGAAAAAGCATTTGATAAAATCCAGCATATTTTCATGATAGAAACCCTTAACATACTAGACATAGAAGGAACATACCTCAAAATTATTAAAAGGCATATATGGCAAATCCACAGCCAACATCACACTGAATGGGGAAAAGTGGAAAGCATTCCCACTCAGAACTGGAACACGATAAGGGTGTCCACTGTCACCACTTCTATTCAACATAGTGTTGGAAGTCCTAACCAGAGAAATCAGCCAAGAGAAAGAAATTAAGGGCGTCCACATTAGGAAAGAGGAGGTCAAACTATCCCTGTTTGCTAATGATATGATCTTGTATCTAGAAAATTTTAAAAACTCCACCAAGAATTGATAAATAAATTCAGCAAAGTCTCAGGTTACAAAATCAATGTACACAAATCAGTAGCATTTCTATATACTATCACAGTCAAGCTGAGAGTCAGATCAAGGACTCAATACCATTCACAATAGCGACAAAGAAAATAAAATACCTAGGAATATACTTAACCAAAGAGGTGAAAGATCTCTACAAGGAGAACTATAAAACACTGATGAAACAAATTGCAGATGACAGAAACAAGTGGAAAAATATCTCATGCTCATGGATTGGCAGAATCAACATCATTAAAATGTCCATACTGCCCACAGTGATTTACAGATTCAACACAATCCGCATCAAAATAGCAATATCTTATTTCACAGACCTAGAAAAAATACTCCTAAGCTTCATTTGGAATCAAAAAAGACCCCAAATAGTCAAAGCAATCCTAAACAAAAAGAACGAATCTGAAGGTATTATATTACCTGACTTCAAATTATACTACAAGGCTACAGTAACCAAAACAGCATGGTACTGGTATAAAAGTAGAGACATAGACCAATGAAACAGAATAGAGAACCCAGAAACAAAACCATCTGCATACAACGAACTGATCTTTGACAAAGCAGACAACAACATACACTAGGAAAAGGAAGCCCTATTCAATAAATGGTGCTGGAAAAGTTGGATAGCCACCTGCAGAAGAATGAAACAGGACCCCTTTCTCTCACCACTCACAAAAATTAATTCAAGATGGATAAAAGACTTAAATGTAAAGCATGAAATTATAAAAATTCTAGAATAAAACAGGAAAAACTCTTCTAGACATTTGCATAGGCAAAGAATTTATGAAGAAGACCCCAAAGGCAAATACAGCAATGACAAAAATAGATAAATGGGACTTAATTAAATTTCAATGTTTCTGCACAGCAAAGGAAATAATCAACAGAGTGAATAGACAACCTACAGAATGGGAGAAAATATTTGCAAACTATACATCTGACAAAGGACTAAATCCAGAATCTACAAAGGACTAAATCCAGAATCTACAAAGAACTCAAACAAATCAGCAAGAATAAAACAAACAACCCCATCAAAAAGTGGGCAAAAGACATGAACAGTAGTTTTTCAAAAGAAGATGGAGAAATGGCCAACAAACATATGAAAAAAAATGCTCAACATCACTAATCATAGGAGAAATGAAAATTAAAAGTACAATGAGATACCTTACCTCCATCAGCACAGCCATTATTAAAAAGTCAAAAAACAATAGGTGCTGGCATGGATGAGAAGAGAAGGAATGCTTATACACTGTTAATGGGACTTCAAATTAAAACAACCTCTATGGATAATAGTATGGAGATTCCTCAAATAAATAAATGTAGACCTACGGTTTGATTCAGCAATCCCACTGCTGGGTATCTACTGAAAGGAAAATAAATCATTTGTCAAAAAGACACCTGCACCCAAATGTTTATCCCAGCACAATTCACAATTGGAAAGATGTGGAACCAACTTAAGTGCCCATCAATTCAGGAGTGAATAAAGAAAATGTGATGCATATATATATATACATACACACACACACACACACACACACACACACAGATCATGGAGTACTACTCAGCCATAAAAAGGAATGAAATAATGTCATTTGCAGCAACTTGGATGAAACTGGAGACCATTATCCTAAGTGAAGTATCTCAGGAATGGAAAACCAAACACCATATGTTCTCACTAATGAGCAGGAACTAAATGATGAGTACACATGGCACAAAAAGATACAAAGGACATTGGAAACCCAAGAAGCGGGGAGGGTGGGCAGGAAGGTGTGGGATAAACAATTACCTATTGGGTACAACGAATACTATTCTGGTGATGACACACTAAAAGCCCTGACTTAAGCATTATATAAGGTATCTATGTAACAAAAACATTTGTACCCTGTTAATATTTTGAAATAAAAAAAGAAAGAGCATCAGAGAAGGAATAAGTTAAAATGAAAACTTATTTTTCTTATTAAAAATATTTATTGAGCATTTACTGTAGTTAAAGCATTGTCTGAGGCACCACCCACTTAGCTTCCAAAGGGCATGGAAAGGAACCTCTCCAACTTCCCAGTGGAGGAGGGGGAATAATTGCCTAATATATATTAGAACTATCAGAAATACATAAAATCACTTATGAAAATTGTGAAACAAATCAGGATTCTATTTATGTGGTGATGGAATAATAAATCATTTTTAGCTAAGAAAGATAATTAAAACGTACTTCTATCATACACCCTCCTCCCCACCCTGCCCCAAACATTTTAATTAAGCTATCCAGTAGAGGTCACCAGGACGAAGACATAGCAGCTCTGACTTTTCTCATTATCCATCTCCTAGAGACTAGCATGTGATTAGATTGGTTGGATCTTTTGAGCCCAGGGAAGCATCATGAAGTTTGTAGTGTCCCTGAAAAGATGTTATCATTAGTTGGGCAAATATCCCAAATATGGAGCTCTACAGAGAATCCAAACTTTGCCAAGTTCATTGATGTGGGATAAAAATTCCTACATCTGTCACTTCTTGGATCTCTGACTCTGCTTCCTAGGAGTAGATTATATCCAGATGGGCTTCTGTCACCTGGATATGCCAACAGCCTGCAACGTATTTATTTCTTTGCAGCCATGCCCTGGGACTTCTGCTTTGCTGGCTATTTCCCGCATAGCCCACAGGCAGGTGTCACGTTCTCAGTGGCCTGATCCCCTTGTAAGAACACCACCACCACACCAGGGCATGACTGCCTGGGCCGCTGCCAGATGGGGAAATCTTGAATGGAAATATTCACACATTGAAATGGTGCCAAGTACCAGGCAGTCTTGCAAAACCAACATGGCTTTGGAGACACAATGCTGCTGATGAGTGAGAGGCGTGGTGGTATTTGTGGAAGCCCAGCTGTTGCAGACGGTGGCATTAACTTGCCCAGCTTTGGCGACAGTTGTCTGAGTTTGGGATCACTGAACCTTAATATAGAGTTTCTTTTTGTCCCTACTATTTTCTGCTGGTAAACCATAGTCTTGAGTCTCAGTTGCAGCTGTATACAGTATTTCTACAGACAGACTTTTCCAGTTCTACTAGGAAGAATATATTAAGTCACATGGCCATGTATTCACTTCCAAACTGGAAATTCAACTTCAGTTGGGAACTTGCCTAGCAGAACAAAAGCTATACAAAAGTTTCAAGGAAGAGGAAATGGTTCTCTTGCATGACTATGGACACACTCAATGATGCAAGATTGCAAGATTCAGCAAGGAGGTGGAGTGAAAACAGAAGCCCTGGGCTGCTCTGTGGTCACTTTGAACAGAGAGACATAAAGGCTGGCTGGGAGGAAGGAGTGCAGATTGAGCTTTCATATACTGGACAGTGTTCTACCCACTCATACACCCAAACATAAGAAAGGGTAATTATCTGTTACCTTTAGTTCCCTTCTTTGTGCCATCTTCTCAATGGAAAAATGAGTGAGTTTATCTCTCAACTCCCTTCCAGCCTCATTATTTTACAAATGATTTCTTGGATGCCTATCCTTGTGCCCAGCTATGTACCAGGAGTACTGAGTGATATAAAGAACTACAGGACTCCTGCTTCTGAGAAACACTCAAACAATGAAATATTTGTGCTCTGTACAGCACCTGTAGGAAAGGTGAGGGAGAGAGGGGAGGCTCACTTGAGCATGGTCTAGTTTTCTTGCTGTACCACGTGGTAGGCTCATATCGGCTTCTTTTTCTTCTCTTTCTCTTTTGTTCCTCTGCTCTTCCCCTTTGCAAGAGAGGAGCAAGAAAGAAATGAATGGCACTCGGCAGGATCTAGAGAACTCCAGGAAATTGAATTGTCTGAGTTGTAGTGGCTTGACTGGCTGAAGTTAATGTTTCAAATTGGTCCTGCAGTCTTAAACCAGGCATTAGTACGGTGTGCCAAATCCATTCATGGTTTTCACTGGCCTCTTCTTTTATTCTCAGGCTCCACCTACCTGCCTTCCAACTCCCAAGTTTCCCCCCAGATGTCCAGTATCCACATTTGACTCTCCAAAACTACTGTTTAGCTGCCATTTATGTTGCTCTATGATGTTCCATGTGCTATATGGGTGCTCCATGATTTTCCAGGGAGGCAGTATTAAACCCTACTTCAAAGGGGTGGAAAATATTCTGCCTGAATATCCAGTAGGTGGTAGAGTCTCAATGCAAATCAGGGTTTGCCTGTTCACAGAGCCTGTGCTTTTTTCCCCTGAAGTTTGTTCAACGTGAGTTGTGGTGATACAAGGAATGACTAATGCTGAAAAACCCACAGGGCACATCTGGGACTTTGCCTGGCAATTTAATAGGATGATAAACTTCCTTTGCTGCAGTTTCTATAGATCTCGGATTCCCTGGTTATGAAATAAATGGGGTTGGACTAGATGATCCCACTCTAACCTCTTAAAGTCCATGAAAACTCAGGAAGGAGCAGCTGTATGTTGGTTAATCCTGGGAACTCTACCTCTTAGGCTGGAGTCTGGAGATTGAACTATTAGAGAGTAACCTACACTAGACAATGAACCCTCTAAATGAGATTTTTGTAGACTAGATCATAGTATTTCAGCCTCTTGTTCCCATGAACACATGCATTCTAGGAAGTCCGGGAGACCAGATCTTTGCTTTGGAAAAGGTGATATACTTTACCTGCATAAGCAATTCCTGCATTTGGAAAGGTAAAAAGACCAAATTTTGGGTAAATCCTGGGGGAAAATGTAATTTGAAGAGGTGAGTTATTACAAAGCTTTATGGAAGGAAAGGAATTTAGGCAGTCCATGTAGGTGAGTTCTTAGGCACTGCTAAAATACAAGCCTTGGAAAGAAAAAGTGATTTTACCTGATCATATGGAACAGAGTTAAAGCAGTAGCACTTTTACTGCCAAGATAGATGACAGGGATGATGAGAAAAAAGCCAAGGGCATATTACAGTAGGCTTGATGAATGTCATCCTTAAATCTAACTCAATATTTGAATGCTATAAATTGTGTTAAGAAATATAAGGCCAAATAAACCTTTGGGACTGTTTGTGACTGATTCAAGACGACTGAGTGTAAACTGCTGCTGATGAAATGGATGGGGGCCAAATAACAGTATTAACAATTTGACAAAATCCTAATAAATCAGAGATGAAACCTGATTTCAGTTACACAGAAAGTCTTGCCAGAGCACATGGACTCAGCTTGGCGAAAGTCTGTGATTAAGATGGGAGCCGAAGTTGGAGCGTGAGATCGCTGCTGCTTCAGAGTCATTTCTACAACCCAATGACAGAGGGAAACTATCCACTCTGAAGATGCGCACCACGTTGGCAAGCCTTGAGTTTTTATTGCATGTTAATCTCATCGGTATACCCTATTTTGTCAACTCTCTTGGTTTGGAATCATCTCAACTATCCCTCAGTTACCACCTTAGGTGCAAAGATGAGGACACTTGTGTACAGCCCAAAGTTCACGGAAATGGACTGATTTAGAAATTTAATTCCAGGGCATATACCCAATGGAGAAGTCTACACATGTTCACCAAAGATGCATACAAAAATATCCATTGCAAGAATATTTATTTGTACTTGCCAAAAACTTGAAACAACTCACAGTAACACGGATAAATAAGTTTTGGTATATTCATATGATGGAATTCTACACAGCAGTAAAAATGAATAAACTATAGCTATGTAGTAAAAAAGGATGATTCTCCTAAAAATAATTTTGAACAAAAGAAACAAGACAGCCATGAAAACATACTGCAAAATTCCATTTTTATAAAATTCAATATCAGGCAAAACTAATCTGTTGTGTTAGAAACAGGAGAGTGAAATCCTGAGCAGGGAGGGGGCAAGCAGAGGCTTCTGGGTAGATGTTCTATGTCTTAACCTGGGTAATAACATGAGTGTGCTCACTTTGTGATAGTTCATCACACTGTATAGTTATGAATTATGCACTTTTTTTTTGGTCTATATGTTACACACTAGAAAGTTAAAAAAACAATGGTAAGGGCATCATGCCGACAGGTATAATATGGATCCTACTGAAGCATAGGAAGCAGTAGTTTATGAGGGCCTCACTCAGTCTCTATCCAGTTCAGATGCCACCTCACTCAAAGCTTTCCTGAAGTCAAAATTCTCCAATTGTCTCTCTCCTCTGTGATCCTATCACTGTTTGCTTGGACCCCCATTTTAGTATATACCATGACTTGTCTGCACTAGCGAGCTCTTTGAAGATTATTTCCACTGGATTTAATGTCCTTGATGCAGGAACCATGATTTATTTATCCACATATCCCTTAGAGTTCCTAACACATCGACTAGCACATGTTTAATAAGCATTTGTGGACTCACAGTGAGCCCTCTGGCACACATATGCTAAAGCCATGAGTTGTGCTAATTAAGATAGTTGACACCTCATTAATATAAACTTGTGATTTTAAAAGGAGAGACTATTAAGCACAGAAAATATTAGGTGTTTTTGCATTGTTACCTGCATCTCAGAAAAATCCTTTATTCCCACAAACACATTTTGAACATCTGCTATGTACCAGGCCCTTGGTTTATGAAAAAGACAATATCTATTCTCAAGGAGCCCCCCATTAGGAGACTAAAGAGTAATAAATGAGAATACCAGTGTGCCCCCAAGTTTCCTCAGAAAATCACACAAGAAGGATTGCAGGAAAAAGAAAAAAAGAATGAAGGCTAAATTTTCTTTTTTTGCAAGAACAAGAGTAGAGCTTACCAGAAAAAATCACATCAGCCTGTTAATAACCAACTCCCTGCAGTCATCACAGATGGCACAGTCTTATTTTGGACCAGGTGTGGCTGCAGAAGAGGTAGCAGTTTATGAACAGGGCTGGGGCAACCTTTCTCCCTGATCATGGATACTGGTGCCTGCACCCTCTGCTCTGCCTCATGCTCTGCTCTCCCCACCCTGGGCCACAGACACTGGACCCAGCGCTCCTGCCTGGCTCATTTGCTCAGTCAGCTCTGCTCACCCAACACAGCAGGAGCCTGGGGCTTTAGCGTTCGCTGTCTTGGTGGGGCCAGCTATTTCTGGACCTGGTGGGCCGTCACCTACCCATTTATTTACCTTCTGAGAAAAAGCCTCCCACAATCTATCACGTTATTCAAGAAGCAAATCTAAAATGATGGTTGGGTTCAACATTTTTCTGCCTGGGAGGCAAATGTAAGATGATTCATCCCTCTCTGGGTCTCAGAATTGATCTCTCAACTACATATGGAAAGACAACCTCTGTGGTTTGGTTGGACCAGGGTTGCTCAGTGTTGATGCTATTGACATTTGCGGCCAGATAGTTCTTTGCTGTGGGGAGCTGTTTTGGGCCTTATGGAATAATGGGCAGCATCCCTGGCCACTACCCATTGGATGCCAGTAGCCCCTCCTTAAGCTGCGGCAATCAAAAGTGTTTCCAGATAGTGCCAAATGTGCCCGGGAGCGCAAAATCACCACCAGCTGAGAACCAGTGACTTAGAGGAATCACAGCCCCAGGTTTCCATCCAATGAGTCAACTCAATTGCCGTGATGCAATTTGATTAAATATAAATTATTAATCATTTAATGCTAATCAGTGTCAATAATTTAATTTTAATTACTAATATATAATTAGGGATTAATGGCATAGTTTAACTATTGGGGAAGGGTGGAATGGTGAAGAAAGCGAACGTGAGAGAAGAGCAGGAGTCCAGGGGGCGTGTGCCCCCGCAGACGCAGACTTCACAGGACTCAGCCCTGGCTGCCCTGGTAAACCTTGGAAGCTCAGTACAGGAATTGAGATGAAAGTATGTAAGGCTGGGAGCTAAGGGCTTAGTTTGTATGTCACCTTTTAATTGGTGAGAAGAGGGACCAGTATAACATAGCAGTTAGGGAAGAATATTTAGAATTCGAAAGATCTGAATTCAAATCTTGATTCAGCCTCTTATTAAATATGGACATTCAGACAAGTTACCTTAATTCTCTGAGCCTCATCTTTGTTATCTACCAAACTGGGCTCAAAATAGAGACCTCATTGGGTATCTGCGGGGATTATGTGAGTCAACGTAGGCTGGCACATGGGAGTACTTCACAATGGCTGATGCTGGATGCAACATGCTTAGATAGCTCAGCCCAGGGCTCCTTCATCCTAGTGCTGAGACTGACCCTGCGTAGGGCCCTCTGGGAGTCGTTGCAGTTCACAGACACATTTTTCTTATTCTCTGGAAGGATCAAGCCAGGGTAGTCTCAAGGATCTGGCTACACCAGAAAAACAAAGCTTAAATAAAATATAGGTTGATGGGTTAAATATGAGACATTAAAAAAAAAATCAGAGAAGATATTTGATCCTTTGTAAGTTGCAAAATGAAATCATCTCCTGTCAACATGTACCCTGCAAGCAACATAATTTTGGTTATTTTTCATCTATGAAGAGAAAGAAAAAAGATGTAACCCCCTCCCCAAGAGATATCTTCCATTTTCATATACTTATTTTATGTTTACTCCTCCTCCCTAGCACCCCATACAGAAGTCTTGTCCTAAGAAGAGTTATTTTTCATCTAGGAGGGCCATTGTCTTTGACCACTACCGTAACTCCCCAAGAGATGTATGTGGCAAATCAGGGAGCACAGGGCAATTGGCTGGCAAGTTGGTAAAACACATCGGCAAGATTGGTTATGCTGTCCAAGGGCCAACACAATGGGAAAGGCTCATATCTCATGTCATTTACCTTCAATAAGAGGATTGACAGGTCTCTGCTAAGTTAAAAAATTTAGGTGTTCAACCAGAGGTAAAGGATTCCTAAACAAGGAGAAAAGTGGTCACCCTTTGAACTAAGCCCTGGTGCCCCTAAAATAAATACAATTTGATGAAAAGCATTAAGCAATTTCTAAGACTCCCTGGAACATGACATTTGCCTACAAATAACTCTGCAAGGAGTCTTAGCTTTCAATAGGTCTCTGATGTTCAAGAAAACTCTAGTTTTATAGAAATAGCTAATAACCCAAGAGTTGAGATTACCCATGTATCCAGATGTCATGAATAGAACAAAAAAATAAAAGAATTACTATCTGGATTTTCAAAGAGATCATTAGACTTGGAGAAGCTGCCCAGTTTTTAATTATGTTGGATATGAAAGCTGAGCGTTTGCCAATAAACCTAGGCAAAGGAATATTGACACTCGCCAGGTTGAATTTCCAAAAAGGTACATGCAGATTTTCCTCTTTACTCTTGAGTCTTGAAGATTAAAGCCTGTCATTATGTTTTATCAAACTATGAGCCAACTCATTCTTTTCTACAAGAACTATAAAATAACCCCCAATATTCTTTCATTTCCTCTGGCCAAGAATGGCTCTGTGTTTCAAGGATGAGTCTTTGCAAAGAAGTCTTAAATACTCACTTGTTCTAAGACATGCTGGACTACTTACCCAGGGCCTCTGTTTGATCTCAGAACCTTTCTGGAGATTAAAAGCACATGTAGAAATGACTACCACAGATTTGTGTAAAGTAATTAATTCATTAAATAGGTATTGAAAGCTGTACTCCAACCAAAATACTGTGCTATGTTAAAACAGACAGTCCATGTGAATAGATCATTGTTATGTGGTGTGGTAAGTGCAGGTTGCATGCAGGGAATTATAGAGACGTAGGGGAAGGTTGGCTATCCAAGTCTGGGGGACCCAGGGATTGTAGTGAGGAGAAGAATTGGGAAGCTTTCCAGAAGCTGATCCAGGAGTTGAGTTTGAAAGAATGAGTAGACACTAGGCATTTACAGTGCGGACTGTTCAGGTCAAGGGCAAAACAGTTCGTGTAAGTGGACAGCCAGAAGGTCTGCTGAGATCACCAACCCTCTCACTTTCCAATGAAGACACTGACGTCGAGAGCACCATTTGACTCCTCTAAATCAAATAGCTGCCTAGTCTCACACGTAGGACCAGAAAAGGTGAAAATGTGAGGCTTAGTATTTCAGTTGCTTCACCTAGAAATCTACAGTGGAGCATATGCAAAAATGTGCAGCAAGCTTCAAACAGAAATAATTATTTCTGTGATAAGAACATATTCTTTCTTTATAAGAGTGTTAAATAACCCAAGTGTTGGGAAAATGGGTCTGGGAAGAGGGAAGAAGTTAATAGGAAGTAAATCCTGTGTAAGCATGAGAAAGAGAAGATTTCATCCTATTTCTTAGCCCTTGAGAGCCCAGTAATGTCACTATTTGGAAAACCATGTTTGTGACATATATGCATATGGGGGATGATAATTTAAAATAAAATTTCTGAAGTATTCCATCTCCTAGAATGACTGTTGCCCTGGGGCTCCCCACCTGAGGCTCCTCAAATCCACTGAAGCAATGGATTTAAGATCTTCAGGGAAAGGGCTGAGATCAACTATAGCAACAGAGTTATTTCTCATCTTTGACCAGCAAATGGGATTTTTGAGTCACTAGCAAGATAATAGTTTTCAAAGCCAGGCTTTGGTGAGGAGAAATGAATTTCTAAATTCCTTGAGCTCCCACTAACATGTCAGGAGTCAGGGCTGGTGGGGTGATACATAGAGTTTCTCTAAACCTCAAGTAGGGAAAGCTTAGGCTATAATGTAAGAGAAGCCTTGGTTACACAAGGAGGGCAGGGAGAAATCAGGCCTCTTTAGGCTTGAGGAATTGTGGGAAAAAGAATATTGGGACCAGGGACCAGCCAAAGAGTCAAACACACGTGTTCATGGTCCCCCCACTGGGAGAATCTTGAGTGAATCTCGTCCTGAGGTTGGTGGTCTGCTGCCCTCACTGGGGCCCCTGTGTTTTGCAACTCCAGGGGCACTCTTGCATTCTTTGTAAATGGCCCTTCCTGGAGTTGAGTGATGCTATGGCCCTTTTCCCAGGTGTGACCTGAGGAGGACTTCAGGTCTCCAGGAGGAATTTGGTAGAAGGAAACAGTGCAGCTGATAGAGGGAAGCAGCTAGAAAGAGGAGCATGAGGACGCTCTCTTGGCTCTGCTGAACCTTGGTGTGTGGGCACAGGGTCTGAAGCTTGCTTCATGGCTTGGTGAGACATCACAGAGGTGCTAAGAGGAGGACCAGACCAGCCTGGAGGCAGAAATAGGCAACTTCCAACACATGAAATTCAATGACAAGAGCCAGTCCTGAGCATCAGAGAATTAACTTCAGGCCATGAGGCCAGATAGGACCATCCTTAGCAGATCACAATCCTGAGATCAGATCAACACAGCTACCCCATGCCAGCTCTGCAGAGAGGGACAGTACCTGGGCCAGCTGCCTCACAGCCTCAACCCCCTCCCCCATCCCCACTCCCCCAATTACCAGAAAAACTCCTAAGCTTTCACCTCCTCTCAGAAGTCATCTTGAAAAGCAGAATTAAGAGGGGAAAAACAGCTCCATTTAAAGGGTTTAAATTTAAATTAAGTGAATATCTGTCCAACAAATTCATTTTAATATGGAGATACTACTTATTGTCAAATTCTGTCCCTATCCTTATTAAATATGAAGTGTCCGATTTCAAATAAAAAGTTTCGTTTATTATGTCTCAAACAAGAAGCAGTACAATTAATCAAAGTATGCACCTAAACTCTCGACACAGTTTTGCCAGCTTAACAGCAGCATGTTTATGCCAGCAGGGAAGAAGCCTGGAGAGTGAGTGGCAGTGAAATCACAAAAGGTGTTTTCCACAGCTTGTTGAGAATTGAATAGTTTTCCTTGCAAGAAGTGGTCCAAAGCCTGGAAGAAGTGATAGTCAGTTGGTGCAAGGTCTGGTGAATATGGTGGATGACAGAGAGTTTCTAAGTCCAGCCTCTGTAGTTTGAGCAGAGTTGTCTGAGCAGAGTGTGACACGTGGTTGAACGTTGTCCTTGCAAGAGGATTGGCCTGTAGAGCATTGACCAATCTCAGCTCCTTCATTGCAAGGATCCTCATTACTTCATCCAGTTGGTTGCAGTAGACATCCGCTGTAATCAGTTGACCAGGTTTCATGAAGCTGTCGTGGATAATACCAGCACTAGACCACCATTAGCTTATTTTGATGAATATTTGGTTTTGGACTGTGTTTCGGCACTTCATCTTTATCCAACCATCATGCCGAATGCTTGCAATTGCCAAAAAGAATCCATTTTTCATCACACATAACAATATGGAGTAGAAATGGTTTGCCTTTATGTCGTGACAGCAAAGAAAGGCAAGCTTCCAGACGATTTCTCTTCTGATGCTTGTTTAATTCATATGGAACCCATCTATCCAGCTTCTTTACCTTGCCAATTTGTTTCAAATGTTCCAACATTCTTGGAATAGTAACGTCAGACCTTGCTGCTAATTCACACGTAGGCTGAGATTGATTTGCTTCCACTATAGCTCTCAACTCATCATTATACACCTTGGTCTCAGGGTGCCCACACGGCTCATTTTCAAGATTAAAATCACCAGAACAGAACTTCTCAAACCATCGACGTACTGTGTGTTCATTAGCCACATCCTTCCCAAACACTTTGTTGATATTTTGAGCTGTCTGTGCTGCATTTGTTCCATGACAAATCTAGTATTCGAAAATAACACGAATTTTTGATTTATCCATGGTGTCATAAAAATTGCCCTAAGAAAAATTTGAAAGATAATCACAAGCCAACCCATGCATTTGAAAGAATGAGGATGTTCCTTCACAATAAACATAAAACAAGAAGTGTCAAAGTGAAATGTCAGAGATATCAACTGTCAAACTTAGTACTGAAGGAAATCAGACATTTCATACTTAATAACCTTAATGGGATTTGGAGGGAGGTGGGTAATAACTAAAATTAGATCAGTTAAAGAATATAAAGAGGCTTGTTTTATTTTGTGTTGGTTTTGGGTTTTTCTTGCCAGCATAGTGAAGTATGTATACATTTATAATCTTATTCTACCAGGGTGGTTCATAGCTCTTAGCCCTTTAGAGGAACAGGTCATAAATTATTATATTCTATTGTAATTAGATGAGATTCCTAGAATTTCTCTACTTTCCAAGCAAAGAAGGGATTAATTGCTGAGGACAGACACACTGAGACAGTTAAAATGTGAGACTCTTGGGGCTGGAAGCCATTTGGGAGACCATGTGATTAAGGCAACATTTTTATTTTCAGAGAGGAAACTATAGCCCAGAAGCTCCCACTTCTTGTCTTCTGGAACTCTCTTGGAGCTCTGAGTTGATACTAAAGCCTGACCACCCACCTACACATACTACAGGTCATGTGTAGGTTCCAGATAACAGCGGCAACTAAGTCCAGCCTCCCACTGTTCTAGCCAGTGTGCCAAATATTGAGGGAGCTTTCTTGGGCCACACGTACTTGTTCGCCAGATGAATTCCACCTAATGGCTTCAGTTTATATCATGTGGAGCAAAAAAACTGCCAAGCTAAGCTCTCCCCAAAACCCTGATCCACAAAGTCATGAGATGAAATAAAATAGTGGATGCTTTAAGTGGCTAAATTTTGGGGTGGTCTGTTATGCAGCAATAGGTGATGAGTAAAGTAGAAAGCAAGTGTGAGAGGGTGTCAGAGAAGAAGTTAATGCCAACTCTGGTGGTCTCTGGGGTGGTGGAGCTGGGTGTGAGCACAGCCTTGAAGATGAGCAGGCCGTGGGCAGGTGGCAATGGTGAGAGGGATGGGCAGGGTGATCCTCGTGTAGGGAAGAGAGTAAGGAAGCCATGGAAGTAACAGCACATAGAGAATGTTCTGGGCTTGTCTGGGCTGACTGGGGTGTGGCTGGCGTGGGTAGGAACAGTAGCAGGAAGAGATTTTTGGAAAAAAATCACCGGTCAATGTCAGGGCAATGGGCAAAGTTAGAGACGCTCATCACTACTGAGAAGGAGGTTTTGGGGTGAAGGTTCTGGTTATTGCTTTGGTGTCAAGGGCTGTCTGTTGAAATCTGTCATGGGGATAAACAGACGGGTTCACTGCACCAGCCGAATCTTCATGTCAGTTATCTTTTTCTAGTGAGAGAGTCCTAAGCTGTAGCTGTGCTAAACCCACCTCAGCTTTGGGTGGTTTCCTGGTCATGAATGAACCCAAAACCTACACACTCAAGGCCCGCAGAAGGAGAACCTGACTGCCCCGTGGCCCATCTCCCCGTGGTGTCCCCACCCAGCTGTGTGTGCAGTTCTGACGTCCCTCTGTGGCGATGGTTATTCCTTTCCAGCTTTCAGTATCCCCCTGTTAAAGCACAGTCAGTCTTCCCACTCGTTTGTTCGGCAAATGTTTCTTGAGCGCCTGTTACTATACGCTAGGCCCTGCTCTAGTCACTTCCTGACACTGAAGAAGACAGACCAGGCCCCAGTTCTGCAAAGCTTACGTTCTAATAGGGAAGCCAATGGCAAACAAGCAGGCAAACGAGATCATTGCAAGAGGGGGTGTGGGGGAGAAGGATGTCAGCGACAAGCTTTTACATTTCCTAATTTCGCAAGGGCTGGCCCAGCGAGAGCATGTGTGTGCCCGTCTGTGATCCAGCTGGTGACAACAGGGGCCAAAGACGCTGGTGTACTGAGGCTGTTGGTTTTGTGGACCTGAAACTTAACAATTTGGGAGTCCTCTTAAAAGAAAATGAATATAAAACTACAAGTACAAAATCAGGGACAGGGCCTTGGAAGAAATCTACTCAAGTGACAGGCCCTGACGCGTGAGCTTTATTAGCTTCAGGGTAAATCCGCCTCTGCCTGTATATACGTATCACCCGCCCCCGAGCTCACAGCAGTAATCTGAGCCCCATTATTTTAAGTCAGACTGTGTCGAATAAAGTCTCCTTTAGTGACATCTGGTGCATGGATGATACTTTGAAACACTCAGAATCCTAAAAAAGAAAAGAGGCACCTGCTCTGGATAGACACTGGGGTCCTGCCATACCTGATTTGTCCTCCCCAGGGCACAGGTGCTCCGGCCAGCCCCGCCCATCAGTCCTTAGCAACACAAACAGCAGCCACGGGACACTACGCTGTGAGCTGGTGAGGCTAATGTCCAGCTTGTGTCCTCACACTTATATTACCAGAGATGACACTGGAACCCAGACGGAATGTATGCCAGTGCTTTAGGTAATGAAATGGAAGCAATTTTATGGACCGTGTTTGTTCTGTTTTATCCTGAAAGGTCGTGCGTGTGAGACTCAGCCCCTCCTCTGGGTTCCGCAGATCTTTACTGGGAACATACTTTGATAGGCACCTGCAGCAGGAGCCCAGCTTAGGTGCACCTAGGTGTGAGTCGAACCGCCCTGCAGAAGACGGGGGCAAGGGTGTGCTTGGTAGCTTAGGAGAGGGAGGAAGGGAAGAGGACGAGGAAGGGAGGGAATGGGGCCAGTGGCTGGAGAAAGGGCATCCTCTCTGCACTGTTCTCTCCCTTCCAATCCTCCCACTGTCCTTCCCCTACCAGACAAATTGTCAGTTAAATCCACAAGGGCAGGAGGAAAGGAAGGACAGACACAAAGTGCTCGGTGAGCACGGATGTCTTTAGAAACAGCAGAAGTAACTGAGTTCAGCAAGAACGTGGAGGAGGGTATTGGAAGGGGGTGATGGTAAACAAAATAGGTAAGGCGGATGGAAGCCATGGAAACCCAGGGGAATTTGGGCGAAGGCTTAGGTTTTCACAAGCCTTGGATTGAAGGTTGATTCCAAACTTAACCACATCTATGAAATACAGAGGGGCCCTGCCTGGTAGCTCTGGTGACAGCAGGTGATGCATGCCTGGTGGAGTCCCTGTAGGTGAGTGCAGCAGCCAGTGGGCCGAGAAAGTGGGTGAGCATGTGTGAGATGCCCCTGGAGGCCCCAGAAATGCTAGATGATTTAGCAAGGGGTTGAGTTTCTGTGTGAGTAACTCTGGGTTCTTGGAAATCAAAGAGATGTGGGTATAGCTGTCATGTGACTACATTGGAGACCCCAAGAGAGTGAAGCCTGGAGACATTTGGGCTGTCGTGGGTATCTATCTCCCCTACTTGGTGCAAAGTCACTGAAGTCACAAACCGTGTCTTATTCATTTTCAGAACTCTTCCTGTTTCCCAATCACCTTTATTCAACTTACCCAGTGCCTAGCATAGCCCCTGGCATATATATGGCATTCACTCAATGACTATATGTGTAATGAATAAATGAATAAAGAACTCATGAATAAAACACTCCTTCTCAGAAGTCTGTATCCTGGCCCCTGCCATCCTTCATTCTTGATCAACTCTAGCTTCTTCCTGGGCTTTTGGTCTCTATCTATCTGCCATAAGAGAATTAATGGTGCTATGATAGCATGGCTCAGCCTGACATTTAGAATTACAGCATGGCAGGGTTGGAAGGGACCCTAGAGACAGTCTGATGCTTTTGATGAAAGCTGAGCTTCTTAAAAAAAAAAACCTGAGTACCTCCTATTTATCTGAAATGCAAACAAGCAAGAAATGCAAATTACCAGATTCTTTTACACATCTATGCCATATTTTTATCTGTAAGAATATCTTATACGTGTAAAAGCTTTTATGGGATATCAAGTTCTTTTGCTTATATCATCTCACTGGATCTTCACAGTTTGTTTTTCAGTAGCCATTGATCATTTCCATTTTACAATGGTTAAGTGACTTGCCCCAAATCATTCAGCCAGCAGACGGCAGCTGGGGTTCAAAGTGGTCTACTGATTCCAGGTTCCGTGTGATACTCGCTACCTTGAAGGAAGCTTACCGTTCCGTGAGTAACAAACAGGCAAGCTGACCTCAAGCATCTCCTTGATAAGGAACACAGCTTCTAGAGTCTGTCAGTCTCCTGTTGTCTAGACAGCTTCAGAGCTATATGGGAAAATTCTAGACATAAAGTACATGCTGTTCTACTAATTCTGCTGAGTTTCCTATTGCCACTGTAACAAATGACTGCAAATTTAGCGTGTTAGAAGTCTTACAGTTCTGGAAGTCAAAAGTCTGAAATGAGTCCCACAGGGCTAAAATCAAAGTGTCAGCAGGGAGGATTCCTTCTGGAGACTTCAAAGGATGATCCATTCCTTCTCCTTCCAGCTTCAGAAGCTGTTGGCTTTCTTGGCTTGCGGTCCCATCGCTCCGATCTCTGCGAGGTCCTCACATCACCTTCTCCTCTGGCTCTGACTCCTCCTGCATCCCCTTTATAAGGACCACTGTGATCACATCAGGGCCACCAGATCATCCGGGATAATCTCCCCATCTCAGGGTCCTTAATTTATTCACATCTGCAAGGACCTTTTTGCCACATAAGGTAAAATTCACAGGGTCTGGGATTAGGACGAGGACATATTTGGGAACTGTTAATCAGCTTACCTCAGAAGAGAATTTTATTTTCCTAATATATCAGGTTCAGTGGTTTTTAAAGAGAAATTTAAAAATTTTACTTGCCAATGTGTTTATGGGAGAAGAGAATGGGAGAGCTATCACACAAAAGGCTACTGTGTTCCCAATAAGCGGGAACGAGGTATCCAATGTCTCTGAGGCGTGGACTGTCCTCCCAGTGCCCTCTTTAGTCTCTGAGCTCAGGGTAGAGGTGGAGGTAGCCAGACTGGTATCCATGAATGGAGACAGAAGTTTTTAGTCCTGACTTTTGAGCCTCTACCGCCTATAAATATAAGGAGTTCTAAATGCCAGTATTTGTGTGCATATTGATCAGTCTTGGTATCAGTGTGTTTTGGTTGGGGGTGGGTCTCAGCTTGAGACCTGGGCTGTCTCTATCCTAGGAGTCACATCTGTCTGAACACATTCTTGACAGAGGACAGTCCATGCCTTAGACAGACTAGATACCATAGGATTCACAAAGAGTCCCACCGGAGGCCTCTTTTCCACCCAGTAGCTTGCAGGACCCAGGGGCCTGCAGGATGAGACTCACCCTAAAGGAGGATGGTATGGAAGTCACATGCTTTGGAGCACAAAAGTCTAATGGCATTTGGGGGCAGGGGCTACATCTATCACTGAGATCGCACCGCTCCAGCCCCATGGGCTCATGGACAAGAGAGTTAAACAGTGATTACAAACTAAAAGAGCTGTTTCTCCAAAATCCCTGCGGGATATTGAGAATGCAGAAAAGCCTTCACTGACTTGGCAGCATGGTGTCACTGGTTTGGGCAGCAACAGGAAGTGTCACAGGTGGCTTTTGTAGTGGCACCCTGGGCTTCTGGTGCCTTAGAAGGCAGTTGGTAGCGGAGGAGAACAAGAGTGAAAGCACATTTCAGGACTCCCCTAGGACGAGTTGAAGGGATGAAGAGCTTTGAAGGTGAGCTGAAGCTCTTGAAATTGTACTTTGCAACAAAATCAGAAAATACCTGTGGCAGAATAATATTTTAAAATATCAACAGGAGTCTAAATTTTCCCACTATTTTCTGTTACCTTGTAAGCCCATGACCCTTCCCTGTTTCAAGCCCAGACTTTGAGGTGTTCATTACCATGGAGAATTGATGTTATTGCAACAACAGAAGAAAAGCCTTTGAGTTTCAAAAGCTTAGCCTTAAGGGTACTTAAGGCATAAACAGTAGATTTGGACTCATATCTGGTAAATTAGGGAAAAGTGTCTTACCCCTAGATCAGATAAAGATTTCCTGAACTTGGGGGTTGTTTTTGGTGGAGGTGGTGGTGGACAGGGAAGCCAAGAATGGGTGTATGTTGTAGATTTGGGGGGAGGGGAGTATGGGGATATTTTCTGTTCTACTCTACGTGCGCTAACCTGGGAGGTGACAGCACCTCCAGTTCAATCAGGAAAATCCAAGAGCAAAAAGACCCTGAGCCTCCCTGCCCTAAGTAGCACCATAAGGAAGATGCAAAGCTCCAAAGAAAGGGCACCTGTGTGTTATGTTTAGGTACATGGGGGGTCCTGAACAGCCTCAGGGGTCTTATCATGGCTCAGCATGGTGAGGGAGCAGCCTGAATTGTTGCCTGTGGCTCAGTGGGACATGGAAGTAGGCATGAGGGACAACCCATTGATTTCTTTCACGGGCAAATGAAGTCCTTATAGGAATGAGAATGTCTCAGACGATGCTGTTATGCAGATACATGACACGGAGCACCTCCCTTTCACAGTGATACCATTTGGACACCCTCCGCAAACTTACACACAACCCCAGGGAAAGGGGGAATCTTGAAGTAGGCTGTGCTTAAGTCTACACTATTCTGGCATAGAGGGAACTGGAAATAGAAATCAGATTGTTCAGTTATAGAAAAACTAAGATAATCACATTTTGTTTACATGCATTCTCTACATTCCACAGATGCATTTGCAGGTGACCTGAAGGACCCATAGCAAGGTGTCATTTTGATAAGGCAAAAATTTCAGTGTTGCATGTAGAGTAATGAGATATTCATCTGAAATGTGCTTCTATCTGACCACCAGCATCTCAGTGTTGCTCTTGCATATGAAATTACTCTCACTGAGGGCCTAAAAAGATTACAGAAAATTGAATGTATATTATATTTACCTATTGTATGCCCAGGACTTGGGAGGGGGGTGGTCAGAGCAAATTCTATGTTATAATGACTTTGTGAATCTGAAGATTTGGCACAGCCTCAGGAAATATCTGAGTCAAGGGTCATCTATGACATTTGACACCTTCAAAAATTGGTCAGCAGTAGGAGATATTTAGAGAAAGCAGAGATTATTTTTGGAAAGTCTTATGCAAAATTTTGAATATACCTCAAATAATAGAGAATAGTATAATATGCCCCCCATGTTCCCATGCCCCAGCTTCAACTATTAATATTCTGCCAATCTGAAAATACAGAATTTTAAAACAGGAAACACTTCCTTTTAAAATCAAGGGATCAGAGCTGAGGGCTACAAGGGATCTTGCCACTCACACATCAATGCTCTTTCTATTTCTCAGAAGTAAAATTATGCACTAATAAATATTCAATATTTAATAGCCATAACATTTCATAGCTCAGCTATTTTGGATAAATGGGAGATTTCTCCAAAATGTTGATTGAGCCTGAATCCTTGGCAATCTCTGAAGAACTCCCAGAGTGGAGGTGGGTGTGCCCGGGGCCGCCCAGGTAAGCTGAAGCAGTGAGGCCCCAAGGATGAGAACATAAGGGGCCCTCAATCTCAGGGTCACGCATGCACAGGGTCAGCACTCCACTCACCTTGCCCTATGCGGTCCCTGGGGCTACCACATGCCCATTCCAGTTTCTGACTCATATTAATACCAGACCTGCTCCTCAACTGCCCGCTCATGGGATTGTACTGTGCCATGAGTGAAGAGGTGGTCGTGGTGGCATGACTTTCACCCCTTCTGTGCTCACAAATTCACTTGACATGAAGTGTCTCCTGGGTGCCAGAACTAGAGCTAGATGCTGGAGTATGAAGATGAGTAAGCCAAGGGCCTTGACCTTGAGAGCAAGGTAGTTTGGTAGAGATTCTCTCTGAATGGTTCATTTTTAAACTTACATTTGAAGTGGTGAGCTCCAAACCAGGATTAGGTTCATTCCAGGGAACATACGGGCTATGGCTGAATGGAGGTTCCAGGCCCTCTGTGCTCTTTGTGATTTTGGAGGATGCTGGAAGGGACCATAGTCGTTTGATTATACATTTTTCCTGTAGGTGTTTTCACTTGATTCTCACAGAAATTCTATGAGTGGGTATTATATTATACTTTTAGAATTGGAAAACTGGTGTTAAGTAATCTGCAAGAGATCCAGGAGCAAGTAGGTTCCCCATTGGGATTTGAACCTGAGCCTTGTGCCTTAAATTAAATGTCTTTTCTAATATGCCCACACATCCAGGTGAGGGATTTTTAGGTGGGTGAACTGTTATTCTTATTTCTTATTAAGCAATAAGTTTCTGTGTTGGTTAGGATGGGTGAGATTATGCTGTGGTAACAGCAATCAAAAGGCCCTCATGAGAGATGACAAAGGAAGGTGGAAAGCTGGGGACTTGAAAGGGACATGCTATGAAGTAGCTACTGGGGCAGTGGGAGAGGCCCTCAGGGTGGCTCAGAGCCACCCCCAAGTTCTCAGCCTAATGCACCATTCTTTCCTAGCCATCCTCCGATTCTGAGCCATAGAGCACCTCTAAAGAGGCATGCTTACTCACAACCCGTGTGCCCTCTGAATCTGAATCGTATCTGCTTCCTCCGCTGACAGTGGAGAGCTGGTGTGACTAGTGGCTCTCAGAGGCTCTCAGAGCCAGTAAGCTGGGGGAAAAGGGCTTCCTCCCAGCTTGAAAGCTTCAGTTCCCTCCATGAGCTGACTTCCAGGCACTGACTGGGGAAGCAGTGTGGGTGTGGGAGTCTCTTTCCAGGAGGCAGGAAGATGCTGGGCTTTCACATTTGAAAGCAAATCTAATTCATCCCAGTGTTACCAATGACCAATAAATTCCCAATTTCAGAGTCTCACAGGCTGGGTGCGTGGGACAGTCCTCACACTCATGCAAGGCCCAAGTTCAGGTGCTGGAGGTCTCTGAATGAGATTAGACATAAAGTCACAGGGCGCCTAGCAGGCTCAGAGGATGGTCACCCCACAACCCTAAC
Source organism: Varecia variegata (assembly GCA_028533085.1). Classification (NCBI taxonomy): domain Eukaryota; kingdom Metazoa; phylum Chordata; class Mammalia; order Primates; family Lemuridae; genus Varecia; species Varecia variegata. Next base: position 75,685,153 of record CM052443.1, read on the forward strand.
CTGCTGTGGCCCATCCCCTTGTGGCCACACTGTTTGTGGTGCCCTGTGAATTAAAAACACATAGAAATCCTATAATTGTCTATAAAATAGCACAAATGTACATTCTGTTATTTTTTGAAAATAGTAATATTTACTGCATTTTTATTACCTTCTTTTGACATTTCTTCATTTTAGGCTAATGTTCAGAAACATCAAAATCTGAAATTGGCCTTTTGCCACATCTGAAGGTCTTGCCCAGCCTTCTTAATTTTTTAGGAGACCTGTTCCCCCAAATAGGGCATCAGTCCATAAGCCATTGGTCTATTCAGGTTATAGATTTCATTTAACTTCTCCAAGCCACATCAAGAAATTATTTAATAAGCTGTGTCTACCACCACAGAGTGACTTTGAGGAATTTGAGGCAATTGTCTGAGTTATTATGGCTCTAAAAACTGTTCATCTCAAATGTGCAAGAAATAGACAAAAGGATGACTTTTACTTTAAATTATCTGGATACTTGCCTCAATTATCCTGTAAATTACAGCAAATAAATAAATTATACAGATGTATCTGTGCATATTATGACAAGGTGTATAAGTATATAACATTGCATAAAATGTTTTATACTTTAGTAATGATATTCATAATCAGCTTTTATTATTTTAAAAAGTGCACTGTAGGCTACATGAACATGAATATTTCTCATGCTTTCCTTTATATCCCAACTATTATCCAACCAACATTTGCCTCATTTGATTGCTTAACTTTGGAACACATGCTTTGTCAGTTAGTTCAGGATTCATGCGTGTGATAACCTAACCATGTAGTGATGTGTCCAGGGTCTCTGTCCCTAGTACCTGCAATGGTCCTCAGTGCTGTTCACCAACTATTTCCACTTCCAGGAACTTCCCGATTTCCTTGTGAGGGTGGAGGGCATGTGAGTTGCTTGGCTGAGTTGTAAGTGGAAGCATATATTCCTAGGCCAGAGCATTTAACTCCTGACATAACACCTCTAGAGCTTTCTTTCCCTTTACCAGGCAACCAGGAACCTTCCAGACTGTGGCTGCTCTCTCAGCCACAGTCCTGGAGTTAGGATCATCCAGACCATGAGAGAGAAATAAACTTTTGTTGTGTTAAGCATCTGACATTCTTTTTCCCTGTAATATAACCTAGTCCATCTTGACCGATAAAGAATATACTGTTTATTTCTTAAAGAAAGGCCACTGCCTTATTTATTAGAAACCAGAAATATCTCATAACTTTTTTTATGTGTACCACAATTTATTGGTCTCATACACCAGAATTCAGATCATGAAAGAGTGACAGAATATTTTTGTTGAACAGTCCTGATTTAGCTAAGACTGGCTTGTGGTTAATTCGGTTTTTTGAATTTTGATAATAATTCCAGTACAGTGAATGCTATCACTGTTTTCTCCTTCTGAAGATATGATTGGATTAATTAGTAGTGTTCAACTTTTCACAAGGATGGTAAATTGCCATTTCAAAACCTGTTGAAGATTGGTTTTATATTTAGATTTATATAACTGGTTATGTGAATATATTTAAATACTAGGGAAATCACTGTCTTGGAACCAAGCAAGACTCGCCGGTGTTTTAACTTGTGTTCATTAGCCTGTTAAAGGCGAGGGCTGGAGATAAGGTAGCAATGTTTACTTTATATATATATTTTTGGTCTTCACTATGCCAATCTAATTTCCCTGTGTCTACCAAAGTGCTGCCTTTTATTTATTGAAATGCATTTTAGTGTGGTTTATGTGTAATATCAAATAAAGAATATTTAATACTTAAAAAAAAAAAAAAGAAAGCACCTGAAGTCACTTAGGTTGTTTTCTAGTCTGAAAGATCATGCCATCTTCATTTCTTTTCAAAAATTTTGACCTCTACTGCAATCAGGGCAACCATGGAACACCACACTAATGCTAATGAGCAGCTTTTTCTTATGGATGCAAATAATCATATTTCTATCTACATTTGAACACTTCTCAGTAACATTCAAATAGTGTTCACATTTTGTGAGCATTTTACTTGTTTTTAAGCCTCATGCCTCAGTCTGCCATCAGAGGTAAGGGCAGGAGCTAAAAGGTTTTATGGGAGGAGGTAGGTAGTTTTGAATCTGAGCCTCTCCACTGTAACCAGAGAAGCAGGTCAAACACCTCCATATATTGGGCCTCTGCGGAAACCTTGGTTGAAGAGAAGATTCTGATATGTAATATAATCCTATAATATGAAATGAAGTTTGACGTCTTTCTTGCTGATGACCTAGAATGCTTAGTCTGGTGCTTACAGATTATTCTAAGGAGCATATCATGAATTAAGGAGAGAGTACAGTGGAATCACACAAACCTGGGATCAAATTCCAACTACTAAACCGACTAGTTTTGATCTTGGGCAAGCAGCTTAACTCTTCTATTATTAATGCCAGTGGCTATAAAACTGGGGGTAATAAGATGTTGTGATGATTGAGATATTGCCTGTAAAATGCTTGGCACACTGGGTAAGTGTTCAATAAATGATGGTCTTTGTTTTTATTATGACTCTTATTTGGCAGAATAAGGTAGAAAAACCATTTTAAGAAAAGAGAGGAGTAGAGCTGAGGTTGAATCTAAACCTACTTGCTATGGAGTGATTGAGATGTCTAATATCAACATTGGGGTGGGTAACACAACAATACAATTTTCTGCAATGAAATTGCTTGTTTCAGCCAGAGGGTGGGAAAAAATTAGAATGAAGTTGTGTTGGCTCTTCTAGTGCATTCAGTGCAACATATTATCGAGCACAAAGAAGGAAGAGGCAATGGGGTTGTGAGAGGAAGCCATACAGAATTTAGAAAGAGGCAGGGTTAAATGTGAGTTCTAGCCTTTCCTCTTCCCAGCTGTATAAAGTAGAGGAAGACAGTTCTCTCTTCACCTCAGTAACCCTTGTCTGTAAAAAGGTATTGGCAGTCCAGCTGGGAGTGCAGCCCCTGATTCAGCTAGCATTGATTGGACTGTTGTAAGAAGAATAGCCAACACAGAGGAAGTACTTACCAAGTACTTATATGCATTAATGCATTTCACTGTGAACCCATAAGTAGGTTACCACTATTACTTTGCTATAGTTTGGATGTTTGACTCCTCCAAATCTCATGTTGAAATTTGATCCCCAGTGTTGGAAGTGGGGTCCAATGGGAGGTGTCTGGGTCATGGGGATGAACCCCTCATGAATAGATTAATGCCCTCCCTGGGGTGGGGAGAGTGAGTGAGTTCTCACTCTATTAGTTCCTAAGAGAGCTGGTGGTTAAAAAGAGCCTGGCACCTCCCACCCCTTGCGCTCTTGCTATGTCATCTCTACACACATGGCTCCCCTTCTGCCATGAGTAGAAGCAGCCTGAGGCCGTCACTGGAAGCAGACGCCAGCACCATGCTTCCTGTACAGCCTGCAGAGCTGTGAGCTAAATAGACCTCTTTCATTTACAAATTACCCAGCCTTGGGTTTTCCTTTATAGCAGCAGAGATGGACTAAGACATACCTAGGCGAGAAAGATGACATAATTGAATCATAAGAGAGTTAAGGTCCCACATCTAGTGAGTGGGCTGGGAAGTTTCCAGAAGCTGTGCTACTGACCACTAGACTACACTGGCTCTCATGGGAAGTACATGCCAGGTCAAGTGTCCTGGACACAGAAGCTCTTCCAGAATTATCACATCTCTTCTCTATTATGGGAAAATCACTGTGCCTCTCCCCCATACATCCACACATCAGTCAGCATGCAAAGGCCACTTTCTTTATGAAGTCTTCTCATATCACCTCAGCCCACTTGGCTCTCTTCTTGTCTTGAACCCCTGGGATACTAACTAAAATGCAAAAGACATCTATTAGATCTATTTCTATTTAAGGAGGCTTAAGGTTTTTGAGTTAAAAACACTCTACGTCTGGGGGTGGTGGCTCACACCTGTAATCCCAGCACCTTGGGAGACTGAGGCAGGAGGATCACTTGAGGTCAGGAGTTTGAGACCAGCCTGGGCAACACAGTGAGACCCTGTCTCTACAAAAAATAGAAAAAAATTAGCTGGGTGCGGTGGCACATGCCTGTAGTCCCAGCTATTCAGGAGGCTGAGGCAGGAAGATTGCTTGAGCCCAGGAGTTTGAGGCTACAGTGAGCTATGATTAGGTCACTGCACTCTGGCCTGGGTCACAGAGCAAGACCTGTCTCTAAAAAAAAAACAAAAATAAACCATTCTAAATATCCAATGCAAAACATACAAGTTTGCCATTATAAATGACCCTATTCTGTTAACAGCTGGAGGGAAACAGTCTCACCCTAACAACAGAGGATGTGCTTCTAGTCTGGTGTGGTCCCTGACAGAAAGTTCTGTGACCTCTGGAATGAGTGGATATTCATGATGTTTCAGGAGCTCCCAGGAATTCACAAAGGCTACAATGAGTTATTTTTAACATTTTTAAAGTTCTGAAGGAGCCATAAAGAGTTGTTGGCTCTCTGATACATCAACTCTTGCTGGAATTATATCCACTCAATGCCTACAGATGCTTTGACTGGTTCTTGAAACACGAATGATGAGTGGCTTTGACAGGGTTATTGGAGCAGGATTAGGGAGTGGGGGGCCTAAGCAGCCAAGCTTCCAGGACGGGCCAGACTTGGAAAGGGCAGTGGCTACGGCCCAGAGTGGGTTTGCTTACTTGACTCATTGCTTATTGGACTCACAGCCCGGCCAGGGTTTAACTGATTTCAAAATGTATTGCCACTTCCTTGGTGCCTTAGTTGGCTTGGGCTGCTATAAGAAAATAGCATAGATTGGGTGGCTTAGACAACAGAAATTTATTTCTCACAGTTCTGGAGGCTAGGAAGTTCAAGATCAAAGTGCTAGCTGATTTGGGTCCTGGTGAGGGCCCTCTTCATGTCTTGCAGGACAGCTGTGTTTTTGCTGTATCCTCACGTGGGGAGCAGAAAGAGGGGAGAGAGAGAGAAGGAGTGAGAGAGAGAGGAGAGGAAGAAAGACAGAAGAGGGAGAGAGAGGGGCAGGTGGGGAGAGAGGGGGAGGGAGGGAAAGGGAAAGGAAGAAAAAGAGGAAGAGGAAGAGAGAGTGCACATACTACAGTCTGTTCCTTTTCTTATAAGGACACTAATGCCATGATGGAGGTTCCACTCTTATGACCCCATCTAAACCTAATTATGTTCCACAGGCTCTACCTCCCAAAGGCCCCCACATCACACTGGGGTTAAGGTTTGGTGGGGGGACACACACATTCAATCCATAACACTTTGTAATTATTTTTTGTTTTTTTGAGACAAGGTCTGGCTGTGTTGTCCTGGTTAGAATGCAGTGGTGTCATCATAGCTCACTACAATCTCCAACTCCTGTGCTCAAGCAATCCTCCTGCCTCAGCCTCCCTAGTAGCTGGGACTACAGGCATGCACCACAGTGCCCAGCTAATTTTTTCTATTTTTAGTAGAGACGGGGTCTCATTCTTGCTCAGGCTTGTCTCAAACTCTTGGCCTCAAGTGATCCTCCCACCTTGGCCTCCCAGAGTGCTAGGATTATAGGCATGAGCCACTGTACCTAGCCTGTAATTATGAATTGTTATTGAAAGTTGGAATCATTACTTACATTATGCTGATTTTTCTCTCTTTTCTCCCATTCTCTGATCCCTGAGCTCTATTCTCCTCCCCTCTTTGCCCTGCTTTTGCCCGAGAAGTCAACCTCAACAGATTGCAACTCTGGGCACCAGTGTTCTCTGGATTCTAGTTGACTTGGGCAATGAGAAACACCAGCAGAAAATTGGAAAGTGAAAGGAGAAAAAAAAAGATATTTATTTATTCTTACTCCCTCACCTTCTTTGTGCTATTCTGAAAAAAATGTGTTTCCCTCTCTGACTACAACTTCTGTTAAGTAACTCCCTTTTCCATGGCCCCAGACCTCAACTAGATTTCTGCAATGCTGTTCCTTTTCCTCCCCTTAAAACCTAGGCATGCTAATGGCTCCCTGCTGTTGCTAGGTCCTGGGCACCTCACCTTCTCTTCTCTACTACCTTAAACCAGGAGTTCTCAACCCCAACACTGTTCACATTTTGGGGGAAATAATTCTTTGTTGTCGAAGGCTGTTTGGGACATTGTAGGATATTTAGCAACATTCCTAACCTCTACCCACTAGATGCCCATAGTGGCCACCCCAGCTGTGACAACCAAAAATGTCTCCAGATATTGCCAAATGTCCCTTGGGAGGCAAAATCATCCCCCAGTTGAGAACCACCATCTTAAACCTATCCTCATTTCTGTAAATTCCCCTTTCATTTAAAAACACAGCTTTAAAAATTCCAATTGTGTTGTCTATTTCCACCCAGGATGTGGATGAAAACATGGATAAATAATAATAGAGTAAGTTGGATTTATTTATCATTTCAAACATGTGGATTAGGGCAAGAATCTTTCAAAACGTGAGATCCAAAAAAGAAAACAATGTGGAGAAAGGGTCTGGTGGTGGCAAGCCTAGAGATACCAATCATCTCAATGACACAACAGCTGCTGGTGGCTGAAATGGTTGCCTTGTTGAAGCTGGGGTTTCAAACTGGGGCCACAGTATAGGGAGGAGGCGCATGGCCTAAGACCTTGCTTCCACAGTGATTATGAGCTGTGCTCTAAGATTAGACTGCTCAGATTCAAATCTTAGCTCTACTGCATACTATACCTATGACTCTGGGCCTGTTAATCTCTCTAAAATAGGGTCTAGACAGAGTTATTGTGTCAGGTAGTTCTTTTCTGATCTGGAAAATGGGTCTAATATCTTCTCAGATTATTGTGAAGATTAAGTGATATGATGCATATAAAATGCTTAGCATAGTGCCTGGCACATTGTAAGGTTTGCAATAATGATCATAATGGGATCACTTCTGAATCATACATACACACATCCACCACCACCACCAGGTGCACACATATCAATCATACAGACATACACCACAAGGCATACAGTTATTAATCATAACAAATATGGTAAGCCAGAATTTCATTTAAAAAAATTAAAAATGTTATTTCATGACATGTAAATGCATGCCCATTGAAAAGACTTAAAGAATACTATAAAACATTAAAACGTTCCCTCTCTTAAATATATTAATATCCTCTATATTCTACTCCATTGCTCAGATGCAATTATTATTAGTAGTAGTTTGAACCATGTGACATTGCCCTTTTGTAGGTCAAAAATTGTCACATATTACAATGTTACATTGTTCAATCTAATAGCTCCGTGTCTGTTTTTCTCATTTTGTTCCATGCATTTATGCGCATATATTTGTACATATGTTCCCTCCCATTTTAAAACATAAATGGGCACCATAACTACCTTCTTTACTAATGCCGTGCTTAGGAGGGCTTTCCATGTCCATCTTGTTCTTTTTAAAGTTGGCAAAGTATTTCATTTTAGGAATGAACCAAAATTTATTTAGAGTCTCCTTTATTGATATGAATTTTCCAATTTTATTGTCATGTACAAACTATGGTGTCATCAATACCTGTTACATAAATATTTGCATATACGGGCGAGCATTTCTGTAGATTGGAATCCTAGGGTGGACTGGAGGGGTCGAGGGGTAAGTACGTTTCAAGTCACGACAGATTTACCCATCTTCGCCCTTGCACTGACAGTGTTTGAGAGTCCCAGTTTCTCTCAAATCCCCAACAGTGCTATACCTTGTCAGGTTTTTTAACTTTTACAAATGTGATGGGGATAGAAAAAGATAACTCATTATAGTTTTAATTTGCATTCCTCTAATTACTAGTAAGGTTGAACATCTTTTCATATGTATATTGAATTCTTACTGTTCTTGTATGAATTGCTTGTTCATTTCTCAAGCTCATTTCTCTGTTGGGATATTTGTCTTTTTCATATGAATTTACAGGAGCTCTTTATAGATTCTAAGTGTAAATCCTTTGTTGCAAATGTTGGAAATATTCCTGTTTGTCACTTGTTTTTTTCACCTTTGTTTGGTGTCTTGCATTACTCACAAGTTACGATTTTTGTGTGATCACATTTGCCAGCCATTCCCTTGTTATTGAGCCTGACTTCCAGAGTGCTGCAGTGCTATACCTAAGGAACCCTCAAGTCAGAGTCTGTATGCTGCTTTGAATGAGATATCTGTAATTTATTTTTTCCTTTCCTATTAATGGTGGTATATTTTTGCTTGGGAGGAAACGCCCCACCATACGCATGCAAAACCAAAACCTAGAGCACTAACACTTGTTCGCACCAACAGAAAAATAGAAGCTTCTAGTCTCATAACAGATAGTCTCATTAAAAACATGCACACCGAGTTCTCTGGGAATATAAACATTTTAACAAGGAAAAATGAAATAAAAGTTAGTGTGAATAGAGTGTTTATGCATAAATCTATTTCTTAGAAAGCAAGCACTTAAAACTTATTGTGTGCTCTGTCATAATCTATCAATAAGCCATTGTTTAAAAACCGTTAGTCTGTAAGTAGGACGTTGTTATTTTTTATCGTTCTTAATATAAGGCATGAAACTGTAGCTCAATGACAATAGATAATTTCCAAAAGTCACATAGCTGCTAAGTGGCAAAACCAGAATGGAACTCAGGTATTCTAGCACCAAGTCTAGTTGTAAACTGCTCTTTACATAGAGTACAGGGGTGTGTGTGTGTGTGTGTGTGTGTGTGTGTGTGTGTGGTGTCCAGGTGCATGCACTTCTTTGGTCTCTATATGTGGTGTGTCTGTATAGTGTGTGTATCTCTATATGTGTGTCTGTGTATGCCTAGGTGCATGTGTGTACTTGTACATGTTTCTGTTTGCATATTTATATATGTCTGTACCTGTGTGTGTACCGATATGTGCGCACGTGTCTGTGTGCATGAATGTGTCCTTGTGTCTTGGGAGAGGAGATATAAGTGGGACAGTGTATAGGGATTATGATTGTGAGGGGAAGGTACAGAATGGGCTGGAAAATACTTATCTAAAAACTGTTATTAGTTTTGTATAAAAATCATCATATGGGCCGGGCACGTTGGCTCACGCCTGTAATCCTAGCACTCTGGGAGGCCGAGGCAGGTGGATCGCTCGAGGTCAGGAGTTCGAGACCAGCCTGAGCAAGAACGAGACCCCATCTCTACTAAAAATAGAAAGAAATTATCTGGCCAACTAAAAATATATATAGAAAAAATTAGCCGGGCATGGTGGAGCATGCCTGTAATCCCAGCTACACGAGAGGCTGAGGCAGTAGGATCGCTTAAGCCCAGGAGTTTGAGGTTGCTGTGAGCTGGGCTGACACCACAGCACTCACTCTAACCCAGGCAACAAAGTGAGACTCTGTCTCAAAAAAAAAAAAAAATCATCATATGATATTTTTAGATTTT
>CM052443.1:75694617-75717993 GCA_028533085.1 Varecia variegata
AGCCCAGGAGTTTGAGGTTGCTGTGAGCTGGGCTGACACCACAGCACTCACTCTAACCCAGGCAACAAAGTGAGACTCTGTCTCAAAAAAAAAAAAAAATCATCATATGATATTTTTAGATTTTAGCCAAAGCATTTAAAAAACAAGCCTATCAAAACCTTGATCCACCTTTTCTTGATTTCCTTGTATTTGTCCACTTTACCTTGTCAAGAGCTCCTGATAAAATGGGTACTCAGTAGCACAAGGATGATAATATAGAAGCACTAGTTAATTTACATTTATAAAGACAGGCAACCTATAGGCAAGTCTGGAGGGACTAGAAGCTAATGAAGCTGATTTTCTATTGATTGGGAGCATCTTTGGGGGCAGAGAGGATTATTCCATTTGCTTTATGGGAATTGGGGGTTATGTGGTTATAGTGTTACTGTGTGGTTGACCTGGTCAGATTTTGGTGGGGTTGCCCCACCTGGTTCCAGGGGAAATAGAGCAGTTCTGGTCCTGGTAGAGGGGAAATGTAGGGGTTTGCTGCTCATCTGTCTAAAGAGAAGGAGGCTTAGATGAGGAGGTAGCCACAGGTCCGGAGAGGTTGTGCACTCTGGCCGAGGGATGTCTGCGTGTATGAGGGCAGCCTGGAGAGCAAAGCCATCTGCAGGAACAAGATGGGAGGGTGAAGGAGAGCTGGACAGGAGGAATGACGCAGGTATTTCATACCTACCAGGGTGAGGGCTTGTCACACATTGTGCCTCCCACCCTCACAAGACTGGCTGATTCTGAATCCATCTTTTATACTCAGCTTAGGCGATGCTCTTCCAAGCAAGACTCCCCGTATCATCTTACCACAGGCCAGGGACCTCTTTGCTGGGCTTCCAGATCTCTCTGTGCACGTATTTGTGACCACATTTAATCTGATTGGATTCTAAGTAACCCTTCATGCATCTGACTCCTTCTCTATGAGCTTCTTATTCATCTCAGTACTTCTAGGACAGAAACAACCCAATAATAAGAGCCTGCTCTTGCTTAATGGGTTGTGTATCCCAAGTCCTTGTATAAAGCTTTACGTATATAAATGCACTTAGTCTCCACTAGAACACTAGGAGAAAGATACCATTAATACCCCCATTTTACAGGTAAAGAAACTGAGGCACAGAGTTACTTAACTGACGTTAAGTAACTTGCTCAAGTTCTCATAGCTAGTGAGTGACAGAGTTGGGTTTAGGATTTATGCTGTCTGACCCTTAGTACCTGCTCTTACTAACTATACTACGCTGTACAAATGTAGCATCAGGGCTCAAAAACATTTGTTAAATAAAAGAACCAAAGAGTTTATTTCATCCTGACAATGATCCCTCAAGGTAAGAGAGCTTTAAGAGAAGAAATTCGTAGCTAGGAAGAGGAAAAATCTGGGTTCTGACCCATGTCTATACTTTGAAGCCCATGTTCTTTCCAGAATTATATGAATACTAATATCTGGCAAGAAAGTTGGTGAGTCAGGCTCAAGAGATGGGTAAAGAATCTCCATTGCATGTACATTTGGGGAAGAAGTGACCAGAGAGACAGGCTGATGAGGACTTTTGGGTGACAAGAACCCAACCAGGCCAGGGACTATACTCTGTATTGTGTCTTTTCTAAGTAGCCCTTTAGAAAACCTCAATGCTTTATTTATTTCTTTTAACTGAAAGAGGTTAAACCCAAAGAGGAATTTTTCTTGAGGGCTTCTTGAAAGAATGAGATAATAATGATCACGGGGAAGGACAAACTGGGCTTAAGCTCTAGCTCCATATTTTTTTAGCTGTGTGACCTTTGGCAAGTTAACTAACTTCTCTGTACTTCAGTTTTTTCATCTTTAAAATAGGAACAATAAGAGGAAGTACCCATCTCACAGGCTGTTGTGAGAATTAAGCAGGTTAATCTATATGAAGGATTTAGAATAATCCATTAATTTTATCAAATTAAAGAAGTTTGGTTCTAGTTCTAATTAACAGCATTTTTCTTTCATTCATTATTTTTTAATTAGGAGTATATTAGTTAGTCAAGGTTCTTCAGAGAAATAGAACCAAGAGTCTGGATGAATGGATGGCTGGTTGGATAGATGGATGAAGAAATGGATGGATGGACAGATTTTATCAATCAAAAGATTGATATTTTAAGGAACTGGCTCAAACCATTGTGGAGGCTGGCAAATCCAAAATCTGCAGGGTTGGCTGGCAGACTGAGGGCCCAGAGAAGACAACGCAGCAGTTTGAGGCTGAACACAGTCTGCTGGGAGAACTCCCTCTTCCTCCAGGGAGGTCAGTCTCTTTCCTCTTAAGGCTTTTCCCTGACAGGATGAGGCCCGTTCATGTTATGAAGGGTAACCTGCTTTACTCAAAGTCTGCTGATTTTAACGTAAATCTCATCTAAAGAATATTTTCACAGAAACATCTAGAATAATGTTTGATCAAATACCTGGGTACCTTAGCCCAGCCAAGTTGACATATAAAATCAACCATCACAAAAAAAATAAAAAATAAAAATAAAAATAAAATAAAATCAACCATCACAAAGAGAGAGTGGGATTTTATCAAATATATTTTTAGTATTTCTTGTATGATTTTCTCCTCTGTTAATATACTTAATTTTATTAATAAAGTTTTGAATATTAGACTCTCCATGCACTCCTAAGAGAATGCATACCAGTCTTTCCCGCTAGATTTCCAAATATTTTCAAAGATTCAAAGTAACAAGTTTTGGTATGGATATTTGGACACGGATGTTATGTGGCAAAGTCTTTCTAGGGAACAATTTGACAGGATCCATATAAATTTTAAGTGCGTATCTCTCACCTTCCAGTTCTATTTTTTTCCTTTGTATTCTTAAAAGTACCTTTGCATGTGAACAAAGAGGCATGTGGCAGCCTGTTCAGTATAGCATTGTATGTAAAGTGAAAAATTAGAAACAGCCAAAATGTCATTAGAAGGGTAATAAATGAACAAACATCTAACAAATACTGTCAGCATTCAAAATTAATATTAGATCTATACAAATATATCTGCTTAGAACTCTATAACATATTGATATTTGTTTTGAAAAAGTAAGTTTCAGAATAATCACAAAATGACATCACATATTTTAAAAATAACCAAATTTCCATATGTACATTATGATATAAATACAAAAAATCATTTAAATAATGCCTATCACACTGATAATAATTGTTACCTCTGGAGGGTCTCATTAGGGAAGACTGCTATTTATCTGTATTGTTTGCATTTTTTACAAAAAGAAGGTACTAATAAATTACTTGTCTACTTCAAATTTATTTTAATTTCAGAATATTATGGGGGTATAAATATTTTGGTTACATGGATTGTTTCTGTACTGCTTGAATCAAAGTTATAAGTGTGCCCATCACCCAGACAGTGCACATTGTACCCATTAAGTATGATTTTGCCCATCCCCTCCTGCTCCCTCCAACCTGCATGATTTCCGTTGAGTTTTACTTCCATATGGGCACATGAGTACTGATTGGTTAGTTCCAATATAATAGTGAGCACATGTATGTGGTGTTTGTTTTTCCATTCTTGTGATGCTTCACTTAGGAGAATGGTCTACAGTTTCATCCAGATTGTTGCAAAAGATATTAATTCATTTTTTAAGGCTCAATAGTACTCCATGGTATACATATACCACATTTTATTAATCCACTTGTGAATTGATGGGCACTTGGGTTGATTCCACATCTTTGCAATTGTGAATTGTGCTGCTGTTAACATTTGAGTGCAAGTGTCTTTTTGATAAAATGACTTTTTTTCCTTTGGGTAAATACCCAGTAGTGGGATTGCTGGATCGAATGGTTCTACTTACAGTTCTTTGAAGAATCTCCATGCTATTTTCCATAGACATTGCACCAGTGGTGTACAAGTGTTCCTTTCTCTTCACAACCACACCAGCATCTATTGTTTTAGGACTTTTTGATAAGAGCCATTCTCACTGGAGTTAGGCGATATCTCATTGTGGTTTTGATTTGCATTTTTCTGATGATTAGTGACATTGAGAATTTTTTCATATGTTTATTGACCATTTATCTGTCTTCTTTTGAAAAGCTTCTGTTCATGTCTTTTGCCCACTTATTAATGGTGTTGTTTGATTTTTTCTTGCTGATTTCCTTGGGTTCTTTGTAGATTCTAATTATCAGCCCTTTATTGGAGGTATAACATGTGAATATTTTCTCCCATTTTGTAGGTTGCCTATTTGCTCTATTGTTTGTTTCTTTGGCTGTATGGAAGCCTTTTAATGTAATCATCCCATTTATTTATTTTTGTTGTTGCTGTGATTGCCCTTGGGTTCTTCTTCATAAATTCTTTGCCTAAGCTGATATCTAGAAGAGTTTTTCCAATATTTTCTTCTACAATTCTTATAGTTTCATGTCTTAGATTTAAGTCTTCTGTCCATCTTGAATTAATTTTTGTGAGTGATGAGAGATATGGATCCTGTTTCAATCTTCTACATTTGGCCATCCAATTTTCCCAGCACCATTTATTGAAGAGGAATTCTTTTTCGCAGTGTACACAAATCAGTAGCATTCCTATACACCTACAACAGTCAAGCTAAGAATTAAATCAAAGACTCAATACCTTTCACAACAGTGACAAAGAAAATAAAATACCTAGGAATATATTTAACCGAGGAGGTGAAAGATCTCTACAAAGAGAACTATGAATCAATCACTGAGGAAGGAAATTGTAGATGATGTAAACAAATGGAAAAACATATCATACTCATGGATTGGTGGAATCAACATTGTTAAAATGAACATATTACCCAAAGTGATTTACAGATTCAATGCAATCCCCATCAAAATATCAATGTCATTTTTCACAGATCTACAAAAAATAATTCTATGCTTTGTTTGGAACCAGAACAGAGCCTGAATAGCCAAAGCAACCTTAAGCAAAAGAAATAAATCTGGAGGCATCACTTCACCAGACTTTAAACTATACTAGAGGAGTATAGTAAACAAAACAGCATGGTACTGGCACAAAAATAGAGACATAGACCAATGAAACAGAACAGAGCATCCAGATATAAAACCATCCACATATTGCCATCTGATCTAATTAAATTTAATATTAAAAGTTATGTATTTATAAGATGTCCTTTCATCTCAAATATTGTTCAGTCTTGAACCCTGACATGTTAACTATGTACATTGAAACTAATTACCCCGAAAGCAATCACAGCAAGAACAAAATTAAATAAATGGGACCTGATCAAATTACAAAGCTTCTGCACAGCCAAAGATACAATCAATAGAACAGACAACCTACACAATAGGAGAAAATATTTGCATGCTAGACATCCAATAAAGGGCTGTTAACCAGGATCTACAAAGAACTCAAGCAAATCAGCAAGAAAAAAATCAAACAACTCCATTAAAATTGGGCAAAAGACATGAACAGAAGCTTTTCAAATGAAGATGAGACTAATGACCAACAAACACATGAAAAAATGCTCAACGTCTCTAATCATCAGGGAAATGCAAATCAAAACCACAATGAGATATCACCCAACTCCAGTGAAAATGGCTCTTATCAAGGAGTCCCAAAACAACAGATGCTGGCATGGATGTGGAGAGAAAGGAACACTTATACACTGTTGGCGGGACTGCAAACTAGTGCAACCTCTATGGAAAGTAGTATGAAGATACTTCAAAGATCTAAAAGTAGAACTACAATTTGATCCAGCAATCCCACTACTAGGTATTTACCCAAAGGAGAAAAACATGTTTTATAAAAAAGACACTTGCACTCAAATGTTAATAGCTGCACAGTTCACAATTGCAAAGATGTGGAAACAACCCAAGTGCCCATCAATACATAAGTGAATTAACAAAATGTGGTATATGTATACCATAGAGTACTGCTAAGCCATAAAAAGTAGTGATCTAGTATCTTTTGTAACAACCTGGATGGAACTGGAGCTAAGTGAATTATCACAAGAATGGAAAAACAAATACCACATGTACGCAGTACTAAATTGGAACTAATTGATCAATACTTATGTGCACATATGGAAGTAAAACTCAACAGAAATCAAGAAGGTAGGAGAGGGAGGATGGGATGGGTAAATTCTCACCTAATGGTGCACACTTTCTGGGTAAAGGGCAAACTTATAACTTTGACTCAAATGGTACAAAAGCAAATTACATAAACAAAACATGTGTACCCCCAAAATATTCTGAAATAAAGAAAACCTCATTACAAAATAGTTAAGATCATATTTTAAATTAAAATTTACGTTAAAAAGTTAAATACCAGATTCTTACAATATTACTTTAATCTATAACATATAATGTCTAATCTCTAGGCAAAAAGTGAATGTATTTTATATAAAGTCTGATAATGGTGTTTTGATAAGAATTTTCTCCTAGTTTGGTTAACACAAATAGATATGAGATCTAATTTTAGTTCATGTGAGAGTAATCTGAAAAGCAAAGATATATTACTCTTTCATAAAATGTTAGCTATGCTACAAAACAATCCCCAGCATATTAGGCATTGTGCCTGGGAATTTCACAGTAATAACCAAGAGGAAAGAGAAAGTAATAACAATATGATTTAATAAACATGGTTTCATATAAAAAACTAACAAACAAGTGGAAATATTTCTTTATAATTTCATTAAAGAAACTAACATGTCCTCTAGGCAATCGAAGGCTGGAAATTATCTTCTGATACTTTTATTACACTGATCAATAACATATATAGTTTTTATGAGATAGTTGCTTGCTTTTGAGAGAAAATAAAACACATAAAAATAATCTCATGTCTACTTTGATTCTTATGCATGAATTTAAGCATTTTTTTTTAAGAAAAGGAAAAATGAAAACAAAAATGGCCTTGTCTCCTAGTTGAGGCACCTTTCTCAAGAAAGTAATCTATTCTCAGCCAACTAGATCCCTGGCCCTTCAACAATGACAAAGGCCTAACAGGAAGGAATTCTCTCTTGAGATAGAATGTGATTTTCCCTACATTTTTATGGCATACAATGTGTGCCTCTGTCTACCCCACTGGATTCTTTCAGTCTGGAATTCCCTTCATAATGTCCTATTTTAAGCATCATCATTCTGGTACCCAAATCATCTGGTGTCCTGGGTATGCAACCAGAGGCACAGGGCCCCATGCTCAGAAGAGCCCCATGCATGGTTGAGTGTTCTGCTGTCTCTGTCTTGAAATCCTTAATAATTTTGTCTGTGAACTTCTATTTTGTAAATGAAGCCCAATGGGACACTGGAGCGTGCACATGAACAGAGCAGATGCATGAAATATGAGTGTCCTCTATTCCCGGCTTCCCAGTTTGCATAGAGTGTTCAGATATCCCATGAGCACAGGATTCCAGTGGGCCCACGATGCAGGGCAGTTCAAGGTGAGCGAATGCAAGGTAAGCATCTTAGAGCTACCCGAGTAAGATGTTGATAGCCTGCAGAAGCCACACCTTCTGCTCTAACCAAATCTTGCTTCCAACACAGAAAGAAGGCAATGGTGTTCTAAGAAACAATGACAAAGGAATCCTATCATACTCCTTCTTACCATTGTTACTTCCCAGTATTGGCTAACCACTTACGCTGAAAATGGTAACATAGAGGCAAGGGGAAGATAGGGCAACACATAGTTCCCTTTCCTGTAGTCCTTCCTTACTCATCAATAAGCTGAAGGCGGAAAGTGTTGGTAGAATGTGTACATACGAAGAAGTAAAACAAAAAAAGCTCAGTTTGTGCAGCTTTTCCACTGCTCTGATAAGAATGAAATACACCTGTATTTAGAAACTCTAAAATATGAATTGTGTAGTGTCAATAATTCTGCATGTGAATTAAAACTGACATTGCACAGTATAAAGATGAATGGTAAAATTCATGCAAATAATTCAAAATTTTAATTTTTTAAGATTTAGAACTTCATGAAATAGCAAATAAAAACCACCAAGACCAGTTGAAGGGCTGAGAAAGAAAGGGAAAGCTTTACCGTTTAGTAACAGTAATGACAAGCTTTCCTTGCTTTTTAAACAAAGGACCCCACACTTTCATTTTGCACAGAACCCTGCAAATTAAGTGGCTGGCTCTGGCCCAAATGCCTCACTGAAGTCATCTTTGGTTCCTACCATTGCTCATTAAAAATTAATTACTCTCTGCCTTTCACTTCTAATTATTTTTAAACTTGTATGTAGCACTTTATTTTACCCATGTTGTTTGGAATTATAGTTACTGTGCACTTACCTGTAGCTACTGCTAGCTGGTGTAATTTCCTCCAAATGTCCCCTGTGGGTCACCTACATCAGGATCACCCCAGGGAGTGGTGGTGGGCACTCTCCTAACAGGCTCCCCCTCCGGTTGGAGAACACTGATATCGTGCAGTTGTTCTCCGAAGCACGGTCTGAGGACCAGCAGCATCAGCATCACCTGGGATCTTATTAGAAATGTAAATTTTTGTGCCCCACCCTAGATTTCTGGTGGGGTGGGGCAGGCCCAGCAATCTGTGTTTTAGCAAGTCCTCCAGGGGATCCTGGTGCATGCTACAGTTTTAGAACCCCTGACAGAGCCAAAAGAACTTGGAATCCTGGCTGCACTACTTCCTACCTCTCTGACCTTGGGCAAGCTCTCTAATCCTGAAGACAGGCTGAGAACCTGAAACAAGGGAAGGAAACCTGTAATACCTGCAAATGCCCTATTTAAAAAAGTCTCTTTGTTTAGAAACTATACTTCTTTGCCTTCTTTGTTAAAGAATAGGGAGAAACCTAATCTGAATGCATTAAAAAGGTTCTAATTAGGTATTTCATGGGCCCCTTGGGGAAAGTAAGAGAGGGATTCAGAACACCTGTCCCTCTTGGAATGGGGGCCTGAGTCATGTCGCAGAGAGTCAGCTAAGGAGAGTGACACCCTCTCGGAGCTCAGCACCTAGTGAGCTCCAAGTGAGTTGATGCAGCTCAAAGGCACTGAACCGACAGCAGACGAATCCCTGTCTCAGACAGAGGCTGGAAGGAAATCCATCATGTCTGAATACTGCTTGCACTGTGTTTATTGAGAGATCAAACAGTGAAAGCCTTTTGGCCAGCCTCTGGCTCCTCGTATCCTGCAATTTCTATTTCATTGTGATGCAAGAGAAACCAAAGTACAGTTTTAACCAGATTGGGGTTATAGCCCTAATTCTGATAAGCTCTCAGAAACTTGTTCAGCATCCAATTTAATCAAATAGTAGAAACTGGAATATGTGGTGGAAAGATACAGAAACCATGTTCATGCCTTGAATGAACAATATGTTTATATGTGTATGTAAGTGTGTGTTATATGTGTGATTATGGGCTTTTTTGTTTTACTATTTTATTTCATTTATTGTTTTACTATTTTATTTGATTACAATACCAAAGCAAAATGCCAGTTTCGTTAATTTGATGTTTATTTTATATAACATTGAAATACTGGTATTGAAACTGACATTTTTTGTTTTTTAATGTATTTAGAGCTCATGAAGCAAAAAGTAAAACCAAATATTTAATGTGTAACAACTACAAAATTAAATATACCCTGAAACAAGTAAAAATGTAAATTTTAACAAGTATGCACATTAAACATACATTGATATTGCAAAATCACTTATGAGCAGTAAATTAATAATTACTCAAAAACACTATATAAAATAAAAAAACCCTATCAACCCTAGAAAGTTGAAAATTAAATATTACTTAAAATTTCAGTTTACCAAAACAAAACAGGGTCACAGTGAGAGTCTACTTTGGAGCAAATTTTTCCAGTTGTTGAAAAATCTTTTGATACTTTATAGGAGTGTTAGAGTTATAACTCTAATGTCATGAATGGAGACATTAGAGTTATAAACTGACTCCAGGTATTTTCCTCTGCCTTAACATTTTAAAATAATCTCTTCTCGTTTGGCAACTTTGGGGAGGTGTTTCTGAAAAGCTCTTTCTTTTTTAAGGACTGTACCTTTTTATTGATCATGAGCTACAGCTTTGTTTCAAAGACAGCACTGCCAGCCTGCCTTTGATCTTCTAGCTTCATCATCTGTAGATGGAGTATCTGATGCAGTTACCTGTACCAATTGCAATTCCATCATGTTTATATTCCACTTTTCCAGAAAGTGTTTGAACTAGGGTAAGAAATATTCCTTGCAATAGAAACTTGGCTTCATTGATTGTCATTTTCATTCTTCTCTTGAGGATTATAGAGGTGTAGAAGAATGCTTTCTAAATGAGTACAGTTTTGTTGGATTTGCAATTTTAGTGCAGCAAATAACTCTCTAGGTATAACTCAAGTTGTAAAAGATTCAGATTCGGAATTTTAAAAATTATTTTTTAAAAAATATTGCTCCCAAGAGAGTACAAATATTTCAATACTTAAAAAGTGTGCACTGCAATTATTTCTATAAATGACATAAATAAAAATCACAGTATACTTGTACACACACTAATAGTAAGATTTCTATTTCACACAGTCATCTCATGATGATGTGAGCTCAACATAAAGTGTGGGGAGATGGTGTTTCTTTTTCTGAGAACAGTTCCCACGATGTCTAAAGCCACAAGACAGAGTTGACTGGAACATGAGAATGCTCCCCCAAATTTGGAAACCTCCTAAGTTTCCACCTACTTTAAATTCAGGCAAGTGCCAAAATGCTCACTGCAGCCCACCCTGGCCTTGGAGGCAGCTGTAAAGTGCATTGCAAACCTCTGGGGAGGAAAACATGTCAAGCCCGTGAGCCAGCCGAGGAGCCTGCTTGCCCCCAGCGGAGGTAAAGCCAGACTGAGAACCCTGGGGTCTTGCTTCTCCTGCTCACAGCATGGCTCTGGGCAGCTCAAGTCAGTGCAATTAAGGAACCACACACCTGAAGTTTGGAGACGAGCTGAGTCGGCAATACAGAGGCTGAGAAGACCAAAGTGGGGTTTTGTATGGTGCTCCCAGCAGAGCCTGCATCTGTTCCCTTCGGTCCATAGAGCAAACGTGAAGTTTCACATGAAAACCATCCACAGTTTTCTAGCTTCCTTTCCCTTTACTCAACCCCTCCAAACGCTGAGGCCTGACTGCTGACCACTCCGGCCGCTGGCCTCATTTCCAGTGGATATCTGGCCCGTGGGGGCCAGGCCCAGCATTTCCTCCTTCACAACAGCCAAACCATCCAGGGAAATCTCCGGCAGCCAAGGAGGCTGGAGAAGTTGCTTTGTCAGCAGATCAGATCAAAAGCAGACAGGGAGAGGAAGTTGAGGGCTAAGAGGCCAGGTGATTCTCTGTGACCCATTTTCTTCTGGGAGGCTGGAGCCCGTTAAGAACTGCACACCTCCCGTCAGCGATGGCATGCTTTCTGGCTTTGTACCTCTGCAAATGACTCCTTCCCGATTGAATTGATAATGACTTATGAGTCTAAAACCACAGTATGAAATAAACTGGAGCCCACATGAAATTTAATTCAATAAACATTTGTGTATGTTTTTATATCCAGCATTATATTAGAAGCTAGCATATAAAGACAAATAGATTAAAAATCCAAGTGTTCAAGAAGCTCACACTGCAGAAGTATAAATATTTACATGGAAATTAATGAGACAGAGGCACAGCCAAGATGCTTAGAGACAAAGAGGAGGTCAGGCCAGGCTTTAGGTTCCTGACACAAGGAAGGTAGCCTGGCTGGACTGGGTCTTGAAAGGTTAAGCAGGACTTCACCAGGTACTAGTCGGGAAAAGTCATCTACATAGAAAAATTAACATGGACACAGGTAGGGGGCAAGAAAACCATGATGTGTTTGGAAAACAACAGGAAGCACCATAGTCTTGGGTGTATGATTTGAGCAGGTAGGTAATTAATGACCTGAAATGAGGTTAGGAAGCGAGGCTGGGACTCAACTGCAAAGGGCAATGTCTATCTGGACATCTGGGGTTAATGGAAGAACACCATTGCTAGATTTCAAACAGGTGAGTGCAATAACAGCCTATGTTTTAGAAAGTTCACTTAGGTGGCAGTGCAAAAGAGAAATACACGCAGAGGAGATGGTTAAGGGTACCAGGGGAAGAAGGAGATAGGGTGGTATGCTTAAGGGAGAACAGGATTGAGAAAAGATTTAAGATGGAGGAGATTTGAACATGCTGTAGGCTGGCAGTCAGCTGCCATTGGAGATGGAGAGATTAATGGTGCATGAGAGAGTGGAGACAATGATGAAGATTTTTACCCATGCCTAGCCTCGCATGCTGAGTTTCTTTCAAGTAACTACATGCAGTGTGTTAGCATCAGTCGCTTCATAAAAAAAAACACACTAAATATTCAATGTCATTGTATAACAATACAAAGAATATAATGAAAAGATAGCAGAAGTCACCAGAGAAATGCCTTTATCTCAGGGCAGATGGAATGATGTGAACTAAAATAGCCTACCAAGAAAGGGTAAAACGATGGATGAGACAAGATCATATCACAGGATAGTCAAGTTACCAGTAAACCAAATTGATGTGAAGGGCGGCGAGGCAGAGGGTCAGCAGGGAGAAAGGGAGAGAGCATAAAAACAAGACAGCACATGGAAGAAAACAACAGTCAGAGGAGAAGAAAGACAAGGGCAGAAGAGTCCATGTGTTTGTGGAAAGGAGAATAGCAATTTGGGAAGCTTCAACCAGCCCACAAATCCTGCTGTCCCCACCTCTCACCTCTCCCACTGAGGCGAAGGCTATGCACGACTGTGGCTCAGGGCACAGGAGGCTCTCTGCAGCTTCTCTAGGTCTTTTGTATCACCCCACAGCAAATTGGCCATCCCATCTTTTCAACCTTGCTGACCACCACTCATAAAGAGAGCTGTCCATAGGAGGACCTGGCCCTGAGATCCTTGGACACACCCTGGTTTCCCTTCACCTTCGACCACCTACTGCGTCCTAAACAATGAATAAGGCAGTGCTGTGCTTCCTGGCTCAAGGAGAGTTCACCGCTCCCAAAGTGATAGTTTGGGTGGTGGTGGGCAAAGCTGTACTTACACTTTCTAGATTCCTCCATAAAGTGTGTCCAGAGCCCAGCTCAGTGCTTCTCAAATTTTGCTAAATGCGAGTTCTGATTCAGCGACTGTAGGGCGGAGGCCCAGTTTATGAATTTGTAACAAGGTCCCAGGTGATGCAAATGCTGCTAGTCTATGAACCACACCTTGAGTAGCAAGGCTCTAGGAAATTCTCTTTGCTCTCCTTGTAGAGACTCTGCACAGAAATGTGGCAGGATGTCATTTCTGCTTTACTCCTGGACAAATACTGCCACGGAGCTGTCCTTGGCTCTGAGTTCAGTTTCTCAGTGAACTTGACCTAAGCTTTCCTGACCACAGTCAAATGAGTCTGGGCTTGGGGAAATCTGTAAGTACAATTTCCTCTTCTGTCTTAATGGCATAGAAAAGACAGGACTGGTGCTCCTGGGACTCACCCACATAGCACAGCAGAATAGATGAGCCCACAGAGAAATCAGATTTCCAAATGACTTTTGCTTATGACCTGATTTATGTCTCTACAAAGAGTGAGGGAAATGAGTTCCTTTCCCCATCTAGGCCCTACTTCCTTGCCGGATCATCTCTGTTTGGGGGCAAAGAAAAAAACAAACCCAAAACTTGAGGATTTGTGCAAGGTTCACTTGACTAGTGAAACAGATGAAGGCAAAAGTTTTCTAGAATGTTTATATTTAGGTTCTGCCCAAGGGGAACTCTTTTTATCACCTGAATATGTCACTTTAAGTTGATAAACAGCAGGAGAGGAGAGACTGGCATTGAAAAATGCTTAAGATGCTGCACAATGCTTCAGTTAGCTCTGGCACAATGGGTTCTTATAAAAAGGAAGTTTTCTTTTCAGTCCCGTGGTGTCAGTTTTGCTCAGTTCAACAAACAGGCATTTGAGTGCCTATTACAGAGCATGTGCTGTGCTGGGCGCTGAGCACATGGCAGTTAGAAATGATCGCTGTCCCTGGGGAGCACTCGGTACTACGTGGGAGACAGGCGAGTAGAGAGACGATGTCTACACAGCATCACCCGTGCAGGGATGGAGGTAGGTGCAGGACGTCCGAAGCACAGATGGGGCCTCCTCACCCAGCCTGGAGGCGGGAGGCACAAAGCAAGGAGGAGCCAAAGAGATCACACCTGAGCTGAATCTAAAAGCTTGAGTAGCAATTAGGCAGGTGAAGAAGTTTTAGAAGGGTGCTGGTCTTAATGCTCATCATTGACTATTTCTGGTTCTTCTCTCTTCCAGGTGCCTAATATAGATTAGCATGACCCTGTCCTCTTCCATGTATGTGTGGCCACATGACATGCTCGAGCCAATGAAATGTGAGTGAAAGTGACACATGTCACTTCTACGTAGAAGCTTTAAACACCAGTCTGTGATTTACCGCATTCTCTTCCCACTGCTACAGACACTGTGGAAGCATATGTTAAAATGAAGCCCCCGTCAGTCTGGGTTCTTGAATGACTGCAATGAGCAGAAACAAACCTTTGTTGTTTAAAGCCATGAAATTTCAGACTTGCTACTGCAGCGTATGCTAGCCTGTCCTCACTGAGACGGAAGGGCATTCCAGGCAGGGAATTTTGTTTACAAAGTCTCAGAGATATGCAGTATCTGTGATCCGGGAAGCATACATGGTTAATAATACCAGAATATATAATGCGGAGTGAGGTAGATGTGCCTCAGGATGGTGTTTAACTTCTCTGTGTGTCAGGACAACAGAGGCTTAATTAGGTGATTGAAGTAAAGGGCTGGCCAGGTGAATTCAGGTTCCCTTTCAAACTAAAGACTTCGGTTTTTACAAAATGAATGCAGTTTATGATCACTTCCTCTGGGAAATCCCTAAATTTCCAGACATGACTGGACTTTCGTCTACCTCTGGGAAGCTACAGCATTTTTTAAAGCCCATATTATAGTAGTAAATATTTTTATGAAGTGTTTATTTTTGTTATCTTTATTAGACAATGTTTCTTGATGACCGAAAATATTTTTGTTGTATTCCCAAGATACTGCACAGGAGTATGATGTGTGCCTAGGAGTGTGATATGTCTGTTGAAGAAATTAAAACACCCAGCTTCTTTGTGCGACATACCTTATGCACCTTTTCAGATTCTTTTGGCCTCCCTGTCTCCTAGTCTATGGGTTGTGTTGCTCCACCTAAGCCACTCGTATGGCCAAGCCATTCCCTGTGAGACCATTTGGTTCCACTGCCTGAGGACAAACAGTGACAGTGTTCAGCTCCTATTGCCACTTCCAGACTGATGAGGGACACACTGAAGAGTTTTCCAAGTACCTGCTGAAAAGGCTAAGAAAGACAACTACAAAGCAAGTCTTTGGGTAATTTTTTAAGAGTGGAAGACTGGGGGAAGCCATCAGATAAATTCTCTTTCTCTCCCTAAATGGACTGTTCCAAAGAAGACCCTGCATGGAGGTGTGCTGCATGGCTGAGCAGGTGATCCTGCTGAGTAATTGACTCAATCTCTTCACGGTTCATTGTGACCTAGTGTCCAGGTGGTAACACATCACCTTTTATTGTTTCCCATCCTTGTGCCTCAACTTTATCTTTCATTATTCTCACTGCCCTGAACTAAAAAAAAAAAAAAAAGTATTAACATATACTCTTTGGTGCAGACTTTTTATTCTAAAAAAATTGGGCTAAAACAGTTGGTTTCAAAAATGGTTCTAGAAAGCAGACCCTTGATAAGATTTGGAGTTAAGATTTTGGAGATTGCCCATATGCTAGAAATCAATAAGGACTGCAATGCTGGACTGTTAATAACCCCTGATACACAATGACATTACAAATACTTATATTTTCACCTGTGGTTGACTGAGATGAGGTGCATTTGAGGAGCAAAATATTGCGAGATCTAGTAATTGTGGTATTTCATCAGTATGAGGTCAATTATAATTATATGTATTTAGGCATAGTGTGCCTGTTTTTGACTGCACTGGACTTCTTGCAAAAGAAAAGTATAGCCCCAGAGCATGTAATTGCACACTGTGAAAGTCTCTCTCTAGTGTCTTTAAAGGAGCCTATTGGCTCCTAATGTTTCAAGGTAGACAGCGCTAAAAATCAGGCCCAGGATTGAAGTATAAAGTGCCATTCCTGAAAAGTATACTTTTATATGTGTAGTGTGGACAGGCCTCTTATGTGAAAGTCAGTCCCCTGATTGAGACATGAAAAGGGGATCTCTGTATGGGTGAACCTCAGAATTTTAAGCCCCCAAGTTCTTTTGCCCCTTCTCCATTTTCCAGAGAACAGCCCACCTTGCCTGGATACCATGTAATGATCTCACCTGAAGGGAAGTGCCTTAAAAGATGATGCTTATTCTTGTCAGTATCTTTCCTATCCTCTTTCATTGCTTTCAGGCTAATAAACAGAGTTAGGAATCAGCACAGCCCAAGTGAGAAAGCATAAGCTCTGCTTTTGGAAAAACAATAGTTTACAAGCCAAGGGAATTATTTGATCTGGCTTATGTATACTGACAAGATCTAGGGGAACGTGATAAGATAATGGATCCTGAGAGTGTTGGACGGGGAGAGGGATGAAGGACACAGAATATGTGTTGGATAGGAAAGAATTTATTGATATGGGGAACGTGCCATGATTTGAGATTTAGTGCTATGGCAAGGATACCTGGAGCTTGTTCAATGTTCTGTAGATATGGACCTGGAATATTGAACATGATGATGGTTTCCATAATAATGAAGTTGAAGATGCCCAAAATTCCTTGGCATAGTATTAAGCAACATATCAGAATACTTAGGGAAGTGGAGTGCCATAAACTTAACCAAGCAGTAGTCTCAATTACAACCATTAGGCCGGATGTAGTATATTTACTAGAGAATTTCAACATGGCCTTTGGTCCATAATCTACTGCTATGGATTTAGTCAATGCTTTCTTTTTGATACACATCAATAGGAAGAATCAAAAGCAGCATATCATTACATTAAGAGGATATCAGCATATGTTTACTGTTTTGCCCCCAGGCTATAATGTAGTCTTCAGAGATCTTGGTCAACTTGACATTCCAAATAACATGACAATAGTCTACTACATTGATGACATCCAATCCAAGTGGATTGGATAAACTAGAAGTGGAGTGTCCTCTAGCTGCCCTACTAAGAAATATGCATGCCCCAGGTTGGGAATGGGAAGAAAAGGAGATTTAGGATCCTGCCCCATCAGTGAAGTTTTCAGGGGTCCAGTAGTTAAGGACATGCCAGGGCATTCATTCTAATGTAAAAGACAAGTTTGGCACCTCTCACTTTCTACCATTAAGAAAGAGGCACAATGCTGTGTCTCCTTTTGGATTTTGGGGGCACATATACTATACTTGGCAATATTTCTACAATCCATTTATTGGTCAACTCAGAAGACTTCAGACAGGGCCCAGAGCAAATAGGATTCTGCAGTAGGTCCAGGCTCCTTAAGCTGCAGTTTCAGTGGTTGCTAGTGGTTTGGATAAAGATAATGTATGGATTTTCTTAAAAAGCTACAATAGAAGAACTATGGAGAGATCCATAGGGTTCTGGAGTAGGTCATGCCTTCTGCATCAAAGAACTATAATGTTTGAAAAACAATTCCTATAGGAACATTCATACACTGCTGGTGGGACTGAAAACCAGTACAACCTCTACGGAAAGTAATACAGAGATACCTCAAAGAACTAAAAGTAGAACTACCATTTGATCGAGCAATCCCACTACTGGGTATTTAC
Source organism: Varecia variegata (assembly GCA_028533085.1). Classification (NCBI taxonomy): domain Eukaryota; kingdom Metazoa; phylum Chordata; class Mammalia; order Primates; family Lemuridae; genus Varecia; species Varecia variegata. Next base: position 75,712,333 of record CM052443.1, read on the forward strand.
CCAAAGGAAAAAAGACATTCTACAAAAAAGACATTTACACTCAAATGTTTATAGCAGCACAATTCATGATTGGAAAGAGGTGAAAAACAACCCAAGTGCCCATTAATACATGAGTAGATTAATAAAATGTGGTATATGTATACCATGGAGTACTACTCAACTATAAAAAAATGGTGAACTAATACATCTTGTATTAACCTGAATGAAACTGGAGACCATTGTTCTAAGCGAAGTATCACAAGAATGGAAAAACAAATACCACACATACTCACCATTAAACTGGAAATAATTGATCAACACTTATGTGCACATATGGAAATAACATTCATCGGAAATCAAGCAGGTGGAGGTGGGGAGGGAATGGGTAAATTCACACCTAATGGGGACAGCACACTATCTGGGGGATGGGCACAATTATAACTTTGACTCAAATGGTATGAAAGCAATTTATGTAACCAAAATGTTTGTACCCCTGTAATATTCTGAAATTAAAAAAAGAAAAAGAAAAACAGTTCCTGGTATTTAAATGATTCATAGTAGAGACTGTGCACCTAATCATGAAACACCAAGTGACTTTAGGAACTAAGATGCCCTTTATGATCCAGGTATCATCAGATCCACTGAACCAAGTAGTAAAGCAGGTACAGCAGCAAATCACTGGAAGGGGTTTATTGGAGACTAGGTTAAAGTATCCCCTAAAGAATGAGTAAATCAGAAAATCAGATGGCCCAGACTCCTATATTGCCTACCTGTATTGCATTGATACCTCTCCCTCACTCATACCTTTGACCATGAGGGTTTTACCACAATTGATTAATGATGGAAAAAAGGATTCTGGTTTGATTTGCTGTTGAGTCCAAGCAATATGTTGGTGCTAGCTGGAAATGGACAGCTGCTACATTACGGTGCCACTCAGGTTTGACCTGAAGTGGTGGTGAACGCAAGTGGTGAAGGGAAACCCTCCCAATGGCAGAGCTGTGAACTTATCATCACGTCCTATGGAGGAAGGGCTGGTTTGAGGGATGGACATACACTGACTCAAGAGAGTTAGTGAATGGTGTGAATGGATGGTTGAGCAGGGGACTGAAAAGAACAAGACTGGAAGTTAGTGACTAGGGGGTCTGGAAAAGAGGTATGTAAATGGATCGGTGAGAATTGGCACAAATTTTGTGGATCTTTGGGTTTCATATTAGTGCCTACAAAAAAAAAAAAAAAAACACCTCAACTGCAGAGAAGTCTGTCAACAACATGGTAGCCAGAATGATCCATCCTGTGGATACCAATCTTCCTTTTCTGGGTTCCCATAGTGCTTCTACAATGGACCAACAGAGTGGACATGGTCATAGGAATGGAAGCTTTGTATGGATCTAACATGGGCTCTCCCTCATCAAGGATTGTGTAGGTACTGCTACTGCTGAAGGCCAACAGACCACCAACAGTGATCAACACAGAACCCTCACTATGGCACCATCCTTGGGAAGACCACCTAGACACTTTGTGGCACACTCATTATTTCAGATCCCTTCCCCTCTGGAGATGGTCGTGATGTACCCTTACTGGAACTGACACCTACTCCAGGTGTGGATTTGCCCTCAGTATCCACAGTGCCCTCGCCACCTGGGGGCTTACAGAATGCCTAGTCTACGGGCTTCAGATCCTACCCAACACTGCCTCAGGCCAATGTACATAATTTATGGAAAGGAGATGAGAAATAGACTCAGTCTCAGGCTTTACTGGTTTTATCATGTACACCATCATCCTGGAATCTCTGGGTCCCCCACTACTTCTTGATTTGGATGAAGAGTTATCCAGTAGGACAGGGGTAAGAAAACTATGACCCGTGGGCCTAAATCTAGCTTGCTGTCTGTTTTGGCAGATAACGTTTGATCGTGACTCAGTCATGCCTGTTTATTTAAGTATTATATATTTGCTTTGGCACTAAAATGGCAGAGTTGAATAGTTATGAAAGAGATTGCATGGCCCACAAACCCTAAAGTTTACTACCTGACCCTTACAGAAAAAGTTTCCTGACCCCAGATTTAGGACACAATCTCTTGTTTGTCTTGGGATTGCCAAAAGGGCTATACGGTACAATAAAATGTGGAGATGAAGTAATTCCTTGTAGGGAAAACTTTGACCAATAGGATACAGGAGATGGGAGAAAACAAGCAATTAACTTCTCTTCCCTTTCTCCCTACTCTGAAGCATGCTCTACCTCAGCTTTACCTTCTGAAGAATGGTTATACTAGCTGCTTTAAAGTTTTTATCTAATAATATCAATATCTGGGTCATCTCAGAGTTGTCATCTGTCTTTTACTTGAGAATAGGTCAGATTTTTCTGGTCCTCGGTATGTCTAGTAATTTTGGATTGACCTGGAAGTTTGGTATAATATGCTGTGAAGCTCTGGGTCTTATTAAAATCCTCTAGAAAAAATAGATTTTATGTTTTTTTTTTCAGCAGATAATGAACCTGTCTTCTCTTCTGTGAGCAATGGTTCCAATGTCAGTTCAGTTTTCAAAGCCTTTGCTATGCTGGTTGGGTCTTCTTCTCACATGTGCCGCAGAAGGGTTAGTCTTGGCCAGGGGCAGTGGTTTATATGGTAGCTCACTTCCCAAGGCTCTGCTTCTTTGGATGTGTTCTGCACATGCACAGCTTGGGGTGAACCTGGCACTTGTATCAATTCATATGTGAAGTTGGAGGATCTCTTTCTCCCATTCTCCCCTCTGCAATATTTTTCCCATTATCTTTGGCTCCCTGGGGTATCTTTTTCCACTTCTGTGGCTGAAAAGATAGGGTTTCTCTTGAAGTTGTGGACACCATCACTACTGTTCTCATGAATAAATGAAGAGGAATAAAAAGAGAAAGAAAAGTAACAGGAATTCCCCTTACTCTTTGCACAACAGGGACCTATTTCTCTAATTCCTCTATTTAGAGCGATGGATTTTATCTCAGGGTTTTTAGATGTTCCTGCTACTGTGGCAGTGCAACCACGTGACTGGTCTTGGGGCAGGACTGGTAGAGAAAAAAGAGAGGAAGACAACAGCAAGGATTCTCCCCACACTTTGCAGCTTGCAATGGGCTCCTATTGCCAACTCTGTGGCTAGAAAGATGTGAGGATTTCGGAGTTTTTGTGATTTGTGTTTGCTATTTGGCTTGCCCTCGGATCAAAGCCCAGAGATAAAGGAAGAAAAAAAACTACAACCAGAAAAACCCCAGGAAACTGTCATCGCATTAGTTGTTCTTTAAGTTTTGACTTCTCTCTTCAATTCACCTACTACTGTTTACTTTTCAGAGTCCTTAAACTGTTGCTGTTTTGATTTTGTCCAGAGTTTCAGTTCTAATCTGTTCAGGGTAGGGCTTACTCTACATTGGCCATATCCAGAACGACCTAAAGTATCAGGTTATATCTGTACCCTTCCCTCCCCACCCCAAAGTCTTCCCTACCTTTCTGGCCAGATCAACCAGAGGCTTCTTTGTTTTTAGTGGGAGAGATTACCCAGGTCATGGAGGAGGACACAGGAAGTCTGCGGAATGAAAAATGGACAGGAAGAGATTAAATAGTCTCGTTCTAACGAGTTCAACCTGGAAATTTCTCCTTGTGGCCCTAGAATTTCCAAAATGATTAGTGTCTGAATGAAAAATCAGTCAGGATACGAAACAGACCTTGGCAACAAAAATTCTATTGGCACAACGCTTTCAAAAGAACTAAGAGACTGATGAGAAGAAAGGCTATCACAGAAGGGTAGCTCAGGTGAACCTGGGATATGATATACAATGAAGTCTTTTAAATAAAGGCAGTTCCCTGCACTAAAATTGCTGCATAGCTGAGTGATCATTTACGAAGGCCTAAAAAGTAGATTCCCTCCCCTCAGCCAGCAGAACCTCCTTTTAACAACTTGAAATCTAAAATCATGGCCTGTTTTTCAGTTCCCTGCTTGAAGGAGGCCATGGCAAAGACTTGGGTTTCCTTGTGGCCAGTTGCCGACACCGTGCCATGGTCATGGGCATGCCTAGCCTTGGCCTTCTGTCTCACTAACACCTCCAGTGAAGTGCAAGGAGAACCAGGCACTGGGATGAAGAGGGCTGGGATGTGGTTTTTACTGTTAAAGGAAATGTAGGCCAGTCCTAGTCCTCTCTTTGCCTAAGCCTTAGCTGCCTTGCCTATAAAGTGGGAATGATGACACTCGTGATGAAGGGTGGTAAGAATAGATAAGATAGTGTGTAAAACTGTTCCTCACTCCTGACCAATCTCTCCCTTCAGGCTCCAAATGAGACTTCAATTACAGATTATATTATCCAAAAGAGAAATTTATATCTTCAAATGTTAATTAAACTCTGCTTATAAAATATTACGTAGTAAACATTCTTAGATCTCCCTTATTGAACAGATAAGAATGATTAATAATCAACATGCATTATTTATGTATAACTGAGTGTTTCAAAAATTTTGAAGTTCACTCTCTCAAGTAGGTTAGCATTCTATGTCTCGCTTTTATTATATAAATTGTTGGCATGATAATCTTTTTTTCATAGAAAAAATTTGAAATTAATAGGAGTTGAATTAATCACATTTTATTTTCCTATTCTAAGTACTAGTTTTACTTTGTGTAATTCAGTGTTTAAAGTCAAGTCATGACTTTTATACCACGCACAGAGACCAACAGCATGCTTTACACTTAGCAGCACTTAATAAACGCTGATTAAATTAATTAATGGCCAGTGACATGCTCTGAATTATGATTTCTTAGATTAAATTAAGAAGATCCACTCAACTCAAATATTGAAATCAAGAGGGATAAAAAGGAGAGGCTAAAAAGCATAGGTGAATGAATTTTGCCTGTCTTTTAGATTTTGGTTACTTGGAAATTTGAAATTTCTAAGCATAATTGTTAATGTGCATCAGGATTTGATTTGATCACTGAGATTCCTCAGCTGCATTTATAAGTGCACTGTCTTCTAGCCCAGCAGCTCGAGACTGGATCTACGGTTTATGACTATCAGAGAAGTTTAGTATAAAGAGGGTGAATGGCCTCCGAAACAAGTCATTTATCACTATTTATACCTTTTAGGTTTTCTTTCCTTTATGATGGCATACTGTCAAAAAGGATGATTCCGGAACTTTGTTGAGAAGGCAGGGAACATTTGCCAGCAATGAGGCCTATCGTTAGGTAGGCGATACGGGAATTGGAAGAAGAGACAGAGAAGGACACGAATGAATATTCATTGAAGGCCTGCTTTGCATCCGTAGCTTTAGGTACATTATTCCATGTATTCCTCTCAATAACAGTCCTGGGAAAGAATAATAAGTGATATTTATTGAGGGCTTACTCTGGGCCCAGACCTATACATTCATTATTGCAACGAATCCTCAAAACAATCTATGAGGTGTAATTGCATATATATACTTTAGAGATGAGGTTTCTGGGGTTAAATATCTTTCCCATGGTCATGCAATTACAGAGGTCGAACCAGAATTTTAAGACACTTAGTCTAACTTTAACATTTGAACCCTGAAATTCCTTTTTCTCAAAATAAAAATACTTTTTTCTTATTATATAAATAAGGCATGCTGATGGCAAGAAAATCAACACAAAAACTCTCAAAATATTTATTTAATTTTTCACTAGGTAATATATTTACATATTTGAAAGAGTAAAAAA
>CM052443.1:75718493-75788454 GCA_028533085.1 Varecia variegata
CACTAGCTCTGGGATACCAAGATGAATAAGATATGCTTCCTTGGATTCTCCTAGTGTATGGAGGACACACTGACAATGCAATGTGACAAGTGCCAGGGAGAAGGGGGTAAATGTTCCAAGACCACGGGGGAGGGAACAAGTGGGCCTGTGTGAAGCCAGGGATGGCTGCATAGAGGATACAGTGAGGGGCCTCCTGCTCTCAGGGCATGATCTACAACTCCCATTTTTGCTTTTTTGTTCCTTCCATTTTTGCTTTTGATGTCAAAATGTTTTACAATGGATTATCTCATTAATCCTCCTAACCCTCTGGGACTGCAGGAAGGACACAGGTACTGTATTACTCTGCCTAATAGGGAGATAGCCGAGTGGGAATCCTACAGCATAAGAGCAGAAGTTCCCCTGAAGACCACTCTAGTGCCTAATAAGATCCCAAGGTAGGGGTGCAGTCCATTCTCTGCCAGCAATTGGATTTCTCAGCTCTGCTGGGCTTAAGTCAGGAGCTGATTTGAAATCATATTACTCATGGCATTTATACATTGCTGCTTTGGGATTAACTATGTACATTATTACCACTGACATGGCTAAATAATAAAAAGTTATAACAACGCTGTACTTTGTATAGTGTTTTAAAAATTTCTCACTTGATAGCAGCATAAAGGTCTGAGGGCAAAGAGGGAATGCATCACATTCTTTCATCAAGCCTTAAATGGACTGAATTCAAAGCTCTTATAGGGATCACCTAAATATTATTGATGTACCAAGTCCAGGATAAAGACAGGGTGCTTAGATGGAATGTATAATTACTTAATATTAGATATAAGAGATTTACATTTTTTTTCTTGCCAGATGCTACTAGAAAAATTAAGAAAGCAGTGTTTTTAGCCCTTCACCTTACCTAAACTGTCCCAAACTCTGTTATTTGTGAAGCTGCTGCTTTGTCATTAGGTCTCTGGCTGTTTCCAAAAAGAGCATCTGTATATCGAAAATTATGCAGGGGACTCCAGTTCCCCACCTTACTTTGTGTCTATCCAAAGTGAATCCAAAGTGCTGCTTTTCTGTGATCAGAGAGAAGGAAAAATTCTGTATATTTATTCATCTGGGAGCTGTATAATCAGTCACTCTCTCCACCAGCCCTGAAAAGCAGTTCAAACAGCATCTACTTAGATTGAAGATCAATTAAATAATTATCAAAAGCATCAAGAAGACAGCAAGGATAAGACTCAGAGGAGCACATGAAGTCTGCCAGAAAAACGCAGTTGCTGTTTTGAATTTTTCCCTCACTCACCATTTATCAGACTATGTGCCACCCTGGACCTCCACATATCAAGCAGGGCCCTGGGAAACTTCTTTTGAATGTATGGACCTCCCTAAGCACAGAGGAGTTCCCCGGTGTGTTGCAGGCTTAGGAGGAGATGAAACTTTTTTTCCAGCTAAACTGCTGGGCCATTTGGGCTTGCGAAAATGACCACTTGGTTCGGAACCGAGTGAAGCCTGCCTTCTGGCCACCTGTGCATGAGAAGTTTGCTCCTTTGAGCCCTGCCCAGCACACCCACTTGGCCAGCCTGATGTGGCTGTAATCTTCAGAATGCCTGAGTAGCGTGGTCAATTCAGATCCTTGTTTTGCATGGGTAATTTGCTTCTTCTCTGACTCCCTTCCATTCTATTTCTGCCTTGCTCCAAGGAGCAGACTCAGGAAAATCTGAATCAGCCTCCCCCACCCCCTGCATCTGGCTGGAGATCTTCCCTAGGGCAGCCCCCAAGGCCATTATCTTGCTGTGCCCTATCCCGAGGCTGGAGGAAGGAGGCAGTGTGCAGCCATCCTGCTGCTAACAACCCCCATCGCAGTCACCCTTGCTAGAGAAACAAATGTCAGCAAACGGCCTATTCAGAGTGCGGTTGGAACTCATCATCTGTCTTGGAAAACCGAGAAATCTCCGAGGTGGCCCAACACAAAAGGATGCAAATGACAAAGGGTCAACAGCAGATGCTGAATAATGGAGTGAGAACAAATAGCATTCATGGGCTTCGTGTTTTTTGTGTCTTCCCCGAATGGTGCCTCATTCTTCCCACGTCATTTTCAATTTCAACCATTCCTATTTTCATGTCCGAGGGAGCCAGCTGCTTGCAGGGCATCTGGACAGATTTCTGCTTGAAGTTGTCTGCCCTTGGATTGAAGTGGGCCTCTTCAGCTTTTTTGCAGAATGGTGCCATGTGTCTGCAAAGCTTTGTAGCAGCCGCCCCATCCTGCCCCTTGTCACAGAGATGGCTCTATTTTCATGCTGAGTGGAAGAGATTGCATTGATGTAAAGTTTGCAGAACAATTTAAAATCTGGAATGAAGAAACTGTGGGCTTGCAGGGGTTGTCACTGACCTTGAGCTTAAAGACAGAGGACTCGATCTATAATTTTATTAACCCCATTCTCCGGTGTCAGAAAGCAAGGAGAAAATGTGTATACAAATACACACCCACAACGCTTGCCTCTCTACGTGTAAGGAGGAAGCAAAGGCTACCAGCGAGGAGGTCCTGCGTCATCTGTAACTGAAGAGTCGGAGGGGTATGGATTCAGCAGTTTTAAATAAAACAGCAGCTATAATAATACGGAAGTAAGTCAAACAACCGATTTAGGAACAGGTGTTCTTCTTTCACGTGTAATGGTAACAAAAATAACACTTATTTAATGAAGACTGTGCCAAGAACTATTCTAAGGACTTTATAAGTATTATCTTATTTGATCCTCCTAAGTATTATGAGGTAGGTGGCCTGATGATTCTATGTCTCACATGAAGAATTGAAGCAAGCACAGGAGCTTGAACCCATGGTCCAAGGACACGAGGTAAGCATAGGGGAGCTGGGATAGAACTCCAGAAAAACTTGCTCCAAACCTAGCTCACAGAGGACTTCATCAGTTATGACTAGGAAAAGTTGCCTATTAACAGAAAACTGAAAATAGCAAGAGCCCGTATACTTACAGGTTTGTATGTAGGTTTTTTTCCCTGATAATAAAAACCTGGAAGTAGCAAGTCCAGGGTTGCTATGGCAACTCCCTATCATTGGAGATCAGGTTCCTTCTTACCTTTCTACACCACCGTTTCTTACTCTGTGCCTACCTTCCAACCTCAAGCTCAGTTCGTAGTACAAAGTACTTGTAGAACCTCAGCTATCATTGCCAATTCCAGGAGAGGGCAAAAATGTACCTGAGCCACTATTTCCCCTCGAAGAATTTCCTGAAGCCCCACCCAACCACTTCCAGCTCACTGGCTGGAACTTAGTTATATGGTCACCTCTATCTCCGAGAGAATGGGACGTACAACTTTTAAACAGGGGGTATTGTCCTTTGGAATAAAATTAAATTTTCGTTTTTAAAAAGGAGAATAGATATTGGTAGGTAGACAGCAGGATGTGCCAAAGGTCCTAATTGGGCTTAATTCGAGATGTGGGAAGATGCCATTCTTATTATTGCTATTTCTTAAGTCACTGCTGAATCATTAAGTAACTTGAGGACTAAGCATGTGACGGCAGGGGAGAGCCGCAGGGATGTGCGCCTCACAGTGGCAGACAAGGAGCCAGCATGGTAGAGATTAGAGGGACAGAGGACAAGGTCAAGTGATGTATGTAGGATAATCCCGGATACTCTTCCAAGTTCCCAGCAGGGGGTTCTTTTCATGGGGCTGGACATTCTGTATGTACTAGTCTGGATATTAGAGTTAGTAATATTCAAATGTAACTGTTAATATGATGTTATTTATTCATAAACATATTGGGGCCTGGGGATATTTGGGGTACTCTAAGATCACACAGGTTTCAGCTGAGTTCTGTGTTTTGCTCCAACGCCAATTCCCGAGCCTGCAAACACAACTCAGGTGAACCTAATTTAACCTCCCCACCTTCCCTCTCTGAAACTCCCCTGCTCAATCCCATCCAAACGCAAATGGAACGCTGTCCGTAGAGGAAAAAATAAACCAGAGGAGGGAAGAGAAAGAAGAAGAGCAAGAATACAAGAAAGCAAGAAAGAAGGGAGAGTTAGAAGGAGGAAAAGATGAAGGGAGGGAGGGAAGAAGAAAGAAAAGGTGCAAAGAGGAGGGAAAGAAACCCAGATTATTCTAATCACCCCCAGTAGAACTAGTGGTAATGGTAACAGCAGTACAGGTAATGATGTTTATTTTTATTTTCAGGATGGGCAATTATGTAACTTGTGAGAAAATGGCCTGTTGACAATTGTTAGAAGCATACTCTCATCCTCACGCTCAGTAACGTTGGAATATCCATTAGGCAGTACAGCTTTCAAATTTTTCATTTGGAGAATATTCTACCTTAGGGTGATGATGACACTGAGCTCTGTGGTTGGAGGGTGCTAAATAAGGAGAACAACCCCAGCTCCTGGGTCTCAGCTCCCACCTCTGTGGAGCACTAACTACCCCTGCCTTGCTTAGCTGACAAGGATGATGTGAGGGCCAAAGGAGAAGATAATGGTTAAAGCGCTTTGTAAATTTGAAAGTTTCATAAAGATATAAGTTGTTCTAGTTAGCAGAGATTTTAAGACTCGGTACAATCAAGCCAAACTCAGCGTGAGTTAGAACTTATCAGATAATCAGTTTCACTTTTGGATCTTGCAGATGTTGCTGAGCTCTATCAAAATAAAGGGACAGAGCATGATTCCTAACACTGCCACATTCCGAGAGAGACGCAGCATGTGGGGAGGCAGAAGGTGGTCCTTTGGATTTCAAGCGTGACAAGTGACTTCCAAAGTAATATGCTATGGCCATTTGAGGCTCTATCATTTCACAGACTCAACCATATAGTAAGGGACACCCCTAAAACATGTGTACACACATAGACACATGCATGCACAAATCTGATTCTGAGAATGGAAAATTAAGTTATTTGGTCAAAAATTTAGGTAAAAACAATTTAACATTAAAAAAAAACTCTTTAAAATATCAAATAACTCATATGATAAAAAGGAACTATAGTCTAAATGCAAATAGAATTTGGAAAATTAAGAAGAGCCTGAACAATAAAGCCAATTTGATACACCATGTTCTCTGGCACATTGCAATTCATCTAAGAATCAATAGCAAAAAGATAATTAGAAAATTCATATTAATTTAGAAATTAGGAAATCTACTTCTGAATAATCTATAGGCCAGAGAACAAATTACAAAAAAAAAAATAGAAAATATTTTTAACTGAATACTGGAAATGACTTTATTCCTATCTGTAAGAGGACAGACATAGCAGTATTTGGAAATTTCTAATTGTAAATGTTTAGATTTTTTAAAAAAACACTGCAAATTAATGGGTTAAGCATTTATCTAAGGAAATAAGGGTAAAGGCCAAATAAAACTCAAAGAAAGGAAAAGGAAAGAAGTAAAGATCAGATCAGAAACAACAGAAGACACACACAAAATAAAGAGAATCCACAAAGTCAAAAATTGTTCTTTTTGAAAAGATTAATAAAATTAAGAAATTTCAGGCAGATTGATCAAAAAGAAAAAAGGATACAAATAATATCAGAAATGAAAAGATGAATATTCTAAAGGTGTTACAAACATTTAAAAATGTATTAAGTGGATACTGTAAATAAATGTATGTGAATAAACTAGAAAATTTTGATAAAATGATCAAATTTTTTAAAAATATAATTTATCATAACTGACTTAAGGAGAAATAGAAATCTGAAGAGTCTTACAATCATTAATGAAATGAAATAAGAAGTCATATATCTTCTTCCAAAGAAAACCATTGGTGAGTTCTATTAATACCACAAATCTAAGAAGAAAACAATTTTAATTTTACACACATTTTTTTTCTTTCCACAAGAGAATAGCAAAAGAAGGAACACACTTCATATTTGTAGGGGTAATTTTTGCTATGCTCTAGCCCTTCTCCATCTATAATTACATCATCTGGAACATGAGTGGCCTACAGGAGAAAATATGGAGAAGGTGCCACCACTCTTAACAGACTTAGGCTATAAGTGCATGTCCTTTGTACTTGTTTCCTACTGGCCAACATAACTGCAAGGGAAGCTGGGAAATATTATCTTATATGTACAGAATGTAGAAATAGTGTGGTATAAACATGTCTGCCACATGCTACTTATATTTTATGAACTAACATAACCCTCTTACTAACACTTTACAAGGATAGTAATAAGAAAGGAACACTATAGGCCAATTTCTCTTATTAATACAGGTGAAAATATCCTAAACAAAATATTATCCAACCGAATCTAGTAATATATAAAAAAGATAACACATTAGGACCAAGCTGGGTTTATTCTAGAAATGCAAGGTTAGTTTAAAGATTGGTTTAGAAATATCAATTAATATAATTAGCCACATTAAAATATGAACAAAAAAGATCAAATAATCATACCAATGGATAAAGAAACCCTTATGATAACATGAAATATCATTTATGATTTAAAAAACTTCTCTTAGCAAAATAGTAGTAAAAAGGGAAATACCTGATTCAGAAAGAGTATATAAGAACACCAGCCAGCAGATATATGCTTAATTGTAAAATGCATACTTTCCCTTTGAAATCAGAAGCAAGAAACTATTGTTACTACTTCTGTTATTTCAACATTTTACTGGAGGTCCTAGTCAGTGCAATAAGTCAGAAAAGAAATAAATTTTAACAGTTGAAAATAAAACTCTCGTCATTAATGGATGGCATAATCTTTATGTTTGAAATAAAAAGATACACAGAAAATTTTAGAATATGAGTCTGGCAAGTTTCTAGATATACAATTTAATACAGAATCAACTATAGTCCTGAAAAATCAGCATCCCACAGAAATTTTTAAAAATATGAACCTCTTAGGATTAAATCTAACAAAATCCATGTAAGACCTATAATGGCAAAGGGATTAAACTTTACTGAAAAATTTCAAAGAAGATTTAATAAACGAAGAGATATACTATGATTGTGGACTGAAAGACTCAGTATTGTAAGAATTATCAAATCTCCCCAAGTTGATTTATCAATTCAATAGAACTTATAGAACTTGATAGGTTAGTTCTAAAATTTATATGCAAGCACAAATGGCCAAAAGTAGCTACATACACTCTTGAAGAACAAGGTGGGAAGAATTGTTCCACTAGTGTTCACAACTTATTTTTTAATAATTAAGATGGTATAATATTGGGGTGGAGATATACAAAAATGCCAGTGGGACCAAATAGATACCTAGAAAATAGATCCGTACACACATGGCCTGTATGTGTGTGAAAGAGAGGCCCCGAGGAAAAGTAGGAAGGAAAGTACCCTGGACAAATGCCGTTGAAACAAATGGGTAGCAACATGGAAAACATATTATTGGACCTCTGTATCACACCATACTCAAAATGAATTCTGGTTGAATTAAAGACTTAGTGTGAAAGTCAAAACTGTAAAGCTTTAAGAAGCTAATATAGAAGAGTATCTTCAAGGTTGAGAAGAATTTAAGACACAAAAGGGCACTAACCATTAAAGACTGATAACTTTGACTACATTAAAAACCAAGAATTTCTTTTCATCAGAAGACAATATAAAAAGAGGGAAAAGGAAAGCCATAGAGTGGGAGAAGCTATTTGCATCACATATAACTTAGAAGAAACTAGTATCCAGAATGTATAAAAAACTAGAAATCAATAAGAAAACAAAGAATCAGACATGAAAAAAGGCAGAAAACTTGAACAAACATCTGAGAGAGTAAGGAAATTTAAGTAGACAATAAACATAAAGTTCTCAATGTGCACAGTTATCATGAAAATGCACATTAAACCACAATGAGATAACTTTATCTCCAGATATCCTTTAGAAACTGGCAAATAAAACCACAAATATTTGATAGTATCAATGTTGGTGAGAATGAGGACCAACTGATCGGAGTGCAAGTCTGTAAAAACCCTTTGGAAACCAATCTGGAATGATCTATTAAAGTCAAAGATAACATATAGCCAATGATCCAGTAAGTCTATTCCTGTACATGCACTGAACAGAAACTCACGTGCACCAGGATTCATGGACAAGTCATCAGGTATGATTGCTTCTTGTAAAGTTCAAAAAAAGGCAAAACTGAACTATACTGTCTAGCAAGACTTAGTTTCTAAAACTATTACGAAAAGCAAAAAAAAAAACAAAAAAAAAACAACAAAAAAACATCACCACAAAAGACAAGATAGTGGCTATTGATAGGGAATTGAGATGGGGTTACCAGCATACAAGCCATATAGGAGACTTCCAGGGGACTGCCCATGCTCTTTTCCTTCATCTAGGCTGGAGTCAGTGTATCAGCCAGGGTTCTCCAGTGAAACAGAACCAATAGAAGATATAGAGATAGAGCTATATGGAGAGAGAGAGATTATGAGGAATTGGCTCAAGCAATTATGGAGGCTGAGAAGTCCCACAATATGCCGTCTACAAGCTGGAGACCCAGGAAAGCCAGGGATGTGATTGCAGTTCTAGCCAGAAGACCTGAGAACCAGGGGAGCTTGTGGTGTAAATGTCAGCCCAGCATATTTACACTCAGAACAGTCAGGCAGGAGAAGAATGATGTTCCATCTCCAGCAGCAGGCAGGAAGAAGAAGGAGTAAATTCCTCCCTCCTCTGCCTTCTTTGTTCTATTCAGGCCCTCAATGGATTGTCTGATGCCCACTGATATTGGGGAGGGTGATCTACATCACTGAGCCCGCTGATTCAAATGCTAATCTCATCTGGAAACACCCTCACAGATACACCCAGAAGTAATTTTTAATCTGGGCACCCTGCGACACAGCCAAGTTGACACATAAAATTAACCATCACAGTCAGCAAACTTTTTCTGTAAAGGGCCTGATAGCAGTTATTTCAGGCTTTATGGGTCATAGGGTTTCTGTCACAACTACTAAACTCTTCCATTATAGCCTGAAAGTAGACCTGGACAACATGGGAAGGAATTGGCATGGTTGTGTTCCAATAAAACTTTATTTACAAAAAATGATAGCAGGCTCCCTTGGGCCGTGAGCCGTATTTGTCGAGCTCTGTTCTAGGTGATGGTTAAATGGGTGTTGGCTTTATGGTTATCTTTCTAATGCAGTTTTCTTGTGTATATGTCACCTTTCACAAAAAGTAGAGGAGGACTTAGATCCAAGAAAAACTTTAGCCCAGTATTAAGCTTTAGGGTTTTACAGTCAGAAAGCCAGGTGAGATTTGTGCCTTACCCACTCACAAGGTATTGGGTCTTGGGCAATATGCATAATGTACACCTGTAAACTAAGGTCATGCTAGTACCTACCTAATATGCTTGCTTTGAGGATTAGCTGATATGGTCAGGTTAGGTGTTTAGTAGAGCTCTTAGCATATAGTAGCTCAAAAAAACTTTTTTTCCTCTCAGATAAGAGGATCATTAAGGCATGTTCGATTACTCTCACCAAGACTGTAAAGAAGCTTTTGTTGCTGTTGGCAAAAATTATCTCCTAAAAAAGGAATTTATGGAATATAGGAAATATACATAATCTCCTCTATACATAATATGGAAAAATCACAAGTAAATATGGTAAGCTGCCTACTATTTCTTGGAAAGCACTTTTTCCTTAGCATACTTTGGGTGCTAAACAGAGGACTTGTAAAAAATATTTTAAAATGTATTCCAAATGTAAATTATAAGAGGAAAAAACAGTGTGAAGGAAAAAGTTCATTCCTGATTCCTAAACCAGAAGGAGAATGCTTTATACTTCAGGGAAGTCTTATTGAAGGAATAAAACCTGATTGTCTACAAAAGGGCAGACTGTGGTGGTAGACGGAATAATGGTCCCCATGAGAGTTTCATATCCTAACTCCCCCAAATGGTGACTAAGTTACCTTACATGGGAAAAGAGACTTTGCAGCTATAATTAAACTAAGGATCTTGAAATGAGTAGAACATCCTGGATTATCTGGGTGTTCTCCATGGAATCATAAACATCCCTATACGTGAAAGAGGGAGGTAGAAAGGTCAAGGTCAGAGAGATTTAAAGATGCTATGCCGCTGGCTTTAAAGATGGAGAAGGGCCCCAAACCAAGGAATGTAAGGCCTCTAGCAGCCGGAAAGGGAAGACGTGAATTCTCCCCTTCAGCCCACAAAAGAAATGCAGCCCTGCAGTCACCTTAACTTTAGCCCAGTAAGACCCATTTGAGACTTCTGACCTTCAGAACTCTAAGATAAATCTGTGTTGTTTTAGGCCACTAAATTTGTGGTGCTTTGTTACAAAAGCACTAAAAACTCTGTCTAATGGATACAGAGTCCCATTGGCTAAACATAACTCCTTAAACTGCCCCTACGTACTTTGTTATGCATTTTTATAATTTATCCATAACTGCTTATTAATGACCTCCTGAGTAACCAGGAAGCACTAGAGTTACAAAGACGAATAAAGTCTCAGTCCCCAAAGAACCGACAGTATGGTTGTGTTGGGAAACTGTCTCATGTTTCTGCACATCTCATGAGCAGAGGCACTGATTGTCTTGTTCAAGACTATCTTGTCAAGGATGTCTGTCTATATAATGAATAGATGGTAGAAATAGTGTCTCCTTCCAGAGCAAAGGACCGATATGCTTACAGTTCAGTAGAAAAGATTTAGATTCCCTAAGCTCAAGACTGCTCTCTTGTCAGACAACCTGCTGTTGTGTGAATGTATCATCTTGCCCTCTTTGTGTTGTCCTGTGGGAACTGGGTTGGAAAATCACTTGAAGAAAATGCTAATACTCTAGCTGATGCTATTACTGTGAGTAATAAACAGTCTTTTGCTTCTGACCCCGGTGTTTTGTGTCTTCTGTTAGCATCCATGAAGCTGTATGTTGTAGGTTAATTTGTTAGTTTGCAAATAAAGTAAAATCTCAGACCCTTCAGTTCTTGACAAAAGTAAACCAAAGAACATACACATTTTTATGAACATCACAGGTCAGTGTATACTAAAAACGTTTATAATAGAAATAGAAAAGAAAAAGATACTACATATATGAGGTACTTTACAAATATTCTTTACAAGTAAGTTTTCATGCTACTCTGTAAGACAGATGTTTTCTGTCATTTTAATGGCCATCCAGATGTCAGGCAAGATAAGGAGGTCACTTAGGATTCAGGTAATAATGGCTTACCACATTCCAATGACCTCACTCATTACCTTTGAATTGTCAGATCTCCCCAAATTGATGCATCAATTCAACAGAACTTGTGGAATTTGATAGGGTAGTTCTAAAGGAGGAATGGCCAAAAGTAGCCACATATACTCTTGAAGAACAAGGTGGGAAGACTTGTTCTACTAGTTTTCACAACTTATTTTTTAATACTTAAGACAGTATAATATTTGGGTGGAGATATACAAAAATGCCAGTGGTACCGAACAGCTAACCTAGAAAACAGATCCATACATACATGGCCCCTATGTGTGAAAGAAAGAGAGACCCTGAGGAAAAATAGGAAGGAAAGTACCCTTGACAAATGCTGTCGAAAAAAATGAGTAGCAATATGGAAAAAAATATTACTGGACCTCTGTATCACACCATACACAAAATGAATTCCAGTTGAGTTAAAGACCTAGTGTGGAAGTCAAAGGTAAGGAAATCCTGTGCACCCAGAAGACTACAGAGCAGTGGTTCTCAGAGGGGGCAATTTTCTCCCCATATGGCAATGGATGAAGACATTTTTTGGTGGTCACAGCTTGGGATAGGAGCAATACTGGTATCTAGTGGCTAGAGACCAGGGATACTGCTAAACATCCTACAGTGAATATGATATTCCCCACAAAACCCTCGCCAGTCCAAAATGTCAATAGTGCTGAGGTTGAGAAACTCTGCCCTGGAGGATAATTATCTCTGAGTCTGATTTTTTTGCCTCTATTGATATCTTTTGCTCTGTTTTTTATCCGTTGATCTATTTCACCTTGATATATGTTCAAACTCCCATCTCTCCCTCCTTAAAGTCATCACCAATGCAAGCCTACTGCATGTAGGAGAGATTTTACTAAAGTTTTGTAGGTATGAGGTAGAAGGCTGTAAAATCTTATCACACAGCAAATAAGTAGAAGAGCATATTAGGCATCCCTGTTCTTAACATCTTGTTAGCAACTGCATCACTGGTTGAGCTTTCTCCCTGCCTGTGTCAACTCACGCAACCCCTTGGCCTTTTACCATCTTGCTGGCTCCAGTCTTCATATATCCCCTTCCTAGACTATGCCCAGGAATGCCAGATTCCTCTCACTCTATTATGCAGAGCAGCCATTCATTTCTGTCAATCCTTTACATTTAAACTCAGCTCCAGGTCTTCCTTTACCTAGACCAGTGGTTCTAAAACTTCAGCATGTATCAGTTACCCGGGCCTTTGTTATGACACAGCTTGCTGGGTTTTGATTCTCTAGGTGTGGTTGAGAATTTGCATTTCTTACAAGTTCCCAGGTGATGTTGATGCCATGAGTCTGAGACAACACTTTTAGAACCTCTAAAATACACACAAACACACAGACATACACACTCACACCCCCCATCCAAACAAAAGAAATATTATTTCCATAGCAGGACCAAGAAACTACAGAAGCCCTGACATGAAAGTTTTTCCCTTACCTTGATTTGCCCACTTCAGAAGGCAGCAGTAATTCTACATAGCATTTCCCAGCCTCTCCAGTTACACACAGAAGAGGAACTGTGGGCACAGAGAGGTTAAGTATCTAGGAGACTAAGACCCAGCGCCCAGGTCTGTTGGATTCTAAAGCCTCTGGCTGAGTGTTTAAATGGTGAGTAGCAGCAGATCCCCCACTTAGGATCATGCACAATTTGTTCAACCATATAAGGCAGCCTTGGTGGGTGGAATTCACAAATGTAACTCAGGAGTGCATTTATTATAAAAATAGTTCCTAGACTGCAATATGGATATGAACCTTCATTGCAATGTTTCATTATGAATAACTCTCTAGGAAAATATGATAACAATGCCATCAAACTGATGGCACTAGGCAAGAAGCTCTGAAGTGGTCTTCAATGACAACTAGTAGATCTATATATGCTGCTGTTGGTATGTAGGAGAAACCTGGCCTGAAATGGTTGATGTTCCTACAAAACCTCTGGAAATTGAGGCATAAATGACCTTCATAATAAAAACTGATCAAGTTACAAGATGTCAGAACACTGTACATAATTTTCAGAGAGGACAGCCCACTGATACTCCTTTCTCTTGTTCCCCAAAGATAAAAGGTTAAATTTATGTTTACTACTGGAGTTTATATTTACTACCAGGGGTTTAAGTTTACTAATGGAATAGTACAGTCTAATCCTGGCTGGGAATTCTGCTTATGAGGTTGCATATTGATAAATCAGGACACAGTACTTGGAAAATACTGGTTTCTGAAGGGGTTGATATGTTGCTTTGGGTTTGTTTCATCTGTATGCTTGATAGATTGCTATATCAAATCAGTCTTATGAACAATTATGACTAAGATAAAAATCAATTCTAATTATCATGAAAAAGTCCATTTGCTGGAAAGAAAGTAAAGCAAACAACACAAAGATGCTTGATTGTCACAGGCAATGGCCAATAAGGGATAATATGTATGCAGTACAGAGTTCATTCTATTTGATGAAAACATTACTCTACACACACCCAGTCCTTACTTAGGGGCATTTGTTCAGGTATGATTTGGGATATGCGTTAGACTCAACATGGAGTCAAAATTTTAGAAATAGAGAAAACATGTTGCCTTTGTAAGGCCTGAGGTATGAATTATACAGAAACACAATGACTCATACAACTATTCTCCAAACAGGTTTTCTTCTTTGAGATAGTTTGGGTCTGGCTTATTTCAGTGAACACACTGACCACATGTTTGACCAGCCAAAAAAAAAAAAAAAATCCAGAGCAGAGGAGTGAAGTAAAGATGAGTTTCCAAGGACAAGAAAGGTCAGAGGAAGGAAATAGGAGAAAAAGACATGGAAAGAGAGAAATTGAGAAAAGTTCAGGGTTGGAGTGGTGGTGTACTTGTTTTTTGGGCTTGCTATAACAAAATACCATCAATTGTGTGGCTCAAGCAACAGAAACTTATTATCTCACAGTTCCAGAGGCCAGAAGTCTGAAATCAAGGTGTCAGAAGGGGTGGTTCCTTCTGAGGGCTATGAGGGAGAGTCTGTTCCATGCCTCCCTTCTGTAATAGCTTCTAGTAGATGCAGGCATCCCTTGGACCATAGATGGTGTTTTCCCTGTATCCTTACATTGTATTCCCTCTGTACACGCTCTGTGTCCAAATTTCCCCCTTTTATAAGAACACTAGTCACATTGGATTACAGCCCACCCTAAATACTTCATTTTAACTTGATCTCCAAATAAGGTCACATTCTAGGGTACTAGGGGTTAGGACTCCAATGTATCTTTTTTGGGGGGAGTGGGGACAGAATTCAACCCAAAACAAGAAGAAAGAACTATGGTAGGAGAGAGGAAATAGGGAATAAATGGAGAAATAGGCTTAAAAAATGAGCAAAATAAAAGGGTAAAATAATGAAGAGGACAGAGAGTGAGAGAGTGATTTCCTTAGCAATTACAAGAATCCAGGTGTTTTTCAGGCCCTGGCCAGCGGCTGACACTCACTGCTGCTGGTAACCTATGCCCTGCCACTGTGCAAATTAGAGGCTGGCGTCCCCTCAGGGTAGACACAACACTGCAGGCACACTGTACTTTTGTGCAATGCCCAAACCGCACAACTGAACACTACAGTACTGTGAACCCCACTTTCCCCATTTCTTAAAGGATAGAATTCTCCTTTTTAAAAGCCAATAAATGGAAATGCAATGAAGAATTCACTAGGGTTTGGATTATTAAAATTACTGACCTCTAGATTTTGATTCTGTTCTTCATCTGGCCATGAGACACAACTAAATGAGATGAATAGTACTATTCATCCATCAGTGTAGTTTTCCAAAGCAAACCAATAAGGCGAATTGATGTATCTTTAATATTAATAAATCCTATCACCTCCTATATGATAGACATGTAAAATGAAATCTGGGATTCCATATTAAGTGTTCCTGGCTTCTTGCTTTTGAACAACCCTGCAAAAATGGGGAGAATTTTATAGAAAAATTAATATTTCTCTATACATGTGAAAGGGTGTAAAGAAGCCAGCTGAGGCTAACTTACATTGTCAAGCTTTTCTTGTGTTTTTTTTTTTTCAAATTACTAAAGTAATACATATTTGATGCAAAAATATCAAACAGAACATTGACATCAACAGAAAAACAACTTTCCTTCTTCCCTATTCCTATTCATTCTTAATCCATCTTCCCAGAAAAAGATCACTGTACCAGGTTAGCATGTACTTCTACTTTTACATACTTCTAAACTGTATATTTCCCTATAAAAACTGTATATTACACAGGTATGCAATTTTGTTATTTACAAAGTAAGATCGTGTTATATATATATTGTTTTCTCATGCCCATTTTAGAAAGTCTGGATAACACCCAAAGTAGAAATTTATACTATGTCCCTAAGACAACTATTAGGAGTGGTAGGTATATTTTTTTGTAGTCTCTTTTCTATTCACACATATTTGTTTTGTTTTACTTAATTTTGATTCTAACAAGTGCTATCCTTTCTTTTTCTGTTATTGCAAAATATATACTTATGGTAAAAATAAAATTCAAAAAATGAACAAAAGAAGAAAATAAAAAATCTTCTAAAAAATCTATCTCTCCTTAAGTTATTAGTCATTGTTTACATTTTACCACCAAGAGACCTTGATAGATTTGTCAAAAGCTCAATCCAGTTTGGGTTACTTAGATAAGACATCTACATGTGGCTTTTATTTTTGTCTTGACTCAAGGGAGAAAACAGAGTAGATTTCAAAACCTAATGTTATCATAGAATCAGCGTTTAGGGAAAGTTTCCATCTTCTTCCCATCTCTCCACTCCCTGCCTCCAAGAACCTTTCAGATAATGTGATATTTCCTTTCTTTTCATCCCTTAGAGTTGTCATTTAGGTATATTTTATTTGTTTGTTTGTTTTTAAATCAGATCAAAGCAAAACATATCTAATTGCATTTCCAGGTCAGAAGTGCAATGACTGGCATTTAAAAGGCAGATCTCTGCTGAGCCTTTCTTAATACCTAGAACTATAATTTGCATTCTCCATTCATTACACATACACACACAGATACACATAAACACCACACACATTGTCACCAAAATGTTTTAGATGTATTAAATAATTACCACTTCTTTAAAACAACATTTTTCTGGCTATAAACATTTGTTATTTGAACAGTTTTGGAAAATATAAGAAAGAAAATAAAAGTCACCCATAAATTCACCTCCTAGTGATAATCATTGTCAGTTGACATTTTGGTATATTTTCTTCCAAAGATGATTTTAGGCATAGATATATACCTTTTAATCAAAATCTATACATGAATGATCTCATAGGATTTTACATTACAGTAACTACTATTGTGAATGCTATTATTTTAAATAGAAATTAAAAACTCAGCTATAGTTTTAAAAAAAAATCTCTCACCAAACATTAATATTTCTTTCACCAACTTATTCCTATCCTGATGACCTTGATTTGATTGTTCTTATGCTACCCATCTTGGCTTATAGCCAAAACCCTAGAGCTTCCCAGTAGGGTTTCAAAGACTCTCCTTCCTACCTCTTAGATGCAGGCTTTGATTTTTTGATTTTTGTCTTATTCATGGTTTGGGAGAGTTTTTTGCTTTGTTTTCATTTTCTTCTGCTTTTTATCAGCACTAACTAATCAAAGGTGCGTTTGCTTTTACAGGGGTCCATTAAACTTAATTCCAGAATGGATTCTTCCCCCAACCCAAGCCCCACGAGGTTGCAGAATACATGGGAAGCCTAACTTGTCTCTGGTCTGCTCTTCACCTCTCAACTACCTATTTAATTCCCGAACAAATTTTGTTGAGCGTCAATGATGTGCAGGCTTTCTCTAGGTGCTGAGTTCCAGCAGTAAATAAGACCCCTGCTAGCCTGGTGCCGCCGGTCTGAAAGGTTGTGCTGCTGATTCAGCTTTAAGCTGCTTAAAAGCAAAATCTATGTCTGTCCCATCTGGGTATCCATCAGCTCCCAGCAAAGTGCCTTAGTCACAGAAATAACTAAATTCAGTAGCTACTGGCCAAATGAAGGAATGAAAAGCAAATTGTTTCAAAAAAACGTATCAGTTTTGCCATAATCTTTATAGATTTATTTCTTTGAATGAGGGCAAGCCAGTTCTAGTAAAAATACAAATATCTCTAGAAGGGATAACATATGAAACACCTCTCAGCCATTAACAGTTTAGTGGGAATAAATTTTCCAACCGACTTCCAAATTTGTGCCGGGAAAGTAAAAGGAGGGAACACGTGCTTTGATCACGAAGGGCTGTTTGGGACAGATACGGGAGGAGTTTGGGACCCTCAGGGATCTAGAGGTGGTGCCTACGGGGGTCAAGGTGAAGGGCAGGAAAACTTAGAGGATAAACTTTGCTAATTTCCCAATTATATTACACCAAGAAAGGGACTAGAACCAGAAAATATCATACACGTTTGCAAAGAGCCTCCAGCAGTAATGAGGGAAGTGACAAATTGTATGCCGGGATTCATTTGGGAGCTGGGAGACAAAGATAAAATGAAGTTTCCTCCCCTCGTATCCCACTGCAGAGAAAGATCCTGCCCTGCAAACACACATACTCATACTGTGATTTATTTTCGGATTTACAGAAAGTAACCTGGTGAGACATTCTCTCTTAAGCAATATTTAACTGCTTGAAGTCTTGATTTTGTGAAAGCCAGAAAGTCAGCAAACTGAGAAGCGTGAGCAATGCAGGAAGGAGCCACCACTTGGAGGTAAGCTAAAATGTGACGGCCTTGTGAATAAGCCCTGTAATTTCTTCTTCATTGACATCCTATTTGGTAATCATTCGTGTAAACCTTAATGGAAAGCAGATGCAGAATCAATTTGCAAGTACTGGTATTCATTTAAAAATCTATGAAGGTATTTTTACGATAGTTACAAAAACACGCAATTCACAATTATAGACCCTAAATCTTTATTTTTCAAAGTTTGGAGCTAAATTGGCATGAGAAATAAGAGTATAAAAAGAACTAGGTAGAACAAATTTCAGACAGTATCTGGCAAATTTCCAGAGGATTTATTGACTTGCCAACTTAAAACTGGGGTGCCTTGGGTTTTATGTTCCTTTTGGAAGCTTTTGATTGTCTTTGGCTGGTGTGTAGCCTTTCATTCCAAGTGGCCTTATCTCAGTGTCTGAAGCAAGAATGCAAATAAAATAATGAAAGAAAAGGAACAGCTAGAATTTTCTAGAAGGCACACACACATATTCATTCACTTACGTATGACAGACAAGCACACGCAAATACTTTCACCTTGCATTTATTAAAATACCTTAGGACAGTTTAAGTAGGATATCTATTTAGAGAATCAGACTAACTTTCTAAAATTCAAATTTAATTACTTCATTTCCCTACTTAAATCTTCTTGGGATCCCCACTGAATTTGGATTAAAGTTTACATTCTTGGCATGCTATATCCTTTATAATATATTCTTTAGCCTTATCTCCTAGGCAACCACCACCCTCCCCACGGGCACTGAGTGTCTTTCTTCCCCTGACATGCAGGGTACCTCCTCCAGAAAGTCTACCCTGAATCTCCATACTGGGCTTACTGTCTCTTCTTTCACTCCACACCACCCTCCCCATAACCCTGTCTTATCATCAACAGGGATCTGTTTCCCTGGTAGTCTTCATCACTAAACTGTGTGTTCCCCAAGTGTATGGACACTGTCCACATCATCTCTGTAGTTCTAGGATATAGCCCAACATAGCATAAGTTCAAAATAATTACTTGTTAGGCTGAACAGAATTGCATTTATTAAACACTTACTGTATGTAGGTGGCTAAATACTACCCAAGTTGAGTGGAAGCTGAGATGATTCTCCTGACACTGGGAAAATTCCCAT
Source organism: Varecia variegata (assembly GCA_028533085.1). NCBI lineage: Eukaryota > Metazoa > Chordata > Mammalia > Primates > Lemuridae > Varecia > Varecia variegata. Next base: position 75,737,454 of record CM052443.1, read on the forward strand.
TTGGACAGGCTACATGTCAACATGATGCACGCCTGAGCTAGGACAAAGAAGAACTGGAGCTAGCACAGACCTGGAACCAACAGGTGCCATTTTGTTCTGTTTTTTCTCTTGTGTCTTTCCCTTCCATCTCTCCCTCTACTCGCTGCACCATTTTCCATCTCAACACATGTGCCCTCTCAGACACCCCCCACAGTACAGTGGTCAACTGCTCACCAGACCACCTCTTGGCCAAGTGTGGGAGGAATTTAGATGCACATGGAGAGCAGGCTTAGATTAGGGGACACAAATTTACATACCTTCAGGAGCTAAGCAGAAGAGGTAACCATGTGAAGAGCATTGAAACTCAGAGTTTTAAAAGAATAGTATGCTGACTAGGCCAAGTAGGGCTGACTTCTACATCTCACTGGCTGACTGCTAATTTGGTACCGCTGGCTTAAACTCTTCGTGAAGCCTCCAACAGTGAGCCCAGGAACCAATGGTTAGGACTTCCCATCACAAAAGCAAAGTATTTTAAGGTAGAATGTATTGAAAGAAAACAAATGGGTCCCTGCCATAAATATGGTTGAAAGGATGTGCCTTCTACATGTCAAATGACCCTAGACTGACGTTGGTGATGAAATACACACACAGATGCGAACCACCTCAGAGGTCGAGGCCTCCGGGCCTACGTGCTGTGCTTGTAGGTCCAACCATGCTGGTTCTGATTCACGTTTATTCTTGGTTCACTATTTGTGTTTAATTGTGGGGCACCATCTGTTAGCCAGGATGGGCTAGGTATTGGGATGGAGAAATGAATAGCCATGACTGCTGTCCTCAGGACTTAATGGAATGGTAAAGGAAGACAGATATCTACATTAAAAATGTACTAACATGTTATAGGGAATAGTAGGGTCTGCAGAAGAGAGTGGTCATAACCCTTGAGCTGAATCTTTACAAATGAATGAATAAGAGTTTCCTAGGGAGATGAATGGGGGTGCAGGGAGGGTGGGAGGGGGAGGAAATTTTGAAAGCTGTAACTTCAGCATTAAAGTGCCTTAGAAGAATGTGGGGGGATATAGTTCTGCAGAGCAATAAAGTTAAAAAGATAAAAACTAGAAAAGCAGACAGAATCCAGATTATGAAAGCCTTAGAGGTCAGGCTAAGGATTTTGAACTCTATGCTATTAAAAAGAAAAAGTATATGAAGGTGAGATTGGATGATTTCTTGTTATTATTAATGTACATTACCCACATATACCTACTCCACCCACCCCACTCTCCTTTCAAGAAGTCAGCGTGAGCTTTTCTCTTCCCTTGCCCTGGAGCTTTGGCAAGGCCAAAGGAGAAACTGTTGGAGGAACAACATTCTTTTTGCATGCATTCAAAGACTGTCTTTGAGGAGATTGTGCTCAATATCCTGGGTGGGAGAGCAGAGAGGAAAGTGCCTGGGAGCGAGAGACAGGGGAAGGAGAGAGAGATTCATTCAGGTAAGGAAGGGAATAGAGCTTGTCAGTCAAGGATGCAAGCCTGGTGACCTGGATGGTGAGAGCTCACAGAGGTGATTCAGAGAAGGTAACCCCAGACACTGCTGCCCCCTTCTAGGCAGAGACCTCAGCTGGCACAATGGCCGTAGTGATGCCTACACTTCAGGAGCCATGTAGGTTTGGAAAATGAGGATATCAGTGGCATCTGTGACACATATATTAGACGCAATCTCCAATTTTCTTGGCATCATATAAGTTTTGGGGACTACATTAGGAAGAGGGAAGGACCTCCATTAAGTACCATGATTAAATTTCCTGCCAGCTATAAGACTAGGGCCTTAGAGTTAAATTTAATTGTATTTCTTAAAATGGGATATTTCTCAAACACCCAAGTCTGTAGAATAAAATGCATGCATTCATCACAAAGTGTTTTATAAGGGAAAAGAACACGATCAGACTTGTGGTAGGGAAGGGTAACATTTGAGAAAATTCACCTGATGTCCATGAACTTTATTGCAGTTGGGGAATCAGATCTTTCCAGAAACTGATCAAGGGGAGCAAAGGAACAAAGAGAGAACCATTTTCGATTCCCAGCTGATGAATCAAATGATTCTTAAAATAATGGTGAAACGTGCGGATCCTGTTTCAGTCTTTAGACACCAACCATGTTACATTATGGTGAAAAGTGCTATGAAAAATGGCAAATAATTCTTAACATAAGGGTTATTTCAAAAGTTCTGCAACATACTTCTTGGAAATATCCTGTTACCTGGGCCTAAACATAGATTAGTCTAGAGAACGATTTTTGATTCCCAGCTGATGAATCAAATGATTGTTCAAATAACAGTGAAAAGTGCGGATCCTGTTTCAGTCTAAAGAATGGCTGGTTTCTAAAGACTGAAACAGGATCTACATTTTTCACCTCTCACAAAAATGCGCACTTCTCATCTCTGGCGATAATCAAATCAAACACAGGACTGACAGAGGACCTGCACTTGCCACCTCTCACAAAAATCAACTCCAACAAAGGATTCTTAAACTAACGGTGAAAAGTGCTATGGTTCTTAAAATAATGGTGAAACAATGGTGGAATGTTACTTAAAAAAAATGGTTTCTTCCAAGGCTCTAGTCCCATGTATTGGAAACACCAAGTTGGCTGGCCTCAGCATAATTTTGTCTGCGAAAACTATCTTGGGCTTAAGGATGTAGACACCAACCATGTTACAATTATGGTGAAAAGTGCTATAAATAATGGCAAATAATTCTTAACATAATGGTTATTTCAAACGTTCTGCGACATACTTCTTGGAAATATCCAGTTCCAGGGCCTAAACATAGATTAGTCTACCAGAACAATTTTCGAATTCCAGCTGATAAATCAAATGATTCTTAAAATAATGGTGAAAAGTGTGGATCCTGTTTCACTCTTTAGACACCACCCATGTGACAATTAAGGTGAAAAGTGCTATGAAAAATGGCAAATAATTCTTAACATAATGGTTATGTCAAAAGTTCTGTGACATACTTCTTGGAAATATCCAGTTACCCGAGCCTAATCATAGATTAGTCTAGAGAACCATTTTCGATTCCCAGCTGATGAATCAAATGATTGTTCAAATAACAGTGAAAAGTGCGGATCCTGTTTCAGTCTTTAGACACCAACCATGTTACAATTATGGTGAACAGTGCTATAAAAATAGCAAGTAATTCCTAACATAATCGTTATTTCAAAAGTTCTGCGACATACGTCTTGGAAATATCCAGTTTCCTGGGCCTAAACATAGATTAGTCTAGAGAACCATTTTCGATTCCCAGCTGATAGACCAAATGATTCTTAATATTCTTAAATGTGCTGTTCAAATTTTTTATATCCTGATTGAAGCATGATGTTAAAAATCTCCCAATATGATCATGCATTTGCTTATTTCTCCTTGGTATTCTTTTGCTTTTTACTTTGCTTTGAGGTTATGTTATTACATATACCAAAACTTTAAAATATTATATCTTTCTGGTAAATTGAGCCTTTATTATAAAGTGATATTTAATTAAAATAATTAATTAAATTATTAAGTTAATGCTTTTGCCTGAAAGATGATTTTGTCTCATATAAATGTATTTACACATCTTTCTTCTGATTGCTGTTAACCTATCTTTTTTCTTTTCTTTTCCTTTTTAACCTTTCTATATTCTTCCATTTTAGTTGTATCTTATAAGTAATACACAGTTGGATACTTTTGCAATCCAGTATGGCAATATTTATCTTTTAACTAGATTACTTGTTTCATTTACAATTAATGTAATTAGTCAGATATTTAGATTTATCTACCATATTATGTGTTATATTTCTCATTTATTTTGCTTCTTTTTGTCTCCATTCCTACCTTCTTTTGCATTAGTGAAGCAGTTTTTCTTATTGCCTTTTATTCCTGTACTTGTTTCAAAGTTATAGATTCTATTTCTATTCATTTAGTGAGTAACCTATAATTTATGACATATTTAACTTCCCAAATTTAAATTTAATCAATACCTTTGCCATCTCTGTTACAAAATCTTAGACCTTATAAACTCAATTAACTACCACTATCTCCCAGTTGAAATGTTATTTTATATATCAATATTTATTTAGATTTCCCACATATTACTACTTTCTTTTCTCTTCCTCCCCCCTTGCATCTCAGACTTCCCATTTTAGATCACTTTTTCAACTTAATGAACATCTTTTAAAATGCCCTAAAGAGCATTTAAATATCTGTTAGTGACAAATTTTCTCAGTTTTTGTACCCTAAAAATATTATATTTTACTCTTACTATTGAAAAATATTTTGGATTCGTATAAAATTCTAGATTGGACATTATTATTTTTCAGCACCTGAAATATATTATTTCAGTGTATTCTAGCTTTCATTTTTATTATTAAGAAATCAGCTGTCAGTCTCTTACCCCTAGAGAGTAACATACAATTTTTCTCTGGCTATTTTCACATTTTCTCTTTGTCTTTAGTGTGTTATAGTTTTTCTATGGTATGTCTTAGCATAAGTTTCTTTTTATGTATCCTGTTTGGAATTCACTAGGCTCCTTTAAAAAAAAACAAACTATGGGTTGGGCACTGCATCAGTTGTGGAAAGTATGCCACCAGTATACCTTTGAATATTGCCACTACCAGATTCTCTTTTTCCTTCTTATATAAAATCCAGTTAGAAATATATGTATTTTAAAAACAACTTTTTTCTTTAAGTCTTTTAATCTCACTTTCATTTTTCTATTTTCTCTATGCACATTGTAGATAATTTTTTGAGACTTATCTCCCAGTTTATAAATCTCTCTTCAACTTTAACTAATTTGCTGCCTAAACCTGCTGGCTGAGTTTTTAAATTTCAAGTATTATATTTTTCATTTATAGAATCTCTGGTTCTTTTGAATATCTACTTGGTTATTCTTTCTAGCTTCTTGTTCCCTGTAGGTATTTTTAACTTTATCTTTTATAATTTAAATAGAATAGGTATAGTTATTTATATTCTGTGTCTGGTAATGCCAATACCTGAAATATTTTTAGGGTCTTTCGCTGTCTGTTTTTTCTGCTCTTCTTGCTCATATAGCATGTTTCCCTGTGTGTTTAAATTTTTTGAGCTTGTTGCACATTTTCCTTGGAAAAATTACTTCTAGGAATTCTTTGAAGATTGTGATAAAGGTACATTCCTCTGCACAGAATTTGCTTTTCCTCTGCCATGAACCCATGAATACTACCACTTTGGGATCATTTTTTTTAAAAAGAGGGGGCTAATCGTGTGTGATCTCTTTAGACTACCTGGATGGTTTGATTTGGGACTACAAATCTGTTTGAGGGAGTTTACTTCTTGCTTGATCTTATACCAAAAGTATAGTCATTGAGGGTGTTTTAGTATTACAGGAGATGACCCATTAGACTCTCCACCTGGGGAAGATCTGGGCTTTATCTTCTATCCCTTATGCATATGATCCCATGAACACTTAGACTCAAGTTTATCAGTTTTGAAGAGTGACATCAGCAAGATGGCAGAACAGAAGTTCTCTAGCTCCAATCCCATCTCACAGAAACCCAACTAGCAACAACCCACAAACAAGAGTACTCAGGAGAAAGTACTCCCCGAACTCAGGAGAGAGACCGAGACACTCCCTTGGACCACAGAACTGAGAAAAGGTACATTCAAAGGGTAAGATAAATGGTTTACTTTGACCATATCACCTTTCCTCCAAGCCAGCACAACACACCCACAGAGGATTCCCCTGGCCCATGGTTTCCACAGTGGGAAAAGAGAGTTAGGCATGGATAAGCAGCATTCCCATCATTCTAGGACCCATTGCTGTATTAGCCCATGGGAAACACTGGGAGTACTGGCAGGGTAGACCACGTGGGCTCAGTTAAAAACAAAGAATGGGGGTGGGGCTTGCAGTAACCAGCATGTGGATCTTGGCACTGACTTGCATGCTGGGAAATGGAGGCACTGCACCAGAAAAACTAGCCAACAGTATCACCCTCCAGGAAGTACAGTTAATAGGTCTGGCCAACTTGAGTCCCTAGCCAGCTTTCCCACCTAGACCTGGTGGTTTGCATCAACCTTCCCTAGGATGGGAGGTGCAAATTCACAAATATCTGTGGAAGGGGGCATCTAGTCCTGCCCAACCCCAGTGGCTGAGTAGCAGCCTTACTCAGCTGTAGTCCTCTCCTTAAGTCTTCCCCAGATCAGGAGGTAAGAGCAGGTCAGTGACTGTCTAGAGGGGAACATCTGGCCTTCGCTGACCTTAGTAGCCAAGTGGCAACTACACCAAGCCTTACTGCTCTCCTTAAGCCTTCTCCAGGCCAGGAGGCAATTATCCACAGACAAAAGTATCTGGCCCTGCCCAGCCCCAGCAGGTGAATGGTGACTCCACTAAACCTCAGTGCTCTGCTTCAGGCTTCCCCAGGGCAGGAGACAAGTACGTGTCCATCCATATCTGTGTAGCATAGCCTCTGGCCTGGCCCATCCTGAGTGGCTGAGAAGCAACCTCCCAATTCTTGCCCAGTTTCAGAGCCCAGCACATGGCCCTGCCCAACTACAGATTCCAAACAGTAATACCATCTAGCAAGGGAAGACAGTTTATAACTGTGCCCACTGTGAGGTGACCACTGAGCCAAGCTAACAGCTCCGCCTGACCATATTTTTTCCTTGCATTTATACATGCTTGTAACAGGAAGGGGATGGAGAAATCCACATTCGGTTCACAATAATGCTGGAATTGTTAAGTCCTGCACCAATAAAACAAATAGTCTAGGTGAAGTCCAATGTTCTTTACATATTTGAAGTTCTATTATTTTCATTGTTACTATTGACTTTATCTTATGCATTTATGTTAAATTTCTGTAGTCCTTACCTGATATTAATTCCTTAAATACTATCAAATTTTATCATAAGAATTTCCACTAGAGAGCAGTACATTTTATGATTGCATTTTCATAAAGTGCTAGGCTCAAGCAGAGGTCTATACAAGCCTTCTCAGGGATTTTATGAGTGTGCCCGAGTTCTTTGACTATCTTCCTTTCCAAAATATAATCTCTGTGTTGGTTAGCATAGTCATTAAGTGTATTCAGAATTATTTTATCTTTTTTTTTCTTTGAAGTATATGGTAGGATTGTCATTCCCTTCTCTCTTAAATTTAGGTGTGCCAATGTGACTTGCTTTGGCCAAAGAAATGTGAGTAGTTGATATCACTTTCTGGTGGAAACTTTAAGAGCTGATGTATTTTTCCATCCTTGGGATACTTCACTTAGTAGAATGGGTTCCAGCTCTATCCAGGAAAATACAAGAGGTGCTATATTACCATTGTTTCTTATAGCTGAGTAGTACTCCATGGTATACATATACCACATTTTATTAATTCACTCATGTATTGATGGGCACGGGTTGTTTCCACATCTTTGCAATTGTGAATTGTGCTGCTATAAACATTTGAGTGCAGATGTCTTTTTTAAAGAATGTCTTTGTTTAGAATGTCTTTTCTTTTGGGTAGATGCACATATACTCACCATCAAATTGGTTTCACTGATCATCACCTAAGAGCACATTTAGGAATAACATTAATCGGGTGTCGGGCAGATGTGGGGAGGGGAGAGGAGGGGTGTATACATACATAATGAGTGTGATGTGCACCGTCTAGGGGATGGATACGCTTGAAGCTCTGATTCGGGGCGGGGAGCAAGGGCAATATACATAACCTAAACTTTTGTACCCCCATAATATGCTGAAATAAAAAAAAAAGAGCTGATGTATACATCACATGTTCTCTTTTCCCTTTCCACAGAGACTGACAACATTCCAGATCATATTGTTTCTTTGGCCTAGGTCCCAGAGTGAGAATTATGCAGAGTAGAGTTTCTAACTGACATATAATTAAAATGGAATCTGAGTGAGAAGTAAACTTCTGTTGTCTAAGATTTTGGGGGTTGGTTGTTACTGCGTCATAATTTAGCCCTTCTTGATTGATACAAGAATAAGTGGGACAACTTATTTTCCATTGTATTCCTCGTATCTTAGCACAAGGCCTGACGCAGTAAGTGTTTGTGATTTGTTGAGTCAAATCAAAGCTCTCCAGCCCCTGTGGTGACAAAGATGAGGATTCTGATTGTCTGTAAGGTTTGGCTGTGAATCCTCAATACATTCCATCCATCTTCCAGCTGGAGGGAGGGAGAAAGACATTTGGCTCCTCACAAGTAGTAATATTTAGTTTGGTACAAAGCCCATTGGAAGAAGAAAAACAAAGGGCATTGCTTCCAGCAGGTTACCTACTACTGCATTTCATGTAAACACTGAATATTCTATTCTGTTAGCTTGTGAGACATGGTGCTAGGCAGAAGAAAAGTCAACAGGGATTTTTTGTTTGTTTTTATCTTAGTTCAATCAATCAGGGAAGAAACATCTGATCACAGAATTGTGTGCTTAGGAAGGACTTTGGCATTCATTGAGTCTACCTACTGCCTACAAGTAATCTGTCTTGGGAAAGGTGTTTTATTCTTAGAAGCTATGAAGCCATTCTTGGTTTCTGAAGCAAGATGATTGGATCTACCAATAAAAAGTCATATTCTCTTGGCCAGATATTTTATGAATTTTATTTTTCAAGTAAGTAGAGTGGCCATATTATTTACTGTTCAAGCATAGAAACGTTTGAGAGTGAAAGAGGGTACTGTTACTAATTATATCGGGGTGATCAGGATAAACTGATATTTTCCTGGGAAAACTGTATGAACACCTTACAAGAGAGACACTTATCAATGTGAATTTCATAACACATAAAGAATACATGAAATCCCTTATTCTGAAAAGAGCCAGCTGACTATGAGAACAAAAAGCCAAGGCAAGGAAATATCATTCTCAATTAGGCATTTCAATGAGTAACATCATTTTTCCATTAGCTGATTATCACTAAATTTTTTCAGATATGCCCCTAGGGGGATCTTTGATATCTTTGTACAAATGCATAAACTATTTGCCTGGCTTGAACCCCCAACCCCAAGACCCAGACCGAATGTTATTTTCTCTGGAATGGCTTCTCTAACATTCCTAGACATGGCTAGTCTCCTCAACTGGGTTTTCCCAGCACAGTGTAGACAGTTCTATGGCAGCACTTTCCACATTATATTGTAAGTCTCCACTTATATCTTTCCTCATGGGCTGTTCAAGAGCAAAAACCATGTCTTACTTCCTTTTGTGTCTAAGAAGAACTTTTTTACCCAAAGGTAATTGCTCAGTAAATTATTGAAAGAATGAACCCCTAGAACTACTTATTTGGAAAAAGAAGAGATTATGCTTACAAGACCTTCCCAGCTTGAGCATGAGATAAAAGGAAGAAAAAGAATGAACTGATTTACCAGCTGTTTCCTGATTCATGGGGAAAGAAATAGAGAGTGGTTCTGAGGTGGAGGCAGGGGAGAAACAAAACATAGTTCCTTCCTTTTAATTACATTTGGCTGTGGTGCTATTTCAGGCTAGAACTCACAAAGCTGTAACTGCTAGGAGCTGTGTGTTCATTACTTGAGGGAAAACAAGGTAATATACTAATCTTCAGGAAATTTTTAAAAGACTACTTTGGGTTACATCTTCTAGGAATGAAACTGAATGTATCTCCCCCAGTGGTAATTACAGAAATTAAAGATGCGGAGAAAGCATCCGGTCAACCCTCCCAGCACGGCATGTGCACCATCACCCGAGCCATGTTCATGTAGCTCCTGTCACTTCCCAGGAGTGGGCAGAGCTCCTAGCAGAGCAGAGAGACTGCTTGGGAAATATAAAGCAGACACTCGGCTCCTACTGCTAGATGGCCTTGGTGAGGGATTGGGAATTGACAGATGCTAAATTGGCAGCAGAATTCTCCAAGCTAGGAGTTAAGTCATATATATTTATGTAAAGGGGAGATACCTCTCTTCTGGGCCATGAGGGAGTACGTGGGTAGGGGGTATGTTTACCTTATTAAGCTGTTTTGCAGGATTTAAGGAGCTGATTTCACTGAAGCATCATGTGTCAGGACAGGGCAATCATTCTCGGAGTCAAGTAGTGCTGCCTTAAAGAGTATCATTGGGTACAATGTAACTTCTCCGCTATGCAATTCAGCCATGTCACAAAAAACCAGTCGTACCCCCTAAATCTATTTAAATTTGAGAGAGAGAGAGAATGAATCACATAGGGCACAAAGCTTTGTGGGATTACTTTGGGTTCTAATTCTGGGCTGATGCTTGAGTTGTTAGAAGCATGAAATAATCAGCATTTCCTCCCAGGGCTAGAGTTTTTACAACACTAAGGTGTAGGGAGGAGTCCTGGTGACCACTGAAGGTGGTGGCAGGAGATGGCACAGAAAAGGCACCATGCACCTCTCCGTGCACTGAGTCTGTCTCGGCCCCCACCATCCTCACTGCTCCTTCCACAGGTATATCCTGGGCCTCACTAAGCTCATGGCACTGTGCTAAGCAGTGCAGAACTCATGGTAAAAATGAAAGCTTTGGCCCTTAAGATCTCCTGGTCTAGCGGGGAAGGCAGCCACAAAACCAGATCATCATCATTCACTGTGCTAGGTATGCTATTGGCAATGTATATAGGAGGGTATGAAAATATGGCTGAAGGAATTGCCAGTTCTGTGTGGTTATAAATTAATGAGAAACTAGAGTTTGGGGATGTCTTCACATACAGCTCCCCAAGATAAAACCCAACCCTTTTGGTGTAGCATTGTGGTCCTCCAATGTGTGTTCTCATAGTTCAGTCTCACCACCCACCATGGCTGACACCACCTGCCTGCTCCATCCCATCTGCTTGGTTCTCAGCTGTGTCCCTGGGTGGAATGCTCCACTCTTCTCTGCTGATCTGAATCTTACCTGTTAAAGGTCAGCTCAAATCCTACCTCCTCCTTGGAGCCTTTTCTAATTATTACAGCCCACAGTAACCTCCGCATTCTGAACTCATCGTTTGGAATTCTGCTTTGTCACTGCTTTATGACGTCTCTTATATTATTATATACTTCTTTTAGTATTGATTTAATACAGACATTATTTCTCCCCAACTAAAATTACACATTAAATGGCAGCAGCCATTCTCTAATATTCCATATAGACCCAAGTAGAGCGCAGCATACCACACTCACTACATACTTGTTGAATAAACGAATATGGGCATTTTTTTCCTTGGGGGAGATTTAGGATGAAATTGTCTTTTTTTTTTTTTTTTTTTTTAAGCACCTGGAGTCAGTATGGAGCACCTTTCTTTCCTATGGTTATGAATTTGGGTAACATTATTTTTTCCTAAAGGCCATCCATACATTCATTCATCCACCAAATACTCACCTGAGAGTTTAGTATTGAACTAAACTCTACTTGGTGTCAGAGAAACTGAGACGAACTGATGACCTAAGTGGGAAGGCCAGCACATGAAGGGATAAAGTGGAGTAAAGTGTCATGAGTTTTGTATCTGTTGGGGCAGGGCCACAGGGGACCGAAAGTCAATTCTATCACAAGGGTAAGTAATGATTTCATGAGGTGGGGGACGATTGAGCTGGTTAGGGCAGTACATACTCTGCAATTTTTAGACCAAAGTAAGGAAGCTTGAACATCTGCCACTTGTTTTATTTTGTCTCACGTTGGCTCAGGATGAACGCTTTGTGCAGTTCAGACCCCAATCCTTTGATCCCTTGCGTATTTGGGCATGTCTACCTTCTACCCTCACAGGTGATTTATTTGCCACTTAGGCAGGAGATTGAGTTCTTGGCTGGAAGTAACTTTCCCTCAGAATTCTGAAGGCATTTCCCAGTGATTTCTAACCTTCACTGTGGCTGGAGTCAGATGCTACTTCTGATTCTTGATATTTTCTGTGAGACATCTTTGGTTCTCAACTGGTCCCAAAAGGTTTTTAGGATCTTCTCTTTGTCCTTGGTATCAGCGACAATCTATCTTGATGTGTTTTGTTGTTGTTTCAGTTGTGGTAAAATACACATAACATAATTTACCATTGTAACCATTTTTAAGTGTACAGTTCAGTGGCATTAAGTATATTCATATGTCTGTGCTATGATTTAATTCATAGTTTTAAGCCCTTGATGGACCCTTCCAAAAAGGATTTTCATGTTCTTGTTTTATTTCCCTAATCATTTCCTCCTCTCCTTTTTCTCTCTTCTCTCTTTCTGGAATTTCTATTGGGTAGATGTTTGATCTTCTGTACTGCTACTCTAATTTTATGTCTTCTCTTGTTATCCACCTCTTTGATCATTTGTTCTACTTTCTGAGGTTTTTTTTTTAAATGTTGTCTTCCAATTATTTTACTAAGTATTTTATTTCTGTTAAATTTAGTCTCTATTTGTTGCTTCTTGCTTTGAATGTTCTTTTCAAAAAATAGCATCCTATTATTGTTTCATTGATGCAAAATGTTATGTCTCTAAGAATAATTTTTTGAAATTTTCTTATAGAACTATTCTTTTCTCCAAGTACCTTTTATCTTTTTCTTTTTATTTAAGGGTCTCTCTCCCATTTTAGACGATTTCCTTAAATATCAACCATCCCTGGCTATCTGTTTTGGCTAAGAATGTGTCACTAGGAAACTGAATGGATGGTCTGTAAGCACGGACAGGGCTGGTTTGATCAGTTAGGGACCCAGTAATTTTGCTGGTGAATTGCTTGCAAATATCATCCTTAAGCTAGGATATCAGCAATCTGAAAACCCAGCAGGAGAAGGATCTGAGTGGGGATCTCACCATTTACAATGTAGATTATTTTTACTTAATTACTTAGTTTTTAGCATGCTATTCCATTCTATTCTGTGTCTGGTGTGCTTAACTCTGGGAATTCTCAGGTTCCTATTCCCCATAAACCTCTCACTTCTCCTGAGCATAGCATAGTGAAGCCGTCTGGGCACCACCCACTTCTTACATAGATGTTCAACTAATCCTTCCCCACCTCAATTTATTCTGAGGGCCCCGGTGCCCCTTTCCAGAGTTTTGCAGCTTAAGCAACTTCTCCCCCTCTTCAGTCTTTCTCCATTATGCTAAACCAGTTACCGTTGATGTATTATTACTTTTCCAAAAATTTTTGAAACCTGTCATCTACTGTCATGCTCTGTTCCCATTTTATTCATCATTTATGGGTTTTCTTTTCATTTTCTATTATTTTGGAGATTTTTCTGGATGGACTTGACATTGGCCTGTGTGTTCATCTGTCACATTTAACCAACAGTCTTTTTCCTTATAGTGGACCTTAGATTTCTCCTACTGACTCTCCTGGGAGCTTCCCTTACCCTCATCCTCTACCACATCCCCAGTGCTATGATATCAGGTTTCCAGAATTAGCAAATTATAAAACAGAATACCCAGTTAAATTTGGACTTCAGATAAACGAACGTGGTATGGAGCATAATCTAAAAAATTATTATTTTTCAGAAATTCAAGCTTAACTATTCATCCTGTATCTTATTTGCAACCGTAGTTCAGGCTGTTATAACACAGTATAAACTGGATGGCGTATAAACAACAAAATTAGTTTCTTACCATTCTGGAGGCTGGAAATCTGGGATCAAGGTGCCAGCATAGTTGGGTCGTGTTGAGGGCCCTCTTCTGGGTTGCAGACAGCTGACTTCTTGCAAGCTTACGTGGTAGAAAGAGTATAAGAGAGCTCTCTGAGGTCCCGTTTATAAAGGCACTGATCCCATTCATAAGGCTGCACACTCATGACCTAATTACTGCCCAAAGACCCCGTCTCCTCCTATCATCACACTGGGCATCAAAATGTCAACACATGAACTTGGAGGGGACACAAATATTCAGTCCATAATACAACCCTACTAGGATAGAAACTTCTCATCCTAGCTTTGGCTCTGTAGAACCCAATCCTTATGTCTAACCACATAGCTAGCACCTGAGTAGCTCTTCCCTGTTCTCCTACCCTCTCAAGAAGGTAATACTAGACACTTACCTGTGGTTCAGGGACTTATGCACCCTACCATAACAAGATGGGTAAAAATGTCTGCTCTTTACATTTTGCTTATGCTAAAGATTTTGAACTTCATCTTAAAGCTTTGGAGGATTGCCAAATACTTTTTACAGTGAAGTGACATGATCAGATTTGGATTTTTTAAAAAATCATGCTGTAGCATAGAGGGTGACAAGCCTGGGGTCAGGGAGACCTTTGGGTAACTAGTGAGTGATTTAAGCAAGAAAAGATAGCATCCTGAAGCAGGGAAGAACAAGTGAGAATGGAGAAGAGAAAATGCAAGGAACATTAAAAAGGTAGGAACTACTGGACTTGGAAATTGAATAGCTGTAGGGAAGGGAAAGGAAGTGTTGAGTGAGTGCTGAATTTCTGGCTTAGGCAAATGGTGGTGAGTAGAAACTTTCACCAAGAAAAGAAATTCAGGAGAACAGATTTGAGGGAGAAGATTACCAGTGGTTGTCTCCTAAATGGTTCTCATTTACACAACGGGAGGAGGTTGCTCTTCTAGAAATCGTGACTGTCTTTGGCCTCGTCCCAAACTCCAGCAAGAAGAAACCACAAAGATGTATTCAGTTTGCTGAAGTCAGTTGCACACTGCAGCTCCTACCCTGGCTGTGAGCTCAGCTGATGGAGGAAGGCCTTCCATTTCCCACGTGCAAGCAAGGGTGGGGCCTTCTCACATGATAGGCCTGTCCTTGCAACCAGGGAGTGACAGCTGTTGGCAATTGTCAGGTTAGCAACACTGGAAATAGGCTGTCCTCGCTTCTTCACCCTGGCCCATGATGACCAATGGGAATGATAGGGGCTGTTCTGTGGTCAACCTGAGTTGACATCACCCATCCTGGGCTGCGACCTGAGAGAACCAAATGGGATTGACTCTTTGGAGGGACCATTTTCTTACCAGTTCAGGAGTCTGCCCCTTTGCTTTCTCTCTTAACTCTCAGATTACATCATTTGCATCAAGTTCTCTTACTGCACTAAATCACCTGCTTGCAATAATAATGTCAGGAACAGTTTGTCAGCCACAAGCAGCACATGTCACTTCCTGAGGAGTCAGAAATAATATGGACTCCTCTGTTGTTAAATTTTTTGCTCATAACAAATCTCATTATTGATTCGATTGAGTTGGTTGAGAGTTTAACATTAACTTTAATGCCAGTTCTTTGCCCTGTTAATTGTCAAGCCAATAAAGGCACCTGCTATCTCTGTTAAGCTAATGAGGCAGGGGAAAGAACAGGAAGGATGGCAGGTGAGGCCAGTTCTTCATCCCCTGAGTCTCTGCGTTGCCCAGGCAACTTTTCCTGCAACTGTAAATGGCAGTGTTTTGCTTTTCTCGGTCGGTCCTGTGTTAGCAGACTGCCATTCCCAAAGGACTGGCCCCTCCGCTTTGTTTCTCAAGGAGTGTGTAGCATGAACTCAAGCCAACAGTCTCATGTCAATTCCAGACATAGCTTCTCCATCCATTTCTATTGCTGTCGATTCAATTTCTTTTTGCAAAAGCCATACAGAATTGGAAACACAATTCTGTGTGTGAAATTACTAGCACAAAGCAGCAAATGATTGTAGTGCCTGGGAAAAGGAAGGCATAGGTTGAAAGACACATCTAAAGAATGTGGGGTGGGGAGGGAGGAGGTGGTTCTGAAACTCATACCTCCAGCTGAATAATTCTAATGAGCCCGTAAAGAAGTCGGAAAAACTTGCAGCACTATGAATTCATACAAGCATTACTGTGCCCAAGTTTGCCTTATCAGAATAAATTGTTAAATTCAAGTCAAAGGACAGGTATACAATAGGTAATCAACCGAATAGACTTTTCTGAGTGCATAGCTTAGAATACAGGACTGCAGTGGAAGCAGAGGGAGGCATTGTACCTTATTAAAAGGAATACAGAAGAAACGAACATTCATCAGCCAACATGGGCTTGTTGGTAGTTTGTTTTTTAACCAGCCCACCTTTCATGAGTTAATCATGGAACATAATGAATTAAATTTCATCTTCTAATTTTTTTCTCTCCTCACATAAACACACACAAACACACACAGAGACACCCCAGCAAGGCCTAAAGGATGGCCCACTAGCTTTCAAGAAGTACTATTATGTGGTGCTTAAGAATCCAGTCTCTGGAGCAAAATGGATTTGGGGAAAATTATTCATCCTCTGAGCCTCAATGCTCTCCTCTGAAAAATGGGGGTGATTAAAAGAGAAAAAGCCAGGAAGCACCCAGCATAGTGCTGGGCACATTTCAGCTACTACATTGGTATGAGATTAGGAGACCTGCCTACAAAGACCGTGTCCTTTCCACTTCTTCGGTTCTCCAACTGAAACGCAACACACACCATCCTGCTTCCTTTGTTTTCTCCTGGAAAGTGCGTTCTAAATCCTGCCTCCGTTGTTTTTTGTTGCTGGCCAGGCACTAGGCCTCCTGGCTGTGGGTTGGGGGAGGCTTGGTTATTTGCCAGGTTGCTGGGAGGATTCCCCAGATGACTGTGTCAGAGGCGCTAATGAGTCTCTGTTTAGCCATGACTGTGCACTCCCCTGGCAATTGGGAGAGAAACACCTTGCACAACAATTAGCTTTTCACAGCCATTAGCAATTTGCGGTCATTAGCACCTGCAAATAACACGCAGGAAGCGAGCCCCACTGTAAGTCGCAGCACGGCTCCTGTGTAGCAGAGATCTGAGAGCCTGAGGTCCCCCGCGCCCACCCACTCCAGCAAATGGGTTTTGTGACTCACAGTGCCTCTGTTCCTTCCCGTCATATCATTGAAAATAGCTCTATCAAGCCCATTATTTGTTTCAGTGAAACATAAATCTTTCAGAAGAAAAGTCCAGAAGATGTAGTGCATAATAAAGCAATCCTGAATTCCCTCGAGACCAAGAAGGCTAAAGGAGGCAGGAAGGAGTGGTGTGAATAATTGAAATTTGAGTTGACTGAAACCCCAGTGCAATGCAATGATTTAGCTCCAAAGCTGTTCATAGCAGCATTGCTAAATTCTGGAACCATCTATGTCTCCAAAAATAGGGATTGGTTAATTAATTGTGCTATAGCCATTCAATGGAATATAATGCAGTCTTTAAAAATAATATTCTTGCATTTACAGGTAGATTACATCAAAAAGGTTATATAATATTATTAATATATGATTTCATTTTTTACTGTAAAAAAAAGGATATGCACCTTCAAAATTTTAGCAGTGATTGTCTGAGTGCCGGAAATGGGAATGGATGGTTTTTAATTCTTAAATTTTGCTGTTCTATGGTATCTTTCTAAAATAAGTATATAAGCATGCATAATCCTTTGAATTAGAGAGAGAATTGCAAAAGAGCAGAGTGAAAAAGTAAGCCCAGTCTGGCTCAGTGGGTTTAACATAAATGTAAAAATTTTAAGTAAATATTTTATTGAAGTTAAGCAAATAAACAGAAAAAGGACACCAATAGTAAGTATACAGCTTGAAGACTTTTCATGAAGTACATAAACCCAGAAGCAGAATGAGTCTTAAATACTGTGATTCCACAAACGTGAGTCTGCACGGTGAACAATTACAGCAGGAGGGGAGCTAACGGGGGTGTCAGTGATGCAAGCTGCTAAGTGGAAAGCCCATGATGATAATTCTGGTAGGAAACGTGGTAAATTTCCACCTTACACATGCAGACACTGAGCCACAGGGAGTAGGAGTAACTTGAATCCCACAGCTAAGTGGAGGAGCTGAGATTCATTCCCAAACAGTCAGGCTCTGGAATCCATGCACCTCCAAGAAAAAAATACAGCTGGGGCAACTAGCTTGATGACCCGAGAGCAGAAGGGGGTGGGGGGAGATGTGTCGGGGAGGGCAGGAAGGCTCAGATGTTAGGAAGGAGGGATAGAAAAATCAGTCGTGGAAATTTCTGCAAAACGCAGACCAGTGGGAAAATTAATAATTCTTAATTTTGGTGCCTTTGTGCACTTGTATTTCACGTGCAACTGAGATATAGCCTGGAGGCTGATGCACCAGAGATGCTGAGCACAAGAGCTCTGGATTCATTCTGAAGTCATAGCGAACTAAGAAGGACAATGGGTTCTCCTTCTTTTTATTTGCTGATTCACAGGGAAGCAAGGTACCACTCATAATCTTCCCTCACAAAAAAGTGATCCCCCAAATCTTCGTCCAGTTATCCAACTTGTTTTTCCCTTGACATAGCTGTTCTGAGTAAACCATGTGGAGGGAGTACTCTGAGCACAGGGTACTTCTGGAGACTGTGGAGCAAGAATTTGGGACTGTGAGTGATGACAGCAGAAAATCACCTCCCACAACAACTCAGCTGGGGAAGACCAAGTTCGAGAAGTTTTCAGGGACACCATTTCCATCAAAGATATAGGCCTAGGAATCTGGTTTTCTTAATGAACTTGGTGGTGGCACCATGCTATGCTAAGAGGACTGGGCTTAGGACTTGTAAGTACCTCTACTTAGGCCATTAACCCTGTTTTGTCACTGTGAGCTTTTCAAGGATAGAGGCTGTGTGGTTATTCATCTTCCATTCCCAGTGAATAATAAGTGCCTGGTAAATAAAAGATGTTAAATAAATGCTTACTAAATGTATAAAACACATGTCCTAGATATTCTAGAGCAATGCCACTTTAAATATTTCATTGATTATGTACACTGATGTGGGCTCAGAAACATTCAGAGAATTAGGTCTAAATGTGGCTGATGGGACTTTCTGGGAATTCTTAAGAGCTATTTCTTAGCAATAGTCACTATACCAACCATTTCTCATAGTCCTTCTCAATCATTCTTTTGTTCCAGTAAACGTAGGGTCAGGCAGAAATGAGGAAT
Source organism: Varecia variegata (assembly GCA_028533085.1). Classification (NCBI taxonomy): domain Eukaryota; kingdom Metazoa; phylum Chordata; class Mammalia; order Primates; family Lemuridae; genus Varecia; species Varecia variegata. The sequence continues at coordinate 75,756,198 of CM052443.1, forward strand.
TCCCTGGCCGTGAGGGAAGGAAGAATTTTATAGAGCCTAAAATTAGATCCTGATCTTCATATTTCAGCAACTTCAGAAGTTTTTATCACCTAACACCATTTTAAACAGGCATTTGTTGAAGTCTTATTAAGTTCTAGATTTATATTCAGTGCTAAGAATATAAAAATCAGTAAGATAGAACCTACAGACATGAAAATAGATAAAATTACAACACAAGTTTGATAGAATTTGTCTCACATGTCTTTGGTTGCAAGTAACAGAAAAGAAATAATGGCTAAAACAATAGAAAGTTTTAATCATCTCACAAATCATGAATGTCTAGAAGCAGATGAGTCCAGATTAGTCCAGCAGTTCAATGATAATACCCCATACGCTGTCTTTTGCCCTTGGCTTGTTGCCTCATGGTCACAAAATGGCTGCTGCAGCTCCAAGCACCATATTTTCATACAATTGCATTTAAGTCAGGCAGGAAGAAACTTGTTGTTCCTCTTTATAGCAGAAAACAAAAATCTTCTGAGAAGAACTGACCCAGATATCGCCCCTTTGGTATCATTAGTCAGGACTGAGTCAGTTGTCCACTCCCGAATCAGTCATGGGATAAGGGGATGGGATTGTCATGTGTGGCATAAGCCAGTTATGCTTCATCCTCTCAGGCTGGGAGAAGGGCTCCATATTCCTTGAGCATATTGCCACCTCCGAAAAAATTGGGATCCTATAACCTAAAGAAAAAGATGAAAAGAAGAGAAGAGGAGAAGTTAACAAATAGTGTTTGCCATAAGGTTAAGTTTAGAGTTGTGTGAGTCAATGTACCTTATTTTCCCTAACTTGATGCCGTGTCTTCATCTCCACATCCCCTCCCTAGCATAAGGCCAACAGCCCAAGGCTACTAGAAAACTCTGGCCTTTCCTTGACACTGCCGTGGCCTTGACTGCCTCAGTACAGAGAGTAAAATAAGCCGTCAGACTCAGCTCTGGCCCTATCCTTGAGCTTTAATAACCTTAAGCTTTCACAATTCCAACCAACTTTAAAATTCAGCTTGTTTTTGTGAGTGGGAGTGTGGAATGCTGGAGGGGAAGGGTGAAACTCAGGTCAACAAATGAGATCTGAAGTGATTTTCCTTCCTCAAACACAAGCCTCATATCAGGACTCTGAACCCAGATGGCCTTTCCTGCATGGGAAGAAGGGGGACACATTTCAGGAAAGCCAGGACAGCCCAGCCACGGGTGTAGCTGAATGTTGTTTCAGAGGAAGAACAAGTCAGTTTTTCTCCTTAAAGAGCACTGGGTTCTCCTTTCAGAGGGTGTACATAAGACAGTGATAAAGCGTGATCTGAGTTTGGGGAAGAAAGTTAAGAAGGTGATTGGAGAAATCTATGGAGAATGTGACTTTGGTCAACATATCCATAAACACTGGTTTACAAGGTCACAATTGGCACCATATTACTACGTAGAATATGATATGATCGATAATGATATGATGTTATATAATGTAATGTAATACAACAGTATAACAGTACAATATAATGATACCAATAACTACAATTTATTGAGCATTCACTCTGTGCTAAACACAATGCAAAGTATTTTCCTTACAGGATTACACAGAATCATACTCACAAGTAAATTTCATTATGATCCAGAGGCTAAGTAACTTGTGCAAAGTCACTCTGTTAAATGGTGGACAGGCCTCAGGATAACAGGGCTGTCTGCCTCTAAAACCCTCTCTTTACCACTTTACTGTCTCGTTTCCATTTGCCTCTTTCATACCAGGGTGTTAATGACTATAGTGGTAACAAGGCCAGGCAGTGACTACACACATGACATAGAGTATAAGTGAAAAATAACTCATTGGGAACAAATATTCAACTAGCTAGAGAAATGAAAGGAGTAACACCAAAAAGTTATTTTAAATATTCAGAAAACAAAATAGTTAATTTAAAGGTTTCTTGTTTTACAGATTTCAGAAAAGAGCAGAAAAGAAATGCTGTATAGATAGGAATTATATAAACAGATGAACTTCTTTCTCCATCATAGAATTCATGCAAATTTATGCATGCATTATCAAGATTTTGCAATTCCCTTGTGTTTTTCAGCAGTCATTCTCTAGCTTAGATAGTTCACTCATCTACTCGTTAACACAAACACTCACTTTATTCTTTCATTCATTCATATACCTAGGCATTCGTCAGATGTTTATTGGGTCTATTCCATGTACTGGATGCCAAGGAGGATAATGGAGGCTTAAGCATAAAGAGATACTATCTCTCGCCTTAAATGGGGTGGAAGTTAGTATGCTCACAGGCAGTTTTCCTCATTTGATCCACTTCCAGCCCTCCTCTGTCTGTGAGTTGTCCTTTGCCATGGGAAGACCTCCGTTAGCCCTTTGGCATAGCATTGACATTGCCATGCTGCATTTCCATACTGCAGGTGCCTATCCCTGATTTAGGACTGGGAGTAGAAGGCCAGAAGATGGGGTGAGGGGGTGGAGAAGAGAGGACATTGATATGTTTCCTGTCTGTCTGACTGGAGCAAATTCTGGTTCAGAAACCCCCTGGGAGATTCTGAGACTTCAATATCCTGTAAGATTTTGAAGACATCAAAGCTTCCAGGAACTGATCAACCCAGCTTGATCCCTTTAAGATTTCCCTCCCACCTACAGAGAAGCACTAGGCTAAGGGTAGATTAGCTGCCTGGGCAATATTCATTCTCCAGTCCCACTCAAGAGCTAACCCTGCAACTGGATGCCTGAGCCACTCTCCTGATTCTGGCATTTTGGCTCCACTCAAGGTCCTTAATGAATGTCTCACCTCTCCAGCACATCTCCCCTACACTGGAGAACCAATGATGAGCACCATTTGGAGACAGATCTAGAATTGTCCACATTTCTATATGGCCTCTCTTAAGGCTCCTATTACAAAAAGTCTCCAAGGACCGGGAGCCCCCACCGCCACCCCGCTTCCCCTGCCAAACGATCCCTGCTTTAGGAGATGTCCCTGGTCACTCACAATGGCCTGTGTCAAATGCTCCCCAGGGTGATGTCAAGTGTCCTAAGCAGGTTTCCATGTCTGAGGCAGTTGGGCTCCTCTGCAAGGGGTATCCAAGTAGGATAATTTTCTGGAAAGATGTATATGGATATGATGGAAAGGTTGGTGGAATGGGACCCAGGACACAGCCCACAACCACCACCATCAGAGCCTGGGTATTTGTTCCTGCCCATTTCTACTCCCAGACTGCCTCCTCTGCAAAATAAATAGTTAAGACTAGATGAGGCCTCAGGTCCTATGGAGCTTGGACAGTCTATGACTTTCTAAGTACTGTAAGTGTTATCTGCTTTTGCAGTTTGGCCTGAGAACCATACGTAGAGATTTAGCACACCCTGATGTTCGTTCAAGTGGTAAGTGTATTCAGTTTCCACAGTACATGTCTACCAAGCATAAGAACCCTGGGATCTCTGGGCTTCTGGAGTGTAAAGGGTAGATAGCAATCCCAGCCCAGTCCTGGGGGGAGACGCAGAGGCAATTCTGTGAAAGGATACTTTGGCCTCACGGATCCAGTCCGTGCCCTCAGTGGAGAGGACAGCTTGGAGAGGGGAGCCACATCTGAGAGCTCTGAAGCTATGCAGAATGCCCCACGGGCCCACCATCCTAAGGACCTACGAACGGAGATTGGGGAACAGGCAGTCCCAGCGTGCATATTTGATCTTACAAATTTGGAAGCCTGTGAGACCTGGAAATGCTAATGCCCAGAGGCCGTGCAGGACAGTGGAAAGAGAACTGGCTTTGGAATCAGAAGTTCTGGTTTAAGTCCCAGCTCTGCCCTTTCTAGCTACGTGACTAGGAGCAGGTCTCCTAACCTTGCTGAATGTGGGTTTTCTTGGCTGTCCAATGAGAAGCATTAGGTTTTCCCTGATGACCTCATAAGGCTGGTCTTTCTTGGTTACTTTTCCTGCACACAGTGTACAAACCTCCTGGTGATGCCTTAGTCACGGTCTAACAACAATTTAGGGCAGGACAATGATAGAATTAATATTAATTTTTGTGGAGAATATAACATTAATCATTACTGCTGTTGAGCTCTTATTATGTACCAGGCACTCTGCTAAAGACTTTGGAAACATTCTTTCATTGCCCGAGGTCACATGGCCCGTAAATCTTATGGCAAGATTCAACCCAGACATCTTTGACGCCAGAGCCAAGGTCTTAACCCCATGTGTGCTCCATTCCTCCTGACCAGACAATCAGGTTTCTTCAAGTGCTGGCTTGGAGAGAATGACAGTGAGATGTACTGGTTTGTCTACTCACGTATTAATAAATAAACAATTAAGCAATTGGTGAATCAAATCCTTTAAGCCGAACACAGCAACTTTGGAAAATCATGTTAAAAGACATTTATGGAGCAGAGTTAAATAAATCAGTGTATGAAAAAAATGTGATCCTATTTTCACTAATAGTTAACCTACATTGTTTATTGCCCAATGTACAAATTTTTCTTTTTTTAGGCTTGGACCAAACAGGTATCCATCCCAACCACTCACCCAGGCAAAAAGAAAACAATGTACTGAGCCCCTGTTCTGTGCCAAACACCATGAAATGCTCAGATTCAATGGTGAATGAGGTGTTTCCACACCAAGCGTCAGTCTAATAGAAGATACTGATGGACAAACAATTAGAGAAGAGAGTATGAAAGTCCTTTGATGGGGACATGAACAGGGTACTAAGGACAGACAGAAAATAAGCTAATCTAGTCTGAGGGAGTCAAAGAAACCTTCCCAGAAAAGATGGCAGCTAGGTTGAGTGGGAGTCAAACTGTTGGAAGGGAGGGAACAGGGACGTGGAGAGGGGCAGGGAAGGGGCAGGACATTTCAGGAAGTGGGAGCATCTTATGTGATGGATAAGAGGAAAGAGAGGTGTGACCCACTCAGGGAGCCGAGAGAATATTAACTTCTGGCTGAAGCATAGAGTCTCAGAACAGGAGAGGAGAGAGCTGAGACACCGGCCATATCCTGCAGGGAGGGCCATGTGTGTCCTACAAAGGAGCTTGGACTCTGTTGTAATCACATGGAGAATTAATTGAAGGGGTTCAATCCAGGGGCTGGGGAGGGGGTCATAAAGAGGACTGTGTATTGTAAAGATGATTCTGGCTGCAGTATAGAGAATGGATCTGTGAGGGGCAAGGAATGGGGGCGGCTAACAGAATATAGGACTAGAGTATCTGGAGTAATCCAGCCAAAAGATAAAAATGACTCAGCCTGGGGTCCTGGCAGTGGGAACAGAGAGAAGTATTAATAGATACTAGGATGAATGCCTAGTTTGGTGAGTCAGCGTGATGTAGCAATTGGATAAAGTGGGGTGAGGGAGGGCATGGTGTCAGGGACTCTGTGTCTGCTGGGCCCCACAGTCCCTGAGAATAAGGGCTGATCTGTTTTGTTCCAGGTTCTTTCCTGGTTCAGATGGCACGGCTCTGTGTCCCCAAACTTTTAATCCAGCAACCCATTCATACTTTTTTTTTTTTTTTTTTGAGACATGTCTCGCTTTGTTGCCCGGGCTAGAGTGAGTGCCGTGGCGTCAGCTTAGCTCACAGCAACCTCAAACTCCTGGGCTTAAGCAATCCTTCTGCCTCAGCCTCCCGGGTAGCTGGGACTACAGGCATGCGCCACCATGCCCGGCTAATTTTTTCTATATATATTTTTAGCTGTCCAAATCATTTCTTTCTATTTTTAGTAGAGACAGGGTCTCGCTCTTGCTCAGGCTGGCCTCGAACTCCTGACCTCGAGTGATCCACCCGCCTCGGCCTCCCAGAGTGCTAGGATTACAGGCGTGAGCCACCGCGCCCGGCCCCCATTCATACTTTTTGACATCCCTCATCTCTTCTTATGCCCCATATTCTCTTCCACCTCCCGGTACCTTAACGAGGGCAATGTGAACTGTTGTTATCAAACCCAAAACTTTCGGTGGTTTAACACAATAGAAGCTTATTTCTTGCTCATGTAAGAGTCCTCCCTGGCTAGTGAGTGGCTTTCCTCCACAGGTGGGTTCAGAAAGCAGGCTTCCTTCTATTGTGTGGCTTTGCTATTCCCTAGGGCCTCAGAGTTTTCAGTATCATCTGGTAGAAGGGGCAAGAGAGAGTAGAGAAAGTATCCTTATTGCATAATAACCCTACCTGCACATTCATTAGCAAGAACTTGCCACGTGGCCATACCTGGCTGCACAGTTACATTCCTGCCCACGTACGTGAGGTGAGGGAGCGTGAAGTTTTGCTAGAGAGCTAGCTGCCTCTGTCACACCCAACATGCCTGGGTTTTAAGTCATTTTCCCCTTGTCTTTATTTAGCTACTTCTCCTACCAGCTGACACTGGAATGTTTATAAACATTTTCATTTATCTGGTTTTGATATGGAAGGAGGATGACAGTCCTCCAGTGCACAAACAACAGAAAGGACAACGCACAAGCTGTCCATCACAAGGCAAACCCATGATTGTTTGCTGCAACTGAGCAGAGAACACCTGAGAGATAGGAGAACTGGCTTCAAATTCTGACTCCATCAATAACTTATAGCAAGACTGAGCAAGGCATTTCACCTCCCTGCACCTCAATTTTCTCATTACTAAAATGAATGGAGTGGGCTACACCAGTGTTTCTCAAGTATGTTCTATAGAACATTCGTTCCATGAGATGCTCCATTAAAAACTTCTCTGGTCAAATAGATGCAGGAAATACTGTGAACTTTAAACATCTTGAGGATAGTCAAGCTCATAAGTATATTAAATGCTCAGGAAAGTCCTATTCTAAGGAAATCTGTTTGACTTTCTTTAACCTGACATTTTCTAATCTTGACAGGCAAAATGTGTATATTCAAGTATTAATCTATGTTAGTAAACTGTTTTACCACTAACAAATGGGTGTGTGGTACAGAGACACTGGATTTCAGAGAGAAGAATGAGTTCTCTCGGTAACTAAGATTCACAGCAAGGTAAAAAGAGGGAGAAACTGAGGGCTGGGGTGGGGAAGAAGATACCTTTAAGGCACCAAGAAGCTATGAGAAAGATGACTCTGCACCAAGCCAATATGTCCCCTTCTGTGTGTGTGTGTGTGTGTGTGTGTGTGTCCTAAAAGCTTCCTGAAACTAACCCATCGAACATGGAGCATCTGGATAGAAGTGATGTTTGTTGTTGTCCATGAGATTCTGCCTAAACCCCTCTGCTGTTCCAGATGGACCCAACTCCTGTAGACAAGCTGCTAGTGTAAAGATCCTAGACATTCATAAGCCTCACAGAACAAAACTGGACTGTCCAAAATGGACAAAAATGGACAAAAATGTCACTTTGGGGGAGGGCATGATAATGAAGGGAAATTTGCCTTCAGATCCAGGTGGGGCAGGTAAGGCCAGTAGGAAATTCCCTTCTGAGCCAGGGAAATGGTGGAGATCCCACCCTTGTTTCTGTCTATCAAACCATAAAACATTGTAGTAGATGTTGTTTCCCCATCCTGTATTCCCACAGCCCACCTCTGCTCACTTGCAGTTGTAGTGCCAGTCCCAAGAGCTGCCAGCTTCTCCCTCAACCATCTGGATCTCTCTTTTTCTAAACCTGCAGGATTTCTTCAGCAGAAGCTTGTTCTATGGCAAGTAGACACACCCCAGAAGTGTGGGAGAGTTAATGCCTCCAGAGGCAGTCCCCAGCCAGGGGGAGATGCAAGCTGACGAATACATGCCTCAGTCTCTCTACTCCTGTGGGCAATTCTGAGCTGTATTCTAAATGTCTTTTCAAAGCATCTTCAGCAGAATTGAACTGCAATTGTCTATATTGTAACCCATGTTTTATTACACCTTTTATTGCATTTTCTCATTTCTGTCTCTTGCTTTCCCTACTTCTCAGTTGTGTTTCCTGAGATAACCACCCAAGTAAACCACCCGGACCCAAGTCTGTGTATCAAAGTCTGCTATGGGAGAACCCACACTGATACAAAACATCTTCTATGTGGCACTCCTTAGGTAGTCCCTGAAGTTCCCCCTTGCTCTAAAATTCAATGCTCACTCTCAGTGGCCGACCTTGTGCCAGTCCCCATTTCACCAAGAGTGAGAGAATGGACCACAGTCTGATTTTAGCTCCTCTTCTAATTAATTACTTAATGCTAAAAATAATCTTTACTGCCATGAACCATTTTTCCAGAGAAGCCCAGAGCAGTAGGGAATAGTGAGCTGGTTTCTGGGACATTTTAATAACTTCAAAGGAGAAATGCACATATTTTATACAAATTAAACATGTCCCAATTATCTTTTATTTTTATATATAACAGCTACATTGAGCTTTAACAGTTTTATTTATGTAATTCATATAACATACAGTTCACCTATTTAAAGAATAGAAGTCAATGATTTTTTAGTATCTTCACAGAGTTGTACAACCTTCACCATAATCAATTTTGGGTCATTTTCATTACCTCCAGAAACAAAAAACAAACCCATACCCATTTGCAGTCACTCCCAATTTATCTCCAGGTTATATATATCTCCCATATTTCTGTCTCCATAGATTTGCCTAAACTGGACATTCGATATAAATAAAATCATACAATATGTGGTCCTTTGTGATTGGCTTCTTTCACTTAACGTGATGTTTTCAAGGTTCATCCATGTTGTAGCATGTGTAGTATTCCATTCCTGTTTATGGCTGAATAGTATTCCATTGTATAGATATCATATTTTCTTCATTCATTCATCAGTTGTTGGACATTTGGGTTGTTTGCACTTTTTGGCTATTATGAATAATGCTGCTATGAACATTCATGTACAAGTGATTGTGTAAAAATATGTTTTCATTTTTCTTCGATATATACCTAGGGGTCAAATTGCTGGGTACTATTATAACTCCATGTTTAACCTCTTTAGAAACTGACAGACTGTTTGCCAGAATGGACTTACCATGTTATATTCCCATCAGCAGTGTATTAGGGTTCTAACTTCATCAACACTTTTTAAAATGTCTTTTTAATTATAACCATTCTAGTGGGTATGAAGTGGTATCTCATAGTTTTGATTTGCATTTCTCCGATGACAAACGGTGTCAAGTATATTTTCATGTGCTTATAGGCCATTTGTATATCTTCTTAGGAAAAATATCTATTCAAATCCTTTGCCCATTTTTCACTGGGTTATTTTTATTTTATTATTGAGTCATTAAGAGCTCTTTATCCCTTATCAGATATATATTTGCAAAACATTTTCTGCTATTTAGTGGATTGTCTTTTAACTTTGTTAATGGTATTCCTGGTAGCACAAAAACTTTTGATTTTGGTAAAGTCCAGTTTATCTATTTTTTCTCTCTTTGCTTGGGCTTTTGGTGTTATATCTAAAAAATCATTGTTTAATTCAAGGTCATGATGATTTATGCCTATAATTTCTTCTGAGTGTTTTGTACTTTTAGCTCTTACATTTAGTCTGTTGATCCATTTTGAGTTAATTTTTGTATGTGATGTGAGGTAGGGATTTCATTTCATTCTTTTGCATATGGATACCCAGTTGTCCCAGAATCATTTGTCAAAAAGAGTATTCTTTCCTCCATTAAGTTGTCTTGTCATGCTTGTTGAAAATCAGTTGACCATAATGTAAGGGTAAAATCTTGACTCTAAATTCTATCCACAGACATAAGTGTAGATCTATATGTCTATCCTTGTGATAGTATCACACTGTCTTGAATACTGTAGCTTTGTAGTAACTTTTAAAATTGGAAAGTGAGAGTCCTCCAATTTATTTTCTTCTTTTTCAAGATTGTTTTGTCTATTCTGGGTCCCTTCAATTTCTTATGAATTTTAGGATCAGCATTTCAATTTCTGTGAAGAAGTCAGTTTTAATTTGAGAGGGATTATGTTGAATCTGTATATCCATTTGCGGAGTATTGCCATCTTAATTCTTCCAATGCATGAACACAGGATGTCTTTCCATTTAATTAGGACTTCTTTAATTTCTTTCAGCGGTGTTTTGTCATTTTCAGAGTATAAGTTTTATACTTATTTTGTGAAATTTATTTCTAAGTATTTTATTCTTTTTGATAGATATCCTTATATGTGGAATTATTTATTTTATTTTATTTTTTTGATTATTCATTGCTATTGCAGAGAAATACAGTTGATTTTTGTATATTGATATTGCACCCCGCAACCTTGCTGAACTCATTTATTAGTTCTAATAGTTTTTAGCAGATTCTTTTGGATTTTCTATATATATGATCACATCATCTGCAAACACACAGTCTTACTTCTTTCTTTATAATCTGATGCCTTTTGTTTCATTTTCTTATTTAATTGCCCTGGCTAGAACTTCCGGTATAATGCTGAACAGAAGTGGTGAGAATAAGACAGTCACTTTTGTCTTATTCCTGATCTTAGGGGAGAAAGCATTCAGATTTGCCCTTTTAAGGATGATGGGTTTTTCATAAGCGTCCTTTTTCAGACTGAGGATGTTCTCTTCTATTCCTTGTTAGTTTTTTTTTTTATCAGAAAGGGTGTTTTATTTTATTAAATGCTTTTTCAGCAACTATTGAGATGATCATGTGTTTTTAAAATCATTTATTCTGTTAATATGTATATTACTTTATTTGGGGATGTTGAATTAATCATTCCTGGGTTAAATCCCACTTGGTCATGGTGTACAACATTTGCATATCTTGGTCATGACACGTTATCATTTTTACATGTTGCTTAATTTGGTTTGGTAAATTTTGTTGAAGATATTTGTGTCTATATTCATAAGAGATTGGCCTGTAGTTTTCTTTTCTTGTGATGTCTTTGTCCAGTTTTGGTATTAGGGTTATACTGATTTCATAAAATGGGTTGATTCTATTTTTTGGAAGAGTTTGTGAAGTATCAGTACTAACTCTTCTTTAAATGTTCAATAGAATTCACCACTGAAGCCATTTGGTCTTGGGCTTTTCTTTTAGCATAGCTTTTTAAAATTATTTTTTTACTAATTAATCTCTTTACTTTTTATAGGTTTATTCATATTTTCTATTGCTTCTTTATCACTTTTGGTAGTTTGTATCTTTCTAGGAATTTTTTCATTTCATTTAGATTATCTAATTTTTTAGCATATAATTGTTCATAGTATTTTCTTACATTCTTTTTATTTCTGTAAGGTTGCTAGTTATGTCCCTTCTTTCATTCCTGACTTTAGTAACATGAGTCTTCTCTCTGTTTTTTGGTAGTAAGTTTAGCTAGAGATTTTGTTGATCTTTTAAGAACACTTTGGTTTTGCTGATTTTGTCTATTGTTTTTCTAATCTATATTTTATTAATGTCTACTGTAATCTTTATTATTTTCTTCTTTCTGCTTGTTTTACAGTTACTGTGCTCTTTTTCTTCTGGTGTCTTACAGGGTAAGGTTAGGTTGTTGATTTGAGATTTCTCTTTTTACTATAGGTTATAAATTTTCATCTAAGCACTACTTTGCCTGCATCCCATATGTTTTGCTATATTATGTCTTAATTTTCATCATTTCAAACTATTTTCTAATTTTCCTTGTGGATTCTTCTTTGATCTATTTTGTATTTAGAAGTGTATCATTTAATGTCAATATATCTGTGAGTTCCCCAAATTTATTTCTATTATTGATTTCTCATTTCATTCTATTGTGGGTGGAGAACATTCTTTATGTGATTTAAATCCTTTTAAATTTATTGAGACTTCTTTTAATGTCTAGTATGTGATCTAGCCTGGAAAATGTCTCATGTGCACTTGTGAAGAATGTATACTCTGTAGTTATTAGGTGGTCAGGTAGCGTGTTCTATAGATGTCTGTTAGGTCTAACTGGTTTATAGAGTTGCACGACTGATTTATTTATTTGTTCATCTTCTGCTTAGTTGTTATACCATTATTGAAACTGAGGCATTAAAACCTCCAACTGCTATTGTTGAATTGTCTATTTCTTCCTTCATGTCTGTAAGTTTTTGTTTTGTGTATTTTGGCTCTGTTTTTAGGTACATATATGTTTATAATTGTTATAGCTTCCTGATGAATTAACCCTTTTATCATAATAAAATATCTCTCTTTATCTTTGATAATATTTTTTATTTTAAAATATATTAAAATATATTTTAAAGTATATATTTGATATTAGTATAGTCACTACAGCTTTCTTATGGTTACTGTTTGCAAGATATATCTTTTTCAATCATTTTACTTTCAATCTATTTATATCTTTAAAGTGTATCTGATGTAGGCAGCATACACTTGGGTCTTGTCTTTTTGTTCAGTCTGATAATCTCTGCCTTTTGATAAAAGCATTTAATACATTCACACTTAATGTTATTATTGATATAGTTAGATTTAAATCTGTCATTTTACTTTTGTTTTCTATTTGCGTATTAGTTTGCTAGGGATGCCATAACAAAGTGCCACAAACCAGGTGGCTTAAACAACAGAAATTTGTTGTCTCACAGTTCTGGAGACCAGATGTCCAAGATCAAGGTGTCAGTAGGGTTGGTTACTTCTAAGAGCTGTGAGAGAAGGATCTGACCCAGGCCTCCCTCTTTGGCTTGTAGATGGCTATTTCCCTGTGTCTATTCATATCACCTCTCTTCTGTCTATGTCTGTGTTCAAATTTCTCCTTCTTATAAGGACACTAGTCATACTGGATTAGGGTGTGCCTAAATCCAGGAAGTCCTAAAAGGACTTCCTTTTAACTTGATTATCTCTGTAAATGCCATATCTCCACATAGACACATTCTGAGGTATTGGGAGTTAGAACATTAATATATGAATTTTAAGGAGACACAATTCAACCCATAATGATATGTCTTGTGTCTTTTTGTTGCTTTATTCTTCTTTTACTACTTTCTTTTGCATTAATAAATTTTTATAGTGTAACATTTCACTATATGTTTTTTGAGTTATTTTCTTAGGAGTTGTTATAGGGATTACCATATACATGTTAATTTTTCAGATTGTACTTTAGATTTGTACAAACTCAATTTCAGGGAAATATTAAAAAAAGTTACTCCTGTATAGTTCTATTGCCTCTTTCCCCTTTTTGTTTTATTACTATTATACATTGTGTGTGATGACAACTATACATTGCCATAATTATTACTTAATATAATTTTATATCTTTTAAAGGAGCTCAGAGAGGAAAAGAAAGCAAACATATATTTTATAAAGTTGTTATGCTAATTAGATTATTTGACATTTCTGGTTCTCTTCATCTGTTTCTATAGTTTTGAGTGGGCATATGGTATCATTTCCTTACTACAATACAGCTTTGTTCTACCTGCCTCCTTTTTGCTGTTGTGATCAAATATTACATTTATATATGTTATAGGCCCCCAAATATAATCACACACATATCGCTTTATACAGTTGCTTTGTAAATTAAGAGAAAGGAGAAGAAATAAATATACATTTATACTGTCTTTATAATTACATAATCACCTCTATTAGTACTTATTTTTAATGTGGATTTAAATTACTCCTGTGGTCACTGGCTTTTAGCCTGAAAAACTATCTTTGTTATTTCTGGTAAGGCATTCTAATAGCAACACATTCTCTCAGTTTTATTTACCTGGGAATGTCATAATCTTGCCTTCATTATTTAAAGATTATGTGGTGGATATAAATTTCCTGGTTGACAGTTTTTTCTTTCACTCCTTTGAATATGTCATCCCACTCCCTTTTGGCTTCATTGTTTTTGATGAGAAGTCAGCTATTAATTTGGTGGCAGAGGTTCCCTGGTACATGCTGAGTCATTTTTACTCTTGCTGCTTTCAAGAATTTCTCTTTGTCTTTTACCATTTCAATTATGGTGTATATGGCTGTAGATCTCTTTGATTTTATCCTACTTGGAATATCTTGAATTTCTTGGATATGTAGATTATTGTTTCTCATCAAATTTTAAAAGTTTTCAGCCATGATTCTATTGAATATTTTTTCTGCTTCTTTCTCTCTCTTCTTTCCCTCTGGTAGTTCCATCTACACTTGGATATGGGTACAGTCACTCTGGGATGACTGGTTTTAGCAGGGCTCTCTTTGTCTCTTTTCCTTATCTCACTGTTAAACTGTCTGTCTCTGTTGGTATCACATCCATTATTTTTTTAAATGATATTCTGGTGCATAAATTGCTCCACAGTCTGATCCAATTAAATTTGGGTCCCTTGGCAGGGCCAAGCTTTGAGGTTTATTCTGACCCCAGAAGGGCTCATCTTAGCAATTATCTCTTTACCTGGTTCTCTCTGGTAATCTAGCTGGCTTATTGTTCTGCTTGTTATTCTCATGGAGCTACTAGCCTCCTCCTATTGCTTATCACCAAAATCTCCATTGTTCTTTGAAAGTTCCCTTATGATTGAACTTCCCTATATTCTGTTACAAATAAATTCAATTTCTTTCAGGAGAGCGTCTACATCTTATGATATTTTGAATAGCTCTCTGTCTGGAAAAATCTTTGAGCCTCTCCTCTGGAGCTGACAGCAGGGACAATACCCAATTCTCTTGGAATACCATGTTTTATGAGGTGAGCACTGGGTAGGGGAAGAAGCCTGTGGTCTTCTTAGTTTGCCTCTCCCAGTGTGGAATATCCTCCCTCTGAGCAGACTGGGGTGAAGATAATTGGGTCCCAGTATTAACAACCTTCTGTACCTGTGGTAGAACTAATGGGGTTATAAGTAGGGCTGGGTGGAGGAAGGGAGTCCCTGATGTCTTGGCCACCTTTGGCTGGAAACTAGCCTTTGCAACATGCATCCAGGAGGGGTTGAAAAATGCTGGTAGCCTGCCCAACACAGGGAAATACTATCCCACTTGACTGGCAGCTTAGAGACGAGGAAGCTCCCTCTGGACTGGAGATTCAATCAAACTGAGCTGAAGGATAAATGTAAAGTAGGGAGTTGATCATGGCTTAAGTGACATAGGCTCTCACTATTATTGCCAAGGTTTAGTAGATTATCTTTTTTCTTCTTTTTTCAAATTTTAAAATATTTAATTGACAAATATAGATTGTATATAATCAAGGTGTACAATACGATGATTTGATATTCATATATACTGTGTAATGATGACAATCAAATTAATCAACACATCCATCACCACCCATGCTGTACAGTAGATCACCAGACCTTATTCATCTTATAACTGAAAGTCTGCACCCTTTGATCAACATTTCCCCTTTTCCCCAACTCCCAGCCCCTGGCAACCACTATTCTGATCTCCATTTCTGTATTTTAACTCGTTTAGATTCCACATATCATAAAGTATTTGTCTTTCTGTGTCCAGCTTATTTCACTTAGTATAATGTCCTCCAGGTTCATCCATGTTGTTTCAAATGGCAGGATTTCCTTCTATTTTATGGCTGAATTATGTTCTATTGTGTGTATAAGTATCACTTTTTTTATCCATTCATCTGTCAGTGGACACTTGGCTTATTTCTGTATCTTGGCTACGCTGCAGTGAACATGGGAGTGCAAATATCTCTTTGACAAACTGATTTCATTTTATACGGATATATAGTTAGTAGTGGGATTGCTGGATCATATGGTAGTTCTAATTTTAATTTTTTGAGAAGCCTCCATACTGTTTTCCATAATGACTGTACTATTTTACACTCCTACCAACAGTATGCAAGTGTTCCCTTTTCTCCGCATCCTCTCCAATACTTGCTATCTTTTGTCTTTTTGATTACAGCCATTCTAACAGGTGTGAGGTGATATATTATTGTGATTTTAATTTGCATTTCTCTGGTGATTAGTGATGCTGAGCATTTTTTCAAATACCTGTTGGTCATTAGTATGTCTTCTTTGGAAAAAAATGTCTATTTAGGTCATTTGCCCATTTTTTGATCAGTTTTTAAATTCTTTTCTATTGAATTATGTGAGTTTCTTATATATTTTGAATATTAACTGCTTATCAGATATATGGTTTGAAAATATTTTCTCCCATTCTGTAGACTGCAGTTTCATTTTGTTGATTGTTTCCTTTGCTGTGCAGAAGCTTCTTAGTTTAATGTAGTCCCACTTATTTATTTTTGCTTTTGTTGCCTGTGCTTTTGGTGTGCTAGCTAAAAAATCATTACCAAGGCCAATGTCAAGTAGTTTTTCCCTATGTTTTCTTCTAAGAGTTTCACAGTTTCAGATCTTACATTCAAGTCTTTAATCCATTTTCATTTTTGTAAATTTTTAAAAAATTTTTAAGACAAGGATCTAATTTTTTTTGCATCTGGCTATTCGGTCTTCCCAAGACCATTTATTGAAGAGACTTTCCTTTCCCCATTGTGTATGTATTCTTAGTACTTTTGTCAGAGATTGGTTAACCATATTGTTCTTGAATGTTTCTTCATTTGCTGTACGCCCTTAGGAAATTTACAGAGACTTTAAATAGTTGCTTGTTTTTAAAAATAATTTTCACCAGTTAAAGTTGTTTTGTAGGAGATCAGGTCTAGATAGCTCCTCATACTGCCATCTGGAAGTCATGTCTCTCTAATTATCTTTAGATGAAACTTAACTGATCAGGGAAAGGAATCAAATTAATGTAAATACAAAGAGAATAAACCTAAAGTCTAACTATAAAAATTTGGCTATTAGAGGTAATTATTATTTACAGATAGATTTATTTGTAGTTCATTAACTGCTAACTTGGTTCATTTGTGCTGTAACTCATTAATCAGAAAATTATGTTGAGTGATGGGTCTCTAATGTGGTTTGACTTTTTAAATAAATTTCATGATTTGGATATCAAATTCCAGTGGAGCATTAAATAACCACTTCAGGGGAATGAAGAATTGGTGATTATATGCAGTTCTATAATACAAATACTTTAGTATCATAAATGTCAGTCTGCTTATATACCCAGTATTTGGGTAGGTTTGAATATGTCTGCCCCATACCATAGCTTATGTTTGTAGAACTAGCACAATAAGAAATTATTTTATAGAATAATTCTTCTGGTTTAATTAACCAAGATACATTTATAGAGTACCTACTGACTAGAAAGTCACTGTGCTAGAAAATATAGATAGCTCAAAAAATGAAGTACAAAATACCTGTCTCCAAGAAGCTAATCCGTGAACTGACAATATATTTTCTAAACATATTAAAAATAATTTCTAAGATAGAATAGTTAAATAACATATGAGTGATACAGACAGATAGAGAAGAGCTAAGCCCTTAGGGGTTGAAGTATTTTTCTGTTAAATCAGTGGCTTGAGACAATCTTTTTTTTTTTTTCTCATAAATCTTTAATTTGGGCACAGCTCAGTAGGGAAGGCTTGTCTCTGCTCCACGTGGTGTGAGCTAGGGAGTGGTGGTTGTTGGATGATGACTAATTGAAGGCTGGAGAATTTGTTTTCAATGAAGATCCCTCATGTAACTATTTAGAATTACTAAGGAATCTTTTGGATTCTCCTTTGGTCTTCATTTGTTTAAATGCTTCTGTGCACCATGAAAAGAGAGTCTGAGATTTTACATCATCCCATCTTTGTATTACCTGAATCCAGATACTTCCTGAAGAGAGTAAGTAGTTTCCTATTCTGGGCTCCTTGGGGAATAATCCCCCTTTGAGATTAAGAGAAGGCTGAGTACTTCCTGGCTTTAAGCAAAGTGAAACAGGGCTGAGGGGGCAGCCAAAATGATGGTACTGAGTGGAAATTTGCATAGGAATTGCACTAATTTCCTCCAAAAGAGCTTTGTGGCTTTATTTATAATCACCCATTGGGTAGCCAAAGCTACCTGAAACTGGGGAGCCCATAAAGGACTATGCTGATGATTTGGCTACCAGTGGTTAGAAGAATTATTTGCTGCCAAGGTGTTGTACTGGTAGGAGACAAGGCAAAGGATGGCATGAGGGTAATTTAGGTGAGAGCCACCACTTCTGAGAGCAACCACTACTGAAGATACTTCCTCCTACAGAAAGCTCCAGGGTATAGCCTCCAGTGGGAACCAACTTCAGCTCCTGACCATCAGTATTAATAAAAGCAAGGCTAAAGATGCTGCCACCTTGGCTGGAAATGTCAACAGGCACCACCACTGTGAGCCCCTGAAAAGAAACTCTCTGAGAAGCTGAATTTAGATTCAAAAACTGGTGGCATTCTTTGGAAGATGGCTCAACCTTCCCTCCTAGGGAGCATTGGCCTTAACATTGATGAGAAGAGGAGACTGACATTTAAGTAACTTCAAACAAAAAGCAGATAGTGTAGTGGAGAGAGAGTGAGTCTTGGAGCCATTTGAGATGGGTTTGCATCCATGCTTTGCCACTTACTAGTTTTTGCCCACTGGTGATCTGTCTCAGTTTCCTTGTAATCAACTTTTTTAAAGAAAGAATAGGGTGTTACAGAGAAGGCTGAATGAGATGAAATAATATATGCAGTAGACCCCGGCACAAGGCAGGTACTCAAAATATAACAGCCAATAGTGTTCCTTCCTATCTGGACCCCACATGAAATGGAAAGTGATGAAACTCCATGGCTTCCCACAAATTATTGAGTCCTTGAATTCTAGTCTACTTCTCGTATCCCTATAGAAATTATCTAGGGGAATGTAGTCTGGGAACATTGTTAAATAAACTACTGGAGGCAGGCTCTGTGCCTGTGACAGCCAACACACTGTTACATGGAGATGGACTTGCAATTGGTCATAGCAATGTCATGAGCTCTAGAGACTAGCATTCCCATTCTATGTATTTCCCATGATAATTCCAGGACACATTGTAATTACACTGGTGAAAGAACTGTAGTCATAAAAGATTTTGTTTCTGCAAAAGGTTTTCAACATAAGTTTCCTTTATCTCATGCATAAAAGATACAAACCAAATTTCTCTTTTAAATAGCACTGCTTGGTTAATTTCCTCTTGCCCCAACTCTATGCATAATAGCTAGATGTTTTGGGTATCACTTTGCAATTCAAAATCTGAGACTTTCAAAGATGCTTCTTGATTTGATGTTCCAGGTGGCTGAAAAAAAATGGACTTAAAGTGATTGCTCATGGCTTTGAAAAGTCATGATCCACTTCCTTCAGTAGGCTAGAGAATGTCAATCTGCACCTGAACTTTAGGCCTCACATTTTTCTGATTATGGATACAAATCATATGACAGTGGCAAGTAGTTTATTCTCATGCATATCCAATGTTCAATTAAGGCCTGGCTCAAAGCTGATGGGCACTTTTGTGATTGGCGTTTCAGAGGTGCATTTATTTCAGTACTACACTGCCTTTCTCACTTAATCAAAGGAATTTGAACAATTTGGCTGGTAGGTGAAGGGGAAGGCTATTCCTCACTGTATATATAATCATTTACACACTTAGAGCCTGCAAAAATGTGTCATTCTTTCATAGTTCAAATTTTGCACATAATTAATTTACTAAAGATAAAGTGACACATTTCAAGAAAATATTGCAAGAATCATGGATGTGAGCATTTGAAGCATTATTATACAAGAAAAATCAGTAAGGTTTATAGAAATACTGCTATTTTTAGCACAGGATCCAATCATTGATCTGATAAGCAATATTTTTGAACATTATGAAAGATTATTTGCATCTACAGTTTGGTATAGATAACAATACAATTAAAATGTTTTTCACATATACACATACATCATTAATACATTCAAGCTCAGTGAAGTAAATTCAGATGTTTAACTGACGAATATTTATTAAGAGTCTATTTTGCTCTGACCCCTGAACTAGCACTGCATTTTAATAGGTCTCATCCTAGCTAGATGTGCAGACAAAAATTTTATACACACACATACAATAATTACAGATTGTTACGTGTGTTATAAGAGAAACAGTGTACAGGGGTGGTGAAGTTATGAGGTGATCTACTTTGGATAGAGGACTTAAGTCACATTTAAGTTGAGAAGAATAAGAGGCCAGCCATAAGAGTAGCAGGAAGAGTATTTCAAGCAGAGCAAAATCAAGCACAAAATCATGGCAAAGAAAGAGTTTGGCATGCTGTGGGAACGAAACATAATGTGACTAGACAAGCAGGAGCAAAGAGGAGTGTTAGAACAATGATACCAAGTGTGTTTTCTGATCATCCCTATTTAAGATGCAAAAGCATGGAGGCTCAGAGAGTCATTGTTGAGACATACAGGAGCATTAAATGACAAGCCTGGGCATGGTATTATGGTTTTCTAATTGAAATCTCAAGCCTGTTTCACTATTTTAAGGACAGAGAAATGAGGGAAGAAATGGACAAATGATGCAAAAGCCATTTTTCCTGGCCTCTTGATACTTGCAGTAATGCCACACATGGGCTTATTATATTCTTTCATATCAGTTCATTTTTCCAAACTATATTGGAAAAGAAAGTCCTAGAACAGTAAAAATGAAAGAACAAATGATGGCAAATCAAAATAGAGATGAACATTCTTAAAAGAATAAAAATCACTACAAAGAAGGCAAAGGCAGAACATAACATTGTAATAACCATACTGGTTCAAGAACTTCAACGTCATTGCATGCTAGAAACTGTTGGGAATTTCTTTAATCACTGAACTTACTTAGTTTGTCAAACACAAGCAAATTGACATATATCTAGGATTTCTACATCCCTTGGTATTTTGTCTTGACTATGAAGTAAAATTATTTTAATTATAATATGTAGCAAATGCTTCAAGTATTGGATATTGAACTAACCAGAAAAGAACACCACTGTAGGAGGGAAGTGGAGAGTGCTATCACTTGACATTCTGGAACATCACGCTAAGAATTTTACCTGTGGCCCAATGAGATGGGATACTGGCATTCACAAACTCACCAACTCTTGAGAGATACGATACCAGTGGTAATCATAAGGGTTGTGGAGTTGGCAGACTCAACCTAATTAACCACTAATTCAGGACGTAACATACTCAAAACTAAAAGGCCTTTCTGACCGCACTTAAAGAGATGCTTGCCGCAGAAGGCAGATTGGCCTGAAAATCAGGCCCAAGACCTAATCGTGAGAGTCTAATTGAAAAGAAGGCTTAATGTGAACCTCCACTGAATCTCATATTATAAAGTCAGGACCTCCATAGAGAAAGAATAGGACCCTGGGACAAAGGATGAGGACATCTAGGTGGAGGAATTTGAGGACCCTGAGTCCTCAGAAGCCTTGAACCCTCTTGATCTGTAGAAGTGGTCCATTATTCCTTGCCTAAAAATATTACAGAGGCATCCCTTGAGACAGATGCTTTGCAAAATGATAATATTCCTTCCTCAATATTTTCCATCCCCCCATGACATTAACTGTGACAAGCCAATGTTAACCATAAACAATTTGATGCAAAGTAACTTTTCAAATACTGTTTCCAATTTCTGCATCTAAAATGCTTGCATTGCTCAACACAGTTTTGAAACACCATTTATGGAAACATTCTCATATTTATGCAGTGCTTATGTGGCTCTGAGTGTCTATAATATGACTTTTTGTGATGGATGGCTGCTTAAAAGACCTGGGAAGTTCAGAAATAAGATCAGATTTGCACAATACTTACTGTGGACTCCACCCAAATAGGTCCTTTCAATGACAATGAAATTTGGCAATTTAGCTCTTAAGTGTCCTATTCGTGTCAGGCCATGAAGGAGGAATAGGTAATTTTTTTTCATTCTGACCCTCTTCTTACCTCTGCTGCAATATTGTCAAGGTCTCCGGGGGTAGTTGCTCTGTTTTATTAGAAAGGGCTGTACATTTTATTGGTGGGTGAAGTGATGCATCCACATGCCAAATATAATTTTTCAAAGCTCTTTGGCATGACAGATGTTACACCAACAAGGGAAGACACTTGGAATAAATGGTAACATACACATGCAGCTTCCTTTGGAGTCTTACAAATGTGGGAAATACTGTTAGGGAAGAAAAGGTTCAGTGTAATTAGTGTGTGGTTCATTTAAGCTGTTTATTGGGTCATCCTTTTCTATACCAAGCCATATTGAATAATTCATTTACATAGCACTGGATGGCTTTGGAGAATAGTGGAGACATATTTGGATCACCTGTGGAGCAACTCATGTGTTTTTGCTTTGCATCACAGGATGGGAATTGTCCCAGTTTGCTTTTTCAGTACAGGAAGCACTCAATAAATATTTGGTGAAATAAATCCAGGTCACACTATGTCCCCAGTGCTGGGATACAAAGATAAATAAGACACGTTCCACCCTCAAGGAGCTCACAGTTTGGCAGAAAAATCAGAGAAGCTAACTAAAGGGGATAATAAAATAGGATATAAGATGCTATGGGAACCTAGTAAAGGGTAAGATTAATTGTTAGGTGGAATCGGGAACAGTTCACAGGAAGGGTGACATCCTTCAAGCTCACTAGGTAAAGCTAGGGGAGAAGGGAGAAAGGAGAGGGAAATCTAGAAAGCATCTATGAGGTCTCAACGAGTGAAAGCACTGAATATATTCATGGAACTCTATAAATTTTGGTTTGAGTGAAGCATGAAGATGCAAAAGGGGGGACAATAAATTAGGTCTGGAAAAGCAGGTTGAGGTTGGGTTGTGAAAAGCACCGCAAATCAAGCAAAGGAGTTTGGATTTCATTTTCCCCACTGAAAATTCAATTTTTAAAGCTCTATATTGCCTACAGGACTGAATTTTCTAAAGGCTATTCTTGGGCCTGCTAGTTCCATAGTATGTTAATAGGCGTTACACCAAAACACCTATGCAGCTTTTAATTGTCTGGCATAGATAGCATGGAGCAGTGGTTGTGAAAAATAACATTCATAGAGAATTTCCTGAAACGTGTTCAGTCTATACCATCCATCTCCTAGATAAAGTCAAGCCAAACTCAACTGTATGCCTAGATCCAATTGTCCGCCTCCTCCTAGAATGGATTTTATCATTCCACTGTTCAGCTAGATGAGATTGGCCTATACTGAGAATTGTAACAGCAAGTGGTTTGATGCAACATTTATGTGTGCTTCATCTGAATAGCTGGTTTGTCCTTATCTTAAAGCATGTAAATACTGTAACTGATTGTGTGTCTTTTTTCACTGTAAACACTAGGAAGCTTAGAAATAAATTTTTGGCTCACCTCCAAAGGAGGATCTTTACCGCATGCATTCTTGGGTAGTAACTAAACCCAGAGTTTTGTCTGACTTACTAGATTTATATTTCCTTTGCTACAATGCCTTCTTTTATTTATTTGATCCTACTGCAAGCATTTTGCAACCTCTCTCTGATGCTGTTGGGGGGCAGGGAGGAACTGAGATTAAGAGAGATAATGAACGTACATCACTTACCACAGTGTCTTGCATGTGGTGCATATCAACTAAGAATTTGTTTTGTTATTGTGGTTTTGATCAACCCCACCCACTCCATTGCACAGTCCCCATGTTGACAGAAGTAGAAAGGTCGTATATCTGACTGTCAGATATGTTTTTTAAATTCTATATTCATGGTCTTTATTTCCAATTAGTACATGATTAAATGGACAAATATTAGTTGAGTAATTACTGACTGCAAGGTCCTGAGCCTTGTGTCATGCAAGAGACAAGTCAAGAAGTCAAAGAGATAGTAAGTAAAGCTTCTAATCAGATTAGGGAGATACGATATCACTATGGGCCTCAGGATCCATCTGTAAAATGGGAATAATAATACAACCTATCATATGGAGTCATTGTAAAGATTCTGACTTTATACATATAAAGTGCAAAGAATAGTGCCTGGCAAATAATAAGTACTCAGTTAATCAGTTATTTAGTTGGCTATTATTACTGTAAATTATCTTTATATGGGGCCACCACCAGAATATGCAGTTATCAGGGGCTATAAAGATTCAGACAAGGAAGAAATCACTTCCAGTTGAAGCCATCCAGGAAGGCTTACCAGAGGAGGGAGATTTGAGGTAGATCTTGAAGGATGGAGAGAATTCGACTAGGCAGAGATGAACATGGAGATTGATCCTTGTGGAAGCCCAGTAAAAATATGCAGAGAGGAGGGGTCTCTCCCCTGAGGACGAGCCCTCAAGAGGGCAGAGGATTCATGAAGGGGGCTGGCTAGTGGGTGGCAAGCCAGGCAAAGGCTCCCGTCCCCTTTTTCCTCATTGCTGACACCATCAGCACCAATGTCCTGCCTCATGGTAGGTCCTTCCCAACCATCTCCTGAAAGAAAATCCAGCGGTTTCCTGAGAGACCTCTAGGCAGTCCTCTGCATCCTTTATCTACCTTATAGTCAATAAGAAAATCACCTCAGGGTGTGGTAATTATAGGGAGCTACAGACACCCTGCCCATTCTCCCACTAAATTCCTACACACAGACTCAAAACACTATGATTCTATTTTGAGCAGTCGAGTGCTTTGGAAAGAAAGTGCAGGAAATGTGAAATGAGAAGGTGGCAGCAGAATTCCCATCTGTGCAGACACTGAAAGCCCTTCATTATGGAACGTGCGAGAGAAATCCGGTGAGTTGTTGCGGCAATGGCTGGACTGGCTCCAGGGTGCGGGCTGCAGAAGGTGGCAGCCAAGATGGCAGCCAAGATGGCTGAAGCTATTTCAATGGCAAGTGTTCCAGGCTCCCCCTCTCCACACTTACCTGCTTGTTTAAAGAGAAGAAAATGTATTTTTTTAAAATGTCCCCTAGTCTGGTACTTCTAGACCTCTTAAAATTTGGAGGGGAAAAAAAAAACCTACCAGCTCAAAGATGTTAATTTAGATAATTAAGCACAATTCTGTACCAAGAAAAACCAATTTTAAACTGCAGTGGTAAAATGTGAATCAATAAGGTCTGTGGAAGATTTGATTGATGTGTGTAGGCCCAGAAGCTTATGCCCATTGATGACAGAAGCCTTAAAAGCTGAAGGACAAAGATAACAAGCAAAGAGGAAAATTCTAATTTGTTTATTTATATCCTGAATTATTCCAAAACTATTTGAGCTTGACAAAATTCAAGTTGAGAAGTCAAACTATCTGAAGAACACCTGCTGACACAATTGAGCATCGCGTTTCTCAAAAGAAAATGCTAAATTATGTCTACGGAGATTGTTTTTCCTTTCTTTTTCCTTTCTGCCATGTGACACCATTCTGTGTGGGAAAAAGAGCATCCATCAAGCTGGCAATTCACTTGAGTCAAATCTCCTTGTTTCCATCAGTGTCCTAAACTCCACGGAGAAATGTGTTTCACAAGGGGAACGTCCCTAAATTAAAACCTTTATTGACTCAATACCCTTCACAATAGCAACAAAGAAAATAAAATACCTAGGAATATATTTAACTAAGGAGGTAAAAGACCTCTATAGGGAAAACTACCAAACACTGAGGAAGGAAATACCAGAGGACATAAACAGGTAGAAAACCATACCATGTTCATGGGTCCACAGAATCAACATTGTTAAAAAGTCTATACTACCCAATGTGACCTACAGATTCAATGCAATCCCTATTAAAATGCCAACATCATTTTTCACAAACCTAGAGAAAATAATTCTATGCTTCGTATGGAACCAGAGAAGACCCCATATGGAACCCAGAGAAGATAGCAAAAGCAATCTTAAGCAAAAAGAACAAACTGGGAGACATCAATTTACCAGACTTCAAGCTATACTACAAGGCTATAGTAACTCGAACAGCATGGCACTGGCACAAGAACAGAGACATAGAACAATGGAACAGAACTGAGAACCCAGATATAAAACCATCCTCATATAGCCATCTAATCTTTGACAAAGAAGACAAAAACACACTGGGGAAAAGAATCCTTATTCAATAAATGGCGCTGGGAACATTGGAGAGCCACATGTAGAAGATGGAAACAGGATCTGCACCTTTCACCTCTCACAAAAATCAACTCACAGTGGATAACAGACTTAAACTTAAGGCATGAAACTATAAGAATCCTCAAAGAAAATGTTGGAAAAACTCTTACAGACATTGGCTTTGGCAAAGAATTTATGAAGAAGACCCCAAAGGCAATCACAGCAACAAAAATAAATAAATGGGACCTGATCAATTTAAAAAGCTTCTGCACAGCCAAGGAAACTATCATGAGAGCAAACAGACAACCTACAGAATGGGAGAGAATATTTGCATGCTACACATCTGATAAAGGGCTGATAGCTATAATCTATATAGAACTCAGGAAAATTAGCAAGAAAAAAATTAAACAACAGTGTCAAAAAGTGGGCAAAGGACATGAACAGAAACTTTTCAAAAGAAGATAGACTAATGGCAGACAAACATATGAAAAAATGCTCAACATCTCTAATCATCAGGGAAATTCAAATCAAAACCACAATGAGATATTACTTAACTCCAGTGAGAATGGCCTTTATCAAAAAGTCCCAAGATAGGAACACTCATACACTGCTGGTGGGACTGCAAACTAGTACAACCTCTATGGAAAGTAATATGGAGATACCTCAAAGAGCTACAAGTAGAACTACCATTTGATCCAGCAATCCCATTACTGGCCATCTACCAAAAGGAAAAAAGGACATTCTATAAAAAAGACATCTGCACTAGAATGTTTATATAGCAGCACAATTCACAATTGCAAAGATGTGGAAACAACTCAAGTGCCCATCAATACATGAGTGGATTAATAAAATGTGGTATATGTATACTATGAACTTCTACTCAACCACAAAAAACAATGGTGATCTAGAACCTCTTGTATTATCTTGGATAGAGGTGGAGCCCATTCTACTAAGTATCACAAGAATGGAAAAACAAGCACCACATGTACTCACCATCAAATTGGTATTAACTGATCAACACTTCTTTGCACATATAGTAGTAATATTTATCAGGTGTTGGGCAGGTGGGAGGGGAGAGGAGGGGATGGATATATTCACACCTAATGGGGGCGGTGTGCACCATCTGGGACATGGACATGCTTGAAGCTCTGACTCAGGTGAGGCAAAAGCAATATATGTAACCTAAACATTTGTACCCCCGTAATATGTTGAAATAAAAAAAATAATAAAATCAAAAAAATAAAATATAAAGGATTTTAGACTGAAGAAAATGCCTAATAATTACTAAATGTTATTTGTTTGATACTTCTAAAAAATAAAATAAAATCTTTATTGAAGTATAAGATATAGCTATGTGCACAAATCATAAATATACAACTGGATGAGTTTTCACAGTATAAAAATATCCATGTATCCAGCACGCAGATCAAGAAATAGAACGTGACTGGGGTCCCAGTTGCCACCTGTCATTACTCTAGATCTTCAAGGTAGCTACTCTTATGGCTTCTAACACCATGGATGACTCTTGATTACTTTTGAGCTTATATGAATGGAATTATACATCATTGACTCTTGTGTCTGGCTTCTTTCACTCAATGTTACATTTTTGAGATTCACTCATGTTGTTGCATGTAGTTGTAATTTATTCATTTTCATTGTTGTACAGAATGTATTTTAAATGCCATGATTTACTATTCATTCTATGGTTAATAGACATTTGGGTTATTTACAGTTTGGGGCTAATGCAAATCATGCTGCTGTGCACATTCTTGTATGTGTCTTGCAAATGTTGAGATTAAATCCATGAGTAGAATTGCTGGATATATTTTTGAGTGCTTGCAATTTACCAGAACGTAAGAAACTAGGCTATGTGCTGGAATAAAACCATGGAAAGACCCAGCTCCTGCTGGCAAGGACCTCGGGATCCAGTGGAGGACAGCGATGGGCCAGCAAATACTATTCAATGTTTGGAGGGGTATGTGCAACAGTGCCTTGGCTGGATGGAGGGACAGTGGGGGGCATAAAATCAGGATGGGCTTCCCAGTAGAGGTGACATCAAGTTGGCTTTTGAAGGATAAAGAGATGCTGGCCAGGAGACAAAGTGGAGAAGGCAGAGGGACCAGCACGTGGAAAAGCAGAGGTGAGTGAGAAAGCAGGTCTAGACCAGAAACCTGTGTTATGCCATTGAGAAAGGTGGGAAATGTATGGTGAAGGTGAGGGCTGAGTAGGTAAGTTGGGGTCATCTCATGAAAGACCTTGCTTGCCATCTGAGGAATACATACATCCAGAATGTGATGGGAGTTACAGAAGATTCTAGGGCTGTGGAATGATAAGATCAGCTCATTCGGGTGGCTCTGCGGAGTCAGAACTGGAGTAGAGCCTTTAAGCTGGAAAGTGACTGGAGCACGTTTTATCTGGAAAGGGGAATGGAATATAGTATCTTAGCAAATGGAAACTAGGTAATTCTTTGAGGAAAGCCTGGCTTTGGCCCAATATTGGAGCCAAGAATCTGGACAGCTTCTAATGGAATAAGAGCAGGGCATGGGGGGAGCAAGGGAAGTGTGTATGTGGGTGCCAAGTTTCAGTGTGCAGAAACCACACACAGTAATTCATGCAGAAAGCTTTTGGGGCCAGCAGGCCACCTGCTGACATCCAGACTGGTGCAGGCAAGGAGCCCTCTGCTTGAAAGCGGAAAGGCAAAGCATATGTGTGAGGAGTTCAAGCCAAAAAGCAAATGCTCTACAACATGGGTCTGGAAAGTGGTGCCAAGATCTGCTAGCAGCTTTCTGTCCCCTCTGGAGACGGAGATGGAATGCTGAGTGGAGAGGAGCAAGGTCTAGTCCCAGCCAGCTCCCAGCTGGACTCACAAGAGGATTCTAGAAAAGTCTTTGTTGTCACCGATTGAAATCATAAATTCAGTAGGAATATTTTATGTAAATTTCTCTAATGTGGTGGCTTGGTTGGAGCCCAGAAATTTATGTTAGGACTCAGTATGGATACTTGATACAGCAGAGAGGTGTGTAAAATAAAATGTAACAGAAAGATGCTAATTACTTTATGTTCAATTTTATATTTAAAAAATAAATTTCCTTCTAGTTTTTCTAAGCATAAAATTTGTAACATATTATAAA
The DNA here is from genome assembly GCA_028533085.1 of Varecia variegata. NCBI lineage: Eukaryota > Metazoa > Chordata > Mammalia > Primates > Lemuridae > Varecia > Varecia variegata. The sequence continues at coordinate 75,784,965 of CM052443.1, forward strand.
GTATGAAAGTTCATAAAAGTAGAAAATATTTGCCCCAAATTCCGCTGGCCAAAGAAAACTGCTATTAGGAGAGATCCCTCCTCCCTCCTTCCCTGCCTCCTTTCCTTCCCTTCTCTTCTTTCTTTTAATGTACACATTTGTACATAGTTGTAATCATAAGGCAAAGTTCATTTTTTGCCACAATTGGCATTATCTCATATTGTTTAAAATTTTTATGACCGTAAGTTTATATGTCTTTTTGTTAAAATGTTAAAATTTCATTGCAAAATTTGGAGAAAATACTATGCCAAAAGCAAAGAAAATAGAAACCACCTATAAGTCCCCACCATCCAGATATAATCATTATCAATTCTTAGTACATCTCTTTCTTGACACTTTATGTGTTCTTATCTATAATTTAACAAAATTATTGGGTTTTTTTACATGCTATTTTGTAATTTTTTATTATTACTTATATTTTGTGAATTTCTATCCTAACTGTATCACATTGTATAGCATCATATTTTATTTAAATAATTCCTATTTTTAGACATTTAAGGTATCCTAGTTTTTCATAATATAAAAAAATGCTACATTTGTCCAAATTAAAAAATATATATAAACTTTCCATGGAATTGCTAGGCAAAAATAAATTTGTGAATTTTTAAGGCTTTGGTTACATTTTGCCAAATTTTTATCTAGACGGTATATACCAATTTATATTACCAACAACGAAGTGGTGGTCATTTCTCCACAACTTCACCAAACATTAGATATCATTAATCATTTTTTTAAAACTGTGCATTAATCTGTTGGATTAAAATTGAATTTTATTACATCCTTTATTACTAATGAGGTTCAATATTTCTTTACATGTACATGGTACATTTTTACTCCTTCTTTTGTAAACTGTCTTTCCAAAGCATAATTTTTATTCTGGCATAGTTCTGTCATGTGGATATGTTATTATTTATTTAAGCATTCTCTACTGAAATAGGAAAAGTAAAGTATATGTGTAAGGAGTTCAACCCAAAAAGCAAGTGCAAGACTACAGGTGTCTGGAACAGTGGTGCCAAGATCTTACTGCCCTCCATCCCTTCTAGAAACTTCCACACTTTCACCTATAGGTATATAGTGTTGGAATGAATATCTCTGAATATAAAGGAGTTTTTGTGTGTGTGAGTTTGGGGTATTTAAGATAGATTTCTAGAAGTGGTGCTACTAATTCAAAAAGTATGGTTATTATAAATATTCTAATTATAACCAGTATTACTTTAATGTAGAATTATTCTTTACTATAGCAATTAAATAAACCATTATTAAGCTGAGAACAGATGTCCATAAAAACAAAGTAGACTAAATTTCTGATAGTGACAGGTTAAGGTGGCTTTTTGTATTTGATATGAAATATTAAGTAAGATAGAAAGCATATTTTGCCAAATGCTCTGCAAATATAGGGTCATTCATTCATCTCATCATACAACTACACAGGATTCTGGAGGTGTTAGCCAAAACAATGTGCCCTATAACCCTAATCATGCATATATTAATGAAGATGGAAACAGAAATGGAACTAAGTGGTCAAGATGCTTGTTCTAACTCCTCCTCATTCTTTGAGGATCATCTTCTGGCACTATTTAGCATGCACCCTCTAGAGATTATTCCAAAAAAAAAGAAAGAAAGAAAGCATCCTTGGTACGGTTCCAACTTCTCCATTTTTTTTTAGTGTGTGGGAGAGGTTGGAAGTAAATTCAACTAAAACCTTGTGATCAGTGTGTGTGATTATATATATACACACACACGCACACTCATGCAAGTGGTGCTAAGGAATAAAACAAATTTTAAATCTACTTGATGACCCAAAAAGCTTTTGCAAGATGCATATTTTTAAACCCACCATAGCATCTGGGTTAGAATATTATATTTTAATGTTCTCCTCAGGTGGTTCTGATGATCGATCAGATCTGTCTTCTGGTTTCTATTTTGCTGAAGTCCCTGTTACTCTAATCATTGTTTCCTCACATGTTGTCTGTCTTTTCTCTCTATTGCTCTTCAACTAGAGTTCTCTTATCTTCAGTGTTCTGCCCTTCCTATGATGAATCTAGCAGTAGATATTAATATATTATACATATATTATGCACAGGACTCAGTGTGCTTCTTCAATCTGATGTTTCATGTCTTTTATTAGTTCTGGAAAATTCACAGCCATTTTCACTTAAAATATTGCCTCTTCACCATTTTCTCCTTTTGAAACCCCCATTAGACCTAAATTGAAACTTCTAATTTAATCTTCCATATCTCTTAACCTCTCCTTTGGATTTTATACCTCTTTTTCTCTGCAGCACTCTGGGTAATTTCCTCATAGATATCTTTCATATCACTAATTCTCTCTTCAGCTGTGTCCAATCTGCTCTTAAAGTTGGCTGTTATATTTAATTTTACTAACAATTTTTCATTTTGAATTGTCCTATTAGGTTGTTTTTCATATCTTCCTGTTCTTTTTAGTATCCTGTTCTTTCATGAGGGTTTTTAGTCCTTTCTTTATCTCTTCAATGACTGTAAATATACTTAATTTCTAGATAGTTTTAGATTGTTATATTATCTCAGGTTCTTGGGGTACCATTTCTTCCACATATATTTTCTGACTCTCCCATATTGTAGATGATTTCTTTGTTTGGTTTGTACTTTTTTATTGTGAACATACTTTCAGCTAGAATATTTTTTTCCCTGTGGAATTCCTGTGTACTTTAACATGTCGTAGTAACCCTTCAGACAAGTTTTACGTTTGATTCTTCTGGAAACTCCAGGAGTTTCACTGGTCAAGTATTTACCTTAATACATTCATTTGGGATTCCTGTACTATGCAAATAGTGTAAAATTTGAATTCTTACCTATGCATGGTACAGATTTTTTAATTTCCATTTATTGTGGGGATCTTTTTCCCATCCCAATATCTAATCAGTGAGAATTTTAACAGTTGCTTTGTGGTACACGAACAAGGTGTTTTACAGTCCCCTTATATGATAGGAGCAGCTCTTCCTTTGTCCTGGCTTTATATGTGAATTTCAGTTCCAACTCCTTACCTTTCACAGGCCCTAGGTCAAGTCTTTTATTCTAGATGTGTGTTAAATCCCCAACCTATAGCTGTTAGGTCCTATACATAGCCATGTCTGATATCCTCTGTGCTGTTCTGGCATTAGCTTGTGCATTTACCACATTGGCTATGAGGTTCTTGTTTATCTTTGGCACAGGGAAATTCCTTTCTTGTTTCTATCTACTTATCTGTCTATCCATCACTCGCTCTCGTGCTCTCTCTCTGTCTCTCTCTTTCTTGGCTATGTATGCAAAATAGTTTTGTTTTGTGCAGCATTTGTCTGTGCCCCTAGTACATAGAAGGATGTCAATATGCTAAGTAGATGGAGCTAGAAAGCTGCATCAGTCAGGATTGCAGACTGACCTTTGAAACTGGAACCTGAGTTTGAGCTTCACCACTTACCATCTGAGCAAACTA